>OW240918.1:33651128-34026477 GCA_933207985.1 Pelobates cultripes | reverse complement strand
CAGGGAGTGCAGAATTATTAGGCAAATGAGTATTTTGACCACATCATCCTCTTTATGCATGTTGTCTTACTCCAAGCTGTATAGGCTCGAAAGCCTACTACCAATTAAGCATATTAGGTGATGTGCATCTCTGTAATGAGAAGGGGTGTGGTCTAATGTCATCAACACCCTACATCAGGTGTGCATAATTATTAGGCAACTTCCTTTCCTTTGGCAAAATGGGTCAAAAGAAGGACTTGACAGGCTCAGAAAAGTCAAAAATAGTGAGATATCTTGCAGAGGGATGCAGCACTCTTAAAATTGCAAAGCTTCTGAAGCGTGATCATCGAACAATCAAGCGTTTCATTCAAAATAGTCAACAGGGTCGCAAG
The DNA here is from genome assembly GCA_933207985.1 of Pelobates cultripes. Lineage (NCBI taxonomy): Eukaryota > Metazoa > Chordata > Amphibia > Anura > Pelobatidae > Pelobates > Pelobates cultripes. Next base: position 34,026,106 of record OW240918.1, on the reverse strand, counting down.
AAGCGTGTGGAAAAACCAAGGCGCAAAATAACTGCCCATGAACTGAGAAAAGTCAAGCGTGCAGCTGCCACGATGCCACTTGCCACCAGTTTGGCCATATTTCAGAGCTGCAACATCACTGAGTGCCCAAAAGCACAAGGTGTGCAATACTCAGAGACATGGCCAAGGTAAGAAAGGCTGAAAGACGACCACCACTGAACAAGACACACAAGCTGAAACGTCAAGACTGGGCCAAGAAATATCTCAAGACTGATTTTTCTAAGGTTCTATGGACTGATGAAATGAGAGTGAGTCTTGATGGGCCAGATGGATGGGCCCGTGGCTGGATTGGTAAAGGGCAGAGAGCTCCAGTCCGACTCAGACGCCAGCAAGGTGGAGGTGGAGTACTGGTTTGGGCTGGTATCATCAAAGATGAGCTTGTGGGGCCTTTTTGGGTTGAGGATGGAGTCAAGCTCAACTCCCAGTCCTACTGCCAGTTCCTGGAAGACACCTTCTTCAAGCAGTGGTACAGGAAGAAGTCTGCATCCTTCAAGAAAAACATGATTTTCATGCAGGACAATGCTCCATCACACGCGTCCAAGTACTCCACAGCGTGGCTGGCAAGAAAGGGTATAAAAGAAGAAAATCTAATGACATGGCCTCCTTGTTCACCTGATCTGAACCCCATTGAGAACCTGTGGTCCATCATCAAATGTGAGATTTACAAGGAGGGAAAACAGTACACCTCTCTGAACAGTGTCTGGGAGGCTGTGGTTGCTGCTGCACGCAATGTTGATGGTGAACAGATCAAAACACTGACAGAATCCATGGATGGCAGGCTTTTGAGTGTCCTTGCAAAGAAAGGTGGCTATATTGGTCACTGATTTGTTTTTGTTTTGTTTTTGAATGTCAGAAATGTATATTTGTGAATGTTGAGATGTTATATTGGTTTCACTGGTAATAATAAATAATTGAAATGGGTATATATTTGTTTTTTGTTAAGTTGCCTAATAATTATGCACAGTAATAGTCACCTGCACACACAGATATCCCCCTAACATAGCTATAACTAAAAACAAACTAAAAACTACTTCCAAAAATATTCAGCTTTGATATTAATGAGTTTTTTGGGTTCATTGAGAACATGGTTGCTGTTCAATAATAAAATTAATCCTCAAAAATACAACTTGCCTAATAATTCTGCACTCCCTGTATACACACCACCAAACACACAATGTGACATATCATTCACACACACAATTCCACACACAGCCCAAATACACAGCACACATTCACAGGTATCATACACAATACTGCAAACTACTCATGAACATATACAATATAACATCGCACACTCGCACCCAAATACAATGCTACAAAGCAACTGCAGCACCCATGAATAACACAAACAGCATACGGCAACATACACACCACAAGTTTAAAAAAAAATAGGACTGGCACGCAAACGGGGCTCTGAGATCTTGTTTTGACAGAGTACTACTAAATGGTTGCCTACTCCTGATCTAAAGAATAATTCAATTTATGTTCACAGTTCATTTCATATACATTTTTGTTTCTGTTTCATGTACAAATGATATACAGTAACATTTTCTTTTTTTTTAAGTGACATCAACAAAATTAACAACGCTATTGCTGATCAGGTTGCAATCTTCATTGAGAGGATTTCTACATTTGTCTTTGGATTTTTAATCGGCTTTCTTGGAAACTGGAAATTAACCCTTGTCATTGTTGCAGTCAGCCCTCTTATTGGTTTAGGAGCAGGATTAATGGCACTGGTAATTATTACTACCCATTTTTAATATTTAACTACTTAACTTGATGGTAGTCATGTATGTTGCATACATCAAACCTACTACTTAACTACAGCCTGTCTTTAGATCAGTAGTGTCATCTGTAATCCGTACCTATATGATATTACGCAAGGTAAACTCTATTTCACCTGACCCTTGCCTATAATAACTTATTTTATGATTAAACTCTGCATGCCTATATTATATCTTATCTCCAACATAAATATTTTGGGATCCATTACATTATTTTGTGAAAAAACAGATTACTTTACCCTACCGATTAGTTTATTCACAAAAACATAAAGGCTTAGAATAATCTGTAGCCAAAGAGTCACAAAAATTGCTCTAATTTATGACAAGAGGTACAGCCTCTTCTAAAGGAACACTCCAGGCAGCATATAATTAAGCAACAAGACTGCCTATGCATGATCTATACACCAAAACTGCTCAATTTAGCAAAAGTTTATTTTGTGCTCAGAGTAGCCTTTCATTTGTATTGAAAAAAAAAATACTATTCACTATTGCCTATATTTTGAAGACTGGAGGTACAAAATATAAAAAATAGGGATGACAACTTGATTGTATATTTTGCTGATTCCCCTAAGTGTCTTCCTACACCAGGGGTAAGAAACCCTCGGCACTCCAGATGTTGTGGACTACATCCCCCATAATGCTCTTACACCCATAATGCTGGCAAAGCATCATGGGAGGTGTAATCCAAAACATATGGAGTGCCGAAGGTTCCCTATGCCTGTCCTACACAATGAAGTTAGAAAGAACATTTATGTCTTGGGGTACAGTCAGACAAACATGCCAAAAGGGCTGTAGGCAGTAAGGCTATGGAAATTTCACCTTGTGCTTACACTTACTTCAAAGTGAGAAACTTAACGATAGGCATCTTTCATACTGTTTTCCATGTGATCTAGGATCTAGCCTTGGTTGAACTGAATGTTTTATGGAACGCTGTTTGTTAGGTTTGTAGGAGACCATCGAGAGGATATTATTCTTGTCTTCTGGGGACAATACAATGTTATGTAGAAGAATTTGCTATTTCTTGGCAACCAGTATCTCACATTCCTTTCTTTTCACTCATACATTTTACCAAGAATAAGTGTGATTCATTAGTATACCCAAAATATTCAATTAAGACCTACCTACAGGTGTCAAAGGTTTAATATTTCTGCTCCTCTTCATTCGACCTTTCTTTTTTTAATCTCCTTAATGTTTCTGATTTTCTAGGCTGTGGCAAGACTGACAGGCAGAGAGTTAAAGGCATATGCCAAAGCCGGTGCAGTGGCTGATGAAGTCCTATCTTCCATTCGAACTGTGGCTGCTTTTGGTGGAGAAAAGAAGGAGGCTGAAAGGTGAATCAATCACGTTTATTTCCTGAAGTCTTTAATCAAGTTATACGTAATTAACCGAAAAATATCTAGTCCAACATAAGCCTTGATTTCATATTTTTGGATACGATTTTCAAAAAAAAAATTCAAAATCTGAAAAAAACGCAAAATATTGCAAATATAAAAATACATCAATATATTAAAAATATTACTAAATTAAAATATTTTTCAAAATATTTCATAATTTTAATATTTTATCCAAAAAATGTTAAATCATATAAAAAAGCTTATCTAAAATATGAAATCAAGGCCATAGATGGTTTTATGGTATCAACATCTTCATAAAAAAAAATCTCAGATAGTTGGTCATCGGAGTTACAGTCCAACTGCATTAAGGGCTGCCACTCTTGTGCTATAGAGATTATTTTGTTAACTATCTCTTTAACTGTCTCTTTAAAAATGGCAAACATAATTTATTTTATTTTTTTTATATTTATTGATGCAGTGCAATTTGGGTAAAGCCACTCCGCGCAGACTGAGCTCCGCAGGGTGGGGGAAGGCTTATAAATTTTTTTAATAGCAGAATATTTGCGTACTCTAAGAATCAGCTAGCATTTGTCTTGTCTGTTTTAAAGTTACTAATACCGAATTAATCATGTGCTGTTATGATTAACAATGATATAATGTTTCTGCTATATTGTTTCTTTCTATGTTCTATTATTTCTTTCTCTGAAACATACAGTTGTATAGTCCTATATACAGTGCATGACATGGTTCAACGTGATGTACTTTGTCTGCAGGTATGACAATAACCTGATTGAAGCTCAGGCTTGGGGTATCAAAAAAGGCACCATCATAGGCTTCTTCCAGGGGTATATGTGGTGCATTATTTTTCTGTGTTATGCTCTTGCTTTCTGGTATGGATCTAAACTGGTAACTGAAACAAAAGAGCTATCACCGGGGAGTCTTCTGCAGGTCAGTTTATTTAAAGCTAATTTGTTACATTGTTACTGCATACAGGCATCCCAACCATCCCAATTTCGTCAGGCTGGCCTACTTGATTGGCAGATATCCTGGTGTTCATAAATAGCTCTACACAAAGGGGTTGCCCTACTTGGAAGGGGGAGGTTTCATCCAATTTGGGTGGAGCTAATGATATGAATCTCGACATTGGCCTGCCTCCTTTTTTGCCCTCCCACTGGCATCTTGCATCATACGAGGCCCAAATTTGCTGAATATGGTATTATATTTCCCAATATTAGGCCAGCATTGGTACTTTATTAGTGCTGATACATAACCAGCGTATGGGGCATAAGAATAATCCTATCTCCAAAAATACTCATCTCAATGTTGATGTTAGTTGATAGAGTTTTTCAGATAATTTGGCCCATTACCAGTTATACCATGCGCTATACACAGAGACACATTTTATTTATTATTATATTTTTTAAATGTTTGCATCTTTAGGGTGTGGTTAACAGGTTTAGTGGTGATGAATAATCTAGCCTGCCAATATTCTTAATTCAACAGTGCTGGGAATTCTTGTAAGATAGGATATAGTTTATTATAGCTACAAGAAATGGTGTGTTAATTATACTTTGCTGCTATTTAGAGATAGCACAGCTTAGATGTGAAAGACGATTCAGGTAGATGCATCTCTAAAAGCTGGTGACAGAATAATATTTCCTTTATGTATTAAAAAATAAGTATGTGGGATTTCATAATTACATAATTTTAAAATACAAACAGCTGATATCAAACAAAAATATTATAAACCAAGGAATACAACTGAACGTGCTTTTAACTCCGAGTGCAGTACAGTAGCTGGCTAAAGCATTGTTTCGACCGCTATTTTGTTCAGGGTACAACACAACACTAAACACGTTGCTGATCAGGAAGATCTTCCATGTCTGAATCTTTCTACAATTAATTTTATTTGTTTAGAAAATGCCTTCTAATGTGTATTGATCATAGAAATGTGAATGATTTTAGCTAGTGTTTCTTAGCCCTTGAATAATGTCTGAAATTAGAATCACCATGTTTTTTCCAGGCAATCATATTGCTTTATTCATTTCTGATACAGTCAGTTGACATAAAATCTATCCTTTTAAGGACACAACTGCAGAGGTAAAAGGCCAGCATCACGAAAAATTTCCATCATGTGCCCATGGCACTGTAGGTTTAAAAGGTGCCCCCCTCCCTCGCACCCCCCCCCCACTAGGCTGAAGGGGTTAAAAACCCTTCAACCACTTACCTGAATTCAGCGCCGATGTCCCTCGGTACTGGGTCAGGCTCCGACCACATTTCTCAAATGGCCATGCTCCCATTAGTATTTCCCCATAAGAAAGTATTATTCAATGATATCCTATAGGGAAAATCTGGCGCTGGAGGTCCTCATACAGAGCAGTGAGGACGTCCAGCGTCAGATAACAGACTAAAGGTCCATTTCAATTCCAGAAGTCTTCAAGTGGCTGTCTGGTAGACAGCCACTGAGGGCAGACTTAGAGCTGCAATGTAAACATTCTCTGGAACTGCAATGTTTTACATTGTAGCACTATGTGCAATAGGGACACAGCTCCCAGACCACTTCAATTAGCTGAAGTGGTCTGGGTGCCTACAGTGTCCCTTTAAGTATCTTTGTTCTGTAGCACTGACATAAATATGAACCATAATGTTTTGTTTTCTATTTAAACCAAGTTATGCTTTTTATTTGAAGGTATTTTTTGGAGTACTGGTTGCTGCAATGAACTTGGGTCAAGCTTCCCCCTGCTTAGAAGCCTTTGCAACTGGCCGAGCAGCTGCTACAATTATATATGAGACAATAGAAAAGGTGAGATTGGTATTAACAATAACTTCACTTCTTTTATCTGTCTATTTATCCAGTTCAATTAAGTTAAAATTAATACTGTCCTGCAAAGCAAAGACACGCAAAGTTGACTATTTCCCCATAAGATTGTAAATTGTAGCAACTGAAAAAAGTAATTTGATTATATATCAAAATGTTATAAATATCACCTCTGGGGCAAAGGGTTTGCACCAATGTATATTTCTCTATCAATAAGGTGAAATGCACTTTTATATATGTTCTAATATTAAGACGCTTGTGTCTACTTTTAGAATCCAGAGATTGATTGCATGTCTGATGAAGGGCACAAACCGGATAAAGTGAATGGTGTCATTGAGTTCCATAATGTAAATTTCCACTATCCATCAAGACCAGATGTAAAGGTATGCATTAGACTTTAACCCTGTGAACTTTATCTAAGGATGATCATAAATGTATATCTCCAGAAAGCTAAGCTTTAAATATTTTTACATCAGTTCAGATTTTCCTTATTTATGGTTTCATATTTATGGATCTGGATAAATAAATTGTGCATTTTATAGTATACAGTTGAAATATTGGCTTATTATTATTTTTATTTTTATCAAAGCAAGATAAAAATTTTGAAATTGTGTTAAATAATTTGATACAGCATTGCTATAACACTCTTGGCAAAGTGGCACTTCAATGAATAGTACCTTCCAAACACTGAAACGAGGTATGTTTCTCAGTTATGCTGTGTAGAGGTCCCCTGCCCCTGTTTCCCAGCACATATTTTTTATACATTTTCCATTTTCCCTTGAATTTCTGCATTCATTAACCAACGCCATCAGTGACTGCTGACATAAGAGCGGAGACTGGTGAAGGTTAAAGACGATGGGAACCTGACTCTGACCCACAACTTTTTTGAGCTCTCCACTCTTAATCCTGAATAAATGAGTGATTATTCCCGGTTCAACACCATAAACCTTAAAGAGGTCCAATGCCTATTTAAAGAAGTCAAATGCCTGTTTAAAGAGGTCCAATGTCTATTTAAAGAAATCCAATGCCTGTTTAAAGAGGTCCATTGTCTATTTAAAGAAGTCCAATGCCTGTTTAAAGAGGCCCAATGTGTGTTTAACCCCTTAAGGACACATGACATGTGTGACATGTCATGATTCCCTTTTATTCCAGAAGTTTGGTCCTTAAGGGGTTAAAGAGGTCTAATGCCTGTTTACAGAGGTGCAGTGCTGTTAATCAACAACAGCCCTAGAAGGCAGGACAATATGGAGTCTTGTCTGACAGCCCAGGATCTGTCAGCCAAAGACAACATCAATAGGTGACTTTAGAAACTTGCATATTATAGACGTCTGATGGTTCTATATCCTTAGCATGGGGTATTTTTTTAATATATCAAAATGTTGACATGATTAGTTTCTCAGCCTTTCAGCAGCATCTCCAGCCATTGATCATGGTAAACACATGTTTTTTCTAACACATAATTAATCATTAGTTCTTACCATGTTATTACATTTTAACGCAACAAAATCTGGGGGTGTCACATCCCACTTGATCCTATGGACCAGCCACCACTGCATAAGGGGGACCATTGCATCCTTCTCAACCCTCCCAAGTGCAGGAAAGGCTTGTGCAAACTGGGCAAGAGCTTGCTATGGTCCACAAGCCCTCTAACAGGCTCCTTCATATCAGTGTAAAGGGACATGACCTGAAGCCACAGACACACACACACACTTGTGCAATTGCGAGATTGTTTTTGATAGCTGCTGTTATAAAACTATGCTGCCAATAAAGTGAATACTTTCTGCTTATTCAGCATTTCCATTCATATTACCTAATAAAAGGAATTACTGCCAAGTGTCAAACTACATGACTTATAAATTATGTCTGGGCTTGGGTTAATGAGATCTGCACAGTCCCTAAAATAATTTGGACATCCTGATTGACTGGGTCACTAATTGCCATGGTCAAAGCTCACTAGTACATCTGCAAAGCCTGCAAATTTGTATCAAATGCAGTAATTTCAAAGGTGATTTTAATGTGTTGTTAATGTTTTGGAAATAGGTGTAACCATCAATCTGGTGTGCTTTTTATAATTTTGATTTATTCTATTCAAATGGGAATGCCGCAAGTTGCACGGTGACCTATTTAAAGATTAATTACAAAAAGTTAGCACAACATTAAAATATTGTATACCGTATGTTTATTTTTCTGAATATGCTAAAAAGAATGCATAATCAAAAATATTTCCCAAATTTGCAGATTCTAAGTGATCTCAACATTGCCATTAATCCAGGGGAAACAACAGCATTTGTTGGGCCCAGTGGTTCTGGGAAAAGTTCTACAATACAACTCATTCAAAGATTCTACGATCCTACAAATGGCAAGGTAAATAATCCTGTTTAGCATCCTGTCTGAATGATTAGCATTGCTGTGATATGATTTCAGTAGACTTAGTCACTTAATGTTATTATCCATTGTTTCTGTTAGCTGTTAACCCATTAATCTTTTCACTTGAGTCCCTAAAATGCTGGAGCCACCTAGTCCTATTTATGCACATTCACATCTTTGCCTGTATAAACCAACACACACATACACACGCAAACACATCTGTATAGTACACATTATACATGCACATTCACAGACATTCATACAAGCACATATGGTCACATACTTGCATACTTCAGTGGCTCAATGTAGATTCCAAACATTTTAGTGGCTTGTTTGTTTTTAAACTATTTCTCTTTTAAGAACTTATTTACTATTTTTTCCATGCTGTTTGTCAGCTTGTGGCTTAATGGATCCGTAATTGTATTGTTACTCAGGTTACTAGATCAGGAGAACCTAGGAAGACATTCCTAGGTGGTTATGGTACCAGGAGTTCGCTGGTATTATCACCCCCAGAATGTAAGTAGTCAAACTTTTTTAGAACAGAAAGCCAAAAGCTCTGAGCAATCGCTATTAGCTGAGAGCGATCAGTTAACGTTATCTGTCAATGAGCTACCCCTGCATTGCACGGCTTAGCACGAGAGAGCTAACAGCAACTCTCAAGACTAAAGTGAAAGAAATGAGGAGTGATGCCCAGATAAGAAGTTAGACAGTTCTAAAATAATTTGAATACTTACACTAGGGGGCATCAGGGCACTCCACTTTCCATAATCACTGCAGTGGTTTTGTACTTGGAGTGTTCATTTAAACAATTGTACAAGTAAAATAATTTGGCACAAGCTGGTGTTTAATAAATGTATCACTCGCTACTCTTGTAGTTGCAAGTTTTCTTTTTTTAAGCCCGCGCCTGACTTTAAGCAAACTGAGAAGCGAGTAGCACTGGGCGACTTTGTCTTTAGTAAATAGATTGAATTAAGTTATGTGTGAAGTAGAAATAAAATTAAAAATATATATAGTGGCTTATTCATTAAATAGTTCTTTGTGGTGAGTTGATTACCATTTTTAATTCATGGACTAAAGGTGCAAAATTGGAAAATAAATTCCAAATAACTTGTAAGAATAGCATTATTTCTTAATATTATTAAATGCATTTCCCAGGTGACTTTGGACGGCCATGATATCAGAACACTTAACATTCAGTGGCTGCGCTCTGTAATTGGTATTGTTGAGCAGGAACCTGTTCTATTTGCTACTACAATCGCCGAGAACATTCGCTATGGAAGAGACAATGTTACCATGGAAGACATTACCAAGGCAGCAAAAGAAGCTAATGCCTTTAACTTCATAATGGAGTTACCGCAGGTAAAATGAGGCAAAGAGGATTTTGTGTAAATACCAGATTACTGTGTTTGTTAACAGTTTAAATCCAATTGTGGGAGCTGATAAAAGTCCGTCGCTATTTTCAGAATAGATGAAAATAGCAACAGCTAGAACAACAAGTGACAGAACAAAATGTTTTTTTATAGGACAAGACATGCATTATCTATGTTTAAATGTACAGTAACACAAAAGTGAATCCTGTTCAATAATATATGACGTAATATATGAATTTTGAATAAAGTAGACATGATTTTCATTCAAGAGAATGTGTTATATAAGAAGTCTGCCCAGTTACATTGAAAAGACCTGTAAATTCAACTGTTGAAAGATAGATAGATAGTTAGATAGACCTCTCTTTCTCATCATTTGAAATTCATTCGATTCGTCTTTTCAAACCCATTTTTGCTAACATTGCCGTTATTTATCGTCCCCCTGGTTTCCCTCTCCTCTTTCTTGACCACTTTGCTACCTGGCTACCCTACTTCCTCTCCTCTAGTATTCCATCCCTAATTCTCGGGCATTTCAATATTCCCATTAACCCACCCTTGAACTCAGCCGCCTCTAAACTACTTTCAATTATTTCCTCCCTTAGACTATCGCAGCGGGATAATTATCCTACCCACGTAGCTGGCAATACCCTCAACCTCATTTTCTCTTATGCATGTACAGTGTCTAATATCTGCAAAACTCAATTTCCTCTCTCAGATCACCACCTCGTATCATTTGCTCTCAAGAATTCCCTCACCCAACAACCTCAGCCTAACTCCCCTCAACTCAGAAGAACCTTAATTCTATTGACCTCCAGCAGCTGTCAGCTGATATTGATTCACAACTCCTATCCATTCTTCCCTCTCCTGTCCCTCACTGTCAATCTCCACATATAACACTACCCTTACCTCTGCCTTGAACACCGCAGCCCCGCTCCAAACATGCACCTTGAGGAGGATATGCCCCCAACCATGGCACACTAAATCAACACACCACCTGCAAAGATGCTCCTGTTGTGTTGAACGTTCCTGGAGGAAGTCTTGCACCCAGTCAGACTTTCACCATTGTAGATTCATATTTAGTTCGTACAGCGCAGTCCTTGCCCTCGCCAAAGAGTCATATTTTTCCTCTCTCATTAGTTCATGCTCCTGCAATCCCAGGCATCTCTTTGATACCTTTAACTCTCTTCTTCCCCCTGCTGTGGCAACCCTCCAAACTAACCTCACAGCCGAGAGCTTTGCATGCTACTTTACCAACAAGATTGAACAGCTATGGAAAGAATTCTCACCAAATTGCCTATCTCTTTCTCAACCACATGTAGATCATGCCTTACCTACCCTTAAGACTTTCTCCCAGGCTACTCAACAAGAGGTGGCTGTGCTTCTCGTCCTACCTATTGCCAGCTTGATCCTGTCCCATTTAACCTTATCAGATTTCTTACTCCTTGTCTTGTGCCTTCCTTAACACACATCTTCAACTGCTCTCGCTTTCTGGCATTCTCCATGCTGGCCTTAAACATGCCACTGCAGTATCCAATCCTGAAAAAAACATCTCTTGATCCATCCTCCCCTGCTAACTATCATCCCGTATCCCTGTTTCCTTTTGCCTCAAAGCTTCTGGAAAGACTTATCTTTACCCAAATGTATCACTTCCTCAATTCCAACTCTTTCCTTGACCCTCTTCAGTCTGGCTTCTGCCCCCTCCACTCTACTGAGACTGTTCTTATCAAAGTTAATAACGACCTAATTGCAGCTAAATCCAAAGGCCACTATTCCATTCTAATTCTTCTTGACCTCTGCTGCCTTTGACACTGTTGATCTTTTTCTCCTTCTTAAAACTCTTTAATCACTTGGTATCTGTGACTCTGTCCTCTCGTGGTTTTCCTCTTATCTCTCCTAACGCTCATTCAGAGTCTCCTTTTCTAATGATACATCCTACCTTCGTCCTGTCTCAGTTGGAGTCCCCCAAGGCTATATCCTTGGTACCCTTCAATTTTCTGTTTATACTGCCTCTCTTGGCAAATGTATTACCTCATTTGGATTCAACTACCACCTGTACGCTGATAACACCCAGATATATCTCTCCTCCCCGGTCCTCTCTCCTGCCATCCTGCAACATGTCAATGCTTGTCTTTCTTCCATCTCTGACTGGATGTCCTCCCGCATTCTGAAACTCAGTCTCTCTAAAACTGAGCACCTTGTCTTTCCTCCTCCTAATGCTGATCCTCCTCTTTCACTTTCCCTTCAAGTTCGTGGTATCCACACCAGTCCATACCTGCAAGCATGCTGTCTTGGCGTTATACTTGACTCTGGCCTCACCTTTGAGCCTCACTCCCAGTATGTTACCAAATCCTGTAGATTCCATCTTAAAAACATAGTCCACATCCGCCCCTTTCTTACGCAAGGAGCTTGTCCATGCTCTAGTAATTTCTCGCATGGATCATTATAATCTTCTTCTAATTAGTCATCCCAAAAGCTGTATTTCCCCGCTACAGTCTGTAATGAATGCTGCCGCCAGACTGATTCTCTTTTCCAGTCAGTCCTCTCACACCTCACCCCTCTGTTAGTCCTTACATTGGCTTCCTGTATCCTATAGGAGTCAATTCAAAGTACTAACCCATACCTAAAAAGCAGTGAACAATTCTAGCCCTTCTTATATCTCTTCACAGATCCATAGGTATGCACCTTCTTGGTCTCCTCTCTGCCCATGAACTTCTCCTGTCCGCTGCTCGCACCCATATGGCAAACTCACACTTCTCACGGGCGGCTCCCTTCCTATGGAATAGTCTGCCTACTGCCATCAGACTCTCCCCTAGACTTCAATCGTTTAAGAGGTGCCTTAAAACCCATCTCTTTAGGAAAGCCTATGGCCTCCCAGAATAACCTCTACCTCACATACCTGTCTCTTGCTCTCTCCTCCAGCTCTGCTTCACTCCCACCTTATTTGATTGATATCTCCTGGCCTATTGTGTTTTATACCCCACCTCCTATAGACTGTAAGCTCGTTCGAGCAGGGTCCTCTTTAACCTATCATTCCTGTAAATGTTCTTGTAATTGTCCTTTTTATAGTTAAATCACCCCATCTTATAATATTGGCGCTAAATAAATGGCAATAATAATAGATAGATAAATAGAGAGATAAATAGATAGGACAGACAAATCATAGACTGTATTTTTTTTTGTTAGTATGTAGTTTGTAGTTGATAGTAGTTTGTTATTTTTATATTCTTACAGCTATTAAACTGTAAAGATAAAAAAATAACAAACTCTATATTGCATCATTCTCTAAAACTCTACTAGAAGGCTTTTCCTTTATCTTAACCCCTGTCTGTTAAATTGTATTTCGTAACCTGGCCTCCAAATACTCATATACAGGGAGCTTGGCTCAATAAAGGAATCACTGTAGAGAACATAGAGTTTCAGAGATCTATTTATTCAATGCAGTAGTCAGTCCTTAATTAACCATTTTCTGAAAACTTGGTTTATTTAATTAGAAACATAGAAACATAGAATGTGACGGCAGATAAGAACCATTCGGCCCATCTAGTCTGCCCAATTTTCGAAATACTTTCATTAGTCCTTGGCCTTATCTTATAGTTAGGATAGCCTTATGCCTATCCCATGCATGCTTAAACTCCTTTACTTTGTTAACCTGTACCACTTCAGTTGGAAGGCTATTCCATGCATCCACTACCCTCTCAGTTAAGTAATATTTCCTGATATTATTTTTAAACCTTTGCCCCTCTAATTTAAGACTATGTCCTCTTATTGTGGTAGCTTTTCTTCTTTTAAATATGGTCTCCTCCTTTATTGTATTGATTCCCTTTATGTAATTAGACATGTTTAGCATACAGGGTCATCTACTAAAGTGGTAATTCAAAGTGAATTCAAAGAGAATTTTAAATTCTCTTTAGATCATTTTTCCAATTTGGCTAATCGAACCATAAATTTTAAATTCACTTTTAATACTCTCTTAAGTAAATAGCTCTGTCAGAATAACTCTAAATCTGATTGATTGAAAAAAAATACAGGATTCAGAAAGATGTGAAAAGACAGAAGTCAGCCAAGGCTGAGTGAATGTAAATCATAGAATTTTCTTATAATGTATATTTTCACGTTATGTTCCAGCATGATTATGATTAGTTTCACACTGAAAATGCTTAAAATTCATTGTAAGTGATATAACTTACCCTACTTTTAGAAATTTGACACTCTTGTTGGAGAAGGAGGAGGCCAGATGAGTGGTGGACAAAAACAAAGGATTGCCATTGCTCGAGCTCTGGTCAGAAATCCAAAAATACTACTTCTGGACATGGCCACATCTGCACTGGATAATGAAAGTGAAGCTATTGTACAAGAAGCCCTTGATAAGGTTAGACGTTCAAGCAGTACATTGATAATATCTTGTAAAATAGTATTTAAAGGACCACTTATGGTACCCAGACCATTTAATCTCAGTGAAGTGTTCTGGGTTAGGTGGCATGTAGTCTTAATACAGCAAAGTAAAACTCTGCTGTTTTGTAGAAATGACAATGTTTACCTTGTAGGGTTAAACACACCATTATTGAATGTGTTCCTGACAGCCACTAGCGGAGATTCCTGTGCAATGACCAAGTTTGACTGCCATCTAACATTGATTATGAGGATATCACACACCATCAAATGCCGGTCAAAGGGAATCATTGGATTCAATGCTTCCCCATGAGGAACATGTGATTGGATGAACATGTGCATTTCAACCCCCATGCTCCTCTATGAGGTGCATTGGATTGGGCACGAAGCTGGGAAGTGGCGACTCTTGAGTTTAAATGCTGGAAGAAAGGTTAATTACAAACCTTTCGGTTTTAATTTCATTTTGTCCAGCCCTACATCTAACTATTGAAGATAACATTATAGCATTAAGATTGCTCGTTTGTATTCCTAACACTATAATGTTCCTTTAACATGATTCAATATATAAAGTAGACTGTGGAAGCTGCAAAGTATAATGTAGGTAAATCAACAATATAACACTTAGCCATAACATTGATGTTTTCGATTATGTAGTAGGCTTATTGAGCCCTGCATAATAAGAATTATATCAATAATAATTAATTATGAACTCAGTCTTCATGTAAAAGTATTGTGATGCCACAATAATATTTATTTTCCAGCTGAACTTTTAGTGTGTTACTGAATTTATATAGCCGAACTCAGTGGCAAACTGTTACTGTTATCTTTGCAATCTGTTATCACTTTATGCAATCATTTCATTACAAGAACACACCCAGAACTAATCTTACTTAGAATATCTTGTGGTTTTATCTTGTTTCCGGTGCTACTTAACTGCCAGCAAAGAACATCAACAGTGTCAAGATTGGTACATTTAGTCTATTGATACCTTACACATTCTTATGTGTTTAAAAACAAAATTTATCTACATTCTTACAGCAACCACTTATAAATAGAGAATGTTGTGAACTAAACCATGGCCTGCAGAAGAATATATATACTTTTTAGAAAATAACATTTTAGTGATAAGGTCTCTCCTAAGTTTTCATGCGTTGATAGTACTTTAAGTGACTGAATTCCTTTTTTATTTTTTTCCTAAGCACTCTAGTTTTTATAAAATACATAAGAAAAAATAGAGACTACTTTTCCTTATGCATATGATTAAACAAGTTCCTGTTTGAGCTGCCAATCAAGTTTACCCACAATCCATCAGTAAAATGAATCGCACAAAAGGGAAAACAGCAGACATGATGGGTAGAGTAGAACAAATGACTGTGAGCAGATATTAAGATCTGGAACATGAAAGAAAACAATAAAAATAAAGAAAAGTAGCAATGGGGTAGTGTAATCATTAAAACACGGGGGGCACAAGGACAGGAAAATGAAAAGAAAAATAACAAACAAAAATGATAGGTCCACTTTTAAGTATTATTGAGCAAACTGTTTTAGATACGTGAACCATTTTCTAAATAAATTTTCAATGTATTCATTTTGTATTTCATCACGCAGTTATACTCTATTAATTTCTGCTTTTCATGTTTTAAACAAAACAAAGCAGCACAACAACGTTAAAAATAAAGATGATGTGAAATGTGCTGTTTTCTGTATGTCCTTATTTTATAAGACCTACCTCCTTTTCTTGTGTTGTGATTGGCTCGTTACATTTCTAAACTAGGAAATATAACCGGCCAAGTCCAGCGCTAGACACAGGAGAGTTTCATGATATATATGGCATATATATCATAAACATGTTATTTCACCATACTAATGTTGACTGTGTTGGGACTTGACTGAAATTCCAACCCTGTCAAGAGATATACTGAGACAAAATAGAAACTAGTTTGTCTCAGTATTTTTCCTACTCCTGATATTTCTAGACGCTGGGCAGAGATACCACAGTCTAGAAGTGTTAATCCCCCCAGCCATCACCAGTAGGCTGCAGAGAATTGGCTCTGTCTATGAAGGATCCCATGGTCTCGCGAGGTCCTCAATAGACCTCAATGCTGTACTCTCACCATGAGCTGAAGAGGACCCAACTGAGGAAGATGGCCAAGCCCATGAGGGACAGGTTCAGGTATTTATTTGCTCCCCAGCCATCGGAACCCCTGCGGCAATGTCACCATCAGGGGTCTTTGCGAATTCTGCAAATTCTTAAGACGGTGACAGTGATGCTTTGATAGTGCTTTTGTCACATTAACCTTTTGACAGCACAATCAGTACATGTATTTTTGCTGAAGATTCCATTTAACTCTGAATGCTAA
Source organism: Pelobates cultripes (assembly GCA_933207985.1). NCBI lineage: Eukaryota > Metazoa > Chordata > Amphibia > Anura > Pelobatidae > Pelobates > Pelobates cultripes. The sequence continues at coordinate 34,009,648 of OW240918.1, read as the reverse complement.
TATTATTTTTATTGGTTTCTCAATATTATTAAGGTACGCATTGGAAGAACAACGATTTCGATAGCTCATCGCCTTTCCACAGTCAGAAATGCAGATATAATCGTGGGATTTGATGGTGGAAGAGCTGTGGAAAAAGGAACACATAATGAACTTTTGAAATTAATGGGTGTCTATTATACATTAGTCACTCTGCAAAGCCAAAATGAATGTACAGGTAATAAACATAATATATCTTAAAATTAATCATTTGTACTCCTTTGCTTAGAAAATGATTTATCAAAAGAAAGATACGTGCTAATGACTCAAACAATTTAGACTTTTTATTATGTATGTTTTATTTTGCATTTTTCCATAATATATTTATTTATTTGACAATTTTTATTTAAAAAAAATCAGTTTCATTCAGGGATACCACTACTTGGCAATAAAATAGCAATAATTACAGCTTTTAGCCGTTCAAAGGTGAGATAACATACTGTGTTTTTATAAATTAGAAACTGCCAGAAATAGTGTTTTGTACAAATTAGAAACTGTAGAAATTACATTGCAGAATAGTCAGCTATTCTTATTTTCCCATCTTTAACATTGTACAGTGTACTGTCATACTCAGGGGGGCCAAAGACAACGTGCTGCCTGGGTCAAAGGATGAAATGCTGCCCCACCACCCCACCACCCCACCACCCCATCCCCGCACCTCACCCCCCCAAACCTCGCGCACATCCAGGAGACGCAGTGTGTGTGTTGTATGCAGTGTGTATAGTGAATGCATTGTAAGCATGTGTATAGTGGATACAGAGTGTTTGTGTTGTGGATGCAGTGTATGTGTGGATGCAATGTCTTTGTAGCGGATATTGTGTAGTGGGTGCAGTGTTGGTGTTTGGGTAGTGGGTGCAGTATCTGTGTAGTGGGTGCATGTAGTGTGTGCAGTGCGTATGGTGGATGCAGTGTCTGTGTGCAGTGCATGTAGTGTGTGTAGTGGATGCAGTGTCTGTGTGTAGTGGATGCAGTGTCTGTGTGTAGTGCACGTAGTGTGTGCAGTGTGTGTAGTGGATGTGGTGTCTGTGTGTAGTACATGTAGTGTATGCAGTGTATCTGTGTAGTGTGTGTAGTGGATGCTGTGTCTGTGTGTAGTGCATGTAGTGTGAGTAGTGGATGCAGTGACTGTGTGTAGTGTTTGTAGTGTGTGTAGTGGATGCAGTGTCTGTTTGTAGTGCATGTAGTGGATGCAGTGTATGTGTGTAGTGCTTGTAATGTGTGTAGAGGATGCAGTGTCTGTGTGCAGTGCATGTAGTGTGTGTAGTGGATGCAGTGTCTGTGTGTAGTGCTTGTAGTGTGTGTAGTGGATACAGTGCATGTGTGTAGTGAACATAGTGTGTGCAGTGTGTGTAGTAGATGTGGTGTTTGTGTGTAGTGCACGTAATGTGTGCAGTGTGTATAGTGTATGCAGTTTCTGTGTGTAGTGCCTTTAGTGTATGCAGTGTATCTGTGTAGTGTGTGTAGTGGATGCTGTGTCTGTGTTTAGTGCATGTAGTGTGTGTAGTGGATGCGGTGTCTGTGTGTAGTGTTTGTAGTGTGTGTAGTGGATGCAGTGTTTGTGTGTAGTGCATGCAGTGGATGCAGTGTCTGCGTGTAGTGCTTGTAGTGTGTGTAGTGGATGCAGTGCCTGTGTGTAGTGCATGTAGTGTATGCAGTGTCTCTGTGTAGAGCATATCTGTATAATGGGTGCATGTAGTGTGTGCAGTGGATGCAGTGTCTGTGTGTAGTGGATGCAGTGTCTGTGTGTAGTGCATGTAGTGTCTCTGTGTAGTGCATGTAGTGGATGCAGTGTCTGTGTGTAGTGCTTGTAGTGTGTATAGTGGATGCAGTGTTTGTGTGTAGTGCATGAAGTGTGTGTAGTGGATGCAGTGTCTGTGTGTAGTGCATGTAGTGTATGCAGTGTCTCTGTCTAGTGCACGTAGTGTTTGCAGTATGTGTAGTGGATGCAATGTCTGTGTGTAGTGAATGTAGTGTGTATAGTGGATGCAGTGTCTGTGTGTAGTGCCTGTAGTGTGTGCAGTGGATGCAGTGTATGTGTGTAGTGCACGTAGTGTATGCAATGTCTCTGTGTAGTGCATGTAGTGTATGGAGTGTATGTGCATGGTGCTTGTAGTGTATAAAGTGGGTGCAGTGTCTGTGTGTAGTGCATGTAGTGTATGTAGTGGATGCAGTGTCTGTGTGTAGTGCTTTTTGTTTGTGTAGTGGATGCAGTGTCTGTGTGTAGTGCACGTAGTGTGTGTCGTAGATGCAGTGTCTGTATGTAGTGCATGTAGTGTGTGCAGTGTCTCTGTGTAGAGCACAGAGTGTGTGCAGTGTGTGTAGTGGAGGCAGTGTCTGTGTGTAGGGCATGTAGTGTGTGTAGTGGATGCAGTGTCTGTGTGTAGTGCTTGCAGCATGTGTAGTGAATGCAGTGTCTGTGTGTAGTGCATGTAGTGTGTGTAGTGGGGCTGTGAGGGATCCTGCCCCTGTAAAATTACCGCCTGGAGCCGTGACTCCACTGCTGCCAATGGATGGTCAGGCCCTGGTCATACTTACCTTTTCTGAAGCTCCCCGATACAGGGGCAAGGTCAGATGCTGTACGCTTCACGTGCAAGTCTATTTGTGTGAAGTCGCGCCAACAGCACGTCTCGAAGTGCCGAACCGATTGGTTCACACAAACCAATCGGTTTGCATGAACAGAAACTCCTGAATTCATCATTCGGCTAAATTCGGGTCTTTAGGCGCTCTACAGTGATGCAGACCAATGGTATTGGTTCACTGGCGTTATAAGCCAAGGCTTTTCAGTAGCAAGTTGCCCTGTTGTGGTTCTTGTATACTCAAGAGTGCGCTTCATATTTTGGATTTCCTATCACTGACTTTGGCTTGTTCATTCATTTCTCCGCTTTCTGTGGTCCATTTATGTTGTACTCTCCTACGTTTGACCTTGGCTTTCTCCTTAACTACTCTTTACGTTAATTTAGTCCATTCTATGTTATACCTCTCCTTTAGTAGATTAGGGTCTGCGTGTTTTGGGTTCTTCTACTGTGACATGTACATCGATGCCAAAATTATGTCAAGACAAAAACATTAAACAATTACTTGACTACCTTTTAAAATAAAATGTAATTGTTTTACAATTTAGAAATATAATCATTTAGAAATAGTAACAAGCACAGCTGAGAGAAATACATAAATATGAAAAAGCTAAATGTTTTACATGACAATTGGTAACATTGTGTTTACGGTAACAACGCTAAGCACAAGGACTAAGAAGCATTGAGGTTAATTTGGCAATTTAATTTGCAAGTTTCATTTGATCATTTGTATATGTGCATCCTGCTTGATGCATTAGTCCCTAGTCCTGGGCCGATCATGGTCGGTGAAAAAATGTAATAATCTTATGTAATCTACATTCCAAGTACCCATGCCTGAGGTATTAACATACAGTAATAGGTTTTATTCAGTTCTTTTGGCTTAATTTTAAATATTGTTTTAATTATTGACAATACAGAAACTGCCATAAGGGAAAATACTGTTCCAGAAAAACAGAGAACCTTCAGCAGAGGAAGCTATCGATCAAGTTTACGGTTTGTTTTCACTTTATCATTAAAAATAAAAATATTTTATGTTCAATATGTAATAATGTGATTGATGTTAAATCATAAATATACAATATTTATAATCTGTTTTTAACACACGTGTGTAGGAATAATAAAAATATACCACAGTAGTATAAAAAGAAGCAATACTTATTTTAACAAGTTTAAAGATGAGTATTATATCTTTGTTATTTTATTTATTTATTTATTTTTTTAAGGCATTATCTATTTAATGCAATAAAAAACTGACACTTTCTGCCTATTGTGTCCCTTTGATGATCAGAAATACTCTTTCAGGGACTAATTGACCAGCGAATACTCGGTTTATTACATAATCACACCCTGTAATTTAATTAAGTATACTATAGGGTTTATACTATGTATATTGAGTTGTGGAGAGTTGATATTAAATTACAAAGTTAAGGCCTATTTGCCAGCACTGGAGAATATTTTAACTCAAATTAGCCTTCCAACCCAGCTATTTCCCCATATATTATATTTACATACCTCCCAGATTAGAGGTGAGAAAACAGGACATAGGGTGGATCCATGGGAAGTGGGCCAATTACACAACTTGCTTTACATGGGATGTCCAAAGGGGTGATCTAGCCATAATATAAGGACGACCCACCCAGAAACGGAGTGAGTCAGCCTAGCATGAATGCATACCGGGGTGACAGGCAGCCTCCCTGGCCGGCCCACTCAGGGCAGATCACACACACAGCACTTTTGAAGTGCTCTGGACGTAGGCTCAATGCCATAAGTTTAATTAGCGTACTGCTAAGAATGTCTAATGATACTCTCATGGCATACTGCAAGCGTGTCTATTAATACTCTCGTGGTGTACTGCAAGCGTGTCTATTAATACTCTTGTGGTGTACTGCAAGCATATCTACTAATACTCTTGTGGTGTACTACAAGTGTGTCTATTAATACTCTCGTGGTGTAACGCAAGTGTGTTTATTAATACTCTCGTGGTGTACTGCAAGCCTATCTACTAATACTCTCGTGGTGTACTGCAAGTATATCTATTAATACTCTTGTGGTGTACTGCAAGCTTGTCTATTAATACTCTTGTGGTGTACTGCAAGCGTGTTTATTAATACTCTTGTGATGTACTGTAAGTATGTCTATTAATACTCTTGTGGTGTACTGCAAGCTTGTCTATTAATACTCTTGTGGTGTACTGCAATCGTGTCTATTAATACTCTTGTGGTGTACTACAAGCGTGTTTATTAATACTCTAGTGGTGTACTGCAAGTATGTCTATTAATACTCTTGTGGTGTACTGCAAGCTTGTCTATTAATACTCTTGTGGTGTACTACAAGCATGTTTATTAATACTCTAGTGGTGTACTGCAAGTATGTCTATTAATACTCTTGTGGTGTACTGCAAGCTTGTCTATTAATACTCTTGTGGTGTACTGCAAGCGTGTTTTTTAATACTCTCGTGGTGTACTACAGGCGTGTTTATTAATACTCTCGTGGTGCACTGCAAGCGTGTCTATTAATACTCCTGTGGTATGCTGCAAGCGTGTCTATTAATACTCTCACAATGTACTGCAAGCCTGTCTATTAATACTCTCGTGGTGTTCTGCAAACATGTCTATTAATACTCTCACAGTGTGCTGCAAGCGTGTCTGTTGATACTCTCATGGCGGACTGCAAGTATGTCTACTGATACACTCATGCTGATATTAAGGAACTAACTTGGTGGAACAGGAGCCTGAATTCAGGATAGTCCTGCCAAACCTGGAATGGTATGGAGCTATGTATGCATAGGCAACTCACCGCCATTGCTTAGTGAATGGACATTTAGGACGCTATTGATTATCTATGTGATTAATCTATCTCGAATTATTCTTAGTGTGAGTGCAGGGTTTTAATGCAGTGCAGTGAAGTTATTATACAGCATTGCATGGAGTTAAAATTGCAGGTGTCGCGTTTTAAAAAACCAAAGCCCCTAATTGTTTTGCTACACAGCAATTCCCCTGTTTACATTGAATTCCCGACAATTTTCACTTTAGTTAATAACCCTGAAAATGTATTTTTATAACAGCTTCAGACAAGTGTTTAATCTAGTTGCTATGAACTAGGGTCCAAGCTCATGGAACATCTTACCACGCTTAAATGCTTGTCAGCCAATTACCTACATGAGCATAAATGCTAGTTAGTATTTATTTTTAACTTTACAGAAACACTCTACGCCTTCGTTCAAAATCTCAGCTCTCACAAATATTTCCCGATGCTCTTTCTGGAAATATAAATGGAGGATCTCTTTTGACAGTGAATGGTTTGGGTGGCACAGAAGAACTTGTAGAACCACCTGTATCTAAAAAGGTATGATGTTTAAACAATTAACAATTATAGAATACATAGTGGTTTATCAAAGAAAAAAAATAAAACTAAAACAAAACAGGTAGGTTTCCTTAAAAATACTATGGGAGCTAATTAAATAAAGAATCACTTAATTAGCTCCCATAGTATTTTTAAGGAAATCTACCTGTCCAATTATGTCTACTCTAAAATATACTCAAGTAGAGATTGTAGCCATATTAGTCCAGTGATGGAGATGTAAAAAGCAGATAAGATTTGTAGCTTGTAATACCTTTTTGATTTTAGAATTTTCTGTTTTTTTACATCTAAACTATACTCAGAATTCTAATTTTCTAATTTCAACTCTAAAATTGTATGATTCAAATGCTCGATATGCAATATTGTGTATTGTGTTCTACCTAAATGTGCAATCAATTCTAGATTTTCTGAATTCAATCATAGTCATGCGTCAGAGTGATTATTTAAGGTGACTGATCATGTAAGCTAACTGTGAATTTACAAAGCAAATGTTCGTGAACAATATATATTATACAGTTAGCTATATTCAGCTGGTTTTTATTCCTGTGCACATCATTAATAAATTATTGCTAATGTCTCTTGGTTATTTTGTGATTGTAGTGTAGTGAGTTGAGAATCACCTTGATAAGTGAAATAGCAGAGCCGAAATAGGAAATCAGCTAAATTAGACCTGTAGAACCCGAGTTGCATGTCAGTTGTCAATTCACCACATCCTGTGAGCTTGTGATCTTACATCATTTTTTCTTGTTATACATTTCCCAAGATTTTCTCGGATTCCAAAAACTGTTACTCTTGATTGCTGATGTTCAATCAAAGGGCCATGTTTCTAATTAGAGACAGGGATGTCCTTTTGTTGTTAAAAAAAATGCTGATTTTTATTTATTTGATTTTCAATTTGATGTGTTCCTTTACTGCATTAGACTTTTAAAAAAATCTTGAAGTTACCTGTAAACCAGTGAAAGTAGAGTCTCATCACTGCAGCCTGATCTGTCTCATTAAGCAGGATGATCGCTGCTTAATCAGATGTTTCTTGTAGAGATGTTTTGAAGACACATGTGAGTCACTAATAGCTATCTGCCAATTCAGTGCTTCTCAGTGTTGCAAACCTGAGGGACACCTGCTGCCATTTAATGAGAGAAGATGAAATAGATGACTGTAACACCCACTAAACTCAGGCACGACATCTATGTCCCAGTGATGCCTTTATTCCTCTAGAATGTAAACTCATTTGAGCACACTCTCTGTTCCTGTGCGTCCAACTGGTCTTCTTGCAAGTACTTATCTGTTAGTCCACCTATTGTGCAGCGCTGCGGAATATGTTGGCGCATTATAAGTAATAATAATAAAAAGATATATGCCTGCCCCTTAACCCTTGCACTGCCCTAACACACTATACTACACATTAACCATTAACTCTAAATTACACTGTCACTAACACTAGCAATCAAACTCTACACTACCTTAATAGTTACGCTAACCCTTACCCCCCTTGCCCTCCCCCCAAAAAAAATATATATACATAATAGCAAAGCATGTATTAAGGAAAAACAGTGTCATCTTGGGTTTTGGAGACATTTGTAAATGTGATTATATTGTATCCAAAACCGCTCAATGGATTTATTTTCATGATTCACCTTTATGTGTCTTCTATATTTTTGGGAATATTATTTTCCTTTTTAAGTTGTAAAATATAGATATCTTTTGCTGTGGTTTTCAGAATAAGAAGAAACACAAGAAAAAACCAAAGACGGCAGTTGTGACCAGAGTTTTGAAATACAATAAACCGGAATGGCCATATCTCTTGGTTGGATCTATAGGAGCTGCCATTAATGGGACAGTAACCCCACTTTATGCTGTACTGTTCAGCCAGATACTTGGGGTAAGATACAAACTTAGTAATCAGATTGGCACTCATTATATTAACATTGTAGAAGAAAATTGTCTGGTAGTTTTACATTTCTAATTCACATTATTTTTTTTAAGTCTGACTTATTTTTATATAAGATGCTGATGATGAAAAATGTTATTGAATCCATGGGGAAGGGCATTGTACATTCTAATTCTATTATATGGAATAATATATGAGAGTCATCTTTACAAATAAAATAGAAAGGGAGGTTTGTGGGAATTGTTATAATTATGCGATCTATTAAGCCACAGACAGAAATCCATGTCTATACTGATTCTAGATTGCGGTGAATTGATCTTTTCTTTTTTAAACCAGGGTTTATGAATAATTGCTATGGGTTTTGCAAGTTTTTAATGGTAGAGAATTAAGCAGGGACATGATCTATACACTAAAATTGCTTACTTAAACTAAAGTCTTGATGCCTATAATATCCCTTTAAAGGGACACTGTAGTCACTATAATCATTTCATCTCTTTGAATTGGTTATAGTGCCTGGAGTACCCTGGCACTGTCCCTCCATTCAGTGTTGCACCATGTTCATGCAGTATGCCACAAAATAAGTGTTCCTGGCCACCCACAGTCAGGCCCCTTCAGTATGTGTAGCTAAGGTAGAGATTACACACTTCCTTGTTCTCATACCCATTCATACCGTCAGTTGGAACTCTGACAGGCTAAAAGCAGTCAGCTGACACTCTCAGACAATCACAGCTGCCTATTGCTGCTCAGGCTAATACTTCCTTATTAGCCAAAGCAGCACAGAGAGGATGGATTGCCGGGGACACTTGTTTAGCATTAAAGCATTAAAACTTTAAAACTGTTTAATGCTGAAAGAAATGATGGCACCAGGGGACTCCAGACACTATAACCAGTTTAATGAGATGAAGCAGATACAGTGCCTACGGTGTCCCTTTGCATGAATAAACAGAAACAGAACGGTAGGAATCGCTGGCTTCACAACATCATAGTGTTGATAACCTGAAGACTTCAATAGTATTAAACACAATCTTTAGAAATATTATAAATTCTTTCTGTTTGGCTAAAAATGCATTTATAATAGCACGGACCACTTGATTGAAGAGTTTTAGAATGTATAAAAAAAAATTTTCAAGTCTCTCTTCTTCTGTTTTAGACATTTGCATTACCGGATGTGAATGAGCAAAGGAGACAAATAAATGGAATATGCCTTCTCTTTCTTGGCCTCGCCGGAGTATCATTTGTTACCCAGTTCTTGCAGGTAATATAGAGTTCTTGCATGTGATCTAGAGAAAGTGAGAATCGGGTGGCTACTGATGTGCCTGTTGGGGATGGTTACAAAATAAATGTGACTCCTAGTTTAAAAAAAACTTAAATTGGATCTTAAAGATGGAAAATGTAGATTTCATAATTAGTTTTTCAAATTTTCCTGATGGCTATGAGATGCTTCACAGGGTCTCACCGATAAAATACATCTATTTTCATGAATTACAACATTATATGACAATGGTATATAAATATATACTCCCTAAATGTTGCTCTAATTTAAAGTTCTATCCAATTAAATTTGTCTTTCAAAATATATCGTAGTTTGAATGATTATTTTAAATAGCTGTTTTGGAGACATTTTAGTTATGATTTAGTAACTTCCTTTTACGTTTAAACTCCTCTTTGCAAATGCTCTACAATTATTAACCTCTGTACCCTGAAACCCCTCCCTTATTTTTATTCTTCTAACTGATGTTTTTATGACAAATCAGCTTTCACCAGGAAGTCGAAAGAAAGTAATGGAGATGAATAAAATAAGGCAAATTACTGCTTGATAAAAGCCACTGATAGGGTAAAGTGGGTGACGGAATACAATTTACAGAAAAGTCAAGGAGACTTAGTTTAATTAGGCACCCAAACAACTTTTGTTTAAAAAAGCAATTTTGGTGTATAGATCATGCCCCTACAGTCTGACTGGTCAATTCCCTGCCAATTAGGAGTTAAATCACTTTGTTTATGGAGCCATAGCCACACCTCCCTGCATGTCAGTTGTACCTTCCTAAACATTTCCTGTAAAGAGAGATCTAATGTTTAAAGTTTCAGTCTGTTCAATTTAGAATTTCTTAACTCCTACTCTAATAATTGCTTTCTAAACCCTACAGAAATCCACTAGCGTTTGCGGAATATGTTAAAATGTTAGATGTGTTAAAATTCAATTAACAGAGTAGGAGATAAACACTTCTAAACCAAGTCAACATGTGATTGAAATTTAAACCATTTTTTTCATGCAGGTTGTGTGAGTCACAGCCAAGGGAGGTGTGGCTATGGCTCCATGGGAATAAACAAAAGTGATTAACTCCATAATGGCAGAGAATAAAGCAGTGATACTGCAGGAACATAATTTATACCCAAAACTGCTTTATTAAGCTAAATATGTTTTGATGCTTATAGTTTTACTTTAATACATAAATTAAATACATCATTTTGAACAGAACATATTATTTCTACAAGATGTTTTAGAAAATACTCCCTGGCTACGTAGCTTTCTATAAAATCAAAAAAAAAATTTAGTTACATATACAGTTCAGACATCCGGGGTGCACAGTCATCTTAAAGAAAGAATTAATAATATATATATTTGTATACGTTCCAATTACATGCAAATGCCCTCACACTGTTTTATTAACAGAAAATGGTATATTCATTATCATCTTATCTTTGATACTGCTCTCTTTTTTTCTCACTCTCGGGCTCTAACAAAAATGTGTATCTTATGCTAATATTTAGAATGCAGGTGATAACGTTTATGCTGATATATCAAAGTATCATAATATAATGCAAGGATGTGAATTAGAAATCCTTTCTTTGACAGCTCTTCCCCATAAATTGCCGCTCATCATTCTTGAGCATTTTGGTTTAAAGAACAGTAGTTTATAAAAAAGTAACATCAAAAAGCTTCAAATAATCACTGTCACTTCTTCTTTCTATTGTAATGACAGTTTAATGAGAAAAATTACTCTTTGAACAATGAAACTATCTTTCAAAGAGGCAATGTGCTTTAATGTCATGTTAAAGTATATAGATAACGATGTGATGTTGTGTTTGCTCCTCCTAAATACACATCTAACCACATGCACAAGCAGCAAACAGCAGTAAATCCAGAATATTTTAAAGGGGCAGTAAATCCCATAAACTGTATGTTCCTCACTGTGGTGGCAATCATTGGAGGCCTGAAATATAGCTGATCTATTCTTTAAAATTGGGCAAGCTAATAGAAAGAAATAATAGAAATTAGAAAATATTTCCATGATGTAAGTGAGGTTGCAGGGTTAATCGCTAGTGGATTTCACAGTTAAGGCTGAAGAATTTGAAATGGAAGCATAGCTGAGAATGTTTCCAATTTGGCTATTTTTGTTTTGATTTTGAAATTCACTTTGAATTGTCACTTGAGAGAATAACCCTGTAAGGTTATTTAAGAAGCGTGCACCACTTTGGAATGTAATCAGAAAGTTACATTTCAGATCACATTGTTATGTAACAATATAATGTGACAGTCACTATACCTGCATAGTTTAGATGTACAGAGGAATTATAGACCGTAAGAATGGTCACTACTTTAGACAAGATCCACCGTCAAACAGTGTCTTAAATAGACCAAGTATTGCACAAGTTGTTAGTACAGGAAGAAAGGGCTTATGCCTGAAAATGCTTTCCGGTAGAGTATGTAACAAAAAATTTCAAGAGTTCTTCAAAGCTCCACTTCTATAAAAAGAATGTTACATACTCTACAAGAAAACATGGAGGTGCTACCCCTTTCTTCCTGTACTACCATCTTCTATTTAATTGGAATAAGGAGAGACTTCAGATTGGGTGTTCGAGCAGCCTACTCTCATCCAACCAATACAACTTAAGTGCTGAACCACCGTAGACTATTCCACAAGCTGCTAGGCCTAATCAGTTCTTGTCTGATTTAATCTTGCATGCTCTGATCAACATGAGTTATATTTTTTTTCAGGGTTTTGCATTTGCAAAATCTGGAGAGCTACTTACTCGACGTTTAAGAAGAGTGGGATTTCAGTCAATGCTGGGCCAAGAAATTGGATGGTTTGATGACAACAATAACAGCCCTGGAGCTTTGACCACTAGACTTGCTACTGATGCATCACAAGTTCAAGGGGTACGGTAGAGTATCAGCACAACGTAATGCTTACATCCAAATAGATGTTTTAAATGCCCAATCCACTTGCCCACAATTGCCCTTCTAGTGGATGAATAAGGCATGCCCAGTACCGTAGTCCTTTCCCTTTGACCATTACCCTAAGTAAAATACCTGATTATTGGATCAGTTTTCTTCACCATCCTAAGAAAGGAAATAAGTTAGCACTACTGGTTAAATGAATCTTAACCCAGAATAAAGGGGTTAGGGGTATTAGGGGAAGTATATACCATTAATTTTAAAAGTCCTGATGTATGTAGCTTGAAAAAGCCTTTTCATTGTCACATGAGACTACAGTATTGTCAACAAAAGTATAGTAGTAACATGTGTGTTTAATTAATCTGTATAAATCCTATATAGTATTTAAAGGATCACTATAGTGTCAGGAAAACAAAGCGGTTTTCCTGGCACTATAGTGCTCTGAGGGTGCCCCCACCCTCAGGGTCACCCTCCCGTGGCGCTGAAGGGGTTAAAACTCCTTCAGCAGCTTATCTTATTCCAGCGCCAGGCTACCTCGGCGCTGGTGACCTCTCCTCCCCCTCCGACGTCAGCGGAGCCGTCCGATGTCACAGGATCCGAATGCGCATGCGAGGCAAGTGCCGCGTGCGCATTCAAGCTGTCAATAGCAAAGCATTTCTCAATGCATTCCTATGGACGCACTGCGCGATGGAGGCATAATATGCCTCCAGCGTCGCAGATGCGCCTCTAGTGGCTGTCAGGAAGATAGCCACTAGAGGCTGGCTTAACCCCAAATGTAAACATAGCAGTTTCTCTGAAACTGCTATGTTTGCATCTGAAGGGTTAAAACCTGAGGGACATTGCACCCAGGCCACTTCATTAAGCTGAAGTGGTCTGGGTGACTATAGTGTCCCTTTAATATCAAACAGGACTATTAATGGGTTTTGAGTGTTTTTCAAGCAAAATGTATTAGTAATAATTGCATGAAATTGACATTTACAGAAACAAATTATCAGGAGACTTGCTAGTGGAGGACTTACAGGATCTGTTTGCCCAATTTGGATACATAACAGGCACAAGTCTAATTTTTACACTTCTTCATTGTTAGCCCCAAGTCCCATGTAATACAGAGAAAGACATAACAGCTCTAATTATGTTATTTGTCATAGTGCAACATTATGGCACCATATTTGGAGTTAACTGTATAGCACAGTGGAAGAGGGTGTGGGTGTACGGTTTTAATGCTGTGGGGGGAAGGGTTAATACAGCATAGTTTAGGGTTATTATAACAGGTGTGGATTTTATAAAATGCTATATCAAAATAGAATGTAGCTTTTGATTTAGCATTACCTGTATAGGACTACCAATACAAGATAAACTTAAGATTACATGCACTGTGTTAAAAAACTGGTTGCTGATGATGGGTTTAATTTACTATTTCACATTTGCAGTATTCTGTGACTAAAATAACATTTAAACAAGTCTAATTGTTATTATGTACACTTTAGGCCACAGGTGCTCAGATTGGAATGATTGTGAATTCGGTGACGAACATCCTCGCTGCTATTATAATTGCATTTTACTTTAGTTGGAAGCTGAGTTTGGTTGTTCTATGTTTCCTGCCACTAATTGGATTGTCCGGAGTTCTTCAAGCTAAATTGCTTACAGGGTTTGCAAATCAGGACAAAGAAGCTTTGGAAGAAGCTGGGAAGGTAATTAACTGTGTTCAGAGAAGTAGCAGAAGTAGCAGAAATGATAGCTAAAGTACCATAATTTGGAAAAATACTGAATGACATTAATATAGTCAAGGTCATCACAGCAGTGGATATGGACATGTGCATCGCATCTACATGCCCCAATCCTTACTGTCACAATGTCAACATGGGAATGTACATATAGTATGGTTAAATAATTCATACTGCCGTAGAATCAGGCAAATGAGCACTCACTGCCATTATCAAACACATATTATTTACCTTTCAAGGTCATAGAGGTAATAACAAAAACTCCTATTGAAACTATATGAAATCTTTACATTTGCTACATTAAATACATTGATTTTTTTTATACTGTTTAAAGTGATACCATGTGTGATTAGCATTTTAATTACATCGTCCATATTCTCCAGAAGATGACATTTGCTGTTTTATAGAACTTGTGTGTCCATGGAATTTTAATGAAAGGCTCAGTTCCCTAAAGGGTGAAATTTTGCCGCCATGCTATGCAGCTAAACTATGACCAGTTTAGTAAGAATTAATACACGTACGATAGTTCAGAGGGTTAGCTAGATTTCATGATAATTTTTGGTATAACTTTTGAAAGCTGATTCTCAATTTGAACCATATTTACTATGTGCAAAAATAAGCAAAGACTGTTGAAGTTCCACCGAGTAGAACTTTAATAGGCGCTTGTGTTTCCTGTTGTACTTTGTATAAATCTCTTCACTGGTAATCGTCCACTGCAGTTTGTTATTAGACCAAATTGAGGTTGCACACGCTCAGTGACAGGATATTTTGCACTGCGTTGTACTAAAGTATGTAGAGGCGAATTCCCAGCAATCCAAAGGAACACAGAAAAGCTTGGCACATGTAGTAATATCCAAATATCCAAAAGGCAGAGTTTATTTCAGGAAGAGATGCAGTAACATTTTGGCTCACATCCTGAGCATTTTTCAAACCTTGATAGAGACTCAGGATGGAGACCAAAACGTTTACTTGATAAAGACTCAGGAAGGAAGCTGAAACGTTACCTTGATAAAGATTCAGGATGGAGGCCGAAACGTTACTTTGATAAAGGTTCAGGATGGAGGCTGAAACGTTACCTTGATAAAGGTTCAGGATGGAGGCTGAAACATTACTTTGATAAGGCTCAGGATGTGAGCTGAAACATTGCCGTGATAAAGGCTCGGGATGTTAGCTGAAATGTTACTGTACCACTTCCTAAAATAAACTCTGCTTTTTTTGGATATTACTACGTGTGCCCAAGTTTTCTGTGTTTTGCTGCATGTTGTTATGGCAGATTGGATTTACCAGTGTAGTCCCTGACTAACACAACTTTTTATTAATCTACCTTCATGAAGAAAATGTTTTCTTACCATAATATACATATGTCCCACACCAGGAAATATTGCCCACAAAGAAAGGCAGGCAATTTCTTAATGTTCTCCTCTCTCAATATATATACTAGAATGCACATAAACTATAACATGAAAAGCAGTAAATCTTTCCCTAATGATGCTTTCACTTTAAATCAAACTGTGCAGTTTTGTGATGACTTGCATAATTTACTAGATATATGTTGTAGATGGACTATATCCCTTTAACAGAAAGTTGACCTCCTGTACTTACCAATTATTGAAATAGCCCAGCAATCTGGATAATCATTGTCACAAAGCTCTTTACAGATACGAATTAGCCAACTGTCAGGGAAAGCCAATCATTATTTATATATACTGTATTGGAGGTTACAAAAGAAGTCTGATCAATTCTAATTAATCTTTTTCCAATTAGACTTAAAGCATAGCTGTCATGAAAAACATGGTTGCACTTAAAAAAACAAAAAGATAAAACGTGCTAATCAAAAATAAATCCTGTTTATAGACAATATTTTTTTTTAGACAGTAGTTTCCATTGTATTTATTGTATAATGTATAGAACAATAAATTAACAAAGTATATGATAAAATCTAATGAAACACACATTCTTTTCTGGGATTGAGCCACATACACCGTGAGCAGACGTGAGCAAAAACACTTTTCCAGACAGATATTTTTAGGGACAAGTATACATTAACCGGGTTATTTAGTAAAATGAGAATTCAGAGTGAATTTAAAGTAAAATTCAAAGTGACTCAGTCACTCCCCACCCTGTAAATGAGATGTCAAAACGATAAAATCTTTTAAAATCACACAAAAAAAAATACAATTTAAAATTTTACAAGTTCTGGGTATGCCCCCAATTCCATTTTTTTTTTTGTAAAGATTAAATCTTTATAAAAACAGTTTTGGAATTTTACTGAAATTCCGACCCAGTCAAAGGATATACTCAGACAAAGTAGTATTTTTCCTCCTTTTGACACTTCTTGACAGTGGGTGGAACTACTGTCATCAAGAAATGTCAATCCCACAGACGTTATTAGTGACAGCTGCAGGGAATTGGCTCTGTTAATGAAGGGTCCCAGTCTCGCTGGATCCTCCATAGACCTCGATGCTGTACTGTCACGTATGCACAAGAGTACAGCCGTGACGTCTGCTCCTAGCAAGAGGACCAGCAGAAGATGATGGCGGCACCCCCGAGGAACAGGTTCAGGTAAGTTAAACTCACCTTTCCCTGCCCCATGGCTACCGGTTCCCCAGCAGCGATGTCACTATCGGGGGTCTTTGACGATGACAGTTTTGCTTTAAGGTCAAAATACCTGCAATGGAAAAATTCTCTAAGACGGCTATGTTTTTAGTTCGCTACTCTGGCCGTAAATCTGAAATTCACTTGGAATTCTCCCTTCCTCTTTATCTAACCAATTTAAATACGGTATTTGCCTAGCATAATGTCAATATTAAATCGCATTATAGTGAAGAGGTTATTTTGTCCTATTTCTCCATATTTTTGGTTGACAGATACCTTTTCTACCATTAACTAAATGTTTCCTTTTTCAGGTGTCAAGTGAAGCAATAAGTAACATTCGAACTGTCGCTGGACTAGGAAAAGAAAAAATGTTTGTGGAAATATATGAAAAGCAGCTAGTTTTGCCGTACCGAGCAGCCGTTAAAAAGTCCCATGTGTACGGAGCTTGCTTTGGGTTTGCCCAGTGCGTCATTTATCTGGCTTATGCTGCATCGTTCCGATTTGGAGGATATTTAGTCACTTTTGATGGTATCAGCTATATCGTAGTTTTCAGGTATAATACCTTAATTCAAAATTCAACTATAACAATATAGACTTATAAAGGCGCAGTTCTTTCCAAACCTTTTTGCTTGACTTATGTGGAATCTGAACTACTGTGTTTTGTTAAAGGAAAGGAGGATTTGGCTGCTGATATCATTGGCCACTAACCATTACTTTTCTTTCTCTTTGGGAAGAGAAAGGCTGTATTGTGCAGCAAGATCTAATGTACATTAACAGTGTTCCATAGTATACCACTTGGGGGCGCTAAATCCAACTAGAATTAAATGAATAGTTTTCAGTTGGTGATTTAGAAGAAGACAGCAGGTATTATAGAGGGACCACGTACGTTCCAGCTCCAAATTAATATTTTAAGACTATTTCAGTCAAATCATTTTTGCAGTAATTATTGGCAAATCAGTTCCGTTTCTCCTTTTTTTTTTCTTTTTTTTTGTATTTATTTTTATAATACTAATTTGGTTGACATAAATAAAAGTTTCAATAAAATTATATATTTTTTGCTAAGAAATGTGTAAAGCACAATATGCAGATGGAATGGTTTTTTTTCTTTCTCTGCAGAGTGATATAAAGTATATTTTTTTTACATGATAGTAGAACCATAGCAGGCACATAGAAAATATAGTTCCAGGTTCAACTTTTATCTTGTCCAAGTTTATTAAATAAATGAATAAATAAATAAAAGTCAAACACAGAGCTTCATTTGAAAACAATGTTGTAAATGTTTTTTTGAAAAGTATATAAATCATACTCAGTTTGAAAAGTTACCATTATCTGATAAACATTTTTATAAAAAATGGCCCACGCTGTCTTTGTGTGGCCTTTGCCTGCCTTCTCATCCACAATACCATGTATAACTGTAGTTTAATAGATCTCAAAATGTTTTAAAGAAATACTCCAAACACCAACCCGTACAGTGCACCCACAGATGTTCCCTGGTGCACCCTCACTGTAATTAAGCAAAACTGTTTGCAATGATTTGACTTCTTATCTGGGGTCCGCCGGGTTCTGTGCACTCCTAGCACCATAACTACTACAGTGCGCTCTATTGGTATGTAGCTTGGAGAGTTTCTTTAATTGTAATGAGAAAGTGCCTCTAGTGACTCTCTGTCTTACAGAGGAATGTTTTAGGCAAATTGTAAACACTGCAATTTCCCAAAAACAGCAATATTTTTTATTCCTGGACAAAATGAGGCTCATGTATGCACCAAACCCACTACATTAAACATGAGGGTTTTTGGTTCTAGAATGTCCCTGTGATTAGTCTGTTTGAAAAGGCCTGAAAAAAATGTTTATATAACTTCTACTGGTAATTAATTATAAAAATCTGTTCTTAGTTTACACGGGTTGTGCTGTGAACTCATTAAACGTCTTCGTCTTTCACAATCTTTAGAGTGATATCTGCTATAGTGATGAGTGGAACGGCCTTAGGAAGGGCATCTTCTTTTACTCCTGATTACGCCAAAGCAAAAATCGCAGCCGCTCAGTTCTTTAAGTTATTGGATCGCGTCCCAAAGACAAGTGTTTACAGTACAAATGGAGAGAAATGGGTGAGATATTTCTTCTGCATTTGAAATAATATTTCTATAAGGTGGATAGATAAAAACTGATGGGGAGAGCAAATTATGTTTACTATGGATAATATCTGAGAAACAGGACTTAATAATTTTAGTATGAATAATAAGTCCGGATTGCTAGATCTATTTCATTTATATGTTTCTACAGAGTTCTGGATTCTGTTTGCAGATCCTTGTTTTATCCACAGACTATGAAACAGCTTTCAGATTGTAATGGGTAATAGTAACTGCCCACCTGGGACTCAACTGATCCATAAATATGCACATTTAAGCTTAGTATCCCCTATCGAGTCATAGCTGTGAAATGTAATTGGTCACAGTGGTATGTTTTTTCTTGCACATGGATTGAAACGTTTTACATTGATAACACAGCTCAGCAAATTCCAAGGGCTCCGGTGACTTCTGTAAAGTAAATGTGGAAATAAAGAAGTTGCTATCAAAATATGAAATCCCCTCAGGACGTTCTCTCATTGAAAATGAGGATGCTTGGATTGTGCCATCTGTCACTTAGAACCGAGCACTTCTTCTTACAAAATGTCCCTGAAATATTACAGGATGATGGTGACTGTGACATAGAAAATTCAATGGATTTTGCAGCCAGAGACATTATGTCCCTGCTGCAATTTTAAAATGAATACCAGCTTTGTTTTCTGTTAAAGAAACCTTCAAAAGCACCATAACCACTACTGCCCAATGTAGAGGTTATGGCTCCAGCAGGTCCCCAAGCCATGGTTAGTAGTCAAACATTATTTTTAAGTGGTTTGAATTCTTACCAGTCCACTGGGTGCCACTTTCCTCTTCCTTTACGATCACCCATAAGTACAGTTAAAGTGGCTAGTAAAAACCACTTGAAAACATAAAAAATCATTTTTAAAATAACACTTTAGCTTAGCATATTATAATAAGATTACTTGATTAATCATATTATATGAGTTTACTGGTAACTCAAAACTCAGACCCAGCTCTCCTTCCAACATAGAACAAGGAACGGCAGAGAAATTTACCTGGAACACGCGCTACATATATATTAATAAGCTGCAGATTTATAAAACAAGAAATGTAGGACTGTTATCACTTCCTATTGAATACCAGCTTTTTGGTCATTGTTGATCTTTTCTGTTCTTTGCACTCTATATTGGTAATCTGCAGTCTATATAGCAATACACTGGAATCTATATAACATTTTTACTTATGTATAATAGTACCTAAATGAACCCATATAAAAATATCCATTGATATTATATCTTTATATCTGTGGCAGAGAGAGTGTTACGCCTGGACAGCACCAGAGTCAATGAGATTAATCTGCAGTGTGATTATTGCTAATTGAAATCTATGGCAGTCATGTAATTCAGTGAGATAGAAAATAAAAATGGTTCATTTCCATGCTCTGGTGATTATTTATTGGTTACCATAACTCTACAAATTTAGAATAGTCTTCATTAATCAGAATATCTTAAAATTACGCAGGACAATTTTAAAGGTGACATTGAGTTCCTGAACTGTAAATTCACATATCCAAGCCGTCCAGTTACGATGGTTCTACGAGGGCTCAATATTTCCGTAAAATCTGGACAGACTCTTGCTTTCGTCGGAAGCAGCGGTTGTGGAAAGAGCACCAGTGTCCAACTGCTTGAGCGGTTCTATGACCCCGATGAAGGGACAGTTGTAAGTAGAACAATTTTTATTTCATTAACCCCTTCACTACGAGCATTTTGCAGAAAAAAAGAACCACAGAATCCGAGTATTTTGGGTAACCTAGAAAGCAATGTTTAAATGGAATTTTCATTTTAGCATGCCTATATAGTGCATTATTTAATGAAAACAAAATTTTTAATTTTGCCTGGACAAAAAAAAGCTTTTAGAAATAATTGACCAATTAATGAGGTTACAGATATAAAAAACCTTATTGTAAATAAATACTATTTCTCAATACGTAACTTACTTTTTTTTTGCTCACAGTTTATAATCTTCTCACCTATACATTGTCTAATGTGCACTCTGTGACTAATGACAGAGTGAGGGAGGGAGGGAGTGACTAGTGACAGAGTGAGGAGGAGGTGACTAGTGACAGAGGAAGAGAGGGGGTGACTAGTGACAGAGTGAGGGGGTGACTAGTGACAGAGGGAGAGAGGGGGTGACTAGTGACAGAGTGAGGGGGTGACTAGTGACAAAGGGAGAGAGGGGGTGACTAGTGACAGAGTGAGGGGGTGACTAGTGACAGAGTGAGGTGGTGACTAGTGACAGAGGGAGAGAGGGGGTGACTAGTGACAGAGTAAGGAAGGGAGGGGGTGACTAGTGACAGAGGGAAGGAGGGGTGACTAGTGACAGGGTGAGGGAAGGGGTGACTAGTGACAGACTGAGGGGGAGGTTACTGGTGACAGAGTGAGGGAGGGGGTGACTAGTGACAGAGTGAGGGAGTGACTCCCCATCTTCCACTTGCTTCCCGTGGTCTTTCCCCATCTTCCCCTTTTATTTCCTACCTCTCTTTGCTCCCTCTGGTCTCTCCTAGGCTGCTGCTCCCTTCTCTCGCTAGCTGTGAGAGGTCTATGTGTGAGGAGAGTACAGGAAGTGATGTCACCCTAGCCCGGGCCTCTCCCCCATCACACAGAGTGCCGCATGGGATAGGAAGAAGGAGACCTGGTAGAATGAGAGCAGGTGAAGCTGCCAGGTCTCATTTGAGGATGAGGGGAGAGATAATGTGCAGAGTGGTAGGTTACTGGGGCCCTGTGCTCCATCAGGGGCCCCACAATCTATCAATGGACAAGATCTCTTTTTTTTTATTTTTTTTGCCGTTCCAGTTGGAGAGCTGCTGGGCCCCTGGCTGTCTCAGGCCCTTATTCCATGATCGATGTTCCCGAGTGGTCAGTCTGCCACTGGATGTGACAGAGTGTCTGCATGTGTGTGTTAAGGGGGATGATGAGACAAGGTGTCTGTATGTGTGTGTTTGGTGGGGTAATGTGTCAGGGTGTCTGTGTGCATGCTAGGGAGAGGGCAATGTGACAGGGTGTCTGTATGTGTGTGTTTGGTGGGGTTATGTGTCAGGGTGTCAGTGTGCATGTTTGGGAGAGGGTAATAAGACAGGGTATCTATATGTGTGTGGGGGATGATGAGACAAGGTGTCTGTATGTGTGTGTTTGGTGGGGTAATGTGTCAGGGCGTCTGTGTGCATGCTAGGGAGAGGGTAATGTGACAGGGTGTCTGTATGTGTGTGTTTGGTAGGGTTATGTGTCAGGGTGTCAGTGTGCATGTTTGGGAGAGGGTAATAAGACAGGGTATCTGTATGTGTGTGGGGGATGATGTGACAGGGTGTCTGTGAGTGCATGTGAGGGGTAATGTGACAGGCTGTCTATATGTGTGTGAGTGGGGGTATTCATATATCAGACAGTCTGTCTACTTGTATTTAGTATATATTCCAAAAGTATTATTGTCTGACAATCATCACCTCATGTATGCCCAACTATTTTGATTATAGGGTTTCCATCAGCATTAACACCTATATGTTCTACAGTTGTGAACTCAGTTATCTGATCTTACCACTCTAGACTTGTGGGTGAAAGGTAGCTAATGTTTTTCCAGTTCTGCCAAAGAATGGCAACCTTGCCAAACTATCCAAACTACCCTATAATTGCTACCTTTTGTTAGCTCCATCCAATGCTCTGGCTGTCAGACATAATTATTGTATATGATGACTGATGGTTTCAGAGGTTCAAAGTGCAATTGGATAAATATTTACAAAAACATAACATACAGGGATATAATTTCTAATTAGTGGGGTAATAGCTGCTTGCTCCAGGAGACATCTGACTGCTATTTTTGGGTCAAGAAGGAATTTTTTCCTAGTTTGTGGCAAAATTAGAAGCGCTTCAGACTAGGTTTTTTGCCTTCTTTTGGATCAACAGCAACAACATATGTGAGGAAGGCTGAACTTGATGAACACAAGTCTCTTTTCAGCTATGTAACTATGTAACTATGTAACTAATGGTGAAACTACAATAATAACCGAACATCTTTAATTATTTGCAGCTTGTTGATGGCCGTGTATCCACTGACGTTAACATTGCATTTCTAAGAAGCAAAATTGGAATTGTCTCTCAGGAGCCAGTGCTATTTGAAGGTAGCATTTCTGACAACATAAAATATGGGGACAACTCTCGCACTATCTCAATGGAGGAAGTCATTGATGCTGCCAAGAAAGCTCACCTTCATGAGTTTGTCATGTCTCTGCCCGATGTAAGTCTAGAAAATATTCTTCTTCTTTACAGACCCAGCTTTTCATTACCAAGGTGTTAATAACATTTAAAAATTAGATACATAATTACATAAGTATATTGTCTAATTCAACACCTTTATGGCACAGTTGACACATGCAGACGTGAAAGCAGTCCATTCGCTCTGGACTGAAAATTGACAGGTAGACATGTGCAATTTGTTTCGGGCCGAATATGAATTCGGACGAATTTCGGGCAATTCGGACATTCGGGTACTTCATGCCAGGATTCAGCTGTAAGCATTTGCAACACTTACAACAATCAAGTAACATACATTCATATAAAATGTAAGTTACTTGGCCAGTCAATGTAATGACAGGAATGAATAAGTAGATAACTCCCTAATTCCCACGGTATTAGGGAGCTATCTACTAAAAGGCTGAAAGACCTAAATTGGTCTTTCAGCCAAATTTACTAATACTAAGTAAAGATTACTTAGTATTAGTAAATTATGCCCCTACTCGCTATACCGCGAGTAGGGGCATGTCTATTAAACAGTGAGCAGCCTATGGCTGACAGTGTTGGTAATTCTCAGAAATTTTTTGTTGATTTTTTTCCTTTTTTTTTTTTTTGTTGGAGGTCATCTCATTTACCCAACCAACGAAACTCAACAGCTGCTAGTTCTCAATAATTGTTGAAGGAACACTCCAAACACTGTAACAACCTTCATTATATAGGTCATGGTGCAAGAAGGCCCTCGGTTCCTAACTCCTTACATACAGTTACATTTTTAATTATTTCAATGCAAGATTCTATACTTCCTCATTTAATAATACCAATAATTGCTCACTGTATGCATGCTGCATTGATAGAAAAGTCATTACCTCCCTTGTTCCTCCCTTGTTATCACAAAATAGGCAAAACATTTTTTAAAAATTGCAATGAGTTTCAGTTTAGTTATTTGGCTTAAAATGTACAGTTACATAAATTCTCCACTATTACCCGTTTAGTTACTAGAACTTTTTTTTTTTTTAGCTAGAGTGATAATCATAATTATTTTAACTTTCAGACATTTGGTCTTACAACATCAATTAATAATAAACTACTGAACATTTCAATTTAAATGTGACTCATGGTTCAATGTTTCATATATTTTTCCTTAGAAATATGACACAAATGTTGGAATGCAAGGCTCCCAGCTCTCCCGAGGACAGAAACAACGAATTGCTATAGCTCGCGCAATTGTCAGAGATCCAAAGATACTGCTTCTGGATGAAGCAACGTCAGCTTTAGACACAGAAAGCGAAAAGGTTGTTATACAAAATTGCATCTTTATTTTTTAAAGATGAAATACCGATTGACAAGATCCAAATTTCAGATTGAATAATTAGCTATATGTAAAGAAGTGCTTGTTCAGGGAATATCTCTGTGATACAGATTGAGAAGATTTATCAACGTGTACTTTGATAAATCTCATCCATTATGTTCAGCCCCAGAGTCACTTTCTTTACAATCATATAATTGACATTATTGCACTTTACCTACAAATAAGGATTTGAATCACTAAAAACTGAATATTAGTTAAATTAAAAACAATCTGCAAAACATATGATAAAGCTGTGACTATAGCTGAGAGTGAATTTTTTTTCAAATCTATTATTTGCAACTATATTTTACGATTCTGTTTCATTGCAATTCAATGTTTAGTGTATATTATTACTATTGTAGTATCTTAATATGAATAGCCTTTATATGAAATATAATGTGCTGGGATATGTTACCTGTGCAATTACTGCTTTTATTGGTTGCAGCATGCATTACTGCAGTAAATGCAATTTAGAAAAAGTATGTAGGTTCAGGAAGGAAAACTTAAAGGAACACGCTGGTTACCAATCAACTTTAATGTATTTAATAAGTTTGACATCATTAATATGCAGGGTTTTGTTTTTTTTGCATTTTCAAATATTTATAGTTTTTGCACAAAAAATGTTTTGCAGAATGCTGTACTAAAGTTAATTCTCCTTAGCCACAGCTCCTCACCCCAGAAAAACGTATTTATAAAATGTAAGCTCACAGCTCAGTCCTAACACCATTGACTGAGCTGTTCTTAATTCACATAGTGGCTGCAGACAGTCAGCAAACCCACAGGCAAACAGGCAGTGATATTCTTACTATTTCACGCAGTGCTGTCAATAGCTGAGCCGTGTACATTAATTTGGTAAGGAAGTGTTTTTCAGTATGAGTGAGGGGCAGCTAAGGAGACAGGCTCAACATTTTAGCATGCAAAAATACAGCATATTACTGTGGCCAAAACCATGAGGCCAAATGCAGTAAAACAGTATTGGTGCTCTGAATGTCCCTTTAAGACTTTTGTTTGGAAAATCTAAGCTGTATTTTAATTAGTGTCTTGGTCATAAAAATTAACGGCAATAGAGCTAGAATTCAAAAGATGGTGAGTGACAAAGCTTTCATAGATAAAGGTAAATTTAATGTCAGAAATAAAATAAATATAGGTAATAACAGTCACATCCTTAATGCGCCTTTTTAAAGGAACGAACCTCAAATTGAACTATTTCTGTTGTGTTAATAATTAGTCTTTTGTTTCAAATTTTGACACCAGCTAGTTTATCAATACCCCAGGTGGGTGAGTGTGTACTGATCATATCTTCTCTCTCTCTTTTTTTTTTTAGACTGTTCAGGTGGCTTTGGATGAGGCCAGACAAGGGCGCACCTGTATTGCCATAGCTCACCGTCTATCCACCATTCAGAACTGTGACATAATAGCGGTGATGTCCCAAGGAGTCATCATTGAAAAGGGATCTCATAGTGAACTCATGGGTTTGAAAGGAGCCTATTATAAACTAGTAACCACTGGAGCCCCAATAAGTTAGATGTGGTCCACTTAATTTTATTATCATTTTTCACCAATAAATAACTATTAGTAAATTACAAATACACCAGTTTTACATACTTGGAATGAATTAGACCACAGTAACTATGGAACTTATTCAATTGTGTATTTTGGGCATTCCTAAACAAGGTCAGCCCCATTTATACCAAATACTAGAAACTGGTTACATTTGCAACATGACAACATGGGAGCCTATACATCTGTACTTGTAGACAATGATAATATAAATATAAAGTCAAGATATTCTGTGCAAGCAGATAACAGCTATACCTCTTTGATTGTGTGACTGAACACCAACAGGGTTCTTAATAAATTGTCAGAAATTTAAATTGAATTCAAAATCTATATTACATTTTAAAGAAACACTCTGAGCCTGCTGTAGTGGTTATGGTGCTAGGACTTGTATCTGCAATATCTTGCCTACAATGTTACATTTCAGTATAGATTTTAAACTACTAGCACAGTCGATCTTAAAAAAAAAAAAAAAAAACTATCCTGCAAATTGCATGTTTGTATATTGACAATTATTTATTGCATGTTTTAGTTTAAAAGTTTTTATCTTAATTTTTGTGTCTGTCATATCTATTTTTGTTTTTAATAGCCAGTGTTTAATCACCATTAAGAAACAGAATTATAATGATGTTATAAACACAGTTCAGCACTTCTCTTGTTAATGTGTATTGTGTATAGCATATCAGCTCATACTCATTTTCCTTTTTCAAATGTGGGTTAAAGTATTGGTAATGTGTCAGTAATAAACAATAAAAATGTATTTTTTTTAATAAATGCAGCAACTGCACACAGTGTCCCATACCTTCTTTTAGTTGATATACTGTACTTTAATATTAAAGGGACACTATAGTCACCTGGACAACTTCAGCTTAATGAGGTTGTTCAGGTGAGAACTATAGCTCCCTGCAGCCTTTCTCATGTAAACACTGTATTTTCTGAGAAAATACAGTGTTTACATTGAAAGCTAGAAACACCTCCAGTTGCAGTCACTCAGAATGCCACCAGAGGGACTTCCGAGTTGATTGAGGCATAAAACTCCTCAATCCACTCAGATCTGCTGTCAGCAGAGCACAGGGCAGCATGCAGACACTCCCACTGCATGCAGACACTGAACTTTCCTCATAGAGATTCATTGATTCAATGCATCTCTATGAAAAGATGCTGATTGGCCAGGGCTGTGTTTGAATCGTGCTGGCTCTGCCCCTGATCTGCCTCCTTGTCAGTCTCAGCCAATCCTATGGGGAAGCACTGTGACTGGATCAGGCTACGACTTCTGATGATGTCAGCAGACTGTTTTTTCTTTTTAGGCAAACAGCATGCAGATCTACAGCTTCTGGCTTGAATACAGGAAGAGTTTTACTATATTTATGGAGGCATGAGGGGCCCAGGGGGGCTAGATGGTCGTGTTAACACTATAGGGTCAGGGATACATATAGTTACACTGGTGACTATAGTGTCCCTTTAAAAGTGAGCTGTCACTTTCATGATTTACACAATTGAATGACACATTTAACATAACTTATAACTTTATATTAATGATATAGCAAATTCCATCATAATAAGGTTCAGACAAGGCAAGAGCAAACAGGGCAAATGAATAGGAGGAATAGAAACATTGTTTCATATGTCCTGCTCTCTGAATTCTTCATCAATGCTGGCTCCCAGGTGCAAAGGACAGAGCTTATAATGATTGACAGGGAGGTAGGATGGAGGCACACTGTACCTTGATAAAATGGTGTAGATTTTTTGAATTTATTTTAATTTTCACACCATCACAAACACATTAAACAAATCACTTTATATTTAATTAGAATAAAACTTAAATAACATTTGTAATGGATTGTTTAGCATTACTGCTGAGACTTTAAATATTTAAAATAAAATGTTTAAAGAAATGTCCAATTAGTAGATGTACAGTCTACACAGATGTGCATGTACATATAGTAAAATAGGAACATCAGTCAATATATACATACAAATATGCAAGCTACACAAAGATACATATGGAAACATGTTATATTCACAAACAATTATGAATTAAAAATGGACATGGCCTGAAGTAATTTCTCAGTGCTTAAAGTGGAGCTTTTGCCTAGTAAATGATTGCCTCAGTAGAGGTAGCCATCTTGTCTTCGATTTCATAATTATATAACACTATTTGGGGTGAGGTAGCTGGCAAAAGGGAGGCAGTTGCCCCTGGGACTGCTAGCATAGAGAGGATAGTAGGTGGCTTTCTGTAACTGCAATAACAAACTATATTGTGTAACAGCATTCTTTTATTATTAGTGTAATCCAGTTCTTGCAAGATTAATATATAACAGGTGATATAAAATTGAGCTCCCCTTAGGCCTCTCCTGTCTCTAGTAGTTGACAAACATACATTTACTAAAAAGGTAAAATCAAAATCAAGTGAGAAGCGATCAACTCATACAAGTCTACATTAGTTAATTTTTAGTAAACTTATAAGGCAGCAGTGGCTAATACGTAGGTCTCCAGCGTGTGGGAAGCTGCATCTCCCATGATGCTTTGCCACAGAATATCAATATTTCACAGAACGTCAAAACATCTTAAGAGATTTAGTTCCAAAATAAGGTGCTATTCTGAGGCAAAGTGCTAAGGTCCAATCACTGTGGAAACTAACAAAATGTCTATCTACATTTATGACTTTTCACTAAAATGTCACCTGTTGTGCCATGATACATTTCCTGCAAAGCAGTAGCTGTCACAGCAAGAGTGCATAATTTATTATTGCACTATGGAATATTGTCCTTTAATTTAATTTGTATAGGGCATTAAGGACCTGCCGGCCTGGCAGAGATGGTATTGTCAAGGTCAAAAAGGGTTACTTCTTTTGAAGCTGGGACCCCCCTCCAAGGTCAGATGACAGAAGGGGTACTTTGAATTACATAGGGATGTGAAAAGGATTTTACCATATGGATGTGAATTAATCAAGGCTCTACAAGGTGTGAGGTTCTACACTTGGTGAGTGATGAGTCAATCTCTTTGGATATGTTAATAGCCATTAGCCTTGTTCCAGTATCATATCCAAAGGAAGGACAAAACATTAATATTTACCCCACAGCATAATAATTAAGCCTTATTTTTGTTATATTTGGAATGTGACAAGCTCCATCTTCTAAACAAGCACAAACATGAGTGGCATGGCTTGACCATGTGGGAGGGAATTGTAATGTCTGCCAGGCTGGGTCGCGGGTGGGGCATGTGACATGTCTAGGGGATGGGAAACTAATAACAAATTATGCAATTATTATTTCTGTGGCAGGTACATAAGAGAAGATAGAGCCAAATGTTTCCATTTGGATTGATGTTGGTCTGGAACAAAGGAGGTGGTTACTTATTGTAACGGACCGTTTTGCACACAAGAGGTAAAAACCGTTTAGGCGATCTGCCCCCTTTCCAGAGATCCAGGCACAGCTACTGCAGAACAACAAAACTCACGAACTGGATACAAAATAGCACTCCAACTCCCGAACTGGAACCTCCCAAATAGCTGCTAGCAGACGAACAGGAAAAGCAGACGAACAGCTTACACTCCTGGCAATCAGTCTCTAACAGCATACAGTGAATCCCCCCAAGAACGAGACAAGGCTCCGTGTTGAGGGTCAAGCAGTGGTCTGAGGTGCTGGCACACCCAGCCTGGTTTTTATTACAGTGTTTCAAATACAGGACCACCCACAGGGAGGGATAAAACAACCAATCATATCACAGTTACATCCCACATATTCCCTCCCCTTATCCTGAGAGGAAACTCAATTATACAAACAGTTAAAACATACTTTCTACCCAACTTTCATAACTCCAAAACCATACATCACATTCACATAAAATTACATATCACAATCAATCCATTCAGGGGAACAACATATTCAAAAATGGCACAAATCAGACAAGGGGTTCAAAAGTTAGTAAAAAGTCCTTTGTGACTAAATGAAGCATGGCTTTCTGGCCCAAACCAGTTTCAGAGTCTTCTATCCTGGAGATAAGTAATTCAATTATCTCCCAGGACAGACACAAGACTCCATTAAGCACATGGTTGCAAAAAGACACAAAACACTTTAAAATACATAAAGTCACATTTTACACATAACACACAGACATTTCACATATCCCCAGATAGCTCAGGTCTGAGCGCACATTATTAAGTGAATGGCGCTCGGACCACACAAATACAGTTTAATCGCCATGGAGCCAAAGTCTTTACAGTCAGTTTCATACGAATGGGCTCCATGGGATTCCTATCTGGGGTATAACACATTCAAACAAATCTACTGAACCCCAGGCAGAAAAGCACGAATACAGCTTTTCTGCAGGCAAAAACAAAGTCTTTTAAAAGGGGGCCATAGTCCAAAGGCAGCAGGTGAGCAACCAGGCTTCTCCAATGCAATGTGGCGAGATTGGTCTCGTCACATCTCTCCCCTTTTCCAAACAGACTAACAGGGTATCTGACCTCCTGCCGGTCAGTGCCCTTGTTAGTCCAGCAGCCCACCCACAACAAATAAACCACAGCACAGCCCACCCACAATAAATGGTTACTACACCTGGGTAGAGAAGAAGCTTGTCCATGTCCAGGTGCCTCACCACGGCTGTGCTGGGTACGGGTACGCTGACTTGGTGGGTTGCTGCGTGGGCAGAGACCAGCGGCACTCTGCCCTGTTGCCAGCGCTACTGGGAGGGTAGCCTGGTGGAAGCCTGGTTGTTGGAGGGGGAGACCGACTGTCTCCCCTTTAAATACACCGCTCTGCTGCTGCTGCTGGAGACTGACTGTCTCCCCTTTAGATGCACAGTCCTGCTGCTGGAGACCGACCGTCTCCCCTTTAGCTGCACAGTCCTGCTGCTGGAGACCGACCGTCTCCCCTTTGGTTACCCATCTCTGCTGCTGGAGGGGGAGACCGACTGTCTCCCCTTTGGCTAGACAGCCCTGTCGCTGGGGAGAGGGGGTAACAAGCTCCTCTCCCATACATACTTCTAGCTGTGGGGGAGGGAGACCGACTGTCTCTGCTCCCAATACAGAGTCCTGCTGCTGGGGAAAGGGGACTGGGCTCTCTATTCCCGGTAGGACACTCTGCCGCTGGGGAATGGAGACGGGGCTCCCAATTCCCAATAATCTGTGCTGCCGCTGGGGATGGAGACTGGGCTCCCAATTCCCAAAGCATCATTCTGCCGCTGGGGAATGGAGACTGGGCTCCCAATTCCCAAAAAATCACGCTGCCGCTGGGGAGGGAGGACACTGCTCTCCTCTCCCTGGACTTCCCACTGCCTTCCCGGCATATCACTTGGCTGCTGGGGGGCAGGAACAACTACCTCTGCCCCCTGTATCTCAGCCTGCCGCTGGGGAGGGAGGACGCTGTTCTCCTCTCCCTGCACTTTACACTGCCTTCCCGGCATATCACTCTGCTGCTGGGGGGCAGGAACAACTACCTCTGCCCCCTGTAACTCAGCCTGCCGCTGGGGAATGGAGCTCAGGCTCCCAATTCCCTGCAATATCTCCCGCTGGGGAATGGAGCTCGGGCTCCCAATTCCCTGCAATTTCTCCCGCTGGGGAATGGAGCTCGGGCTCCCAATTCCCTGCAATTCATTCTGCTGCTGGGGGACAGGAGCGACTATCTCTGTCTCCCTGCTAACTCAGCCTGCCGCTGGGGAATGGAGACTGGGCTCCCAATTCCCTGCAGGACCGGTGGAGAGACCTCGGTCCCATCTCTACCGGCCACCTGGGGTTCTTCCCAGTAAAACTGTACCATCTCGTCCCCTCTGAATGGGTCTGGCTCTGGGTCTGTCATGCTGCTCTCCTGCTGAGCCTTCTCGCTGTATTGAAACAGTTGCTGGTAGCCCTGTTCTAGCTCCATCTCCCGGGTTACCAGGTGGACCAGGTCTTGCTCAATTTTGTGAGCGTCGACCCAGTCATACCTGCTCTCCCTCCACTCCCAGAGATCACTGAACCGGGCTTGTGTAGGGCTCCCAAATTCGAGCTCTGAAAACGACTCCCATAACAAGCCAGGACCATCAAACTCCTCTCCCTCTGGCTTGTCATGCTCGGCTGTCCAGGGTAGGTACTGTGCCCCATACCACCAGAGCGCCTGGTAGGCATCTTCTAGCCACAACTCCTGCCATACTAGGTGTTCCAATTTCCTCACCCATTCCTCCAGGGGCTGCTCTCCCAGGAAGGGCATCCGCAGGGCTACTCGCTTCTGCAACCGCTGGTCTTCCTTGGGGAGTCTCTTGCCCCGCTGGTACTCCACAATACCCAGTGCCTGGTACCAGATGCCTTTACGGACTGCATCTCGGTCATCCATGGCACCCTCGTCATACTCCACTGCTGGTTCCATGCTGGTGCTGTCAGGGTCGCTGTACTGGGACATGCGTTGCCCTCAAATTGTAAAATCCAAAGAAAGGTGTTGCCTGTAGCTGTCCTGTAGTCTGTGGGAACGATCCCGCCGCTTGCCACCAATTGTAACGGACCGTTTTGCACACAAGAGGTAAAAAACCGTTTAGGCGATCTGCCCCCTTTCCAGAGATCCAGGCACAGCTACTGCAGAACAACAAAACTCACGAACTGGATACAAAATAGCACTCCAACTCCCGAACTGGAACCTCCCAAATAGCTGCTAGCAGACGAACAGGAAAAGCAGACGAACAGCTTACACTCCTGGCAATCAGTCTCTAACAGCATACAGTGAATCCCCCCAAGAACGAGACAAGGCTCCGTGTTGAGGGTCAAGCAGTGGTCTGAGGTGCTGGCACACCCAGCCTGGTTTTTATTACAGTGTTTCAAATACAGGACCACCCACAGGGAGGGATAAAACAACCAATCATATCACAGTTACATCCCACATATTCCCTCCCCTTATCCTGAGAGGAAACTCAATTATACAAACAGTTAAAACATACTTTCTACCCAACTTTCATAACTCCAAAACCATACATCACATTCACATAAAATTACATATGCACAATCAATCCATTCAGGGGAACAACATATTCAAAAATGGCACAAATCAGACAAGGGGTTCAAAAGTTAGTAAAAAGTCCTTTGTGACTAAATGAAGCATGGCTTTCTGGCCCAAACCAGTTTCAGAGTCTTCTATCCTGGAGATAAGTAATTCAATTATCTCCCAGGACAGACACAAGACTCCATTAAGCACATGGTTGCAAAAAGACACAAAACACTTTAAAATACATAAAGTCACATTTTACACATAACACACAGACATTTCACATATCCCCAGATAGCTCAGGTCTGAGCGCACATTATTAAGTGAATGGCGCTCGGACCGCACAAATACAGTTTAATCGCCATGGAGCCAAAGTCTTTACAGTCAGTTTCATACGAATGGGCTCCATGGGATTCCTATCTGGGGTATAACACATTCAAACAAATCTACCGAACCCCAGGCAGAAAAGCACGAATACAGCTTTTCTGCAGGCAAAAACAAAGTCTTTTAAAAGGGGGCCATAGTCCAAAGGCAGCAGGCGAGCAACCAGGCTTCTCCAATGCAATGTGGCGAGATTGGTCTCGTCACACTTATTATTTCTATAGGTACGCATTAACTCCACCCCTGGGCAAGACTTGATAATCTACAGGGTATATATCCAATGATTTGGATGGGTGTTGGTGTACTTCCTTGGGGCCAAGATCTTATTTTGAATAAAATAAAAGAGGTCCAGGCACTCTTTGGTTCAAGACAGGCACTTTATTGGAACCACAGCAACTTTTCTGTTGCTGTGGTTCCAATAAAGTGCCTGTCTTGAACCAAGGAGTGCCTGGACCCCTTTTATTTTATTCAATTGATCTTGATAATCTGGTGTTTGATTCTGGTACAATAAGCACCCTGGCTCTGACTGATGGGAGTGAGTGCAGTTCCATACACTTTTTCAAAAGATCTAATTTTGAGTGAGTCACTTGAGTGAGTCAGAGAACCCCTGGGCAGAAGTTTTATAAACCTGTACATTGTAGAAACTATATTCCGTTAAAATTCTCTCTCATTTCTTTACAACAGATTATTTATTTATATTGATTCATTAAAGTATTAGTAAAACGCTAGGGCAATTCTGCAGCAAAATTCTAAATGCTGAAATACAATTTGTGGGTTTTCATAGTGAAATATTTTTTGTCTGTAAATACAACCCAAATCATTATGGTGGAAGGTTTAGTTTTGCCTATGGTTTGTTTGCGGCATACTGTAGTCAAAGGTTTTGACAGCCAAGGAGCTGTGCATAAGTTTACATGGATGAAAACAGAGTTAGGTGTCCCCCATTTTTGAGCTCTTGCCTATCT
This sequence comes from Pelobates cultripes, assembly GCA_933207985.1. NCBI lineage: Eukaryota > Metazoa > Chordata > Amphibia > Anura > Pelobatidae > Pelobates > Pelobates cultripes. The sequence continues at coordinate 33,975,736 of OW240918.1, read as the reverse complement.
CATGAACAATCTATCTATATACACAGTGAATGCTTATGACAAGACGATTGTGTGAGATCATATACTGCACATTTGCATAGCAAGAAGACCTTGTTAAAGGGACTCTGTAGGCAGAGTGACTGCTCCATCTCAATCAAGTAGTTATAATGTTCTGAGTCCCCTTGTGCTATCCTTCCATTCATTGTTAAACCATTGTTATTGATTTAATGCTATACCAAATACCTCCTGTGATATATGGGTTAATGAGGAAGCATTAACCAAAGCAGCAAAGGGTAGCTGTAATTGACTGAGAGTGTCAACTGACAATTTTCAACCTATCACAATATGAAAATGGCTAGAAGGAAGTTTATAATCTCTGTCTTAGGCACAACTCCAGTAGAGGCGGGGCTCTATGAAGTAAGGGTTCCTCATTCAGGATTGAACTGCTTGGAAATGGTTTAACATTGCATGAAGGGTCAGTGCCAAGGGACACCGTAGGCACTATAACCAATTCAATGTGACGAAAATGATATAGTGCCTACGGTGTCCCTTAAATTGTGAGAACCTAAAAACTTTCATCCACATAAATGTGCACATTTCTCATTACCCAGCACTCTGTAAGATCATTTAAATGCTAAATTTTTTAATGTATGCAGTAATAATGAACAGTGTGGTATTATGCAACAGAAATGTACCTTGTATTGTAATAAAAATCTGTCAGCCCAAATGATGCAATAATGCTGGAGTGATCTCTTAATTCAATCACTCTTAAGAAATGCACTTTATAAAGTTGAAGTTTAAAGAGAAAGGGAATCTTCTGATCAAAAGAGGAGCACCAAAATGGTAAATTTCAACAGAAATAAATAACTTAATAATTAAACATCAATTTCACCAAGAGAGGATTTCCTGTCAAACAGATTAAAAAATGTGATAATACACCGTCAATAGATGAGTGGTAATAGCAGGGCTTAAAATATACAATCACCACTAGCCATTGGCAAGTTAAAATTCTGCTCTGGTAGAAATTCAACTCTAACATATGTGTTTTGGTCCCTCCAGACTTGCAGAGGCTAGTAACTTTTAAACCCTGTTTAGTAATGTAATGGTTAGAAATGCAGACCTTGTCAATTTAAACTCTGTTGATGGTATGAATATTTGGTGCACTTTTTATTTTATTTCAAAAATTTAGATCCATTTATATTTGAGAGGCAGAAAAAAAAAACAATTTAAGTCTTATAATTAGTAACTGGTATTGTAACTTTGTTTTTCAAAATAACATAGTCTTGAATGAAAGTTGGCATATAAGACAATGGTATCCAGAGGAATGTAGCATCTGTGCCTATAGTGTATCGAGTCCTTGGATGTAGGCTTGTCAGGGCATGTTCCATACACCATACAACCAGGGAAAGATCACTGTTTTTTATGCGCTTGTTAAGTACTTCCTTCTTCTTTGCATCTATTAATCAAAATCACATGGAGATATTGAATGCAATTATTTAAGGTAGCACAAACTAAAGCTTTGATTTAATATTGCAGGATACACTTTTCAAATGATTTAATATTTTTGAATAAAACTTTAAAATGATTTAATATTATGAAAAATATTAAAATTTTGGAATATTTTGATAATATATTTTTTATGTATGATATATTTTTTGACAATTTAATATTTTGAAAAAAAACCAGTTTTTAAAGTGTATCTAGAAATATTAAATAATTTGCAAATCTTATCCAACAATATTAAATTGAGGACTAAGTAGGTATCAACAGAAACGCTTCATGTAACATGCAGTTAGTGTACATTGGTATAAATATAAGATAGCATGATAAGATCTCCTCAAAGAGAGATACATTCTCTTATGCTAAAAATTACATATTTATCTACTTTTACATAAAATTCATAATTTTTTTGAAGACTTATATACCACAAATATCTAAGTATTCTAAAATTTACAACAATTTAATCAGATGACAAACACTCTCTCATTTCAAATGTCTCTGTAGAGGTACTTAAGAATGTATTTAATTTAGCTGGCCATTTTCAAGTACTTATGACATTTATGCACACATTTGTTTTGTGTAGTTAAGTAATAAATTCAGTATAAATCAAAAATATATACTTTTGAATTATTATTAATAGCATTTAAATAGCTCCAGCATATTCTGCAGCAATTTAAAATTATAACAAGGCCCTAATGAAACAAGCTTACAAGCTATGAAGACTTGAGGAAGGCAGATAGGTGTCTTGCTCAAGGAGACTTTTTGGTGAGGTGGCCTGACTGGGATCCAAACTTGAGTTTCGTAGTTGAAGCTGTGATGTTACCACAATTGTGTTTGTTGGAAGAATTATTCACTAAAGCACACCTGTCTGGAATCTGAAGTAAATTCAAAATGAGTTCAAAGTTTTTGGCCAAAAAAAAGCTTATTTGAAAACAAAGCTGAAATGTCTAACTGTAAATCCATTCTTTTGTCCAAAATGTGAAATTAAGTTTGAATGTACTTTGGATTCCTCAATAATGGCAGTTCACACTTAAGTGACAACCCCTGTGTATGTTTTCATTTTTACTTGATTGAGCATTATGGAAAGTGTAGTTTTCCCAATTTTAGCAGTGCCAACATTAGTCATCTTTTGCACTGTAGCAAGGCCGTGTTTATACTCTAACTAAACCTGGGAACAGCAGAACGTAAACCTCAGTAACAAGAAAACGTATGCTAAATAGGCATGTGCACGGGAAAAATTTTCGTTTTGGTTAGGCATTCCAAAATTCGGGACTTTGGCAATTCGTCACTTCGTCAATTCGGCACTTCGCCTATTCGGCACTTCGACGCTTCGGAACTTTGGCAACTTCGGCACTTCAGTACCTCGACACTTCGGAACGTTGGCACTTCGACACTTCGGAAATTCGCTAATTTCAGAACTTCAGGACCTTGGCAAATCGTCACTTTGGCAATTCGCCACTTCAACACTTCACCACTTCGGAACTTTGGCAACTTCGGCACTTCGGCACTTCGGCACTTCGACACTTTGGCACTTCGGGAATTTCGGAACGTCTCTTGCAGCCGCTTGGTAGATAACTCCCTAATTCCCACGGTATTAGGGACCTATCTACCAAAAGGCTGAAAGACCTAAATTGGTTTTTCAGTGAAATTTACTAATACTAAGTAAAAATTACTGAGTATTAGTAAATTGTGCCCCTACTCGCTATATGGCGAGTAGGGGCATGTCTATTAAACAGTGAGCATCCAGTGGCCCCAAGGCCCCACCCCTGAGCGGCAGGTGGGGGCCCTAAAGTAAAATAATGGGGGGGACCTATTGACCCCCCGGCCCCCACCACTGAGTGGCGGGTGGGGGCCCTAAAGTAAAATAATGGGGGGGACCTATTGTCCTCCCGCGGTCCCCACCCCTGAGCGGTGGGTGGGAGCCCTAAAGTAAAATAATGGGGGGAACTATTGTCCTTCCCCCGGCCCCCACCCCTGAGCAGCGGGTGGAGGTCCTAAATTAGAATGAGGGGGGACCTAATGTCCTACCCCCTGGCCCTCACCCTTGAGCAGTAGGTGGGGGCCCTAAATTAGAATGAGAGGGAGGGACCTAATGTCCTCCCCCCCGACCCCCACCCCTGAGCTATATGGCAAGTAGGGGCATGTCTATTAAACAGTGAGCAGCCAGTGGCCCCCGGCCCCCACCCCTGAGCGGCGGGTGGGGGCCCTAAAGTAAAATAATGGGAGGGAACTATTGTCCTTCCCCTGGCCCCCACCCCTGAGCAGTGGGTGGAGGCCCTAAATACTAATTAGGGGGGACCTAATGTCCTCCCCCCTGGCCACCACCCCTGAGCGGTGGGGGCCCTAAATTAGAATGAGGGGGAAGGACCTAACGTCCTCCCCCCCGGTCCCCACCCCTGAGCGGTGGGTGGGGGCCCTAAATACTAATTAGGGGGGACCTAATGTTATAAGGGGGACCTTATAAAGCCTTGCCCCGCCCTGCAATTAGGCTCAGAGCACTCTGATTGGTGGGTTTCCCACGCTGTGTAATTTGACTCATAACACTCTGATTGGTTACTTAATCCACCAATCAGAGTGTTATGAGTCCAACTACACAGCGTGGGAAAATTCCAAAGAACTTTCCCACGCTGTGTAAAATGACACAGAGCACTCTGATTGGTGGATTTCAAACCAACCAATCAGAGTGCTGTGACAGGTAAATGTAGAGACTTACCTGTCAGTCTCTTCATTTACCTGTCAGAGCACTCTGATTGGATGACTTAAACCCACCAATCAGAGTGCTCTGAGCCTAATTGCAGGGCGGAGCAAGGCTTTATAAGCCTTCCTCCGCCCTGCAGAGCTCAGTCTGCACGGAGCCCTCGCCGCGTGAAGATGGATTTTTTTTTTTTTTTTTTTAAAGTGCGTTGGTTATTATGGCTTTTTATTCGGCCTTTTTTGGGGCTGAAAAAATAAGATTTTAGAAGAAAGAAAACATCAAATGGTAAGTTTTATTTATTTTTTTCAGGGGTGGGGGCCAAGGGGGAGGACATTAGGTCCCCCCCTAATTAGTATTTTAGGGCCCCCACCCACCGCTCAGGGGTGGGGGCCAAGGGGGAGGACATTAGGTCCCCCCCAATAAGTATTTTTGGGCCCCCACCACCCGCTCAGGGGTGGGGGCCAGGTGGGAGGACATTAGGTCCCCCCATTACTTTACTTTAGGGCCCCCACCCGCCGTTCAGGGGTGGGGGCTGGGGTGGCAATAGTTCCTCCCTTCAGGTTAGGAGGGGGAGGGGGGACTTTTTTTTTTACATTGAGCAGCCATAGACTGCTCACTGTTTAATAGACATGCCCCTACTCGCGGTATAGTGATGAGTGGCATAATTTACTAATACTAAGTAATCTTTACTTAGTATTAGTAAATTTGGCTGAAAGACCAATTTAGGTCTTTCAGCCTTTTAGTAGATAGCTCCCTAATACCGTGGGGATTAGGGAGTTATCTACTTATTCATTCCTGTCATTACATGACTGGCTAAGTAACTTACATTTTATATGAATGTGTGTTACTTGATTATTGTAAGTGTTGCAAATGCTTACAGCTTAATCCTGGCTATGTTTGTATACTTTTTATTTAAAATTGTATACAGTGTAACATTCTTCTTCTTTCACTGGGTAAGTATATTAGTACTTATACTGTGCTTCAGAACTTCGGCAATTCGGCACTTCGGAACTTCGGCAACTTCGGCACTTCGACACTTCAGCAACTTTGGAACTTCGGCACTTCAGCACTACGGAACTTCGACACTTTGGAAATTCGTTAATTTCGGAACTTTGGGACCTCGGTAATTCGGCAATTATGCACTTCGGCTATTCGGATATTTGGAAGTACCCGAATGTCCAAATTGCCCGAAATTCGTCCAAATTGATATTCGGCCCAAAACAAATTGCCCATGTCTAATGCTAAATGTGTCTGTAGGTTCACTATTTAAAGTACTTACCTACTGCAATATAATTTTCTCCATACTGATCCTTAATATCCTGTTGAAGCTTGTGCCAAATTTGAATACGCTGATTTATAACGGTTTGTGGATCTGACAAAGGCGTTCTAAATAATCCAGGTGCAATACATGAGACCTTTACACCAAAGGCTTTCATGTCTCTCCTATGGAAAAAAAGAAAAAGTGCTATGATTAATCAATGGACACCCAAAAGGGCCTATTTTTTTTTTTTCTGACTTGGTATCTGTAGAAGACAAGTTGTTTTCTTAAGATAACAAGTCCGAATTTTTTAAAAAAATACATGGATCTTTGGGCTTCCATAAATAATTTAATATTACCTTATTAGTTTTTATCTGTAATGTAAAATGTATTAGGTTTTAAATGAAACCTAAAAAATGACCATTTGCCAATGTGAAGGCTGGCTTTATTGTAATGAAAATTCAGTGCTTAATACATATGTACTTTTGATACACTTTCTAACTTACATATTTTTCCCAACATTGTGATAAAATAATTGAGATCTCAAATAAAATTTCTTTGTGAAAATTAAAATATAAGATGTCTATTATTGAAATTTTATATTTTTCATTTTTATTATTTTTGTGCTTCTGAAGTTGTACAAAAAATTGAAAAGCACAATAAATATGTACATAGTTCTAGTATTAAAATTATGTAAAAAATTCTCATGTAACTTCATGGAAACTTTTGTCCAGTTTTGCTATAAATCTGTAAGGATATAAAGATCACAATCCCAAAAATGGCGCATGACAGAGTCATTAAAAGTATACACGACAAAGCCATTAAAACAGACCACATTAAGTCTCTTAATAATGGGAAAAAAAATAATAATATTTTTTACCATTTTGATCCACACCTCAGCTAACAAATGTGGCTTGTAAATGAAAAACACAGAAACAGGTACCTGTTAACAGAATCTCAGGAAATGGGAATGCTGATTCATATTTCTCTCAGACTTTGATGAGACAACCACGAATAGGTCTTTCCAGTTTCCTGATGTTCTATTAGTATGGGCCTGTTCCTCTGTTATGATGATGTAAAGATAACTTTTTGGACTCAGAATTAATAAAGTAAGTTAGGGTTTGAGTAATCGAGGAAGATTTATCAATGTGCTTCCTTCTTAAAAATTCTAGTATGAGGGCAATCACAATGGAAATTACAATAGTCCTTACTACTTTCATCATCAGCTGAATGTGATGAAGACACCATACTGGAGCAGGGTTGCTGTTTCACTCCTATACCAGTTTCAGAAAAAAAATGAATTATGTTGAAACGAAACAAAGACAGTATTCAAAATCACTTGCATTTTACTTACCTTAGGCTATCATTAAATCCCTCAACACCATATTTAGATGAAAAATAGCCACCACCGCTTGCTGCCACTCTGCCACCAACACTGGATATGTTAACTATACGACCTTTAGCTTTCTTAATCAGTGGAAGCAAAGCCAGTGTTACATGTATCAATCCTATTAAATTAACTTCAATTGGTTGTCTAATGTCTTCTAAGGTCAGCCAGTCCATTGGAGCAAGAGTACCCATAATTCCAGCATTGTTTACTAATCCCCAGAGTCCTAAATGATAATAAAAGAAAACATTAATAATTCAAGCCAATAAGTGAAATGCAAACAATATATAAATGTCAGATATTAAAATTTAACTAAGGGTCAAGTTACATTTTTGGAGTGCTATATTGATGAGTACACTTCCTTTGCACAGAAAACCCCCCAATATAATTTAGGAGAAAAACTGAATTTGAACAAAATATTCAGCAGGTACTCAAAATGAAGAAAACTAGGCCTTCTTTAAACTGCAACATTATTCCAATTATTACATTTTTTATTTTTCTAATATTAATAGTAACTTTACATAATTGGTTTAACCAATTCCCTTTGTAGAGCGAGTTACTTTTTATTGCTCCCTTAACTCCTGTAAGTCAGTTTATATTATTCTCCTGTCATCTGCTGTTGACAATGTTGTGCAACCCACATGTAGCGATCACATCTCTTTAGTAGGAAGCTATATATAACTTTGTTTCAGAATAACTAGTTTCAGTGTTAATCAAAACAAATTATAATAGTTATAATGTCGAATGTATCACAAGGCCTGGTTAGTAAATTATACTGTTGAGGATACTGATAATGTTTAGGAGATGGTTAAGGATTGTCAAGGTTTTTCCTTTAAGTGTGAATTGTTTGGAATTCAAAATTAATTTCGACTTTTAGGCTTTGTAGCCGAATTGAATGACATCTCACATTCAGCTTGGTTTTCACTTTGTCTAGTTTAGTTAACAATTCTTAAATTGGTGAGGTAGGAGGGTGATACTACATGGACTGGCAGAGGATCACGGAACATGTTAAGGTGCCTACATGGTAGTTAGAAAAAACATCTTCAGTCAGTTTTGTTTTCAATGTGGGTATTTTGGTCTTACACTTGATTACTTTGGATTTCCAGAAATTCTCACGTTAGTGAATAGTGATTGTGTTCTGGTTACGTGTTCACTCTAGCCTCTGATATTAGGTCAAAATAGCTGATCTGGAATAAGTCTCCAATTCAAATAAGCTTCCATTCCAGCTACTTTGGCCTTACATTTTAAATCCACTTGGAAATCCCTTTGCTTTCTTACTTTAGCGAATAACTCTGTTCATGTAGAATAGAGATTTGATTTGTTCCTCCACCACCAAGTGTGTGTACATGCATTGCCCAAGTATGTTTCATAAGCAGGAACCAGCAAGCCAACCCTTTTATCTGTTAAACCACATAATAAAACACTACAACCTACCTCTAACTTGTGTTAACCTTTTTTCATGAGATGTTCTGGTTTCTTTACATTTTTATGAAATATTTCACAAATTAATAATCCATTTCAGACAAGGCACAGCCATGGCTAACATTGCAAATGACAAGGAAACAATGTTTAATTTGTCTTATTCTCTGTATGCTTTCTCTATGTTGTTTGCCAACTCCCTGTCCAGTCCAGGCCCCCCAGGGCCGCTGGGTGACAACCATCATGGATGTCATGCCCTGATGGCGGCCCTGTGTGTCTGACATTTGTACTTGCATGCTTGTATTGGCAAGTGAAATATAGTGCACTCTATGGATGGTAAGCTAAACAGAGGCTTCATATTGTACTGGCTAAAAGGTTTGTCATTTAAAATAATGTCTTTCATATTTTTAGCTTACACTTGGATTACAGTTGTTATCATTTTTAGTTACATAGTATTCTAGGTTATTAAAAAAACTCCATCAGCTTTACCCTTTTACACATCTGTTTCTACTGATAATCCAGAAGAAGGTAAAATAAATCCAATTTGAAAAATGTTCTAATTCTAATACATACTGATTTCTTTTGTAAAACCATGAAAAAATATTTCCTGTATTCATAGTATTCTTCAGTTTCTTGCTGATGTGTTACAGGACAAAGCAACTATATGTGGCAAGCTGAATTGCATAGTTGCAGAAGCTCAAAAAAAGACATTCGTCCATCAAGTTCAGCTTTTCTCTCATTTGGTTTTAGTACCGTACAAAGAATCAACTTCCTCTTTGTACACAATTTTTACGTTGCAACAGGAAAGAAATGAAAACAAATTGTAACATAGAATTTAGTGGTTACGTGTTTTTACACAGATTATTTCCATACATTTTCCTGTGGTTAGTTTATTAGGAAACACAGAAGAAGCTGATCATTTAGCTTTTGGACTTGCACATGTGTTAATGAAATGGTGTTCATAGTATTCCAAAAAAATCTATACTTAAAAACATACTGTTACAAAATATTACAGTGTCAATACATAGAAAAACAAGGTGGCACTATAGCATTGTTTAACCCCTTAAGGACTGGACTGTTTTTGCGATGTTGTACATTTGCGACCAGGCATATTTTTACACTTTTGTGGTGTTTGTGTTTGGCTGTAATTTTCCGCTTTCTCATTTACTGTTCCCATACAAATTATATATTGTTTTTTTCAGGACAAAAGGGGCTTTCTTTACATACCATTATTTATATAATCTCATGTATTTTAATTTAAAAAAAATAAAAAAATATGATGAAAAATTGAAAAAAATACATGTTTTTTGACTTTTACTTGAAAAATCTTTTACTCATCTACAAAAGCGAATGAAAAAAACTGCTAAATAGATTCAAAATTTTGTCCTGAGTTTAAAAATACCTAGTGTTTACGTGCTTTTTTGCTTTTTTTTGCATGTTATAGGGCTATAGGTACAAGTAGGATATTGCGGTTTCAAAACATACATTTTTAAAATTTATCAATAGTGACATTGTAACACTATTATCTGTCATAAATCTCTGAATAACACCCCACATGTACATATTTTTTTTAAAGTAGACAACCCAGGGTATTCAATATGGGGTATGTCCAGTCTTTTTTAGTAGCCACTTAGTCGAAAACACTGGCCAAAGTAAGCATTCATATTTGTTTGTGTGTGAAAAAAGTAAAAAAACTAAATTGAACGCTAATTTTGGCCAGTGTTTGTGACCAAGTGGTTACTAAAAAAGACTGGACATACCCCATTTGCAATACCTTGGGTTGTCTTCTTTTGCAAATGGTATGCCATCATGGGGGTAATTCTCATTCCTGGGCTACCATACGCTCTCAAAGGCAACGTAACCAACCTGGCCATTTTCAATGTAAAAATATTTGACCCATATATTTGACCTTGTAACTTTCAAAAATGCTATAAAACCTGTACATGGGGGGTACTGTTTTACTCGGGAGACATCGCTGAACACAAATATTAGTGTTTAAAAACTGGAAAACGTATCACAACAATTATATCATCAGTAAAAGTGCTGTTTGTGTGTGAAAAATGCAAAAAAAGTAACTTTCACTGACAATATCATCGCTGTGATATGTTTTACTGTTTTGAATCACTAATATTTGTGTTCAGCGAAGTCTCCCGAGTAAAACAGTACCCCCCATGTACAGGTTTTAGGGTGTCGTAGAACGTTACAGGGTAAAATACAGTGCTAGCAAACTAAATTCTCTGGAATTTCGGCCTGGGTTGGCAGGCAGGTCCCTTAAATTGCAATCAATAAAATTACTGAATTATGTAAAAATATTACATAAATATGCACGTAGAATTTAAATATATATGCATATTTATATAGTTTAAGTCTACGTGTATATTTATATAATTATTTATGTAATTTTGTATATGGACATATGTATATTTCGTATTATTTTTATTTATTTATATATACATAGATATATATACAAATTCATTCTAAGTGTATTTTGATATAAATATATATATATTAATTTTAAAATACAGTTAGAATAAAATTTCATATAGATATATAATTTTTTTTTAATTTTTATTATTATTTTTAAAAAAATTATTTAATTTAAATTACTTATTATTTATATTTTATAATAATATATATATACAATATATATAGTTATTATATATATTATATATATACGTGTGTAATTTAATTATAAGTGTATTTTTATATTAATATAAGTACATATTAATATAAAAATACACTTAGTATGACATTATATATATGATATATAGACATATATTATATATATATAATATATGTCTATATATCATATATACACCTATATAATTATTATTTTTTTTTTATTAACATTAACTTTATTTAATTTTTTGATATATCACTAGCAGGGAGACTGCCTGTCAGTACAGGCAGTCCCCCTGCAGGCAGACACATGGACACCTATTGTGACCATGTGATCGCTGTGTTAAGCGATCACATGGCCACAGGGGTCCTAAATCAGTGTGGGGAGACTGTCTGGGCTGCAGGCAGTCTCCCCACAACCAGAGCCACGCTGATCGCCGCCGGGGAACGACGGCGATCAGGTAAGTAGCTCAGACCGTTAGGACGGTTCAGGACCATCATCGGTCGGCAAGCCAAAAATGCCGATGACGGTCCTGAACCGTCCTCGGTCGGGAAGGGGTTATTATACTGAATATAATTATGAGTACACTGCTGTATCCAGTTTAGCAATGATGAGGAGTACAGCAATGAGACCCAAGCTGTAGGCTTACGGGGTCTTGGGGTTAGGATTTGATGGAGATTGATATTCATGGCCTTTGCATCGAGAAAGAAAGTCCCCCTTAAGCCTAAATTCTAAGCCATCTTATCCTAATGCTAAGTACCTCCTAACCTTACTCATCCTCTAAGCATACCCATAACCATTGCCAGTTTTAGGGGAAAAATGAATTATGTTGATGAAACCATGCATCCTCCAAACACTACCCCAATTCACATGTCAAATTGAAATCTCTTTAGTTTAGAAAAACGTCGCCTGAGAGGGATATGATAACATTATACAAATATATTCGGGGCCAATACAAACCATTGTGTGGAAATCTGTGCACAAACCAGACTTTACATAGGACACAAGGTCATGCGTTTAGACTGGAAGAAAGAAGATTTCGACTAAGGCAAAGGAAATGTTTTTTTATTGTAAGAACAATAAGGATGTGGAATTTTCTGCCTGAAGAAGTAGTTTTATCAGAGTCCATACATATGTTCAAACAGCAACTAGATGCATAATTGCAGAAACAGAATATTCAAGGATATAATTATTCAATGTAGGGTAATAGCTGCTTGATCCAAGGATTAATCTGACTGCCATTCTGGGGTCAAGAAGGAATTTTTCTCCTAGTTTGTTGCAAAATTGCAACAAACAGTTTTTTCCTTCCTTTGGATCAAAAGCAAAAACGAATGTGAGGAAGGCTGAACTTGATGGATGCAAGTCTCTTTTCAGCTATGTAACTGTGTAACTGTGTAATGCCAACATCCTAAATCTAAACCCCAATCCTAAACCTATTTTGGTAGAATCGTTTCCAGTGGTGATATTTTCTTTAAAAATTCTGTGCTTATAAAACTACAATGTCATCCTATTAAATGGAGATATTTGAATTTTTGCCTATGGACACAGCTTGGAAGGGTCAAACAGGGAAAAGCCAGGGACACGTTTTATTAACATGTATTTCAAGCAAGCAAAAGCCAAGTGGGCTGCAAGCTTTTATATTGTAAAAAATGATCAATTAAAACATACAGTTTTCACTCCAAAATGCTCTTGACTATTTTATTAAAACTCCAGGGAAATGTCAAAGGGAAATCTGAAGGACCTACATTTGGCAACCTTTTATAAGTGCAAATGTTTGCTATTAAAAAAAAAAGATACAATCAAAAAAGAAAGTGTGTAGGTGTAACCTGTGTATTGTTGACTATGTCAACTAGACTGCAAAGCTCACAATTAATGTAGCATGTATTGTGTCTATTTTGCTTGGTTGATACTTTGAGAAGTAATTAAAAATCTTGTTAAAGATAAATAAGTCCTTAAAATGTAGCCCACACAACAAAGCTGAATATATTCTGATTTAATCCTGTAAAAATAAGAAAACCTGTTACTAAAACTGTTCTGTATTAAAATGTTAAGAGTATTAATGGAAAAAAGAGAATGGAACAAAAAATGAAACTTTTGAAAAAGAGTTTTAAAAAATAGCAGATACAATAAGTTCTTTATGTCTTTTGTATGTGGGGGATGTTGCATGCAGAACAATAGTGCCTTCATGCGGAAATAATACAAACAGTGCAGTAACCATGGAAACCAATTGTATCCATGGTGATTGCTAAATCTTTAGAACTTTGTCCCACAAGTGTTTTTATAACGTATTCCGTGCTACAGTGTGTCAAGAAGATTCATTCAACACTTTAAAATTAATTTCTCCTGTGATGTATTACTTTACTTTCACTTTTCAAAAGGATTCTCTAAGCATAATGTATTTTTGAATTAGAAGAAGAAACTTGAAGGACACGGATAAGATGATAAATCTATGCCAACATTTCCTACCCCTTCTTTTCCATTTGGACTTTGATAAACTACCATTGCAAATAGGGTGACCAGAACTTATCTGTCAGTACAATGGACTTACCACTGCTGCCAACTATTTCATCCACCCATTCAGAGACGCGTTTTACATTTTCTGGAACAGTGACATCCAGCTGTATTGTTTTTAGTCGATCTGAAGTTTCGGCGTTAAGTTTAGCTGCTCCCTCTTCCGTATAACATGTTGCGAGAACTCTTAACCCTTTCCGATCAAATGTCCGTGCTGCATGGTTTCCAAATCCTGTGTCACAGCCAGTGATCAATATATATTTGTCATCAATATTATGGATTCTGAATCCATCCCTTATTTTCCACCAAATGTAGAAAGGAATTACACAACACAGAATATACACAAAAATCATAGTTGGTGTTCTAGTTCCTGAAGAATAAACAGAAATAATAGATTAGTCAGATGATGACATTGGAAATTTTAATATGGACATATAAATATCAACCCCGAATTGGTTGAAAATCAAGAACATCTACAACATATTGTATATACACAAAGCAAATGACAAAATTATTTAGAGCCTTGGATGAGAAATGTGGAATATTATAAGAGCGAAGAGTAAAATGTTTAACAGATAAAGCAAATGAAGTACAAATAGATTATTTTAGATTTGTATTACTAAAATTATTTAGGCTGGTATTTTGTCTAGATTTCAGTAGAGCTCATGGCCACCGGAAGGCACTAATAATAAATACTCAACGGTTTAAAGATTTTCTATGCCCTTGCTAATAATGGTCTGTTTTTTTTCTAAAACCATTTTCACTCTTTAAAAATACCCAGGACATACTTGAAAACGAGAGAAATCTCAATGTATCTTTCCTGGTAAAATATTTTATAAATAATAAAATAATAATAATAGTTTTACTTAACTATTTAGACTACATTAGAAAATAATTTTAGGGTTCCACCTTTACTCTGATTTCCACCTTTATTATTATTATTATTATTTATATAGTGCTCTATAGACAGTCACATTAGTTGGGCCCTTAGGAGGACAACATTTCTTGTCCTCCCGTGTTGAACCCTGCAGAAATACAAAGACAGTCTGGGCCCCATACATTTAAAATAATTATTCTGGCAACTTATAATGTGGTATTTGAATAACATTTGAGGACTATTTCTATTTATAGAGAACTTCACTTCTCGGGAGGAACAGGTCATTATTCTCTAGTCTTGTAAGTAGTGGAGCAGAACGACAGTCTGACATACAATGTAATTTAACAAATACAAAATGTTCAGAAATTTTGGTTCTATAGCTACATTTTAGTCACGGTTTAACCTTGATTTTTACCTTTAAGAATGCTAAAATCCATTTTGATTTAATTAACCCCTTAATGACATACGTTCTGGAATAAAAGGGAATCGTGACGGAATATTTCCATCATGTGTCCTTAAGGGGTTAACATCACTTTTACTACTGTATGACAGCTAATCGGGTAAAGATTTATGAAGACCTTATTAAACTCATGACAACAGAATTGTCTTAGCTTAAGGGAGCCGGCCTTTCCCCATGCTACCTACTTTGTTCAATTTTGTGTACTACTGTAGATGATTTACAGATATTGAACTGACATTTTACTGTCTTGCTCTTTATGAACAAAGTAAACATTTCATTACGTTTTGTAAAAAAATATGCTATCCAGTTACATATTATGGATCGGATCAATGTAGAGGCTTTTAGATTTATTAATTAACTGCACTAAACTTTGGCTTGGATAGTTATGATAAAATAAAAAAAATAGGAGGTCTGGGAAAATTTAATTTCATGTGTGAAGGTAGTTGGGATAGTGTAGGAAGAAACCCCTTTTACTTATAACAACTTACCCAGAATAACTTGACGCAAGATGTAAATGGTGACAAACAGGCCACAGCTTTATTTAAAACAATACCATTATTAACATAACACATTACCATGACATTCATTAACTGCAACTTCCATTACCAGATCCTTGCCAACCAATTTAACATAACCTGGGTGCTTGCTTCTCCCCTCGTCCATACACCACAATTGACCTTCCAACTGGCCTTTCAATACCATCCATGCTAACCACTGGCTTTTGCTCAGTGGGCATGTCCTTCATCATAACTTAATCCCAAGATCAGCCCTCAACCATTTCCACTGGACCGCTGGTCCAACCCTGACAGGCAAGGACCTTCATCCGCCACAAGCCCCTGCTGTTTTACCCCTGTTTTAGCCAAGGGGCCATCGCGGCGATGTCCACCGGCGTCTTTGCCCTTAGACCCCCACGATATCACCCTTGTCCCCCAATTTTCCGCGCTTGAAGCACCTGGCCGCAGAGTGCCTGAATACACACCGAGCACTTGTCCTTGAATTTACAGCTCGTCTCCCCCATATGCACTGGCTGTCATTATATAGCCAACAGCATCCGAGGCAGTGAGGAGCGGGCGCCACAGGACAGGATCCCCCTTTCAATTCTTTCTTTTTTTTTTTCTTTTTTTTTTTTATATGTTCGATTGAGTTTGATATCTACAGGAGTTTTTATTTATCAGAGAAACTGCTATGTTTACATATGCGTTAATCCAGCTTCTAGTGGCTGCCTCATTGACAGCCGCTAGAGGCACTTCCGCGCTTCTCACTGTGATTTTCACATTGAGAAGAAGCCAGCGTCTATAGGAAAGCATTGAGAAATGCTTTCCTATGAACTGACTGAATGCGCGCGCGGCTCTTGCCGCGCATGCGCATTCAGCGGATGACGGAAGAGGGAGGAGAGTCCCCAGCGCCGAGGGAGCCCGGCGTTGGAGAAAGGTAAGAATTTAACCCCTTCCTCCCCCTTCAGCCCGACGGGAGGGGGACACGAGTTTGTTTTCCTGGCACTATAGTGGTCCTTTAACTATTTTTGATATATGGCAGTATTGCAATATTTTGTGTGTTCCGACTATTGCTAGATTTAGTATGGGGCTTTAAAGGGAAACTATAGTGTTAGGAATACAAAATTGTATTCATAGCATTAGAGTACCCTATAGTGCCCTACTTGCCCACACGCCCCCTTTCGCAGCACAGAAAGTTAAAAAAAATTGTCATTCCGCTCCTCCTCCCCCAACGTGAGCCGCCGTCGGGAACCTTACATGCATGTGCGCTGAGCGCAGTTCTTTCCTATGGGGTTTTAGCTTATAATGAATGTCTCATGCAGAGTGCAGAATGTCACCTAACGACATTGAAGTGCCTCTGCTAGACAGCCACTAGAGGTGGAGTTAACCTTGTAAGGTAATTATTGTAGTTTATCAATAACTGCAATAAGAAAAATTACAGGTTTAAACTGACAGGAACACTGCACCCAGACCACTTCAATGAGTGTCCCTTTTATTATTTTTTAGTTCCACCATTATATTTAATATATATCTCAATACAAGCATATTCTATTAACTCCTTGAATCCCAAAGATATTCAGGCATTGCAAAGCAGTGTCTGTGGTAGATTCAAGGCATTCAAGGAGTTGAATGCATAATCTCTAACATTTTGTAACATACCTTTACAATCCTATATTGTAACTGGTATTTCTTTAAATTACATACTGGGCAAAAAAAAAGCCTTCCATATAATCTATAATACAAAACTACTGCCAAGCATTTCTGAACCACACATATACAAAATAATTGGAATGTTACAATCAAATACTCGGGAGAAAACCTATAACAGTAAAATTCACAGGGGAGTTGGAAGCTATATACCTGAATTCAATAGATTGTTTTTTATGATCACTTTGTTTAAAGGTGTAAAGCAAATATTAAGCTAGATCAAGCAACTTTATGACAGCCATTTACCTGTTGAAAGTCTACAACTATTAAACAGAGTATCAAAGTGTGCTTAGAATTAAGCCACAAAAACAAGGCTGCTGGATCGACATTAATTACTATGTAAATAGAGTTAGACTTTAAATGATCACACTTATTAATTCATTATAGTTTTGTGGATATATAGACAGACAGACATGTAGGCAATCAGGCTGACACAGACAGAAATACAGACAGGCAGGTAGAGATATTCTTCAAATGATCACACGTATTAATTTGCTATAGTTTTGTGGATAGATAGACAGACATATACATAGATAGATAGATAGACAGATAGATAGATAGATAGATAGACAGACTTGTAGGCAGCCAGGTTGATACAGACAGAAATACAGACAGGCAGGTAGAGATATTCTTCAAATGATCACACATGTATCAATTCACTATATATTCATAGATAGATATACAGGCAGATTTGTAGTCAGACAGATAGGCAGAGAGACTGACAGAGACAGGAAAACAGAAAAGCAGCTAAAGATATGAACTGGTAGACAGAACATTGTACATACTGTTTAAAATGTTCATTAAGCTACAGAAGTATTGAATGTAGAAGCTACTGAGATGCTGTAATGATACTTACATGGTTTTAAGTAGCTGTCTCATAGAACGAAGTTGTGTTGGCAAACTACTGGTCTTACAAATGACTTCCTTATTATATTACAAAGGAAGTAGGAGTAAAAATATGTGTCATGTCATTTATTGCATGTCTGACACAGAGACAACAGACTTAAAATAGGAGTAACAGGTGAAGTGACAGGGTAGCTCAATCAAATGTCATGTTTGCCAGACCATTCATTATTTCAAATTACATTTCTAAATAAACAAGCAGTAATAGTTACTCATGAAGTCAACTTGAAGATTTATTAATGGTTTAACATACGCCCATTACCAGTCTAATTGTTTGTGTACCAAAAAAAATACTTTGGGGTTCCCTCTTATCCCTATATTTTCCTACTTTGTGCCCTCAGCACTTAGTCAATTTATGTGTCAATAACATACGCTAATCAGCCACAACATTAAAACCACTGACAGGTAAAGTGAATAACATTCATTATATCATTACAATGGCAACTGTCAGGGGTGTGGTGGGGACGGGGGGAAGAGGGATATATTAGACAACAAGTGAACAGTCAGTTCTTGAATTTCATGTGCGGGAAGCAGGAAAATTGGGCAAGCAAAACTATCTAAATGACTTTCACAAGGGCCAAATACTGATGGCTAGATGACAGGGTCAGAGCATCTTCAAAATGGCAAGTCTTGTGGGGTGTTCCCAGTATGCTGTGGCTAATACCTATCAAAGTGGTGCAAGAGAGACAACCAGTGAACCCGCTTCAGGGTTATGGATGCTCAAGTTTCATTGATCCATGCCGAGTGTAAAGGCTATCTGGTCCGATCACACAGAAGAGCTACTGTAACTCAAATTGCTGAAAAACGTAATGGTGCCCATGACAAAAAAAGTTTCAGCATACAGAGTGCATGCAGCTTGCCATGATGACCCCTGTACACTGCTGAAAGCACCTTCTATGGGGACATGAGTGTCAGAACTAGACCATGGAGCAATAGAAGAAGGTTGCTTGGTCTGATGAATCACATTTTCTTTTAGATCAGGTGGATGGCTGTGTGAGTGTGTGTGCGGCATTTACCTGGTGAAGGGAAGGCAGCAGGATGCAGTATGGGAAGAAGGCAGGCTAGCAGAGGAACTGTTATGCTCTGGGCAATGTTCTGCTGTGAAACATTGTGTCCTGATATTCAGATGGATGTTACTTTGACAAGTACCAGCTGCGTAGAGTTTGTTGCAGATCATGTACACCCCTTCATGGTAATGATCTTCCCTGATGGCAGTGGCATCTTTCAGCAGGAAAACGCACCACACTGCTAAAATTGTTCAGGAATGGTTTGAGGAACATGACAAAGAGTTCGAGAAGTTGCCTTGGCCTTTTAATCCTATATCTAGATCTCAATCCAATTGATCACCTGTGGGATATGTTGGAACAATCAATCTGATTCTTGAATTCCCCACCTCGCAACTTGCAGGATTTAAAGAATCTGTTTCTCTTGTCTTAGATTTAACAGAATCAGGAGAATTATATTCAGGTAAGCATAGAACCCTGCATATATGTTGCATGTTAACTCGTATGTACATCCTTTTGACCATCTGCAGTATGAGGATGTCCAGCATCAATCAGGCAACCAAAAGTCGCCTTACCACCTCATATTAAATAAACAAACATTTTATCCACCCACATCAGTTAATGTCAATGTTTTCATTGCAAGGTTTAAATGCCTCTTGTGGCTGTCACTCAGACAGCCACAAGAGGCACTTCCATTGAAATAGCAGAATACAACTCTGCTACTTCCATCAGATGGTGTCAGAGAGGCATTTTTCTGTGTATTTCAATTATCTCTATCAAGGAGATGGCGCTTCCCAGCAGAGACAGGTGCTGCAAGGGTGAAAAAGTAAGTAAAATACCTTTTTTACGCAATGCAGGTGGGAGCCAGCCACATAAACTGCCAGCAAGGCACTATATCATAAAGAATGCACATATGGATTCAAAATGCTACAGTGCTCCTTTACGATTTTTACCCCCTTTACTATCAAGTACAGTTAATTAGTCAGTTAGGATTAATATGATTGGAAACAGTGTGATGAAAGTGGAAAGATTTTAGGTAGACACCCCCAATATAGGAGTGGTTTTTCAGGTGGTGACCACAGACCACTTCTCAGTTCCTATGCTTCCTGGCTGATGTTTTGGTCACTTTTGAATGCTGGCGGTGCTTTCACTCTAGTGGTAGCATGAGACGGAGTCTACAACCCACACAAGTAGCTCAGGTAGTGCAGCTCATCCAGGATGGCACATCAATGCGAGCTGTGGCAAGAAGATTTGCTGTGTCTGTCAGCGTAGGGTCCAGAGCATGGAGGTGCTACCAGGAGACAGGCCAGTACATCAGGAGATGAAACAACACACAAAATGGTGGATTGGCGCTAAAGAGCCAGAGAATATGCAACTACCCCCAGTGCCCAAAATCACTAAATGGCACTCAGATATAAAGTGATAGAAAGAAAAGTATAAGGGGGTGCACATAAAGTAAATAGAAAATATATTTATACTTAGTATAAGTAGGACACCTCCTGATTGACCTATAATAAAAACACATATACTGTTATATACAGAGCATTGGTCAGTCACAGGTATTGGGTCACTCACAGTATGTAGAGCCACATGAAGCTGGCTCTAACTTTGGTGGCAGATGAATAATAAGCTTATTCTGGCTTTCAACTTTCTGCTTTCCAAGCAGGTCTGCTTCTTTTCCCAGCCTTTCAATAAATTCCAGGACATCCAGTAACAATAAACAAATGGTATACACATAAAGCTTGTGAAAGGAAGATCGAAAACCCGTAACTGACGTCACGACGCATGTCATGTGATCGGACGGGAGGTCACGTGACGCGGAAGCATGGCGAACCCGGAAGTGAAGACGGACGCCGGCAAAACGGCGCTAACTTTGAAGAGAGAAATACTATTTAAGAGAAAGAAGACCAACACTCACCACACACTTTGATAAAGACCTGGAGGTCGAAACGCGTTAGTGCTGTGGACTTTGTTATATTTTAGCTTTTCCTGTGTCCTGTATTTTAACCAGTAAAGTTGCCATTTGTTTATTGTTACTGGATGTCCTGGAATTTATTGAAAGGCTGGGAAAAGAAGCAGACCTGCTTGGAAAGCTGAAAGCTGAAAGCCAGAATAAGCTTATTATTCATCTGCCACCAAAGTTAGAGCCAGCTTCATGTGGCTCTACATACTGTGAGTGACCCAATACCTGTGACTGACCAATGCTCTGTATATAACAGTATTACACTAAATATGTGTTTTTATTATAGGTCAATCAGGAGGTGTCCTACTTATACTAAGTATAAATATATTTTCTCTTTTCTTTATGTGCACCCCCCTTTTACTTTTCTTTCTATCACATCAGGAGATGTGGAGGAGGCCGTAGGAGGGCAACAACCCAGCAGCAGGACCGCTACCTCCGCCTTTGTGCAAGGAGGAACAGGAGGAGCACTGCCAGAGCCCTGCAAAATGACCTCCAGCAGGCCACAAATGTGCATGTGTCTGCTCAAACGGTCAGAAACAGACTCCATGAGGTGGTGGGGGTTGTGCTTACAGCCCAACACCGTGCAGGACGTTTGGCATTTGCCAGAGAACACCAAGATTGGCAAATTCACAGATGAAAGCAGGTTCACACTGAGCACATGTGACAGACATGACAGAGTCTGGAGACGCCGTGGAGAACGTTCTGCTGCCTGCAACATCCTCCAGCATGACCAGTTTGGCAGTGGGACAGTAATGGTGTGGGGTGGCATTTCTTTGGGCGGCCGCACAGCTCTCTATATGCTTGCCAGAGGTAGCCTGACTGCCATTAGGTACCGAGATGAGATCCTCAGACCCCTTGTGAGACCATATGCTTGTGCGGTTGGCCCTGGGTTCCTCCTAATGCAAGACAATGCTAGACCTCATGTCAGCAGTTCCTGCAAGATGAAGGCATTGATGCTATGGATTGGCCCGCCCGTTCCCCAGACCTGAATCCAATTTAGCACATCTGGGACATCATGTCTCGCTCCATCCACCAACGTCACGTTGCACCACAGACTGTCCAGGAGTTGGCAGATGCTTTAGTCCAGGTCTGGGAGGAGATCCCTCAGGAGACCACCATCTGCCACCTCATCAGGAGCATGCACAGGCATTGTAGGGACGTCATACAGGCACGTGGAGGCCACACACTACTGAGCCTTATTTTGACTTGTTTTAAGGACATTACATCAAAGTTGGATCAGCCTGTAGTGTGCTTTTCCACTTAAATTTTGAGTGTGACTCCAAATCCAGACTTCCATGATTTTGTTGTCAGCACATTCAACTATGTAAAGAAAAAAGTATTTCAGAAGAATATTTAATTCATTCAGATCTAGGATGTGTTATTTTTGTGTTCCCTTTATTTTTTTGAGCAGTGTATATAGGGGAAACTAAAATAAAGAAACTATAAAACTGATATTATTTTTATTGATATTATAGTGTTAATGCTAATGCAACCACTTACCTTCTGCCTAGCCTATAAAAATTGATTGGTGTACAATCACTCTTTATATTGTATACACTATAAACATCCATAGGCCTACTTAACTTTTACACACATATGCATCACATTACAAACATATAATATATTACACCTGCTGTATATTTTTTTGAGGATTGTGTTATGGCTGGTTTAGTGAGCAGTGCAAGTTTTCTGGGCTCATCCTGTACATGAAGTAACTATTTTACACAGACCCAGCGTCAGATTCATCAAAGCAAAATAAATTCTCTTCTGGGACAAAATGCTTAAAGTTGAGCGGCATTTTGTGGGTTTCCATGGTAATTGCTCCTTGTTTTGCACTTTGGCCTAGAACAGCCCCTGTATTTGCTTTGATACATATGACCTTATTTGTTCATGAGGTGAATAACCGATATATTTTAACAGGTCCTAGCTGCACTGTTAGAAATTACAAATTTAACTAAAAGTAATTCACCATAACAATGAATTGATTTTTTTTTTGCTGTTCAAAGTTAGTGCTTTATATAAAGTTAGTGCTTTATATATAGTGCTTTATATATACACTAAACAAAATTATAAGATTTTTTCAATGTACATAAAAGGCTTATTTCTCTAAAATATTGTTCACAAATATGTCTAAATCTGTGTTAGCGAGCACTTCTCCTTTGTTGAGATAATTCATCTACCTCACAGGTGTGGCATATCAGGATTCTGATTAGATAGCATGACTATTGCACAGGTGTGCCTTAGGCTGGTCACAAGAAAACGCCACTCATCGCATCAAAGGGACGATGGACAGGGCCATGTACCGTCAAATATTGGGTGAGAGCCTTCTTCTCTCAGCCAGGGCATTGAAAATGGGTCGTGGATGGGTATTCCAGCCCGACAATGACCCAAAACACACAGCCAAGGCAACAAAGGGGTGGCTCAAGAAGAAGCACATTAAGGTCCTGGAGTGGCCTAGCCAGTCTCCAGACCTTAATCCCATAGAAAATCTGTGGAGGGAGCTGAAGGTTCAAGTTGCCAAACGTTAGCCTCGAAACCTTACTTGGAGAGGATCTGCAAAGAGGAGTGGGACAAAATCCCTCCTTAGATGTGTGCAAACCTGGTGGCCAACTACAAGAAATGTCTGACCTCTGTGATTGCCAACAAGGGTTTTGCCACTAAGTACTAAGTCAAAGGGATCAAATATTTATTTCACTAACTGACATGCAAATCAACTTTTTTAGACATGAGTTTTTCTGGTTTTTGTTTGTTATTCTGTCTCTAACTGTTAAAATACACCTACCATTAAAATTATAGACTGATCATTTATTTGTCAGTGGGCAAACGTTCAAAATCAGCAGGGGATCAAATACTTTATTCCCGCACAACAATTTCCTACATATATGCAAACTAGCAAAGCAACTCAATGCCTAATGCATCACAGTAACTTATAAATAATTCATTAAACAGGTTTTTCTGCTTTCAAAAGCAAAGGGTTGGAGTGTGATTCTATTTGTTCTCTTTGGGTTGGACAAAATGTAAATAAGTTAATTGGCTCATTGTTTTGCGATATGACTAATTAATTCAATAATATGTTTCAAGACAAATGACTGTCAATTGGAAACGGCAAAAGGTTTCCACATATTAATAACAATATTAAAGGGCTAGTCACTAAACATTGAATTGTAAAAAGTTAAAATCTGAATTACAAAATCTAAGCTAAAATAACTTGCCTGGAAAAATTCTCCAATTAAGCTTCAGTCATAGCTCAACAAGTGTTGCCTCCATTTCGTAATTTAGTTACTATTCCCTACAATTCAAAGTTTTGTGAAAACACCCCCCCAGGACTGAATCAGAAATTGTGGATAATCGTTGAGGGATCTCAAAAGTGGCCAAAATAGCTTCTCTGGAAAACCAGTCGAGTTATAGAATTTTTCCCATTCAGGCTATTTTAAACAAAATTGGCATTTTTTCGTAATTTATTTTTATTTTTATCAATGTCCCATAATTTCTCTTAATTCCGTGCTAAGGTATTATTTGGTTTTGCTTAATGCATTTCTAATAAAAAAAATTTTTAAAACTAAAGTCATTTCAGTTTTGTCCTATAAATGTATTTCAGAAATGCTGCATGTCTCTTTGTTTGAAATTCAAGATTGTTTTAAGAAAATACATGATTTGTGAGAGCCTGAAGGTTTTTTTTGGCTTCTTGGAAACCTTACTGCAGCACCAGTAAGTAAAAGGATCCAAATAGAGTGCATCAATTCCCTAGGAAAAGAAAAAGACCAACTGGTTTAACTTCTAGTGACTGTAAGGTCTACTAGGTTAGCTATGCCAGTATAATTAACTATTTTAGGGCCATGGCAGAGAGCAGAGCAATACCTGGCTCTTCCCTATGTCACTGAAAGTGAAAGTTTACAGTTATATGCTAGGGTCTGTGGGTTCTCTCACATTGAGATAGCCAACTGGATCTCTCAATAAATACATAAATACATAAATATATATGGTATTTTGGACACTAGCAGTACCAGGGGAGGTCTGGCCTCTGACTAGTGCGCTGTCATGTACAGGGTAATAGGTTAATGGGGCCAGGAGCTGTACATTCTACTGACCCTTAATGTTGAATGTTGAACCAGAGGATCAAATCCCAGGTTCCCCTCTAAGTAATGAAAACAATCAAAAAGACAAAATCACATTAGCTTACCCTTTAATTAGCTCTCACACTAACCTCACAAGTGTCATTACAGAGAGGACCACTTTTATACGAGTACTCAGACAAGACTCCTTTGCTCATAATGTCTTGAAGGGGATCATAACACCTCACTTATGAGGCCTAATGAAGCATCAATCCATAGACTTCCCTGTTGTCTTCATTCCTTAAAAAACATCTTATTTCGGAAAGCATATCAATTAACCAGTTAATTTCTTCACTTGTATCTCATGCCTACCCAGTCCATGTTCGCTAAATATGTCACAGAATGTGTATACATTTTAAATTGTTGGTAAACTCTACAACCAATGTTCTCTCTGGATTTTGTTCAGTTTATCTTTACCTTATGTGTAATTACACCCCACTTTATTAAGACGGTAAGCTCATATGAGTAGCTTACACATAAATGTTTTTCTGCATGTCGAACCTGTGTTTTTATTGCTGGTACATTTTGTTCAACCACTGTATAGAATATGCTTTTATTTTTTTTAAACCAATAACGTTATTAATAAGCGAATATTGGCACAGTGCATTGATCTTGGGATCAGGAATGCCGCTAATCTTCTTCATACCATATTCCCAGGTCTGCAGGGTACTTACCCTCAATGCCAGTAGCAATGAGACCGAACTTACAAACTTTGACTTTTTACTTTTTGCATTAAACTGTCTGCAATAGAAATACAATGTTGTTACTAAATGTCACAGGCGTTTTAACACTACGGTCCTTGACCTGGTTATTGTAAACACTGGCTCTTTAACAACAGCATGTGAAGGTAAAACAGCTCAGCTAATATCACATTACTTTGTGTTTTTTGGAGAACTCCTTCCTAGGATATTTTAACTTTTTTATAATAGTGTTTTCCATGAAATAGAACCTGTTTGCTGATCTAAGGAGAAATCAGACTACCAGTTATGAGTCAATTAGAGTGTTTTCCCTTATTTTGTGGCAGAATTGGAAATACCTTTAAATTGGAATTTTCACTTTCTTTTGGATCTACATCTGTAACAAAGATCTGTTAAAGGGTAAACTTGATAGATGTTTGGAACTATGAATTTGCTGGCCCTATTGACTAGCCCCAAACTGGTAACCTTCATACGGCCACAATGCATGCTTTACAATGTTGGTAATTGCAAAATTTTTGGAAATTAAAAACAAATTCCCCAAATAATCATATATTTAAAGAGGAACAAAACATCAGACAAATAATTTATTCACTAAACAGCTAATTACATTGAATTGAAACATAAACTTTAAATATTTGTCCAGTAAGAGATGATTCAGAAAACTGTCTAACTTTATAGTCACAATTTGGCTATTACAGCCTGTATACCCAGTTTATGTTATCAATTCATCACCTTTGATGGTTTAGTAAATGAACATCAAGTATAGATCCTTGCTTCACTTCCACCTGTTCACTGGTTCTTAACTCCAAAACGATGTTAGCGCATGCTATGCCATTCTACAAGAGCTTCTTTAGCTCTGGATTATGTGAGTGTTCTATTAGCACTCCTTATGAGTTGTGGTTTTTAAAAGGTTTTACACTATATGCACTTTATTTTGTATGCAAAGGTAAAAAGACGAATACATTCTAAACTTGAATACAAAGTTAAGTATCATTTTATACATGCATGTATATTTTGCATTTCAAAGGGAAATAAGCGCTCCACTCTCTTGCATTGTATTTGTAGAAATTAATCCATATGTCAAAACTATATTGTCTGCTTGCAATGTATCTATAGCTGCTTATAAATACAATGGTCTTAAATATTTATATTTTGAACACCAGTGTGACCATAGGGTTTAGTTAGCAATTTATTTAAAAAATCACTGTTTAGTATATGTACCCCAATGAAAAGATGCATGCATTTATTTATGATTTTTTTCATTGTGTGTATATGTAACAGCACAACAGGGAGGAGAGTCAGCGCTTGATAACACAAATAGACAGACAGCAACCCAAAAAAGGGAATCCCTCTCAGACCCTTAAAAGCAAAATGTAAGAACAAAAAGAGGAGGTGAGGGTTGCACCAAAAAGTCTTGTAGTAGTAAATATACAATTGAAAACAGACCAATTGGTCTAGGTGATTATCCAACAATTAAAATGGTATGTCTCACTAAAATAACAGTGTAATCCTCAGGATAGAAATATTCGTATAAAAAGTCTAACAATATAACAGGATAACAGGATAAAATAGGGGTTCCTCATGAGTTGATCCATCTGGATGGTTAAAATATCTGTATATGTGAAGAGACAAGGAGAGACATGACAGACAACTGATAGTGTAATATGTCAAAATCCAAGGGTAAAATGAATAAAAAGCAGGTAGTTAACTCACATTTAAAAGAGCTTAAACCAGCTCTGGGGTGAATGACACAGAGCAGAATAGGGACTGTTCCCCCTACATAGGGTCACTTGGTAGATATGGATTGACACCTGTCCTCAGAGACCATGATACACACTGACACAGAACAGAATAGGGACTGTTCCCCCTACATCGGGTCACTTGGCAGATATGGATTGACACCTTGTTACAAACTGCTATTTGTAACTGGCCCTTTAAATGGCAAATTACCCTGCTTCCCTGGGTTGTGGAGAAGCCTATTTGCCAGCCTCCTCCCGCATGACTATGGCCCCTGGGAGATTGTGAAAATGTATGCACTTTTATTTGGCGTGTATGGCCCTTTAAGACTGTTGGTGGGCATATTGGGGCTTATGGACTCTTTATGTGACTGCTGCTGGCCCTTTAAACACCTTTTTTGGGACATCAAGAAGATTGGGACACTGCCCCTTTAAGGCCGTGTCCCCAGACTTGTTGGGGACACTGCCCCTTTAAGACGGTGTCCCCTGTGTCCCCAGACCTGGTGCAAACCCTTTGTGCCTGCCTGGCTATTTCCCACTTGGTTCAGTAAATGGGGCTTACTGAACCAAGTACCACACAGGCAGACCACCCAGAAGTGGAAGTGTGCAGGCAATTTACCTCCCAGAAGCTGCGGTTAACCGCAGCTTAATTGACAATGCTGGGAGGTCTTTGTTCGTTTGCCGAACACGTGGCGGCGGCCATCTTTGATCATTCGACGAGGTCAGCGGTATGTGTAGCCAAATTCATGGAACTAAAATCGGCTTCACATTTCCGCGAACACCGCTGAGCTCTACCTTCTCCCCTACTGGTTTTACAGCTGCATTCGGCGATGGGACTTAGTCTTTTTTTCAGCCTGAAATAGACCGACCGCACAGCCCAAATCTATGTAACTGTTTTGGGCAGGAAAATGTGCTTGCGGTCGGTCATAAAGGGACCTCCAGTTAACTTTTTAACCCCTGTATGGATTGGGCTGATTTTTGGTTATGTTTATGTTTTAAGTGTGCTGATTCCAAATATGTAATTGTTATGAAGATGAGATGTGTAGTTTTAAAGTTACAGTGTATGGCTAAAAACTGTATTTTTACTGCCTGTGTTTAATTATGTTAATCTCTTCCCAAACGTCATTTCGTTCAAAGTGGAGAGAATGTTAAAAAAATATATTTTATGTGACAATGCTTGAAAGCCTCATTCTAGCCTACCTCGGTATGTTTTAGCCTATGTCTAGCAACATATTAGCACCTACCACACGCTTTCACAAGCATGTATATTCTGATGTTAAAGTGTATTTTATAAACAGTGCAGTGAACCAGATCCGTAATTATCAGTGACCAAACACGTTTGTGATTATAGCCTGCATACTCCCTAATTTTATACTGTGTTACTTTAATCTAGCTCATGTAAGCTTAGTATAATTATTTTATGTGTAATTATTTTAGGTTTAACTATTTTATGTTTTGATTAGCTTATGGCATAGCGTACAACCCATCTATCTAGAAAGATACAAGTGATGTAGCTCCGTGTTGCGTTTTGACATGCTTGAGCAACGTAACTTTATACTGTTTCTCTCACTTAAGCATAGTCAGACATAACCATGTCAATGCCTAGATATTGTAGCGATGACACGCGACATGACTATTAACACTAAGCTACCATTACTCAACAACAACGTAAGTCAAAAAGACAGACGTAGTTACTCAGCTTGTACTTAACTTGTATTATTAATCTAAAAAATGTGCGTGTTTCCTCAAGATGCTGTACAACAGTTAAAAAATAAGTGTTTGTAAGTTACCCTTTTCACCTTAAAAAAATGTATGCATATCCAACTTGCCACAATACTGCTATCATATGTCTATAAAAATTGAGCCTGCTAAATGCTGTTGTGGCGACACAGGCACTGTTGTAACTACCTGCATACCAAAAATAAAGAATTAAAAAAAAATATATATATATATATATTTTTGTTCGTAGTGTGATAAATGCTTTTCAGCCGCTTCTAATCTTAAGCATCATTTGAGGAGCCATACAGGAGAGAAACCTTATTTGTGGTGTGTTTAGTATTGTTCTGATCAGTTTAATACCTTTCGCGTCTCCTATCAGTGGACGTGTATATGGCAGCCATTTTAGGAACCGCACACCTGGGACCCGAGCAAGGTCACCTCATTCAACAGGCGACAACATTTGTCCCTGGAAAACTATCCTGGACATTCTGTACAATTTGTATGGATATGGCAGTGATTTCTGTAACAGGGAGATGGAAGAAGATGCTTGGTCGGTCCTCTTACTGCAAATTTGGGTAACTGCGCGGTCAAGCTAATGTGATACCAGATAGGAGTGGTGTGTTTAGTACTATTTTTTTATCAGTTTAATACCTTCCGCGTCTCCTATCAGTGGACGTGTACATGGCAGTGATTTCTGTAACAGGGAGATGGAAGAAGATGCTTGGTCGGTCCTCTTACTGCAAATTTGGGGCACTGCGCGGTCAAGCTAATGTGACACCAGATAGGAGTGGTGTGTTTAGTACTATTTTTATCAGTTTAATACCTTCCGCGTCTCCTATCAGTGGACGTGTACATGGCAGTGATTTCTGTAACAGGGAGATGGAAGAAGATGCTTGGTCGGTCCTCCTAACTGGAGACTGTGTTGCTGTACGGGTGGCAGGTGGAGCCATTTATAAAGTACCCACTGCTTTGCAGACCAGGTATCAGTGGTCAGATGGACCCTTGCCCCAACACTGTGTGCCAGACATGCCATTACTTCCTTTTGCACAGTCGAGTACAGGTTGGGGATTGCCTTTTGCGCAAAGAAATTTTGGCCGGGTACCTTTCACTGCGGTGTCCCAATAGCTACAAATTTTTTGAACGCCTCAGACTCCACCAGATTGTATGGTAAAAGCTGGCGGGTTAATAGTTCAGACAAGCCAGGTGTCAGACGCCGGGCAAGGGGGTGACTTTCTGATGCTTGCAGACAACTAACTGCTATTCAATCTATAACAGTGAAAAAAGGTTTGACGCCACAGTGCACAAAAATGATGTTTGTTTCACAGGCAGAAAGTGCCCTAAAACATGGCGGCTTGAACCCTAGTTGGTGGCGGATACGTCACGCAAGTCAACCGGCATTCAGAGCTAAAATACAACAGCGTGTGGACCATTTTTAGCCCAAGGCAGCTCATCTCATCAGGCCTTTTTTACATAGGGTCACTTGGCAGATATGGATTGACACCTGTCCTAGGGATCCCTGATACACACTGACACAGAGCAGAATAGGGACTGTTCCTCCTACATCGGGTCACTTGGCAGATATGGATTGACACCTGTCCTAATGATTCCTGATACACACTGACACAGAGCAGAATAGGGACTGTTCCTCCTACATAGGGTCACTTGGCAGATATGGATTGACACCTGTCCTCAGAGCCCCTGAAACACACTGACACATATCAGAATAGGGACTGTTCCCCCTACATAGGGTCACTTGGCAGATATGGATTGACACTGTCCACAAGGACAAGCTGCAGACTTCCTGGCAGGGCCCATACAAGGTGGTAGAGCAGGTTTGTGATACCACCTTTGTGATCGGTGCGGTCACAGGCACGGGAGGCAAGCACATGCTCCATGTGAACAACCTCAGACGCCTATCCTATGCCCCGGATAGACGAGCTCCTAGACAAAATGGCCAGAGGCCAGTACCTCACCACAATAGATCTGTGCAAGGGGTACTGGCAAATTCCATTAGCCGAGGACGCCATCCACAAGTCGGCATTTGTCACCTTGTTTGGCCTGTATCAGTTTAAGGTCATGCCATTCGGGATGAAGAATGCCCCGGCTAACTTTCAGAGGATGGTAGATCGGCTACTGGATGGGTTTCAGGAGTATGCCTGCGCCTACTTGGATGATATAGCAATTTTTAGCTGCTCCTGGCCCGAACACCTGACCCACATAGGAGTCGTACTAGACCAGATTAGGGAGTCCGGACTGACCCTAAAGCCCAGTAAGTGCCATATAGGAACGCGTAAAAACCTCCCCAAGATAGTAGTATGGGCCCCAGAGTGTGAACAGGCCTTCCAACAGCTCAAGACGGCGCTCATTAAATCACCTGTACTTTCTGCTCCTGATCCAACTAAACGCTTTCTCGTCCATACAGACGCTTCTATGTTTGGATTGGGAGCAGTACTGAGCCAAGTCGGAGCAGATGGCGGCGAGCAACCCGGGGCTTATCTAAGCCGGAAACTTTTGCCCAGGGAAGTAGATACACTGCCATTGAAAAGGAGTGCCTGGCAGTGGTGTGGGCCCTCAAAAAGCTGCAACCTTACTTGTATGGACAACCGTTTACCTTACTCACAGATCACAACAAATTTGGGGCACTGCGCGTGCAATCTAATGTGCCACCAGATAGGAGTGGTGTGTTTAGTACTATTTTTATCAGTTTAATCACTGTTACGTCCCATATCCGTTGATGTGGAGCAAGACGCAGCAGCAGAAGAGGACTCAGCCGAGGAGGTTATGGAAGAGGATGGAGTAGGAGGAGTAGAGGAGGTGGCAGCAGGCCTGTCTGCAAGTCGTGACGGTGTCACCAACTCCTCTGCAGAGCCACGCATTACATGCTTGGCAGCCGTCAGCAGGTTTGCCCAATGCGCAGTGTAGGTGATATACCTGCCCTGACCATGCTTTACAGACCAGGTATCAGTGGTCAGATGGACCCTTGCCCCAACACTGTGTGCCAGACATGCCATTATTTCCTTTTGCACAATCGAGTACGGGTTGGGGATTGCCTTTTGTGAAAATAAATTTCGTCCGGGTACCAGTGAGTGAGTGGTGGCACTGGGCACAGTATCCACTGTGAGCCTGACACACCTGCTGGCAGACAACTAACTGCTATTCAATCTATAACAGTGAAAAAAGTTTTTTGTTTTTAAATGCAAGCTATTATGACACCAGATATGAGTGGCACTGTAAACTGGCAGCGTACACGCTGTAGGGCTGACACACCCGCTTTGAGACAACTAACTGCTATTCAATCTATAAGTGATGTTTGTTTCACAGGCAGAAAGTGCCCTAAAACAATGGCGGCTTGAACCCTAGTTGGTGGCGGATAAGTCATGCAAGTCAACTGGGCATTCAGAGCTAAAATACAGCAGCGTGTGGACCATTTTTAGCCCAAGGCAGCTCATCTCATCAGGCCTTTTTTAATCGAATGTATCACCCAGTGTCAGTCCCTTCGGGATCCATCCCTCATTCATCTTAATAAAGGTGAGGTAATCTAGACTTTTTTGACCTAGGCGACTTCTCTTCTCAGTGACAATACCTCCTGCTGCACTGAAGGTCCTTTCTGACAGGACACTTGAAGCGGGGCAGGCCAGAAGTTCTATCGCAAATTGGGATAGCTCAGGCCACAGGTCAAGCCTGCACACCCAGTAGTCAAGGGGTTCATCGCTCCTCAGAGTGTCGATATCTGCAGTTAAGGCGAGGTAGTCTGCTACCTGTCGGTCGAGTCGCTCTCTGAGGGTGGATCCCGAAGGGCTGTGGCGATGCGTAGGACTTAAAAAGGTCCGCATGTCCTCCATCAACAACACGTCTCTAAAGCGTCCTGTCCTTGCCGGCGTGGTCATGGGAGGAGGAGGATGACTTCCACCTCTCCCCCTGTTAGATTCCCGTTGTGCTGTGACATTACCCTTATACGCTGTGTAAAGCATACTTTTCAATTTATTTTGCAAATGCTGCATCCTTTCATACTTGTTGTAATTCGGTAACATTTCCGCCACTTTCTGCTTATACCGGGGGTCTAGTAGCATGGACACCCAGTACAGGTCGTTCTCCTTCAGCCTTTTTATACGAGGGTCCCTCAACAGGCACAACAGCATGAAAGACCCCATTTGCAGGTTGGATGCCGAGCTACTCATTTCCCGTTCCTCCTCCTCACTGATGTCAATGAAGGTATGTTCTTCCCCCCAGCCACGTACAACACCACAGGTACCAGATAGGTGACAACGAGCACCCTGGGATGCCTGTTGTGGTTGGTCTTGCTCCTCCTCCTCCTCAAAGCCACATTCCTCCTCTGACTCCTCTTCCTCACAATCCTCTTCCAGCGTTGCCGCAGGTCCAGCAAGCGATGCTGATAAGGCTGTTTCTGGTGGTGATGGTGACCAGAACTCTTCCTCTTCCTCTTCACGCTCATGAGCGTCCAGTAACGTGGCAAAAAAATTCCCAGCTCCCCAGAGGCTGTCCTAGCACCTCTGTCATACAAATATTCATTAACGGCTTTTTCTTGTTGGAGCAGGCGGTCGAACATTAGGAGTGTTGAATTCCAACGTGTCGGGCTGTCGCAAATCAAGCGCCTCACTGGCATGTTGTTTGCTGGATATCGGCAAAGTGAGCCATGGCCGTGTAGGAACGCCTGAAATGGCCACACACCTTCCTGGCCTGCTTCAGGACGTCCTGTAAGCCTGTGTACTTATGCACTAAGCGTTGTATGATGAGATTACACACATGTGCCATGCACGGCACATGTGTCAACTTGCCCAACTTCAATGCCGCTAACAAATTTGTTCCATTGTCACAAACCACTTTGCCGATATCCAGTCGCTGCGGAGTCAGCCACTTTTCCACCTGTGCGTTCAGGGCGGACAGGAGTGCCGCTGTTGTCAGAGGCAGACACACAAAAGAAATTCCACACTGCTGAGCTCTGCAATGACGGCATTCTGGTGGTGGACACAGCATGCGTTGATTGGCGTGCTGTCGGGCTGACCCCGGGTGCTGTCGGGCTGATCCTCTGACATACCAAGTAAAGCGGCTGTGGTGCTAGTTTTGGTGGTGGCGGCAGGCGGGTGAGTGGTATCTTGAGAGGTGCCTGAAGCTAAGCTGGAGGAGGATGGTGCGTCAAGGTTTTGAGCGGAGGCTGTAGAAGATTGGGAGTCCTGTGTTAGCCAGTCAACTATGTCCTCAGAACTTTTCAAGTTCAGGGTACGTGGCCTCAGAAAACTGGGCATTATTCTAGGGCCAAAGGGAATCACAGCACCACGACCACGATGGCCCCTGCGGGGTGGCCTGCCTCTGCCTGTCATTTTTTGGGGGATTAGTGGTACTATGCGTGCAAGCTACTGTGAGACCAGATATGAGTGGCAATGTGCACTGGCACAGTTGTGAGAGAGCACAGGCTGTAGGCCTGACACAGCCGCTTGAAGGACACTGACTGGCTGCTATTAGCTTACACTGGAAACCTTTTTTTCTTTGTAAAAGCACGCTATAGAGACACCAGATATGACTGGCAAAGTACACGGGCAAAGGTCTGCAGAGCACATGCTGAAGGAGGTCTGACACCCGCTTTAAGGACACTGACTGCTATTAGCTTACACTGAAAACCTTTTTTTCTTTGTAAAAGCATGCTATAGAGACACCAGATATGAGTGGCAAAGTACACGGGCAAAGGTCAGCAGAGCACACGCTGAAGGAGGCCAGACACCCGCTTTAAGGCCACTGACTGCTATTCAATCTATAACAGTGAAAAAAGTTTTTTGTTTTTAATTGCAAGCTATTGTGACACCAGTGAGTGAGTGGTGGCACTGACTGGGCAAATGGGCACAGTATCCACTGTGAGCCTGACACAGAAGCTGGCAGCAGTGGCAGACAACTAACTGCTATTCAATCTATAACAGTGAAAAAAAGTTTTTTGTTTTTAAATGCAAGCTATTGTGAAACCAATGAGTGAGTGGTGGCACTGGGCACAGTATCCACTGTGAGCCTGATACAGAAGCTGGCAGCAGTGGCAGACGACTAACTGCTATTCAATCTATAACAGTGAAAAAGGTTTTTTGTTTTTAAATGCAAGCTATTGTGACACCAGTGAGTGAGTGGTGGCACTGGGCACAGTATCCACTGTGAGCCTGACACACCCGCTTTAAGGACACTGACTGCCATTCAATCTATAACAGTGAAAAAAGTTTTTTGTTTTTAAATGCAAGCTATTGTGACACCAGATATGAGTGGTGGCACTGACTGGGCAAATGGGCACAGTATCCACCGTGAGCCTGACACAGAAGCTGGCAGCAGTGGCAGACAACTAACTGCTATTCAATCTATAACAGTGAAAAAGTTTTTTGTTTTTAAATGCAAGCTATTGTGACACCAGATATGAGTGGTGGCACTGACTGGGCAAATGGGCACAGTATCCACTGTGAGCCTGACACAGAAGCTGGCAGCAGTGGCAGACAACTAACTGCAATTACATTACACAGAAAAAAAAAGCATACCCTAACCCTAACCTAGCTATGCATTTCCCTATCTAATCAACAGCAGCTACACTTTCCCTCCTCTCACTAAGCATGCAGCTTGAGAATGAATGTAAAATGGATGCCTTCCAGTAGGTGGGAGGGTCTGCTATGGAGGGTGTGCTGCTAATTGGCTGGAATGTGTCTGCTGACTGTGAGGTACAGGGTCAAAGTTTACTCAATGATGACAAATAGGGGGCGGATCGAACCGCGCATGCGTTCGCCATCCGCGGAGGACGCGAACACGCTATGTTCGCCAGGAACTGTTCGCCGGCGAACCGTTCGGTGCATCACTAGTGTAGAATGGATGGATAAATGAGCACAAATAGAAAAATTTAATTGAGTTTGAAAGAACATAAATAGAACAGTTAAAGGAACACTCCAAGCACAATAACCACCACAGTCAGAGTTTTCTTTGCACCCTCCCCCTGTCATTTTGTAATTTGTCCAAATGTTTTTGAATATTTTGACATGTTATCTGGGTCTAAACAGGTGCTCATGCCTACAATCACTTCTTATGGATTCCCCTTCCGGGAGAAACTGGTAAGCTCCACTAAGCTGAGCAGGGTCATGCAGAGCTGCTCACATTGGCTGAGAACTTCAGCTGAGCAGTCTCAGTCAATGAACTCAGTCCTGGATTAGCCAGGGTTAGCTCTATGAAGATATTGATCTTCTCCTGCAAAGAGAGCCCATACGCAGAGGTTGCAGGCATAAAACCAAGGTAAGTTGCCAAACCATTCTAAATAGGTTGTAATGGTTATGGTGCTTGAAGTGCTCCTGTGAATATGCCTTAAGTAAGACTGGAGGATGAGTAAGATAATATGGTTATAGTGTTTTTCGGATAGTGGCTGATTAGCAACAGGGTTTGACATCAGACAGAAACCAGGAAACCAGCCACTAAGTAAAGGCTAGCTGGTCCCATAGAGAATCATTTATTTATTTATCAAATATTTTACCAGGAAGGAAACATTGAGATTTATCTCGATTAAAAGTCCTGGGCCCACAAATACTGCATTGTTACAATAGAGTACAATATATTATTACAAAAAAATAATACAATATGCAATATACAGTGAGGGAAAAAAGTATTTGATACCCTGCTGATTTTGAACATTTGCCCACTGACGTTTGGCAAATCAACCTTCAGCTCCCTCCACAGATTTTCTGTAGGATTAAGGTCTGGAGACTGGCTAAGCCACTCCAGGACCTTAATGTTCTTCTTCTTAAGCCACCCCTTTGTTGCCTTGGCTGTGTGTTTTGGGTCATTGTCTTGCTGGAATACCCATCCACAACCCATTTTCAATGCCCTGACTCAGGGAAGGAGGTTCTCACCCAAGATTTGACAGTACATGGCCTTGTTCATCATCCCTTTGATGTGGTGCAGTTGTCCTGTCCCCATTGCAGAAAATCAGCCCCAAAGCATAATGTTTCCACCTCCGTGTTTGATAGTGGGGATGGTATTCTTGGGGTCATAGGCAGCATTCCTCCTCTTCCAAACACGGCGAGTTGAGTTGATGCCAAAGAGCTTGATTTTGGTCTCATCCGACCACAACATTTTCACACAGTTCTCCTCTGAATCATTTAGATGTTCACTGGCAAACTTCAGACGGCCTGTACATGTGCTTTCTTGAGCAGGGAGACCTTGCGGGCGCTGAAGGATTTCAGTCCTTTAAAGCGTAGTGTGTTACCAATTGTTTTCTTGGTGACTATAGTCCCAGCTGCCTTGAAATCCTTAACAAGATCCTCCCATGTAGTTCTGGGATGATTCCTCACCGTTCTCATGATCATTGAAACTCCACGAGGTGAGATCTTGCATGAAGCACCAGACCGAGGGAGACTGAGAGTTATTTTGTGTTTCTTCCATTTCTTCCATTTCCTGTTTAAACCAAGCTGTCTTGTAGCCCATTCCATCCTTGTGTAGGTCTACAATCTTGTCCTTGACATCCTTGGACAGCTCTTTAGTCTTGGCCATGGTGGAGAGTTTGGAATCTGATTGATTGATTGCGTCTGTGGACAGGTGTATTTTATACAGGTAACAAGCTGAGATTAGGAGCACTCCCTTTAAGAGAGTCCTCCTAATCTCATCTTGTTACCTGTATAAAAGACTTCTGGGAGCCAGAAATCTTTCTGATTGATGTGCAATCAAATACTTATTTCACTCATTGACATGCAAATCAATTTATAACTTTTTGACATGCATTTTCCTGAATTTTTTGTTTGTTATTCGGTCTCTCACTGTTAAAATACACCTACCATTAAAACCTATAGACTGAAAATTTATTTGTCAGTGGGCAAACGTTCAAAATCAGCAAGGGATCAAATACTTTTTTTCCCTCACCGTATATACGTACACACACATATATTATAGAACAAAACTGGTAATAACTATAATCAGTCATGACATGTGCATTCTGTTTTGAGGTATATTGCCATAGGTCTCTTAAAGGATTTTAGATTGAATGAAGGTTCGACTGTGTCTGTGAGGTTATTCCATAATTGCGGGGCTCTGTAATACAATGAGGATTGAGCCACTTTATTTTTGTATAGCGGTATACTAAATAAAGGGCTGGTACTGGATCAGAGGTGTTAGGAGGTGGGAACAGCTGGGGAGAGCATTCTACTCAGGTCGGATGGGGACTTCCCAGAAAAGCTCCTACGCACAAGGCTGGAAAGATGAAGAGTGCGTTGGGAACAATGGAAGTCGATAGTTACTACTTAATGACTGTCTTTCTGTTGCAAAAGATGCTACCTCTCTGTCAATCCTTGTGAAATTTCGTAGCCAGTAAACCGTAACTACTTAACAGTAGCGACAAGCATTTTAGTGAATAGTGGCTGGTCAATACAAACTATCAACAACATTTAAAAGAGCTCTGTAAAAAATAGTAACTATAACTGTGCCTCATTTTCCTACAAAGATCCATAACATTTTCTTTGTCAAACAGAACAAAAATGTATTTCTTTACAGGAGTTACAGATATAAATAAATAATTAACTCTGCACAGTGAAATAAAAGATTCATATTCTACCAAGTGATGGTTTTGGGAATATTCTACACCAAACACTTCGTCACACAAAATCTCAAAACATGTCTATGTTTATTCCATCAGTTTTCACGTTGTTCTTGTGCTCAAAGTGAGAGGACACGGGATGTTTCTATAAATTAATGATTTCAACAGTCAGTTTTTTGGACATAAACTATTTAACTGAATATGTGATGTAAATATTACATTGGATCAGTAGAGAGTTTGCAGCTCGGTGTTTCTTTGCAGATTCCTTTGCACACATTTCAGTAACATCAAGTAGTTTGACCTGGCAGAACCTTTAAAATAGCCAAAATGTGCAATTTGCAATTGCTTATACTGATGCTTTTGTGGTTTAATTTAAGACTCTGTCTACAAAATCCTTGGAAACAAACTAAGATCTGTCAATTGGACTGACTGCTTTATCACTACTCAGGTTAAATACTATGCCCAAATTTACATCTGAAAACCTTCATTTTGAAATAATATCTTAATTTGGGTCCTAGATTCTAATTCATATTCTTACTTAAGATAATTTGCATTCAAAATAGAAAATTTATGTTTGAATTACTCTGCAGAGAGCAATTTGGTGTCCACTGAAAATGCAACGTCTATAAAGCCTGACATTTCTTAATGTTACATTTGTCAATCCTTTGGGGTCTAATTTGGAGATTGCTTTTTTGCTGCAAATATAAGTCCTTTATAAATAAATAATTTGGTCTGCTGGCTGCATAAGCTGCCAGCTTCGACAACATTAAAAAGAAATAATAAAAACCCGGCAGGGGTTCCACAGTTCACAGCTACATTAGTAGAATGACAAACCATATTGTGCGGCTGGAGGAGGGCATGCTGTAAAATAAATTAAGTCGGAATTTCCTAGGATCCCCACTTGTAACCATGGAGATTCCAACAACGTCCCATATTTGCCTTCATCCCAAGAGTAGCTGGTTGAAGGTTACTAATTCTGAACTGGTAGTTTAAATTAATATGAGGGTCATTGGGTGCACTGGGAACTCGAAAGGTCAATAAACACACATGCACACAAACACATACATACACACAGACACACATTTAAATAGCCTTTAGCTCACATACCTAAAACCATTCTAATTCACATACATTATTACCTAACAATCTAATAGATGTAGTGCACTTCCATCTCAGCTCTCCCTAATGATATGAATTAACCTTACTTGAAGTAATAGTATGTCACATTTTATAATAACCCACACTAAGTATAGCAGGTTAGCTTCCCTCAGACAACCAGTGTTAACCCAGCTCATAAAGTCCATCTGGTTCTGTTCTTTGAGTTGTGATTGTCAGGCTGCGTAGTCTCGATCCAAATTGAATGAATGTACATTGAAAAAATTGTGCAGTATTTATTTATTTTCCTTAATGCTTTGTTTTCTTCTTATCTCGTTTCCTGCTTTCTCTAAAATACAAAATTTGTGCACAGTATGATGGATACATGTGCAGCAGTTTATATACAATTTCCATATTACCTTGAATTTGTCGCAATATTAGATTTTATTCATGCACAATCTAGTTGGGACATTACTTTGTGGCCATCAGTCTACCATTTATTTTATTATTTAGAGTGAAACTGGAACAATGTGGGTGAAATATTTGAAATTTAACAAATTATATTTCATGAGAATCAGTGCAATTTTTTTCTTGGTTCTACGCCAACATCCTTTTGTAAAATGATCATTTTACTCTTTGGGTCCTAGATAATTTGCAAAGTGGTGGAATATTAGCGGTAAAGTTATACGTTGTATCAAACCATTTTGTCCTCTAGAAGTTTGTCTCTGCTCTGAAAATTTATTATGTATCATGCTTTATTGATTTTCTAACAAATGCATACAAAGAACAGTTATTATCAAGTATAAAACACTGAAAATATTTATAGAAAAATTATTAATGAAATCCATTTAATCTCAAATACTACCATTAAAAAGCTTTATTATTATGTAAATAATATCTACCAGTGTTGATATTATCCCTAACAACAATGTGACTATTAGGACTGACTTTAATTTGCAATGAGAAACAATGCTAAATTAGATTTATGTCATCAAGTCCAACATTTTTTTTGTTCATCTTTTCTCCATCATTGGTTTTCAACCTATAGAGAAACTGATTAATATTTTGGGACAAAGGTCATTCTTGTACTCAGGGGATTATTTGCAGGCTATAGCACGAGTTAGCTACGCCTTGTTGGTACATACTGTATTAACTGCATGTGGACATTATCAATTATTCTTATATATAAATATTGTTTATATATTTCAGTGGTGTTTTTTGGAAATCCATTCCCAGAATAGCCAATAGATTCCTAACAAACTAAGAGCTTTATGGGGGATGTAGTCCACAACATCTGGAGTGCCAAAGGTTGCCTATCCCCTGGGTTAGGTGATCAATAATTAATTCCAACAAAGCAGATATCCACAATTCCATGCTAACTTCTGAAAATGTTCTAAAAATCAGTGGAGTGTCTTTTTTTCCTATCAGCCTGAGCTGAGCCTGATTTTGACCTTATGCTGAACATGACTTTGTTGTTGTGTAATGATTGTCAATTCAGATGCCGCTGGAGCAATGTCATTGAGGTCAATTCCAAGTTTTGTATTGACTGTTTTGTCTTTTATTGAAGAGGAATACTGCTTCAGGTACCTGCTGGACATACATAACCATTTCTACTTTCTATACCACAATAGATTCTCTTGCCACAAACTTGCTACGAGAGTCATTGAACTGTCAGAGAGTCGATCGCTCGGCCATTTACCTTTATGTAAACATAAAATATACCCTTAAAAGCGTCTGTTTTTAATAGTGTCTGTTCATTCTCCAGCCAGGAATCCGATACAACAGACATGGACATACAAATCTGTTTCTGACTGAACAAAAGCAATTTATACTTTTTTTTCTGTGGGTCGCAGTCATTCATTCTATCACTTAGTCATTTGCAGGCAAGTAAAGTTTTCTTCACATAATAATGTATATGGATATTTTTAGTGTCATTTTGTAACTACTCAAATAGAGTCCTCAAAAAAATTGATGGGTAACATTGTATAAAATAATCAAGATAATATTTTATGAAGGATATAAGGTAATTATACAAAGATTTCTGTGTGTATTATCATATGATTCACAATGATTATATAGTTTTATGGAATAAGGAATAGTACCATATCAAATTAAATTAAGAAATGAATTCATTGGCATTGTGCATGGATTTTGCATAATTTAAAGATCCTGAGGATACCAGCTCTGCTTTGAAGCATTTTGTCACTGCAAAATAAATTGGTTAAGCTGGTTTAATTTGTGTGATAAAATTGTTCAGTTCATGGAAAAAAAAATTCTATTTAGCATAGCTCTATCTTCCTGATCTCTCAAAAGATGCTGCGAGGGACCCTAAAATGAGACTCAATAAGTTGCTCCAGAAACTACTATATCTTTTGTTGGGATCCCTGTATACCGGACGTCTCAATTACTGGCCTACCAACCATTTGTAACTTTCTAACTGCATTCTTGTTTCCCATGGACTGTCCAGTATTGTCAGTGATGCAGTCAGATATATATGTGTGTAAGAATGTGTGTGTGTGTCTGGTAGTATGGACCAGTATGTGTATGCTAGCATCTGGGAATAGGGATTGTTTGTGGTCTTTTCAGGGTATGCCTCTGTGTGTGAGTGTTAGCATCTTGGTATATGGACCTATGTGAGGGCATCTGGGAGTACAGTTCCGTGGCCCGCGTCTAAGAAGACATTTGGCCCCCAGTTAAGCTTAATTTGGGACCCATTCTATATACTGATTCCTGTCTAAATTTTACAAGGGGCTGAATCGCTCATGCATATGCATTGATATAGGGGTTATGCTACCTTTTTTTCCCAGAGGAAACTATGGAACGCTAAGGTGCCTGGTTTTAGTGATACATTAAGAAGGAAGGTTGGATACCAAAGAAAATTAGCAAAATATGAACATTCTTAAAATGTATTAGCTACATAGGGCCTATACGTGGAAGGCAAATCATCTGCCTTGAACTTCTTATTTCAAATAGGCCGGACCAAAAGATTTTACATATATATTTGTGGAATTAAATACTGCAGTAGTACTTGTGCCTTGAACACAATGATGTGTTGCTGTGAATAATGATTAATATCTTATTTTGGACCTTGTTAAATTAATTCAGTTACATATGATGAGCAATTTTTACAACACTTATCAGACCCCCTATCCATGACATTTATGTTTTGTTAAAAAAAAATATGGTGGTTTCTTGCCACTTTTAGGCTTTACCTAAAATTTACAGGGATATTTACTCAAGTGAGAATTCAAAAGGAATTTCCCATTTAAGTCTAGAGAAAAACTAACTGAATCAAAAGCATTACTGACTTAGAGAACGTTTCCAGTTAAGCTGTTT
The DNA here is from genome assembly GCA_933207985.1 of Pelobates cultripes. Lineage (NCBI taxonomy): Eukaryota > Metazoa > Chordata > Amphibia > Anura > Pelobatidae > Pelobates > Pelobates cultripes. The sequence continues at coordinate 33,932,713 of OW240918.1, read as the reverse complement.
TGACCTTGAATTTGAAATTCACTTTAAATTCTCACTTTTGTTAATAACCCTATTAGATTGCATTAAAGCAGTTATTTAAGCAAACTAAAGTATCTGTAGTGACAGAGAGGGCATTCACCTCTGTAAATATATAGGATTTGCCACGTGCCACTATCGGAAGGTGCATGGGGACATTGATCTTTTTAAATAACATGGCAATATAGAGACATGGATACAAACTGCTTTTATACAAAATAAGACTTTTCATAAACAATGCAGTTAAGATAAAAACTCTTGCATTTTATGATATTTAGATACTATGCCATTCTATATTGTACTGGTGGGCCGGCTGGATAGGGCAATGTGCACACCTCACTTTATGGATATTCATCTATCCGCTTAAAATTAATAGATGAGTTCTTCTAATATCTATAGGTGTTCTTTACCTTTATAATGAAGCAAAACATGTTGTTAATGATTCCCAGTGACCTAGAACATAATGACCCAGGCATAAAGTCCAGGTGACTGATCTTTTACCATCCACTGGCATCGGAAAGGCTTGTCTTGTATAAGACCCCAAAGGGTGTTTGGAGGGGAATTTACTTTTGTCACCTGGGTTCAGATTCGGAACATCCACATTGAGGATTTGATCTGATCTTTAGACTTGATCCTCTCCTTGGCATACCCTTCTCCAGTATGATTTACTTCTTAATTTAGGGCAAGGCAAAGTTAGATTTATGTATATCTTTTCTTATGTATATAGAGCAAAACTGTAACAATGTGGGTAAAATATTTGTAATTAAATTATATTTCATTAAGAATCAATGTATATATATATATATATATATATATATACATATCTTAGTATTAAAACTGGTTTTCCTATATTCGGCATTACTTAAATGTGTCATTTTCTGAATCAGTCTTAGATTTGTTGGTCATTTCCTAAATACTGTCCCTTTAATCTATACTTCTAGTTCTATTTCTGAATACCATGCATTTGCACAATTTTTACACAATTTTGAACAACCATGAGTATTATCATTGGTATAACTAACAAAACATCACTCTATTTTATTATTAATATTTACTATTTTTTTTGTTGGTTTAGACTTAGGGTCAGAATAAAATACTCCGGAGATGGGATAAAGAAAGATAAAGAAATTAGGCAGGGAAACTGGGTTAAATTTGGCAAAAGTACACAGCATCATTTTTTTTTCTTTTTGCTTATTTTATATTACCAAAAAAGTGGATTTGGCAGTGGGGAGTTATTTTGCTGCATAGAGTGCTCCTTAAAGGTATTCAGGCAATCACCAGAAGAGATGGTCCTACAGAATCCATAGGGGCTTACAGAACCAAATTCAAACAAAGAATAACCCCACAAGAATAACCTCAAATATTATTATTCATATGTTAATCCACTGCTTTAAAATGAAACACTCAATTCTCTGGAAATTGCAAGAGTAAATCATGGGAAATCACCTATAATTTGTGTTAACATTTTATATATGTGATGTTTCATTTATTTATAAGTGTATAAAAATACAGAATAAATTGCATAAAACAGTTTCTCTTCCCCTAATGCAGCTATGGAGAAGGGAAACTCTTTAGCGACTGCTATTGAGAAATGGAGAGAGAGTGCATGTGATCGAAAGTTAGTGGAAAATTATATGACTGTGGCTTGTTATTTGAAAGTGGCTAATTGGGGTTATGAGAGAATGTGGCATTTTAAATGCATATAGGCAAAAATACACATTTACATGAAAGCCTATGATCTACATTGCATATTGTCAACTCAGATATTAGATTTTTTTGGTGTAAATTGTGCAATGCCGTGATTAAAAATGTTGTTCCCTTGCAGTTATTTTCTAACTTTACCAAAATCTCCTGAATGGGGAATATATTTTCAAATATTTTTTAAAACATGTTATATTCACAAATATGCAACAAAAGTCTTCTGCACAGGGCTTTCTGTACTTTATACATTTATTACAAAGTGTCTATTTGTGTACTTCATAAAGCCGTACAGACTACTATTTGGCAATCCAGCCCTTTGACACTCACTATCTAAATAAACTGGTTTAATCATTCCTTGTATTTTGTATTTTAGCGTAATAGAATATTAGGCTTTCATCTAACAAGTTTAATTATTTTCATAAAGTGCTGTCCATACTCCTGCCTAGATTTCTAGTAAAGGTAAACAAAAACACAATTTTATCCTACATTAATACATTTTATCGTTTTTTTTGTCTTTTTTTTATTGTATACATTTTGAAAATTTGCCAGTTTTGCCAGTCTACTTAGAAAGGAAGTAAAACCTAAACAGGATGTAGTCTGGGCATTTTCTTAATTATTTTTATTACATCTTGCAGGTTATCCACTTGAGAAGTTGAGGACATCATGTCTATCACTCTGCAAAGCATAAAGAAAATTGGAGAGGACAATAAATCTTTTGAAGCTAATGAATCAGGTAAATAAACACTAGACTAAAAGGAGAGCTAAATAAATTTCCAATGAATCAATAAAAAAATAAAAAAGTTATTATGCTATCAGAGCAAATAAACAAAATGTAAAATAAAAAATATTTGAAAAAGTGAAAAAAATGGTTAACTACATACAAATGGGAGCTGATCCTTCCCAAAAAGTCAGCTATCTCTAATATTCCTAGTTTAGTCTCCAAGGACAATTGCAACTAAATATATCTATCAGTAAGTGTGCTGTCAGAAGAACACCTAGCATACTAACTAAGAAAAATGTGGTATACAAAAAAAGTTAACCGACAAAAGAGGCTTGATAGATCTGAGCAGGGATTTACCAAAGGACAAGCTACTTTGTTCCTTTAAGCTTTTGTCCGTTCTCAGGGTTCTCATATTCTTTTTTTTGTTGCACGAACTTGGCTCTTCCCAAGTTAAAAGGGTAATCCAGCTACACCTTACTGATGTGGCCCAAAGAAAGCCGTAACAATCGTCCGGAGTTGCTGTATCTCTCATGCAGAGAGAACTTGCCAGCATTTTGGTTGTGGACTGCCCTCATGGGTGGGATTAGTCTGATATGCCTTGGAACTGGTTCTCTCTTTAATGGCACAAGTGAGCAAAAACTATTTTGAGACCTGAGCAGGGCTTTACCAAAGGGCAAGCTACTGAGTTCCTCTAAGCATTTGTCCGTTCTCAGAGGTCTCATAGTCTTTGTTTTTGATAGATCTGATACACCAGAAACACAAATGTATCAAACATGTTTTACTAATAGTCAGTGGCATAGCATGGATTGTCAGTGCTTGGGGCAAGTCAAGTATTGTTCCCCCTTACCCGTTAACCGTTAGCACTCCCTGAATCCCTTAACAGGTACTTAGATAGCCTCCATCCTCCTTCCCTATCCGCCTGGTCTCCGGGATATGTGTGACACTGATAGTTGCATCGTGTGACCGCTACTATTAGACCTTCAGTGTCCCTGCACACCCTTATCACACAGTGAACAATAGAAACACATAAGTTTGACGTTCATTTCGGTGCTCCCGACTTTATTGGGAACTAAAATTATACTAGCCAGCCACACACTGGGAGACCTGAGTATTTTTTATAATAATTTTTTTTTTATTACAATTTTACAGCTTATACAAGAATTAAAGAAAGATTATTGTATCATAGAAATAGACACAATATATACACTACATTACAATATGTACAACATAAAAAGAAACATACAACATGAAAACAAAGTATCGGGATGGCCATCGGTGGACTGGGGAAAGGGGATAGACAAAATCGCATTACAGAATATACAAAATTCAATAATCAATATAGATAGAGCCACTTTCGGGGTGGGATTATTCATGTTTATCTTACAAAAGTATCCATGCTAGGGTTATTAAGCTGCCAAAGTATTGATAGTTTAATCTTTATAATAATCAAACCATTTTCCCCAGATTATATAAACTGATGTTGTTATCATTAGACCCGAATATTTAAAGTAGGTGACTCCTCCCCCTTTAAGGAAGATAGAGGGTGAGACTACAATTTGCCATGGCCAAGCCAATGGTCTTTCCCAAAGTAATGCCTACATCAATATTCATAGTTGTGTCTTGGTTTCACCCCATACCAAGGAAGTCACTCCTCCCTACATTCAGGTCCGTAGGGTGGCGCTAATTTGGAAAAAGAGTTATCTAACATGTAGTCATAATTTTGCTAAATTTCTATGTTTAGTGAATAAAACTTTTGGTGATCTTTGGGAGGGGGGTAATCCTTTAGAATAGGAATGCGGTATGATAAGTCATGACTTTTAAATGAATGCTTTTTTTTAATTTAAATATAAATTGCACATCACATATAGTGAAGTATTGATTAGTAAAAGCTTATTCATGCCAAACCTTATTTTTGTTTTTCTCTCATGGTCAGAAAACTACAAGAAGAAAGAGTGAGTATCTCAATAATCATGTACCAAACCATGATCCAGGCAAAAAAAATGTATTAGAACAATGTTTAACAAATGGATGATTTCTCATCACATGTACATATAGATATGCTAGCACAATAAATCGGGCTTTTTGGGGTATAGAAAGCGATACTGTTGAATTCAAAACAATTTGCCACTTTAACATTCTAGCTACAAGTTATCTAAAACAAATTGTCAAGCTTAAAAGACATCCTGCCCAAAAACAGAAGAAAAAAATAGAATTATAATTATTGTGTATAATTATTGTGTATGATTAAAATCAAGACTGACTGATGTGTATTTTATTATTTTTCCCTTTCAACAGAGATCCATATGGAAATGGAAATGCCTCTTCAAAACAAGCAAAGTAAGAATAATGTTTTTGATATTTAAACCTCAGCGGTATGTCAATGTAGCTGGTTAAAGTTGACCTCTCACCGCATTAACAAACACAATGAAATATTTAGATCATACACACTTAGGGTTGCATTCACTGAACACTGAAGGCAAATTTTAGTCTTAAAGGGACACTATAGTCACCCAGACCACTTCAGCTCAATTAAGTGGTCTGGGTGCCAGGTCCCTCAGGTTTTAACCCTGCAGATGCAAACATAGCAGTTTCAGAGAAACTGCTATGTTTACATTGCAGGGTGAAGCCAGCCTCTAGTGGCTGTCTTCTGGACAGCCACTAGAGGCGCATCTGCGATGCTGGAGGCATTTAATGCCTCCATCACGCAGAGCGTCCATAGGAAAGAATTGAAAAATGTTTTCCTATGGACACTTTGAATGCGCGCACACTTGCCGCGCATGCGCATTTGGCTCCGCTGACGTCGGCAGAGGGAGCTGACGTCGGCGGGGGAGGGGAGGTCACCAGTGCTGAGGGAGCTCGGTGCTGGAATAAGGTAAGCAACTGAAGGAGTTTTAACCCCTTCAGCGCCACGGGAGGGGGACCCTGAGGGTGGGGAACCCTCAGGGCACTATAGTGTCAGGAAAACCGCTTTGTTTTCCTGACACTATAGTGATCCTTTAAATAGCTGAATTATGGCTGAAGGTGAATTTTACAAATCACAATTTCAGATGAAACTTTAAAAGATTTTCAATACACTACAATTTCGAGTTTAACTAATAATTCTGGAAATTTTGCAGTTCAATATTCAATGTCCAGTAAATAATCCATTTTGTATTATATAAGGTTGACTAGAAAAATAAATAAATGAATGTGTCTTTTAGAACAATTTTAAATGCTGATGAAATGTGTTTTTAAAAGCAAATTCAAAGTAACTTTCACATTTAAGTATCCAACCTGCAAGCATGGCTGACTTATTAATGTTTCCAGTTTGGTATTTTGACCTTAAATTTGAAATTTGAATTTTGTATTCACTTTGAATTCTCCCTTTCGTAAATAAACCTGTGAATTCTCACTTTAGTGATAAAGCCTTTCAGTTAATCCGTTCACCACCAATTATTTTTAGTCTTAAAAATATTATCATAACATTTATTTTCAGCCTAAAATAGAATGCAAAACTGACACACTAATGATGGATAAAACAGCAATTATATGTACAGGGAGTGCTGAATTATTAGGCAAGTTGTATTTTTGAGGATTAATTTTATTATTGAACAACAACCATGTTCTCAATGAACCCAAAAAACTCATTAATAGCAAAGCTGAATATTTTTGGAAGTAGTTTTTAGTTTGTTTTTAGTTTTAGCTATGTTAGGGGGATATCTGTGTGTGCAGGTGACTATTACTGTGCATAATTATTAGGCAACTTAACAAAAAACAAATATATACCCATTTCAATTATTTATTATTACCAGTGAAACCAATATAACATCACAACATTCACAAATATACATTTCTGACATTCAAAAACAAAACAAAAACAAATCAGTGACCAATATAGCCACCTTTCTTTGCAAGGACACTCAAAAGCCTGCCATCCATGGATTCTGTCAGTGTTTTGATCTGTTCACCATCAACATTGCGTGCAGCAGCAACCACAGCCTCCCAGACACTGTTCAGAGAGGTGTACTGTTTTCCCTCCTTGTAAATCTCACATTTGATGATGGACCACAGGTTCTCAATGGGGTTCAGATCAGGTGAACAAGGAGGCCATGTCATTAGATTTTCTTCTTTTATACCCTTTCTTGCCAGCCACGCTGTGGAGTACTTGGACGCGTGTGATGGAGCATTGTCCTGCATGAAAATCATGTTTTTCTTGAAGGATGCAGACTTCTTCCTGTACCACTGCTTGAAGAAGGTGTCTTCCAGGAACTGGCAGTACGACTGGGAGTTGAGCTTGACTCCATCCTCAACCCGAAAAGGCCCCACAAGCTCATCTTTGATGATACCAGCCCAAACCAGTACTCCACCTCCACCTTGCTGGCGTCTGAGTCGGACTGGAGCTCTCTGCCCTTTACCAATCCAGCCACGGGCCCATCCATCTGGCCCATCAAGACTCACTCTCATTTCATCAGTCCATAAAACCTTAGAAAAATCAGTCTTGAGATATTTCTTGGCCCAGTCTTGACGTTTCAGCTTGTTTGTCTTGTTCAGTGGTGGTTGTCTTTCAGCCTTTCTTACCTTGGCCATGTCTCTGAGTATTGCACACCTTGTGCTTTTGGGCACTCCAGTGATGTTGCAGCTCTGAAATATGGCCAAACTGGTGGCAAGTGGCATCGTGGCAGCTGCACGCTTGACTTTTCTCAGTTCATGGGCAGTTATTTTGCGCCTTGGTTTTTCCACACGCTTCTTGCGACCCTGTTGACTATTTTGAATGAAACGCTTGATTGTTCGATGATCACGCTTCAGAAGCTTTGCAATTTTAAGAGTGCTGCATCCCTCTGCAAGATATCTCACTATTTTTGACTTTTCTGAGCCTGTCAAGTCCTTCTTTTGACCCATTTTGCCAAAGGAAAGGAAGTTGCCTAATAATTATGCACACCTGATATAGGGTGTTGATGTCATTAGACCACACCCCTTCTCATTACAGAGATGCACATCACCTAATATGCTTAATTGGTAGTAGGCTTTCGAGCCTATACAGCTTGGAGTAAGACAACATGCATAAAGAGGATGATGTGGTCAAAATACTCATTTGCCTAATAATTCTGCACTCCCTGTATATGTATATACATAAAAATGATCATCATTTATAATGCTTCAACAAATATTTCAGCACTTGATGCAGTATGTAAATTGTAGATTAGAAGTGTTAGTCTAACACAAATAAAGTTACAAATGGATGCAGTTTGTGTAGAGAGGTGCCTTCAAGCTTGTAAACTAAACCATAATCATGAAAAATTAACTAGAAATGTTCACTGTAGGCTATCAAAGAAAGACACACTGACCTTGAAATGTTTGATTCAAGTAACCCCTGGCAAGGTTCCATGTGTTTAGATGGATACTATTTCTTCTACTAGCCTTTACTCCTATTAACCAAAACATACAAAGCTATTGCAAAACTGACATTTTTATTTCTGCCTCAATTTAATATTCTTGGGTAAGCTTGTTTAAGTAATTTATATATATTTTGATATTCTTTTAAAATTATTTGTATAAAGTATTAAAATATACAAAATATATCGTATCTACAAACATACATAAATATATAAACATATTTTTAAAAAATCACAACAATAAATCCTTTTAGAATGTTATGTAAAAATATGAAAAATATAAGATCTGACTATTCAATCTTGAGGATGACAGTGATAATAGGGAAATGACAAAACAAAATTAAAGATATTACGTTTTTTTTTTTTGTTTTTTTTGCACACTGTATGATGGTATGCATTGTCTCCTTGGCATAACTATGGACAATAAAGAGGTACACTGCTACATTCAATATAATATGGAAGCTGCACATTTTATGCCAACAAAACAGCCACGCTTGAGAATGTTTTGCAGTATGGATATTTTAGCATAAAATTGCTATTTTTTTCTTCCAGTAGTGTCCAGTATTATTCTTTTAGACCATGTGGAAGTTGAAAGTTTGTAAATAATTCTTGTCATTGGGACTTTCTCTTTAACAGGTCTAAGACCAAACATGCAAGTGACAACATTAGAGTTGGCTTCTTTCAGTTGGTAAGCTAAGGTTCCTGAAATATTGTCATTCACCCTTAAAGGAGAATTTTCACAAAACATTTAAAGTGTATAACCTGCAGTGCCATAAAAACCATATGTGTTATTTATCATAGTTACAAACAACTGAAAAAAAAAATACCTGTGCACTTATATCGGGTACGCAGGTTACAGGAGTGTTGGCCATGCCTACTGATAGTATCTGCAAATCTACTCACAATGTTAAAATATTGTTAAAATGCTCTAAATAAGTATTACACATTGTCTAAAGCCTAGTCCTTTGGCTCTAATTCACTTTATGCATCTAATTCACCCAAATTAGTCGAAATTGGATGGCAATGATGGGTGGTGGTGACCTCAGACCAAAGGTGGATAAGCTAATATTGGGGAGGGATCATTGCTTACAAATAGTTTCCACCATAGCCATAATAAAATGATTATTATTATTATTATTATTATTATTATTATTATTATTAGATGCAATATTGCGCCAACAAATTCCCAAGAGCTTTATAATTATAAAATCAGGCTATTTGACGACAAATAATTTACACACAGAATATAACAGAGACAGGAGATGAAGAAGGCCCTGCTCAAATTAGCTTACAATGGCAATGGTACTTAGAAGCCCCCTTTTATTTGTGAGTCCTAACAAAATATGGAGGGAGAGTTTTTCTTGTTGGTGAATCTCCCTTGTGCATTAACTTCTGAAATCTCCTTATGTATTCTTATGGCATAGCCTGTGATAATATTGTTGAAAAAGCAATAGAGAATAGAGGGCACCGCCACCAAGATCATAATCCACACTTTATTTGTAATGTAACATATTTGTAGAAGGAGCAGAATCTGTACCTCCATAAGGAGAAGAATCTGTACCTCCATAAGCAAAACTCATCTTTACCATTCTAGCTTAGAACATTTTTTTTATCACTGGAGGCATTATCCCTATTTTATTGTATGTACACATTTGTTGTTTTAGATACTTTTTCGTTAATATCAAACATTCAGAGATGACTTTATCGTGCTTTCCTGCACTGCTTCCACTAACATCATCGTCATTTAACATTGTTGCTTACCTTGTCATTAGTGCTTCTTTTTAAATTAAAGTTGCTTTCTACTTTTATATTATGTCAAAAAATCCAGTTCAGGTTTGCTTCTTGCTATGAAACTACCCTGATGGTTTTTGGAGGTATTGCTGCCGTTATCCATGGGGCTGCACAACCGTGTATGTTACTTGTATTTGGAATGATGATTGACACATTCATATTGTACGATATTGAACTACAACAGCTTGGTGACCCCAACAAGACCTGCATTAATAACACCATCATGTGGATAAACCACTCTGTTGTAGAAGAAGAAAATGATACCATGAGCTGCGGGTGAGAAAGCCTTATAATTGTTGCAAGGTCCACTTTTATTTTTCATCTTACTCTGCCGTTTTGTATCTGTTTTTAGTATAATTAAATTTTTCATGAAAACTGAGTGTATTAAAGTAAAGAAACTCAATGAAGTATCTGGGTCCCTTATGTTCCCCTTTTAACCCTTCAGTTGAAAACATAACTGTTGTTTTTTTTACACATGTAAACTAGCTTCCCAACGCTTTCCTATGGGAAAGCATTGGATTGGCTGAGGTCATCAACACTGATGATCTCAGCCAACAACGCAAGCTTCTCCTATGAGACTGGTGCTACGAGGATGAAAAGGTAAAGGTAAACTACCTTTTTTAACCTGTCAGCACTGGCCCAGTCACCTTCACGGTGAATCGAACTGCTTAGCATTAGAAATGCATATTTTTATTCTTATCGCTAATAGTGTTACTTTAATATATTTATGGATACTTCAGTATCAGCATGTTAACTGGTTGACCCTCCATAACTACACTGAGTAATAGCTAATGTAAGCTGAGATATAGTGAGCCTTTTTGTTCATTGAACACAATATTGGAACAGGTATTAAAAAAGGCAATTACTATGAATGTATTTAGCCAGAATTTGATGAAGGATTTTATCAAGTCAAATATGAAAATATGCCGAATTTTCTGAAATTATTGTAACTTATCATAGTTTGACCGGTATACATTTGACCACCTTAAATCAAATGGGCCTCTCAAAACCTCACACAGGTGCCAATTTTAATATTTTTTTGTACTGGATTTGTCATTGTATGTCTTTATTAAAAATAAAGAAGAGGGTTGCACTCAATCACAGAAATATACACAGGGTACTAAACTGAGCATGTTCAGCATACCCCATATTTACCCAGGTCTTTATAAAGCTTGATAAAGACCTGGATATAGGTCGAAATGTTGCGGATCCAATAAAACTGCCTTGAATATATTACAGTGAGTGCCTGAGATTTTTCTTTTATATGTATGTCTTTATTAGACATGTGCAATTTGTTTCGTTCCGAATGTGAATTTTGACGAATTTTGGGCAATTCGGACTTTCGGATGCTTCTGAATGTCCGAAGTACCGAAGTGCCGAATTGACGAAGTGCCGAACTGAACCACAGATGTGCCGAATTGCAGAAATTCCAGTGCCAAAAAAAAGGGAAAAATTACAGACAAGACAGGAATCTTGACCAATAAGCTAATTCCTGGCACTGGGAGCCCTATAGATGTGTAAGTGGTTGTGGTGGTTAGGGTTAGGAGTAGGGTTAGGTGTAGGGTTAGGGTGAGAAGTAGGGTGAGGGGTATGGTTATGGTTAGGGCTAGCGTTAGAGGTAGGGTTAGTGGTAGGGTTAGTCGTAAGGGTAGGGGTAGGGTTAGGGTTATGGGTAGTGGTAGGGTTAGGGTTATGTGTAGGGGTTATGTGTAGGGGTAGGGTTAGTGGTGGGGTTAGGGGTAGGGTTAGGGTTAGAGGTAAGGTTAGGGTTAGGGTTAGGGGTAGGGAGCCTTACAGATTTTCCAAATTCTTCGGCAAGTCCCGAATTGCCGAAGTTCCGAATTTCGGAAGTGCTGAAACGAACCGAATTGCCGAAGTGCCGAATTTATTTACTTACACGAATTTCCGAACCAAACCAAATTTTTTGCACATGCACATCCATAGTCTTTATTTAACCATTTTACATATTTGTATCAGCATAAGATAAGGCACCTGTATGCATTGTATAATATGACTGTTTACCCCTCCATCATCTGTTATCTGTTTTTTTGTGCACAGTTTTAATTATTTTTGGAACTTGGTGGAAGTAATAAGTGGGTTACTCGTTAAAAAAAAAATATATATATATATATACCCAGAGTGTATTTATATAGTCAAGGAATGTGATTTTTTTTTTTAATGTTAACGTTTTGCACTCATTTTCTTAATTTTGCTTTAGGCTGCTGGAAATTGAGGCTGAAATGACAAATTTTGCCTTGTACTATGCAGGCATTGGTTGCTCGGTGCTAATTCTGGGTTATATGCAAGTAAGTGGCTTAATTCCAAGAGTCTCTATTCATTACACTGATTTAAAATGATGCATTGGATTATAAATTTAAAGATAGTAAAAGTATACTCTAAGCACCAAAACAACTTTTGCTTAGTGAAGTGGTTTTGGTGTCTAGACCATGCCCCTACGCTGCCACTGCTTAATTCTCTAACATTTAGAGGTAAAATCACTTTGATGATGACACCCCTCTCCTGGCTGTGACTGCCAGTCTCTCTACACTCTTGGAAAATAGATTTCATTTTTAAACGTCCTTTATTGCACAGTGTGTTTAATTTAGATGCTCTTATCTCCTGCTCTGTTAATTGCTTGTGGTGGTACATAGAAGCAAGGTGTTCTGTATTTTTTATGCTATAGATAACAAGCTCACTGCAGATATAAGACACTGTGGAGTTACGGCTTTGTCATTAGATATTGCACAGAATAATGCACTGCTTGCTTTGAAAATAATGAAACAAGCCTGCATCCTAACAGCACTCCTATTGGATACAAAATGTTTAGAACAGTGATAAATTAATTGACATTAACTCAGCAAGAGTCGTCTCAAGTCTGATTCTGTATAAATACTGACACTATGTGCACTGATACTATTAAGCCTTACTTTTTTTCTTACTTCAGCTTGTTCTTTTTTGAGTGCTTTTAATGATTTTTTAGCTGCTCCATTAGTCTCCTGCTACCAGTAAAGCCAACCTCTGAAATATCCTTTGATGTTATATTTTCTAAATATTGACTCTCACAGCTGTAGCCAATCTTCCTTTGAAATTACTAAGACAATGACAAACAAAAGTATAACAGAATCAACGTTAGAAAACACAGCGGGATGAGCGAGAACATCCACTGCTCAAAAAAATAAAGGGAACACTTAAACAACACAATGTAACTCCAAGTCAATCACACTTCTGTGAAACCAAACTGTCCACTTAGGAAGCAACACTGAGTGACAATCAATTTCACATGCCGTTGATTTTAGGCTCTCTTATTAATGTGTATTTAATATTCTCACATATATACTAGCATACTTAATTAACTCCCAACCATGAACACATGCATTCAACATGATAGTTTTTTTAATTTCTGTACAAGTGGCTTTTTCAATAAATACAAAGTTTTAGAGTCTAAAATACACTGCTCAAAAAAATAAAGGGAACACTTAAAACAACACAATGTAACTCCAAGTCAATCACACTTCTGGAAATCAAACTGTCCACTTAGGAAGCAACACTGAGGGACAATCAATTTCACATGCTGTTGTGCAAACGGGATAGACAACAGGTGGAAATTATAGGCAATTAGCAAGACACCCCCAATAAAGGAGTGGTTCTGCATGTGGTGACCACAGACCACTTCTCAGTTCCTGTGCTTCCTGGCTGATGTTTTGGTCACTTTTGAATGCTGGCGGTGCTTTCACTCTAGTGGTAGCATGAGACGGAGTCTACAACCCACACAAGTGGCTCAGGTAGTGCAGCTCATCCAGGATGGCACATCGATGCAAGCTGTGGCAAGAAGGTTTGCTGTGTCTGTCAGCGTAGGGTCCAGAGCATGGAGGTGCTACCAGGAGACAGGCCAGTACATCAGGAGACATGGAGGAGGCTGTAGGAGGGCAACAGCCAAGCAGCAGGACCGCTACCTCTGCCTTTGTGCAAGGAGGAACAGAAGGAGCACTGCCAGAGCCCTGCAAAATGACCTCCAGCATGTCACAAATGTGCATGTGTCTGCTCAAATGGTCAGAAACAGACTCCATGAGGGTGGTATGAGGGCCCGACGTCCACAGGTGGGGGTTGTGCTTACAGCCCAACACCGTGCAGGACGTTTGGCATTTGCCAGAGAACACCAAGATTGGTAAATTCACCACTGGCACTCTGTGCTCTTCACAGATGAAAGCAGATTCACACTGAGCACATGTGACAGACGTGACAGAGTCTGGAGACGCCGTGGAGAATGTTCTGCTGCCTGCAACATCCTCCAGCATGACCGGTTTGGCAGTGGGTCAGTAATGGTGTGGGGTGGCATTTCTTTGGGCGGCCTCACTGCCCTCCATGTGCTCGCCAGAAGTAGCCTGATTGCCATTAGGTACCGAGATGAGATCCTAAGACCCCTTGTGTGACTATATGCTTGTGCTGTTGGCCCTGGGTTCCTCCTAATGCAAGACAATGTTATACCTCATGTCAGCAGTTCCTGCAAGATGAAGGCATTGATGCCATGGATAGGTCCGCCGGTTCCCCAGACCTGAATCCAATTGAGCAAATCTGGGACATCATGTCTTGCTCCATTCCCCAATGTCGCGTTGCACCACAGACTGTCCAGGAGTTGGCGGATGCTTTAGTCCAGGTCTGGGAGGAGATCCCTCAGGAGACCATCTGCCACCTCATCAGGAGCATGCACAGGCATTGTAGGGAGGTCATACAGGCACGTGGAGGCCACACACACACTACTGAGCCTCATTTTGATTTGTTTTAAGGACATTACATCAAAGTTGGATCAGCCTGTAGTGTGTTTTTCCACTTTAATTTTGAGTGTGAATCCAAATCCAGACCTCCATGGGTTGAAAAATTAGATTTCCATTTTTTAATTTTTGTGTGATTTTGTTGTCAGCACATTCAGTTATGTAAAGAACAAAGTATTTCAGAAGAATATTTAATTCATTCAGATCTAGGATGTGTTTTTTTTTGTGTTCCCTTTATTTTTTTGAGCAGTGTATATATATATATATTTTTTTTTTAATGTAAACTTAGCCCTCTTCTACAGATTTTAACCACTTAAAGACCAAGGAATACTTCTGTCATAACAAAGTCAACTTTAAAAATCTTATATTTTAATTATAAAAATCTTTAGGGACCAGACAATTTTGACCACATTAGATATAATTTGGCATTGTCATTCATCGGGAAATTTATACTTTATTCACCCATATGTAGGAATAAATTTGATTGAAATTTGCTTACTAATGTTTTTTTGGGAAAAAAACAAAGGAAATAAGGGCTGTATCAACTAAACAGCAAGCTTTGAGGACTTGAGAATCAATTTGAAGATTTAGGATACACTAGCAAGTTTAACAAGAAGTAACCAAGAAGACTAGACTAGAGGTTTATCCCAACTCAGTTGTTATAGTCTACATCCTGAAAATCAATTCTAGGTGTTTGGCAAATATATCGCACAGTAAATATACAAAACTTCCTGTAATAAAAATGTGTGTACCAAGCAATATCAAGTCATAGAATACTTACAAAGTTAGTATTTGTTGCTACTGGTCTTTGACCTAAAATACATTACCTTTGGTGGAACGTATAATTTATTGGCCATTTCCCCCATCAAGATATAGAAACTAGATATGCACATTCATTGCACTCTTCCTTAAATGAATCGGTTCATTTGACAACGAATTGATCAGTTTAAAAACGAATTAAAATAGATTCTATACCAGATCATTGATTTCTTAAGTAAGAGTGCAACAAAAGCATGTGCCCAGCTCTCACATCAAAGATAGGTCTTTATCAAACAAGATAGGTGTAAAATGTACAATCGGATATTGTGATTTATAGAATATTTGGAGGAAGTTCCATTTAGTATGTTTTGTGGATATGTTTTGTGTAAAACAAAATAATTGCAAAATGGTTTGTGGAAAAAAATATCTAACCCAAGCATTTAAAAAAAAAAAAAAGTTATTTTTAAGTTGGTTATTTATGCTTGCATTGCATTTTAACATCTTAAATGCACCTTACATTTAGGTCAGAAATCGACTCATTCATTGGGTAGAGTAAACACTATGTAAGGTTACATTTGTATGTATGATAAGTTTACAATTATTAGTTTTTTTTTTAGCTGGAATTGCAGAGAACTAACATGATTTTTGTTTTCATTTAATCTGGACTAATATTTGCAGTTTTTGAGTTTTCCAGAAATTCCTGCTTCATTGAATAATGAATAAGTTGTACTAATGCAATTCAAGTCTCAAAAAGTATGAAAAATTATGCAATACAAATAATAGCACGTAAATAAATATGTGGTTTTTTTTTTAATTGACAACAGATTTGCTTTTGGGTAACAGCAGCGGCTCGCCAGATCCAGAGAATTAGAAAATTGTATTTTCGGAAAGTGATGAGAATGGAGATAGGATGGTTTGATTGCACTTCTGTGGGTGAATTGAATACAAGAATGTCTGAGTGAGTATCATACATGTTTTATGTTGCAGATAATATTTTTTATTAGTCATTGCACCTTAATACATTATGTGGATTAAAATGCTGCAAAAGACATTTCCATATCACAATATCAGGTTATAGACTCGCAAATCAAAGATTTAATAAATTAGCCATTTTCCTATAGACTTAAATGTGAACATTTTTAACAATTGCCAGAGATAACTATATCTCTTACCATGGCAAAAATTCCCACTCGTCGCTAGCCACCATTGAGTGAAAAAGTATCATTTCCCACTTGGTGAATATGCCATGGATCTTACTATCCTGGCCTTAAAGCTTAGTGGATAGTAGGGGAGAACTTGCAATTTTAATCCCTACTCTTATCATATATTCTATTCTAGCTCAGTGTGAGGTGAACATGATGCAGAGAAAAAGATAAGGAAAACAGTAAAGGACCTCTCAGTTTTATTAAATAATTATTAAACACTGATTTTGTCTTGGTTAAAGGGACAGTCCAGGCACCCAGACCACTTCTGCCCATTGGAGTGGTCTGGGTGCCAACCCCTTCAGCAACTAGGGATGGGGGTTGGGTGGGAGAGGGGCACTGTAGGGTCCTGCAGTGCCAGGAAAACTAATGTGTTTTCCTGACACTGGAGCGTCCCTTCAAGACATCATAATTGCAAATGATTAAACACCATAAGTTTTCAATTCTGTTCCGTTCAGTTCTACTCCTCAAGAGGATTTTAGATCAGTACATTAGGAAGTCACATTGAAGTGAGTGGGGGGTTCTACGCATCAATTAATGATAGCACACCTTGAGTGAAGGGGGCGGGAATCATTGTAAAAGTAAATTTGTTTAGATATACATGCTCATATGCCATATTGGTACCTTTCATAAATCAGGTGTCTTTTTTTGTATAATTTTTTTTTTTTTTAAATGAGAAGCTTTAAAGGGGCAAAAATGAACAATTGATTGCTATATGTTTTAATCTGGATTAAAATATAACATTTTAGACATTTTAAGATTTGTGTCCTGAGACAGTACAGATATTCTGTTAAGTTACATTTCCGAGTCCAGTTGCAACAATGATCGATCCTGAGAATATGGTGCATAAAGAGAAATTGTGTTTACAATAGTCGTGGTAAAATGAGCATCAGTTCACAAAATTAAGGATGAAATAGCAGAGTTAGAAAAATATCCAAAATCTGAGACTTTTTCAGCTTTGCTATTCTGTTCTAGATTTTGCAAATCAGTATTCTTCTCGTCGTGCCTCACCGTCAACTGAAAAGTACTCAACATGTAGTATACTTTGTTTATTACAATGTTTCCGTGAGCAAATGTATGTACATCTAACTAATGTTTAATGTGCAATTGTTTTATATATTTTTTTTAATTATTATTATTATTTTTTTGCAGTGATATTAATAAAATTAACGATGCCATTGCTGACCAAGTGGGGATATTTACCCAGAGATTCACGACATTTATATCTGGGTTCCTGTTAGGATTTGTCAATGGCTGGAAATTAACATTAGTCATTATCGCCGTTAGCCCTCTAATTGGAATTGGTGCTGCACTAATGGCATTGGTAAGACATGCTTGTCAGTACATTAATAATGCCGTGTGATTAATATTTTGTGGCTACACATTTTGTAAAATCTACAATCACACTTAACTGAAATACTTACAAGTAAAAAAAATATTAAGAAGTATTTTAATTAACCAACGCCTCTCCTGTATAACATCATTAATGGTGAGAAAAGCTCAAAACTTGCTCCAAAATTTCAAACCTCTATGGTCTTTAAAATAAATAAAAAAAAGGATTTGACATTTTGCCTTTGGTTTCTCAGACAATCCTAGACATGCCATTATTTTCGATAGTAGTGCAGTGCATACATAAAACCAAATGCCAAGAAAATACCGTTTACTGTTAGTGTATTGAACAGCTCCATTTATGGTTTTCATGTGTGAAGCAAACTGTATATGCACACTTAGTGGACTGCTGTAGATACAGTTGTAATTAAAAGTATTCAACCCCCATGGAAAATCAGGTTTATTGTCAAAATTTACAGACATTTAGCTGTTTGCAATGAACGAATCAAACAAAAGCAATTGAATTAGCTCAACATAACAATTGATTTAAGTGGTTTCCCCAAATTTAACTGAAAATGCAATTTATAATGATTTCTCCAGTCTCAGAATTATTCAATCCCCTGAATAGAATTCTTCATAACAGCACAAATAGGAAAAACACGTGTTTTGTGAAAGAACACTTGATGCAACAAATCAAGGGCTTCATTAGTTGCTCGAGGTGTGCTTGAGCTGGAACACTTGAAATACCTGAAATGGCTAGGGATTGAATCATTTTGATTACAAGTGTAGATAGATAGATAGACAGACAGACAGATAAATAGATAGATAGATAGACAGACAGACAGACAGACAGACAGACAGATAGATAGATAGATAGATAGATAGATAGACGGATAGATAGATAGATAGATAGATAGATAGACAGACAGACAGACAGACAGACAGATAGACAGACAGACAGACAGACAGATAGATAGATAGATAGACAGACAGACAGACAGACAGATAGATAGATAGATAGATAGACAGACAGACAGACAGATAGATAGATAGATAGATAGACAGACAGACAGACAGACAGACAGATAGACAGACAGACAGACAGACAGATAGATAGATAGATAGATAGACAGACAGACAGACAGATAGATAGATAGATAGATAGATAGATAGATAGACAGATAGATAGATAGATAGACAGACAGACAGACAGACAGACAGATAGATAGATAGACTGATAGACAGACAGATAGATAGATAGATAGATAGATAAATAGATAGATAGATAGATAGATAGATAGATATGTAGATAGGTAGGTAGATATGTAGATAGGTAGGTAGATAGATAGTTAGATAGACAGACAGATAGATAAATAGATAGACAGATATATAGATAGATAGACAGACATACATTTTTAAATGAGCCCTAATAAGGATACATCATGTGATTTATGTGCTTCAATGCTTCATGTAACCCCATGTAGCCAAAGCACAGCTAAGCGAAAAAGGGCCTTGACGGGGGTTAGGAGGCGGGCATAGGAGGAGGGAAGGAAGTATGGAGTTATGGGTAAGTGGGTTGGGATATTTAAATAGGCAGCCATTTTAAGTGAGCTCACTTCTAATTTCTTACCTGACCAAGTTTGTCCCGCCCACCCTCCCTATAGATATTGTTTATGGTTAGGGGATATCCCGTTTTTTCACAGCGGTGGGATAGGGAGCTGAAGGAGAAGGAATAGGCTCCCTAGGATGAACGTGACCGATATGGAAAACTGTGTTCATTGGTGGTTGGTAGGTTTTGAGTCCTGTCGGTGGCTCAGAACCTGGTGGGGTAGGGGTATCCGGGTATACCCCTGCCATGGTTAAATTTATGTTGGCACTTTAAGTTGGTGTGTTGGAATAATGTTGGTATATGTTATATATATGTGTTATTTATATGGGGGTCATTGCCTTTTATATTAACAGAAGGAATCGGATGCGAGGGCGGAGTATGGGGGGCAATGACCCATGTTTATTTGTTATATTATTACTATTATTATGTTATGTTGAATATATGGTTATTATTATTCAGATTGTTTAATAAAGCTGTGGACAAATTTTCCCATATACCCGAGTGTCAGTGCATTATTGGGTTAGGTATGTGGGAGGGTTGTCCTGGAGTCCGACTGCCCATATGGCGACTATACACCGGTCATGGTAAAGAGGGAGGATTAGCTCACACTGTCATGTAATTTATCAATTATCATACTTTTGCTTTTAGGCTGTTGCAAAGTTAACTGGCAGAGAGCTACAGGCCTATGCCAAAGCTGGGGCAGTAGCTGATGAGGTGCTCTCGGGAATCAGAACCGTAGCAGCGTTCGGAGGAGAATTAAAAGAAGTTGACAGGTATGAAATATTCTTGGGTAAAATAAATTTGAATACAGGTCATTTGCAGCTTTATGTTAATTTACTAAGGTGTCCCAATTCAATCAAACGCTACTGTAACCCTGTATGTTATAAATACACAACGTATAACTGAAATGTTTCATGCATACACAAGCATAAATCTAACTTTTACACTGAATTTCTGTGCATTGAATTATTTTTAAGGAAAACTTGTGACTTGTTTTGATAAATATCGTAATTTTAGTATTTAAAAGAACATGGCAAAAAACATAAAACAATCAACTGAAGAGCTTCATATGTGAAGAGCGTGTCCACAGTTTTACCTCTTGTAAAATTCTGATTTCAATAGAAATCGTCATGTTTATAAATTAAGCTTCTTATACCTCCCCAGCTATAAATCAGACATCCGGACCTGTTACTTTCTTTTAGTATAGCTCAATGGAACTAAACTCTAGAGGCAGATAATGTCCCAGAACACCTGCCTGGCTGTAATACAGACTGAGAAGCCTGTAATTGGACAGTCACAGAATGAAGGGGAGGGGCTTGCTGTAGCTGCAGATACTAGATCTGCAGCTATTGCAAACAAAAATTTCATATACTTCCAAAGAAAACATGCAAAACAACTTAAGTACATATTTTCTTTGGAGGTACATCTACTAAAGTGTTAGAAATTCAAAACTGTATTCTTAACACTATAGTGTCCCCATGCCCCCCTCCCTTGCGTCCCCTCCGGTACACAATTTTTCTGTACATAAACAAAAAAAAATCAAGGTGGCCTACCTATAAGCTTTAGGATTTTCCTTAAGTCCATTCATTAAAGTACTCATCGCTTCTTTAACAAAATTGTAGTGACACTGAAGGCACTCACCTCTTTAGAAATATTGGATTTGACTCGTGTCCATAACAGAGCTGTATGTGTACATCCAGCCATATGATAAACATGATAATGTAAAACAGAGACAGACAGACATATAGAGAGATTGGTAGACAGACAGACTTTAAACAATGCACGCAACCTTGTTAATGCTAATACGTTTTAGCTTGTTTTCCTAATAACTTGAATATAGCTTTTCTGGCTAATGGTATACTTTATAGGTTTTAGCTAACTTTGCACTTTATAAATATTATTCACTTTCTTACATAGGCCTAGATTTAATACTGTTGGATAAGGTATTCCAAATGATTTAATATTTTGGATAAACATTTAAAAATAATATAACAGAATAAATATCTAAATTAGGAAATATGTATTAGTTCATACTTTTTCATATATTGTTTATAAGCTAATTTTTTTTTTTAAAGTTTATCTAAAAATATTAAATTATTTGAAAAGTTAACCCATTAACATTAATTATTTTTATCTTTAAACAGATATGACAAAAATCTTGTATACGCCCAGCGTTGGGGAATAAGAAAAGGTGTAATAATGGGATTTTTTACTGGGTACATGTGGTTTATTATTTTTCTTTGTTACGCATTGGCCTTTTGGTATGGCTCAAAACTAGTTCTCGAAGAAGAAGAATATAGTCCTGGAAACCTTTTACAGGTAATTAATTATGTTTAATATGCAACACAACCAAACCTTTCCAGCTATCACGGCAAATTATCGGTTTTGTTAATTAAAAATGACCTCTTAAATCAAATTCATAACCGCTACTTTTATCTAACTTTACAAACATACTCCAACATAAATTTTAAATAATAACATGTTTAGATGTATTGCATACTTTTTGCTGATTTTCATTTTTGACTCTGCATTAGAAATTCCTGTTAGATATTGATCTCGTTCTAAGCTTACTTTACAAACCAATTTTTCATTTTTAATATGGCAGCTTAATGAACCTAACCTATAAAATCCGACACAAATAATTAATTTTCACTTAGCAGCCAATTAATTTAGTAATTGAAGGTAACAAATTAAGTGCCTTGTTCAAGGTTGCATCCAAGTAGCCGACATTCTTTTTCGTACAACATGACCTTTGCAATTACAAAAAATCGAATGTCGTTCTGTTTATTTTTTTGTTGTAGGTGTTTTTCGGCGTGTTGATCGGAGCCTTGAATCTTGGCCAGGCATCTCCCTGCTTGCAGGCATTTGCTTCTGGAAGGGGGGCTGCCACTCATATTTACGAGACAATTGATAATGTAAGCTCTTTTCCATTGTAAAATAATTACCAACTGTAGAAATTGTGTGCAAAAATTATCTATGATATCAATTGAGTCAATGGTAATTTATATGACAAATGATGGTTAAAAAACCAATCTAAGTTTGCAAATATTTTCTCAAATTGTCACAACTTACTCTTTAGTAAATTGGCCATTTTACTGAATATAATTGCATGAGAGTATCTGTTTCTATTATGGCAGTACATACACGATCAAACATAAAATGCCACCAATACTTAATGATCTTTATTCTCTGAATTTAGAATAAGGGACACCTTAATGTGTGTGCTGGTGACTGTAGTACAGGAAGTAAGAAAATATTGTAACTTACATCTAAATATGTACGAGAATTCTATATCAATTAATTTATCTAGAAATGTAACATATTCCCTAAAATGATAATTCACATTGAATTCAAAGTGAATTTCAAATTAAGGGCCAGAGAAGCCAAACTGAAAGCATATGTGACTTCAAAAATATTTCCAGTTTAGCTATTTTGACCTTACATTTTAAATTCACTTTGAATTCTCACTCTAGTGAATAATCCTGCATATTTTTGCAGGTTTTCAAGTACAGCTTGGGAATGCCCTGGCACACTCGCAGAGTCATTTCTTAAACCATTTAAGAATGGTTTGACAATTTACCTAGGTCCTTCTGGTCGCCTGCAGCCACAATGCCTGTTTTTGGATTCTCATGCAAAGATAATTCAGTTATCTGCCCTGGGGTTAGCAGGGCTATTTATTGGTGCTGTTATTGGTGGGGAATGTCAGCTGAACACTATCAGCCAATGATTGTGGCCATGTAGCTCAGAGGAGACATGCAACTTCTCATGTAGGAGAAACCAGATGTAACACTGGCGCACAGAGGACTCAGTTAAGTTGTCAGTAGTTTGCCAATAGTTGGACAAATTACTCTGGCAAGGCACCGGTGCACTTCTGTCACTATTGTCACTATAACCAGTACAGTGGCTTGCAGTGGTTATGGTGCTTAGAGTGTTCCTTTAACTGATAATAAAACCCTTCTTTTACACTTTTCTTTTTTTACAGGAACCAAAAATTGACTGCTTGTCAGAAGATGGGTATAAACTGGACAAAGTGAAAGGAGAAATTGAATTTCATAATGTTAACTTCTATTACCCTTCCAGACCCGAAGTACAGGTAAATACGAAAAATGTACAAATCAATATAAGAAATACCTACACTATAAAGTGTTAAAAGTAAAGGAGCTGTAAATAGTCAAAAGGATTATTGTATTCCTTTTTTGTAAACATTTGTTTTGAATAATCAAAATCTGCTTCTTAACCAATTTAAAATGTGAATATTCACCACACTATTTCCTTAGCTCTTAAAGGACCACTATAGTGCCAGGAAAACATACCACTATAGTGCCCTTCCTGGAGAGGAAGGGGTTAAATTTACCTCTTTCTCCAGCGCCGGGCGGGGAGCTCTCCTCCTCCTCTTCGCCTTCTCTCCTCCTCTTCGGCTGAATGCGCATGTGGGGCAAGAGCTGCAGGCGCATTCAGCCAGTCTCATAGGAAAGCATTTACAATGCTTTCCTATGGACGCTGGCGTCTTACAGTGAGAAGCACGCAAGCGGCTCTAGCGGCTGTCAAGAGACAGCCACTAGAGGCTGGATTAACCCTAACATAAACATAACAATAACAGTGTCCGTGAAACTGCTATGTTTATTGAAAAAAGGGTTAACCCTAGCTGGACCAGGCACCCAGACCACTTCATTAAGCTGAAGTGGTCTGGGTGCCTATAGTGGTCCTTTAAGATGAGAAAATTAAGTGATAGCCTTATTTTTGTAAATATGTGAGGTAACATAGTGTCAGACTTTTGGAGAACATGAAGAACCCAAACTTAGTATCCAGATGCCTCTCGTTCACTTTTAGGCAGCTGGTCTTCAAAACAGCGATTTAAAAAACATTAAACATAATTACTTCTTACTTCAAAATACAAAATGCCATTTTTTTTATCAGAAATAATTGTATGTATGTTAAAATACAGTTAATAGTCGTGTTCTATATCAGGGGTGGGTAACCTTCACTACTCCAGATGTTGTGGGCTACATCTACCATAATGATCTTACAGACATGATGCTGGAAAGGCATCAGGAAAATGTAGTCCAGAATACCTGGCCAAAGGTTGCCTTCTTCTGCTCTACATCTTCAAATAGATAATGAGTAAAAATCTAAATGGGATCCCAGAGGACAAATTGGCCCAGCATATCCCAGCAAGCCTGACACATGCACAGTTTATGTCATCATATCTCGCAGGAGTTATAGATTTAGACACTTGAAAATTAAGATGATATAATGTTGCTATACACTGGTGTATATTCACAATACGTTTCATCTAAACATACCAGAATGAGCCGATGTTAAAGTACCTTCCTCTGCATGAGAAGGAATAGAACAAATCTAGAAATTAACATTCAAATATAAAAATAGCACAAAGCCTGAACTACTTAAAACATTTAAGTGTTCACACTTGGCAAGTGCTGCAGAAATAGTGCAACAAGATAATAAGGCGTACTTGTCAAATAAGCAGCATTTTTATGTAGGCTTTAATATATGCAATTTTATTTCCTTCTTTCAACTGAAAATTCTAGAAATCATACATGTCTATAAGGAAAGTTAGACCGAAATAAGTTTGATGACTCTGGTGGACCCTAGATTTTTCACTTTACATCCAGTCTTTTCTTTTGTTTTCCCCTCCATTCTCGTGTGATGTCTTCTCTCTCCTCCCTTTTTTTCTTCTCCACTGAGCATTTTTGTTCTGTCCCATCCTCCTCAATTCACTCTCCTCGTCCATTCTTTTCCTTTCCCTTCTCTTCATCTAATATGTTTCCTACCTGCCCAGTTATTCTGATACAAACATCTTACTTGCAAAATATATCATGTAGTTCATTGATTTATCAATGCCAACGGGCATACCACCTCTTATCATATTAATTGCACTGCTTTTCCCTTTCAAAGATTTTACACAAGCTAAACATGATCGTAAAATCTGGGGAAACAACAGCTTTTGTTGGACCAAGTGGAGCAGGAAAAAGTACTACAATTCAACTCATTCAACGTTTCTATGATCCTGATGAAGGAATGGTGAGTTTGCACCTATTTATTTGAAATGTTTTTAAAATTCTGAGGCACAGTGCCCATCGCAGCAATAGTAACCATAAGGTGATCCTATGCAGCTGCCTATGGCCCAGGGGTTTGACCATGGTTTCGGAAAGAATAATTGGCTTGTCCAAATTCTGCATCCCAAGATGAAGAATGAAGGGGGGATCAAACCTGCTTAGAATCTTAATACTTTTCTGAATGTATATTGTTAGAGCTTCTTCATGATGGCATATGGAGCTGATGACATTACCTTATTTTCAAATTGTCCAAGTGATGGTGTGGATGTTTTTATAGCTAACATAAGATAAACAGTTCACGTACATGTGAAAAATAAAATATTTATTTGTTGAAAACACTAAAATAACAAAATAACAAATAGCTTCCGTATTCCAGTGTCTCCAGTGTCCATATGCACCATTTGGAGGAAAGTGACCTTTTATTGTATTTAATTGACAGGTGACATTAGATGGCCATGATGTACGGTCACTTAATATTCAGTGGCTACGTTCCTTGATTGGCATTGTTGAGCAAGAGCCAGTTTTGTTTGCTACTACAATTGCAGAGAACATTCGCTTTGGTAAGGAATCTGCCACAATGGAAGAGATTATCAATGCTGCAAAAGAAGCAAATGCCTACAACTTTATCATGGACCTACCGCAGGTAATAATTTTTTTTGTAACTGTGCCAGTAATTTTCTTTCCCCTACACACAGCCAAGATAAAACACCAAGATCCAATTCTTGGTTTATTGCAGAATATAAACTTGTGGCTACCAAGGGAGAGTCAATACAGATTTTGAATAAGGTCCCTCCTTACTGGGATGTATTTTTGCATGTAACATTCTTGCATTTAACCAATCACTGTTAAAAACAAACATGTTTAAGAGTAACTTTCATCCAATACTATACTCCTACTCATACTCTTAAAATATGTTTTGAGGCAATATCCTACAGCATCAATGCTTTAACACTGTCCTCAATGACTCCTCTCCTGCAACTGTCAAAATTTCCTACTAAGCCCTCAGTGTATACTTTTCTAACAACTACTTCACACCCCTACTTTTACCCTTTGTGTCATTTTACCCCACTCCCTCTAGCATGTAAGCTCAATGATTAGGACCCTCAACCCCTCTGTTCCTGTACGTCCACTTGTCTGGTTACTATTACATGTCTTTTAGTCCACCCATTACACAATTTGATGGCACTATATAAATAATAAAATAATAATAATATCACTTGTTACATCATTCTCACATCATGCTTGCATGTTCAGTGACACAGAACTAACGCACATAGAAAAGCACATTTAGGCAAATTCCCAAAATCCAGTTTTTAGCCCTTTCTCCTCTGCTAGATTGCATGTTGTCTACAATCCTTTCACAATCATCATTGGCATGAATGTATAAGTGATAACATTAATATATAAATCATATAATGCACCTTTTTTTAATCCAGTGTGTGTGCAAAACATAGCAAGTTTGCAATGTAAAATTGGGGAACAGTGAGATTGATTCATACTTTGCGGGCCCTACAACCACAGGTTTACTGTGTCAAAAACAAAAATCTAAATGTCTGTTCTAGAATTGGAAGTTATAGCAAATATAGAGAAAGCACTCACTTAATTATTCTGGCGCTATAGCTATGGACTCTTGCCCAAGAGAGCCAGCATGAATTTCAAAATAAATTTGGTATGGGTTTAGTGATGTATTTTATTGAACTAACATTTTGGAACGGTAGTATCTTTGTCAAGCCTGGGTTACAACTATTGCATACACTCCTTAAGGAACGTGGCAGTGTAAACTCACATTGACAGTGACTGAATCATTGTATATACTAATGTTCTGATCCTTTCACTGCAGGGTGTTGGTATGCCTTACAATAAAAATAATATAAAATAATATAATGAATCATTAGTTTTCCTCATTAGGATACTGCTATTTAAAGAGGTGATCTTTGGGTGCTAATCATTCCCAAAGGTTTGTCGAAGAGATTGAAATGGTTTGATAAAACAAGGGGCAACAGTCGTTGCTACAACTATAATCTGCATAATTATGGTATTTGGAGGATGCCTTTGATGGGAAATGACCTTCCAAATTTTACCAGCATATAAATTGTAGCAATGTTGAAACAAATATTCAAAAGTATTTCATGGTAGTAAATAATTAAAACATTTCTCCCCTACTGTAAAAATAAGGAAAAACCTTCACAATCATTTCTACCATAATAATAATAATTGTTCTTCATGACTGATTTGGTGTCAGGCACTTTACTCAACAACTTTATCGGTTAAGACCTCCACGTTAGTATTCTTTGAGCACAGTCTGGATCTGGACATCTTTATCAACTTTGCTGTGTTATAGCGATGATCATACTGTTGACTGTTGATCAGTCTGTTGAATTTTACCTGCAACCATTTACAAAAACACTATTTAAAATGGTTGTTTACTTTGGTGTTATTGATGATAATTTTGTGAGCATTTCACTCCTGAATTACATGGCTTTTGATGCATTTTATAATTTTTTTGATTTTTTTTTATAAATTGTTCATTTTTTTACAATATAGTTCTAGGAGTTTGGGAGTCTATAGCAGTGAAAAATAAATTCACTGTTAACCCATCTTTGTGATTGAAAATTTAGATGCTGGTCTGTTGTGGGGCTAATTCAACTGAGCCTTTTATGCATTTTCAATATTAGCTATTTCTGCATATTTATATAACTCACAGTTTTAATCTTAGCCTATTGTATACCCTTCAAAGCTTTTTCAAAGGATATAAATTGTGTGTGCTGTTAGTAAGAATTTAATTCCTAGAACAGCTTATGGAACAAATAGCCATTGTTTATATAGCATCACAGTTTGAACAATTCAGAAAACCACGGGATCAGATACAGATTTAGATCATAGATTTATTTAATATTCACAACTTTCTAATTCTGATCGCAGAGGATGTTAAGGTTAATTAAAGGCTTCGAAGTGTATTTTGCATGAGTTTGTATGAGTTTGTGCCAGTTCATACTGAGAAAAACATACTGAAAACAGGTAATTTTTTAATGCTTTTATTGGTAACATAAATACTATAGTGTAGGCACATCCCACTAATATATAAATCTAATGGTAATAACACAGTATGTATTACAAAACTGACGACAGTATTTTATCAGCCTGAGGTTCATTTGCGAGTCCCAATTTTTCCAAAACTCTTTCTATGCCCCAATTGCCTGAGTAGGAGACTACTACCCATTTCCCTTAACAGTTGTCTACTGACTATCTGCAGTTAATGACTGCTCATTTATTTCAGTGGGTTATTTTTCCCTTGCCTTAACTAGTACCTAATTCTTTGTTGGTAGCACAAGCTGCTCTGTTGTCAATGTGGGGACTGCCTTTTCTCCTGATAAATTTTGCCTTCTTTTCTTTGCACTTTCTCTCTTTTTCTCACTTATGTCTGGACCTCTTTGTTTCTTGTCTTTTGCTATCTCTTCCCTTTTTTTCTCTTGTGATCTTTGACTCTTTTCCTCCCATTTTTCTTCTGCTATCTTGAGACCCTTGTTTTCTTTTGATCTTTGACTCCTTTCCTCCCATTTTTCTTGTCCATTTTGCCTATTTTTCTCTGCCTTCCCATGATCCCTTCCAAATTTTACTTCTTCACTCTTTTCCTCCGATGATTCTTCGGCACTTTTTGCATGTTTTGCATTTCTCTTTTCTTCTGCTCTGCTAATATCCCTTTTCTCAATTGATATCTGATTCTTTTTCTCTTTCATTTCATGCCCTCTTAGTTTATTTTCTTCTGCTATCTTGAGACCCTTGTTTTCTTTTGATCTTTGACTCCTTTCCTCCCATTTTTCTTTTGCTATCTTGAGACCCTTGTTTTCTTTTGATCTTTGACTCCTTTCCTCCCATTTTTCTTGTCCATTTTGCCTATTTTTCTCTGCCTTCCCATGATCCCTTCCAAATTTTACTTCTTCACTCTTTTCCTCTGATGATTCTTCGGCACTTTTTGCATGTTTTGCATTTCTCTTTTCTTCTGCTCTGCTAATATCCCTTTTCTCAATTGATTTCTGATTCTTTTTCTCTTTCATTTCATGCCCTCTTAGTTTATTTTCTTCTGCTATCTTGAGACCCTTGTTTTCGTTTGATCTTTGACTCTTTTCCTCCCATTTTTCTTGTCCAGTTTTTCTATTTTTCTCTGCCTTGACATGACCCCTTCCAAATTTTACTTCTTCACTCTTTTCCTCCGATGATTCTTCGGCACTTTTTGCATGTTTTGGATTTTTACTCTCATCATCCAGTGCTGTTCTTACTTTCTTGTTTTCCTGCCCATTTTTTTCTCCTTGCTGTTCACCATTCCTCTCCGCTGACTTTTTTCTACCCTCTGAATGATGACTATTATTTTGTTCTCGATTTTTACCCTCAACGTCTCGTGCTGGTCTTACTTTCTTGTTTTCTTCCTCTTCTCTTTCTCCTGGCTGTCGACCTTCCCTTTCTCCATTCTTTTTTATGCCTTCTGAATGATGTCTATGTTTTTTTCCTGGTTGTGTACCATTACTGACATCTGTTTTATTTTCTTTCTCCTCTTGAATGCTTTCTTTGTGATGATGTGCGTTTTGATTTCTTTTATGTGAGCGTGACTTGTTATTATATTGTCCTAAATCTTCATTATGTTTGTTGCGTAGACCTGTAAAGCAAGTCATCAAAATATTAGTGTCTATATCAAGATTATATTGTAACATTCACTCACTAACTTAGCACATATGCCAAAAGTAACTCTCCAGCTACCGTTCAGCCTGATGATGTGTCTACAAATATTAGTGAAATACTAAAGAGGATCACACTTTTTGTCATAACTTGTGATTGTGTTGAAATTATAAGACTGGGCATTGAAATTTACATTTTAATTGGCATTTAGGTAACTAGTTATCAGAGTCGAGAGAAAAAAAAAAGAAACATTTTTAAATATGGATTTTGGTGCAATGTGCAAAGTTAGAAACAATCTGAAAATCATTTAATCCCATTCTGAAACTTATAGCAACACCCTATAGTACTGTCACAATGTCGTTACAGGAACACTCCAATCACCATAATCACTAAAGCCTACAGTAGTAGTTATGGTTGCTTCAAGTGTCCTGGCGCTCTTCCACTGTAAGCCAGTGTAGACTTGGTTGCCATGTTTAATATAGATCCCTCTGAAAAATGTGTTCCTAGAACTACTAAAGTGTGCAAACACCATTATCTACTTAGTTATAGATACACAGTGGGAGGAAATACGTGCACGGCTTGTGTATGATCCTTTATATGTGAAAGCTGTGCTGTAACTTTCTTTTTTTAAATTAGAGTATATTTTCAGTGTTGTCTTCAGTTATATCAGATACATTATTCAGTCACGCCTATTTCACTAAGAAATGTGGAAAGAAAATTAGTTTATAGATATACATGTAAACTATCAGAAAATATTGTTTATTTTCCAACCTCTGCCTACTGATTCTTCTTCTCAATTTTTCAATTTCTAGTCTATGGGCGTAAATGTTACAGTTTTTTTTAATTTTATTTACCTTCTTTGTTTCCTTCTCCATCAACATGGTTGTTTATATCTCTTGGGTGTCTGCCGTTATTTTTATGGTTACTGTTTGCTCCAGGCTGCTGTCCATTCTTTACTCCTTGCCCTGGTTTACTTCCTGGATTGGCATCTCGCTTCTCTCGTTTATTGTGATGTTTATTATTTGCTGGTTCCTGTCCTTCTCTTTCTCCTGGCTGTTGACCTTCCCTTTCTCCAGTCTTTTTTCTACCCTCTGAATGATGACTATTTTTTTGTCCTGGATTTTTACCCTCAACGTCTCGTGCTGGTCTTACTTTCTTGTTTTCCTGCTCTTCTCTTTCTCCTGGCTGTTGACCTTCCCTTTCTCCATTCTTTGTTTTGCCTTCTGAATGATGCCTATGCTTTTTTCCTGAGTTTGTACCATTACTGACATCTGTTTTATTTTCTTTCTCCTCTTGAATGCTTTCTTTGTGATGATGTGCGTTTTGATTTCTTTTATGTGAGCGTGACTTGTTATTATGTTGCCCTAAATCTTCATTATGTTTGCTGCGTAGACCTGTAAAGCAAGTCATCAAAATATTAGTGTCTATATCAAGATTATATTGTAACATTCACTCACTAACTTAGCACACATGCCAAAAGTAACTCTCCAGCTAACAAATGAACCGTTCAGCTTGATGATGTGTCTACAAATGTTTGCGAAATACTAAAGAGGATCACACTTTTTGTCATAACTTGTGATTGTGTTGAAATTATAAGACTGGGCATTGAAATTTACATTTTAATTGGCATTTAGATAACTAGTTATCAGAGTCAAGAGAAAAAAAAAGAAACATTTTTAAATATGGATTTTGGTGCAATGTGCAAAGTTAGAAACAATCTGAAAATCATTTAATCCCATGCTGAAACTTATAGCAACACCCTATAGTACTGTCACAATGTTGTTACAGGAACACTCCAATCACCATAATCACTAAAGCCTACAGTAGTAGTTATGGTTGCTTCAAGTGTCCTGGCGCTCTTCCACTGTAAGTCAGTGTAGACTTGGCTGCCATGTTTAATATAGATCCCTCTGAAAAATGTGTTCCTAGAACTACTAAAGTGTGCAAACACCATTATCTACTTAGTTATAGATACACAGTGGGAGGAAATACGTGCACGGCTCGTGTATGATCCTTTATATGTGAAAGCTGTGCTGTAACTTTCTTTTTTTAAATGAGAGTATATTTTCAGTGTTGTCTTCAGTTATATCAGATACATTATTCAGTCACGCCTATTTCACTAAGAAATGTGGAAAGAAAATTAGTTTATAGATATACATGTAAACTATCAGAAAATATTGTTTATTTTCCAACCTCTGCCTACTGATTCTTCTTCTCAATTTTTCAATTTCTAGTCTATGAGCGTAAAAGTTACAGGTTTTGTTTATTTTATTTACCTTCTTTGTTTCCTTCTCCATCAACATGGTTGTTTATATCTCTTGGGTGTCTGCCGTTATTTTTATGGTTACTGTTTGCTCCAGGCTGCTGTCCATTCTTTACTCCTTGCCCTGGTTTACTTCCTGGATTGGCATCTCGCTTCCCTCGTTTATTGTGATGTTTATTATTTGCTGGTTCCTGTCCTTCTCTTTCTCCTGGCTGTTGACCTTCCCTTTCTCCAGTCTTTTTTCTACCCTCTGAATGATGACTATTCTTTTGTCCTGGATTTTTACCCTCAACGTCTCGTGCTGGTCTTACTTTCTTGTTTTCCTGGCCTTCTCTTTCTCCTGGCTGTTGACCTTCCCTTTCTCCATTCTTTTTTATGCCTTCTGAATGATGTCTATGCTTTTTTCCTGAGTTTGTACCATTACTGACATCTGTTTTATTTTCTTTCTCCTCTTGAATTATTTCTTTATGATGATGTGCGTTTTGATTTCTTTTGTGTGAGCATGATTTGGTATTATCTTGCCCTAAATCATTATTATGTTTGTTGCGTAGACCTGTAAAGCAAGTCATCAAAACATTAGTGTCTATATCAAGATTATATTGTAACATTCACTCACTAACTTAGCACACATGCCAAAAGTAACTCTCCAGCTAACAAATGAACCGTTCAGCCTGATGATGTGTCTCCAAATATTAGCAAAATACTAAAGAGGATCACACTTTTTGTCATAACTTGTGAGTGTGTTAAAATTATAAGACTGGGTGTTGAAATGGACACAAATTGTGGCATGTAGGTAACTAGTTTATTAGAGCCAAAATAAAAAACTAAAATTCTAAATATAGATTTTGGTGCAATGTGCAGAGTTAGAAACAATCCCTAAATATATTTCATTCCATGCTGAATCTCATAGTAACACCCTCTAGTATTGCCACTATGTCATTAAAGGAAAACTCCAATCATCTTAATCACTAAAGCCTAAAGTACTGGTTATGGTTGCCACGGTTTTCCTGGTGCTCTCTCATTGTAAGTCAGTGTAGACTTGGTTGCCATGTTTAACATAGTTCCCTCCGCAAAATGTATTCCTATAACTACTAAAGTGGGTTCAAACACCATTATCTACTTAGTTATAGATACACAGTGGAAGGAAAAATGTACACTTCATTTGTTATATTGTTGTATATTGTAAACTATCAGAAAATAGTGTTTTTTTCCAACCTCTATCTACTGTCATTCTTATCAATTTCCTATTTCTGGTCTATGAGAGTAAACGTTAAAGGTTTCTTTTATTTACCTTTGTTGTTTCCTTCTCCATCAACATGGTTACTTAGATCTCTTGCGTGTCTGCCATTATTGTTATGGTTACTTTTTGCTCCAGGATGCTGTCCATTCTTTACTCCATTCTCTGGTTTATGTCCCCGAATAGGTGTTTTTTTATTGGCATTTCGTCTTCCTCTTTTAGGTGCCTTCTTACCCTGGCGGGATTGTCTTTGTCTTTTTTCCTCCACATTTCTATTGTCTTCTTCCAGTTGTTGTTCTTCACTTTCAAATGACTTTTTACTTTCTGAAGATTCTTGCTCCTCCTGTTCATCCGATTCCACTGATTCCATTTCTGCAGACCCTTGTTCTTCACTCTCTTCTGAGCTTTGTCTTCCTCGATGTGATTTCCTAACCTCTCGCATCATCCTTGCTTTGTGTGAGGGTTGCTTATTCCCTTCTTGTCCCTCATTATGGTTTGTATGACCTTCTTTATGGCTATTTTCATGTACATCTCTTACCTTCCGTATGTTGCCTTTTTGATTCAAACTGTTATGTGCTCCTGTTTCATTTCTTCCATTTTGATGCGTGTAGTTTTTAGCAACCCATTGATGACTCTTTAGGAGACTCTTTGGATCTTGATGTGTATGGTCTCCATTCTTTTGCAAATGCATAGCTACAAAGACAAAGTTTTCCATCTTAGTAAATAATATATTATCATAATGTAAACATCTTAGTAAAAACCACACTACAAATAATTAGTCAAAGGAGACCATAGATTATATTACTGTTGCAGTTTTAAATAAGCACCTTGCACTTTTTCAAGATAGATCGTTGGCTAAAGCAATCATTGAAATGCTATCTAGTTTGCAAATGAAATTTGTGTGCCAACTGCCAAGTCCATTGTGCAGATGACAATTATTCAAATAACATCTATGCAAAGAACAAGTCACATGAGTATTGCAGAAGTAAAAATACTTATATCCATGTTACATTTGTTGAGCTACATATACAGACCAATTTTCACTGGTTAGCATTACAGTTTTCACACAAAATATATTCAACAATCTAAAAGATACTACAAGCTGGCCTTATCATGCAACAGAACATACAATAATTTCTTATTAGATGGGTGAAAACTACTGAGGGATATAGTGCCAAATCGAAAGTCAAAAAATGAGTAATAGAGTATTAAAATGTCAGTCCCTAAAACCGAAATTGCTCTACAATCGATTCTTTGTGATAGAATTAATTAGACATAGTAAGATATATTTTAAAAATGCATTTAAATGCCTTGAAGACAAACAGACAGTCAGACAGACACATAGACAGACAGACAAAGAGACAGATAGATAAATAGATAGACAGACAGACAAATTGACAGATAGATAGATAGAGAGATAGATTTGCTCTTTTGAACACATTTCTGATACAGTCCAAGAAGTTTTGATACTTTAGTACTGCTTTAACATCTGTGAGAGTTAATTACATACAGTGTTTTCTATCACTACGGACCAACTTTTGATGATTCTGTGTTGACGGTCTATGTTGCGATAGCGTATGTCTAAATAATTTATACAACTGCATGCTTCTTGACCAGTATGTACACGTTCCCACTTTCCAACATGCTAAGTGAAGTGTTTCTTGTAGGGTAGGGAGTCTATGTTGAACTCTTGGGAAATTAAATGAGCATATAGTTGTATATGTATATTAAATATACAACAGTTGTTAGTTATACATTGAAGATAAGAGAAAACTAAAGTGTGATCATTTTCTGTTTGGCTTCTGTGAGATCCACGTTAATGTTACTTACCACTGTGATCTTTGAGACATCTTAATCCACAGGAGGTATTTCTACAGATAGACCCTGCTTCACAGTCCTCTTTATTAGTACATGTGGGTAATGAATATACATGTGATTTGTTACATGTATGGAATTCTCCTTTGTTGGTGTGTAAAGAGGGATTTTTGTGAGTGTTGTTGAAATTAGTGTTATTCATAAAGCAATGTATACATGTATGATTTTTATGTATATTGTTGAAATTAGTATTATTCTCAGAGGAATGTAACCATGTTCGATGCTTCTCCGTTGCTTTCGTTCCTGCAACAAAGCACATAGAGGCATACATGCAAATTAAAACCACAAAATAGTTTCAGGTTACAAGGCAGATACTACTTAGAGTTGTTACATCAGTGTTACAGAGGTGATGATGTCTTTACTGTTTATAATGACATGGGTAATTTACTGATGTTGGTCTTTCTAAGTTACCAAGGACAAAGGTTGTAGATCCTGATTGCATAGGTTTTGCACAGGACACTGGTGTCCCTTTTTTGCCAGGAACAAGCTAACTATTGAGTCAGTGGTATTAAAGAGTAAAAAACTGGGGAGTCAAGATGAAAAATAGGTTTTTGTGTAAATATGGCACAAACGAACTCTGGGATTAACCCCTTTACTTCTGAACATTTTGTGATTAAAGAAAATATTAGCATGACAGTTATTTGACTGCATAACTGACATATAAACATATCGTAACACAATAATGTTTTTCATAGATAATTACAAATATGCAAATTTACACAATTTTTACTTTTCACTTATTTGTTTTTATGAAACAAAATGTGAGTAATGAACAACTTTAGATAGTATACAGTGCCCTGTACAATGCAATATTTCACACGATCTGAAGTGTTAGTATAAAAACAAAAATACAGTTTTTCTCACATACAGTAGATGTGACAAAAATAAAAAAACATATCAAATGCCTCATTTTTGTAATGACCATGGAGGCATTACTAACAGTGCAGCTTTTTGAAAATGGTAACAAAATGTAAAAATAATGTCTGTATTTGAGCTCAATGCCCAAATACAATAAATACAGTTAAATCATATATTTCTAAAATAAAGGTATTTAAAACTGCTATAGCTATTGTTAGCAATCTCTGGACTGCTAATTTAATACTGAGAATGAAATGATTGAGTCCATTCACTCCTCTTCCTGCCATGTCTGTAGAAATAATATGACCCATTGAAGCTTTCTCTACTGTCGGGGTGAGCACACATTTTCAGCAAATTTACACAAATTATATCAGTGACTAGTGGCTTCTGGCAAATAAATGTGTTCCTCAACAGGCTGGTAATCATTTTTAGATTATAAATAAATGTGAGTGAGGCTTTATGCACTAGATTTCATACTGCAAAATACATGCAAATAAACATGTTTATACTAGATTTGAGTATTAAAGGGGTTGAAGAAGGGCAGCAGAGGAGCATTGAAAATTTGAAACACCTCCTGTCTGTATTTACAAGATTTTGCAAAAATAAGAAATCTAAATTCTGTCTTTCAATATGTTTGGCAATAGAAGATAATCCACTAGTTTAAGATATGCTATGTACACAAAGTTTGGCTGAAAGGAAAACAATAACCAAAATGCATTTAGTGACAGAAATTAGACGGTAAATTTCACACAAAAAATTTAAAGCCATGATAGCAACAATAAAAAAAATATAAACACTTTTTGTCCAGCTCGGCTATTATGGTCAAAAACTTTGAAGCTACCAATCACATTCTCAGTTTATTCACTGCTGAGTGAATAGCCCTGTTTCCTTTTTGCATATAAGTTTTGAACACTATACAACATGCCATTCAAAAATTGCACACATAAAGATAATAACTGCTATTTAATAAACCGCTACAGAAAATACATTTAAAACAGTATTACATCTAAATGGATAAGATATATTTTGCCTATACTTACCTTCCTGTATTGGCCATGCTGCTGCCAGTCCCAGCAGCAGAGAAATTAAGAGAAGTCTCATGGTTCCACCAGTCTCCTCTTCAGGTTGAAGTTCTTAAGTGCTAGAAACCAAAGCTACACCGCTATGCACCTGTGCTGATTTCTTGTCTTTTTATACCTGTCCAGAGCTATTAATCAATTGGATGGTTTGAGGAACACCAGACCCATGATTAAAGGATTATTGTAGATTACAAAACCTGTAATTAGTGACACTATTGACGGGGAATAAACACACCACTTTTGCTTTTAAATAATTGGTTATGTGTGTCATTCAATATTCTTTTTAGATGTTCTATGTCATTGTTTTTTGTTCTAAGGCACACTCAATTTTATGTCTTTGGATTAATCTATAGATATCCTTCTAGGAAAAAACAAAATGTACCTGTTATTTTATTTGGTGCAGGTTATAAAATATTGTATTTATAACCTTTGCAATATCTTATATAATAATAATAATAATACTTTTAATAAAACTTTTAGAGTACATTCACAAGAAATTAAACAAAATGATTAAATTAAATACTTTCATACTAAGCTTATTGTTGTATCTGACTCTTTAATTGGAAATTAAAAGTTTTTATAAATTAATAATCTTAATAATCTAAGCCATTTCGAAAAAAAAAATATGTATTTACTAAAATGTATGCATAAATATTTTTGTTTATACATAATAAAAAGTTAATACAGCATAAGATTGTTTTAATTTATCTTCTTTTTGTACTTTCCCAACGTTAGGGTGTGCTGTGCCACCCTACAAAATAAGGGCTTTAACGCTGCTAGGGTGGCATAGCATGCCCTAATTATCTGGTCTTCCCTCCAGCCCAAATACTAACCCTTGGCATCGATCGTGATCAGGGGACCTGCTTGACAACCCAGGCAGTCCCCCTGCAGCCAATCCAGCCGATCTGAGTTATGGGGCATATGGTCATAGGATCATGGGACACATGGCTCGTATTAGCTTGATTGACAGGATTGGCTGCAGGGCGATCCTCAGTATAGAATTAATAAAGTAATATATTTACGTATAAAACCATCTACTATACACTTACTTATATATAATTTAATTCTAAGTGTAGTTATTCATAATTTATATGTAATTATATTATTTTAATTAATTATATATAGGGGGCTTGCTTGACAACCCAGGCAGAAATTCCAGAGAATTTGATTTGCAAGCCCTGTATTAGACCCTGTAACTTTTCAAAACTACATTAAACCTATACATTTAGAGGGTACTGTTGTAGTGATGAGACATTTTGTTTTAGAGCAGCAAAATATATAATTATATAATCACTGGAAGTGCATTTTTTTAGGGGAAAATGCAAAAAAACCTATTATGGCCAGGGTTTGTGACCAAGTGGCTATGAAAAAATACTGGACACACCCCATTGAGAATACCCTGTGTTGTCTACTTTTGTAAATGGTATGCCTCAATGTGGGTAATTTTCATTCCTGGTCTGCCATATGGCCTCAAAGGCAACATGGGTCCAGCAAATTTTAATGTGTAAAATCTGAAATGGGCAAGCTCTTTATTTGACCCTTTAACTTTACAAAACACCATAAAACCTGTACATGGGGCAGTGGTGTAGCATGGGGATCACATAGGCAGTTGACCTGGGCACAAATTTTTCAGATAATAATAAATAAACAAAATAGCACATCATCCCCATCTCACAGAAAATCTCCCAATATTTGAACATTCTACCCAGTTTTTCCTCATTACAGAGCAAATAAACATTGCCACGTAATAGTATATTTCTTGCGTATTGAAGCCATAATGTCCTCAAGTAATCCTTATCAGTGAATTACATAATGCCTATTAACAGCGTGATTTCCCATTTAAAGATACCTCAGGTTAGGAGTAACACTTGCCTTGCCCTTTGGCGCTGGCAACCCATGCTATGCCACTGCATGGGGGGCATTGTTGTACTTGTGGGACCTCACAGCATACAGATATGTGTAGTTTTTTTACAGTACAAGCTAACATAACATGACATTCACAGTTAAAATGCCGTGCAGAACTTGGAAAACAACAAGATGTCTTATGCCTCACACTTTATTAGATTTTACTAATATTTAATTATGTTTCATATATAAATATTTAATGTGAAATGAAAGCCATATTTCTCCTGAACAAATTATATTTTATAAGTGTGGGTGCACTTAATATAAAAGAGGCAAATTATGGTTGAATAGTCATATAGCTCAAATTCTAAGTTTTGTTTCGGTTCAGAATTTGGACAATTGCCTCGTTCCTTAAGAGGTTAATGTGAGATGCAGTTATGAGCTAGGAACCTTGGCTGGGTGTTCATTAGTTCTAATATATATGTGCTAGGGGCAATAGTTCACTGCGTATATGTACACATGCATGTATTCTAATTAAAAGGCATCTACTATCCTTGCCTGTTCCGAGTATCCCAGAACCTACCGCATACTGGTGATATGTTTGATTATGTATAAAAATATTTACCAAACTAATAAAATTAATCCCAGTCTTCTCTCCCTAACTTATCCAGGTTATGTATACTTTATCCCCTTTCACCATGCTTATGAGAACACCTATTATGATGCGATTTGGTGGGCCCATCAATCTTGATGCCTTCTCTACTCGAAGAGAAGGCATGATAGACTTGAATGGGCTTATCTGTTATCTTCTCAGTAAAATAGATTCATCTCTTTATTTTATTTATGCCATTCGCCCACTCTATGATCCCTCCAGAATGGGGTCCTCACACCCCAAGTCTTTCATTATTATTTTGAGCAGGAATGGTACCAGGAAGGAAAAATATTTCTCGCACCACTTAAATTGACAATAGCATCTATTAGATATATTTTCAGAGGAGGTGGGCTTTATGTTATATTAATTCATTATTAATGAGGACAAGGCAGAAGCCCTCCCTATCAACCCTTCTTCACAACCTATAGTATTTGTTAATATGGGTTTAATTTTGTCTACTGTACTTTGAAGTTTTTGGTCATCTTTCTAACCTCAAACCCAGGTCTGAATGAAATTGTAATAGGATAAAAGTGGTTTTTAGAGCACTCATACAACTCCTATTTGAATTAGGTATAATCAGTTTATATTTCTGCATCAAGATCATCCATTCTATATAATACCATTTGTATCATTTTAGCAATTTGACACTCTTGTTGGAGAAGGAGGAGGCCAGATGAGTGGTGGACAAAAACAAAGGATTGCCATTGCTCGTGCTCTGGTCAGAAATCCTAGAATCCTCCTTCTGGATATGGCCACATCTGCGCTAGATAATGAAAGTGAAGCTACTGTACAAGAAGCCCTTGATAAGGTGAGTAAACATCCATTACTCAGACAGGGCTAAACTATGGGTGCCATATACCTAATACATGTAGCTCTTTGCTCCTTTTGAACATTTAATTGGTTAATGCACATAAAGAATGAAGAATGCAAATCACATGCATTGCAAGAATTCTATTCTGAAAAACCCTGATTCACCACAATCAACCATGATTATAGGGCTTAATTTAAAATTCTGGTTCTTGCTGTCAAATCTCTACATAATGCTGCTCCCACCGATCTGTCCTCCCTAATACACAAGTATGTCCCATCTAGGCCCTTACACTCTGCTGCAGACTTACTCTATCTTATGTCCGTTCTCCCACCTCTGATCACCTTCAAGACCTCTCAAGGCTGTTGAGAGGCTACACTACTAAACACTTTGAAAAAGCTGCAAATCTAATAGAAAACAGATCATGAAAGATTTGGAGTAAGCAAGATTCAGTTTAATGAAAAAAATTAAACCAAAATATGTATTATCCTCTTTAATGGGCACTATAGTCATCAGAACAATTACAGCTCAATATAGTTGTTCTGGTGAGTATAGCCTTTCTCTGCAGCCTTTTAGCTGGAAACACTGTATTTTTAGAGAGGAAAGGGTTGCCTAGGGACTCATCTAGTGGCCACTCCTCATATGGCCACTGGAGGTGCTTCATGGGGCAGACACTGAATTTTCCCTATAGAGATGCATTGATTCAATGCATCTCTATGAGGAGATGCTTATTGACCAAGTTGGCATTTGGCTCCACCCTTGCTCCTATGGGAAAGCATTGGCTTGGCTGAGATAATCAATTCTGATTATGTCAGCCAAAGAGGCTGATTGGGGCAGGGCCAGTGCTGAAAATAAGGTAAGCTTTCTTACCTTTTAAGGGAGGCAAGGGGGAGAAAGCAACATAAATGGTGGTTTTAACACATATTTGTACTCCTGACCCTCTATAGAGTTCCTTTAGAGTTATTCAGTAAATCAATATTATTCATTTAATGGTCAGTATGACCTGGTTGAGCATTGATGAGAAATGAATTGCAGCCAACTGTCCCTTACATAATCCAGATTCCCAGGAACAATGCAGCAATAAAAGCTGAAGATGACTAAAACATTTCCATCTTTTTGCATACTTGAATATAAGAATGCATTCCTTAGACAGAAACTTAGAATGTTGGATACAATTTACATATATTGAAAATGAATAGCAAATTATGTTTTTAGGTTCGGTTTGGACGCACAACTATCTCTATTGCTCATAGATTATCAACAATTAAAAATGCTGATGTCATTATCGGTTTCGAGCATGGAAGAGCTGTGGAAAGAGGGACCCATGATGAGCTACTGGAGAGGAAAGGAGTTTATTTTACACTGGTTACATTGCAGAGTCAAGGGGACAAAGCACTTAATGAAATGGAGAAGCAAAGCAAGTATCTCTTGAATTAATTTCAGTATTTGTATATGAGTGAAACATTTAATTTAGTTTAAGGGGCAAACATGTTGACTATGT
Organism: Pelobates cultripes; assembly: GCA_933207985.1. Classification (NCBI taxonomy): domain Eukaryota; kingdom Metazoa; phylum Chordata; class Amphibia; order Anura; family Pelobatidae; genus Pelobates; species Pelobates cultripes. The sequence continues at coordinate 33,890,579 of OW240918.1, read as the reverse complement.
AGTATATTGATGACAGAATTTAGTCTGAAATAGCACAGTTGGAATTATGGGCAAGGTGGAGAACTTCAATATGATCAGGTATACTGTAGGAGTCCTGGATCCACAGCACTAAAAATACCTGTGTGTGTAGGCTGACCTTGGCTTGTGGGTCGTTGAGCCCTTGAATTTTTCACATCCTCTGGATTTCACTCATGTCTGTAACACCATAACATAAAGCATTCAGACAAAACCTAACAGGAAATAGCATATTTGATTGTACAGGATCTGTGGGACTATCATTAGTCTTGACCTACCTTGCTCTTGAGTCTTGACTAACAGTGAGCTGGGAGAGCACTCCACTGGAAATTCTCGCAGCAAACTGGATAAGAACTTGAGTTGAACAGCATAAGCAGGAATCCTACTAGGGACTACAGCAATGTCTCAGCTGGAGCATATGCAATAGCATTGGAACTCTCCAGAGGTCAGAGATGTCATATTCTCACAATTGGGACCCCCGTCCCATATTTATCTCTTTTGAGAAGACACCATAAGAAAGCAGAGTGAAGTAACATCAATAAATGTGCTTGTTCTGCGTGCTGCTGATGCAAAGCATAATGTTGTTGGGTAATCATTTTCTGCAGTTCTCAGCATAGGCAATCCTGATTGACTGGCTTGCATTGCTGTCTGTCAGGCTGGTACACATTCTTTTCAAATAATTTTTATTGAAAGATATTGCAGATTTTACAAGTAATAAAAAAAACAATATATTAGGGGAGGGGAAAGGAAGGGAAAACTTGGACGTGGGAAAAAGAGGGTATCCATCCATTATAACGCACGTAAGTTGAAAAACATTCCATAACAAGTTATTAAAGGTTATATGTTTTTTTGACATCGGTTTCCCATTGATCCCAGTGGTATTTCAATTGTGCAAATATATGTGTGTTATTTCTATGTGATAATTCATATGATTTGTTTTTTAGTGTTAGTGTTAGTACTTTAACTGAGGGTGTGTTTTTAGATTTCCAATATCTAGGTAGGCATGTGGTTGCAGCTATCAGAATGTGGCCTACTATAATTCTATCAATTTTACTGATGGATTCAGGCAATTTTTTAAATAGAGCCAGTTCAGATTTGAAGCTACCTATGTTACTGTTCACCTTAATAATTAAGTCATGTATCATTTTCCAATATTTCCAATATCTATTCAGTTTCAGAGCTGAAAAAAAACTGAACCAATCCTCCAACTTATACTGGGAACCCAGCTCCATCTCCCAGGATAACATATGCTTCAGTTTAATTGATGGTTTATCGTTATATTACATATAACAGATAGATATAATGCCCTTCCTATTCGGGTCATGCAAACATAGCTTTTCTAGTTGTGATATTTCTAGTGCTTTATAATTTCTGTCTGTTTCCGGTATGTTGTATATTTCTTTTCATTTCTCAATCACCAACTCACATTCATCCTTACATTCGGTCGCCAGTCTATGCTTAAATTGTAATCTTTCATACAACAAAATAGAGTTTCCATGGAAAAAGTCGTCTATATGATACAGTTGGTAAAATGATGAGTTTAAGGTCGGGATGTAGTATTTTAAAGATTTAATTGGCATGGCTCTATATAGTTTTGTCAAGTGACAGTTGTTTTTAAATACTATATCCCAGGCTTTAGGGGTGGTCTTAGTGGTCATAAACATTTTAGTTACTCCAGGTCTCTTTACAGAGCTTAGTCAGGGTAATTCCCCGAGTTGAAAGTGGAGAATGCTAGATTCCTCCATCTCCATCCATCTCGGCCTATTTTTTTGACTATTAAAGCTTACAACCGCTGCAGTGTTAGTTGCAAAGTAGTACTTTCTGAAATAGGGACACCAATGCCCCCATGAAGTTTTTGGTGCTGCAGGGATGTAAACTTAATTCTGCTGGGTTTGTTCTTGGTACACATTCTTGCATGCATGCCTGAATATGGTCTTCTGAACCCTCTCCAGTGTTGGGAGGTACATAATTACCAGAGCCGGATTACCCATAAAGCAGTACCTGGCGGCTGCTGTGGCCCATGACTCCAACAGGAGCAAGATGGGCCCCTTTCTAGGAATGGAACTCTGGCTTTGTCTGTGAGGGGGCCATAATTGAGCTAGCAGAGAGATCAAAAGTTTTCCCTACTCAGCGCTGGCATGCTCAATTCCTCAAGGAAACTTTGTGGCCTGCACCTCTATCAGGTTTGTGGTCCCTTAGTGCTCCTCAACAAACTCAGAATTCAGCAGCAGGCTCTTTAGCAGACTCACTCCCCCCCGACATACAGCTGTCAGCCAACTCCATACATAATTGACATTCATCCACTACACACTCTCACACACTTTCACACACACACACAGCACTGAGTCTCCCTCACAAACATACATCACTCAACCACCACACACATTCACACACAACACTCACAGAACAGAGCCCCAGGCAGTAGGAAAATGTGCAATCTGGCATCCTATGTAGGACAACTGGGCAACCTTAATCCAGCTCTGATAATTACACATACAGGGCATGTCTAGAAGACATTTAGAACACAACATGAATGTAAATAATTTCAGTGTTCAAAAAAAATCAAGTCAGTTTTATCTTAGAGATATGGAACTTGGTTAGTAGGCGTACTATATGCCAAATACCTTTCTTGTTTTTTTTCCATTCTGAAATATTTAGCACCTACCAGCCATTTTTATTTGATATATTATATACTTGCATTTAATGTTATGATTTACTAGCATCACAATGCATAGAATTCTGTTTAATAGTACAAGTCCAAAGGTTTATTTTGTAGCTTTGCCTGACTTTAGCCTATTTTTGGGTCAACATTACATTTTGTTTTATCTCAGATACAGAAAACAAAGAGTTTGAGGAACCTAAGCTTGAGGCAGTTAATTTGTTCAAGAGAGGAAGCTATCAGGCCAGTCTACGGTGAGTCCATCAAGAGAACTATTGATTCAGTAATGTTTGCATTCTCCTTGAATAACACGGATTGGTACTAGAATAAGAATCGAATTATTAACCTCATATTAGGAAAGAAATCTAGGATGACTGACCTTTTATCAAATTTGAATTTATACATATACAATTAACTATTTTTTAAGGCTGATACCTAACACCGTTGAGTTCATTTCTGAGAAAAAGAATTGTTGTATGTTCATAAATTGAAAAAGGTCATGGACAAAGACTATTAGAATTACATGTTATGAAATAGTACGCACACAAAATAAATATATACATACATCATTAGACAGAGACTAAAGAATTATTCATCCTTTAAATTGGATCATTATTTATATAACCTTTGCAAACTAATTGAAGGTCAAATATAAACAATGCAGACAGTCTGACCAAATGTTTTCTAGAAACACAGATATCTATAGAATTCTGCAAGTTGCTTAGTCATGTCATTTGTGTGCATAATATTCTTTAAAAAATGTTAACAATAAATAAATTCAATGTATAATATTTAACACATTTAACTTGTTATTCTAAAATGGATCAAGCTGTTCTGAAGAGCATCCAATCATTGTGTGCTTAAGAAAATGTAACACTGTTTAATTTACTGAATGGAAGAAAGGAAAAATGAAGAAATAAAGTTAATGCATTGAAATACATATGAATATAAACAAGATATTCAAAGTTCTATATATGGGAGTAAGGTGCTATATCTGTTTAAGGTCGTGTATATGAATACCATATAAGGAACATTATTTTTGATTGTAGCGCTTCAATCCGGCTTCGGTCCAGGTCTCAGTTGTCCAATGTAGTTCCAGATAATCCTTTGCTGGTTCTGGGGGATACCTCATCTCAGTATGAAGATACAGGAAAAACTAAAGCAGTAAGATAACTGTGTACTTAATAATGAAAATATTTCAAATAACTATTATTAACATTATCAATGATTGCTACTTGGAACCAGTCTCATAAGCTAACTATTTGTAATGCAGTCCTGTTGGTTACTCTTTTGGTCTTATTGGTCTGAGTATTAGAGACACACTTTTTGTATTGTATGTCTTTTACTTTATCTCATACCTTATGATTCTTTATTTAGACCTAACATTCAAGGCTGCTTGTCTTTACTTTTAGTATTAACTGGATATAGAACCCATTGAGCAGTGAATCTCAAACAAATATTTAATGGCCACCAAAGATCTAATGCAAGTGATGGTACCGATAACTCACTGAAAATAGTTGACCTTAAAGGACCACTATAGGCACCCAGGCCACTTCAGCTTAATTAAGTTGTCTGGGTGCCAGGTCCAGCTAGGGTTAACCTTTTTTTTATAAACATAGCAGTTTCATAGAAACTGCTATGTTTATGTTAGGGTTAATCCAGCCTCCAGTGGCTGTCTCTTGACAGCCGCTAGAGGCGCTTGCATGCTTCTCACTGTGAAAATCACAGTGAGAAGACGCCCGCGTCCATAGGAAAGCATTGTGAATACTTTCCTATGGACTGGCTGAATGCGCGCGCTGCTCCTGTCGCGCATGCGCATTCAGCCGAAGAGGAGGAGAAGAGGGAGCAGAGGAGGAGGAGAGCTCCCCACCCGGCGCTGGAGAAAGAGGTAAGTTTAACCCCTTCCTCTCCCCAGAGCCCGGCGGGAGGGGGTCCCTGAGAGTGGGGGCACCCTCAGGGCACTATAGTGCCAGGAAAACGAGTATGTTTTCCTTTTACTATAGTGGTCCTTTAAGGGATATACAAAGATCAGCTACAACATTAAAACCACTTGCCTAATATCATGTAGGTTCCCCTCGTGCTTACAAAACAGCTCTGATGCATAGAGGCATGGACTCTGCAAGACCTCTGAATCCTTTAAGTCCTGCCAGTTGTGAGGTGGAGCCTCCATGGATCAGATTTGTTGTTCCAGCACATTCCATAGATGCTTAATCGGTTTGAGATCTGGAAAATTTGGAGTAGTCCCTTTAGTGCTCTCACTTTCGCCGGCTCGAAAGTTAAATGTGAGCGTGCGTTCCACCAGGAGACCAGCAAAGCCGCTCCTGCATTCCGCTGCAGTCCTCCTCCGAGAAAGTGCTTGTTCGGTGTGACCACCTTACGCGTTTCGCGACAGGTAACGTCACTTCTTCAGAGGCTTATTAAGTTACCTGTTTTAAATTAGTTTTTCAATTCTCACAACATATTTTCTGGTACATTTTAAGATCCAGTATCCTTGTGATTTATTTTATATCCTGAGCTTTTATGGGTGCTTTTTTTATACCAGTAGAGATTAATGTGAGTGAGGGAAAATAAGCCGTTTTCCTAAACATTCCAAGTTCATTCCCTGTCTTTCCCTGTCTTTCCACTCAATTTGGATAGGTTTATTCCTGTACGCTTTACATGCAGTGTATATGAGAGCCTGTAAAAGAAAAATAATTGTCACTTGGGCAGCATGGGTTGTATGGGAAAAATAAGCCATTATGGTGTCTACACGGTAAGGAAACCAATGACTTTTAGAGGATTCTAATAAAAACCCTGTTATTTTATACGTATTTTGTTTAGTTAGATAGTTCACAGCTGATTAGAAATGAATATGTGACTTCATGCGAGAACACACCAACTAACAAAAGTACTTTAGTGCTTTATGTGTAATTTATGTGACCTCTTTTTTGCATCTTTCAAAAAGTACAAATATCAAGAAATTGGCACTGTTATAAATTAACCTTGTTACAATCCCTGCTGTCAATCAGGCAACCATTCATGTTACTTCCTGGTCTGGTTAGCTCAGTGGAGCTAAACTCAAGAGTCAGGCAATTGTCAAGAGCATATGCCTTACAAAGAATCCTCGTTCAGCTATATTCAGAAGTCTGTGACTGGACAGACACAGAAAGTCTGGGATGGGAAAGAAGGGGGGGGCTTGCAAAGTTGTTTTTAGATATGCCACCAATGAAAACAATGCATTATTAAAAAAAAAATTGAGTTTTCACTGGGTATATCTACTAAGCAGATGTTTTAATAATTTATTTTTTTAAATGTTGTATTTGTGCAGTGGAGTGTATGCAAAGTGCCAATTCCAAGACAGTAATTTGTGATGCTAACAGCACGTTTGCCCACTTTAGTCTAAATTACTCAATAGCAATTCTATTAATAGCTAGCCAAAATCCACAGTACTTTTTTTTAATACAACATTTAGTATAAATTTGCTGCTGAAATAGATATAGTAGAACCATAACTGTATGACTGTATGTCTCTAAAAGCAATAAAACCTTTTTTTTTAAATCTTTTTTTTTTTACTCAGGATATCTATGCTGATGATGATGAAGGTGTGGAACCTGCACCAGTGGCCAGAATTTTAAAATACAATGCTCCAGAATGGCCTTATATGCTAGTCGGATCATTTGGAGCTGCTGTTAATGGAGCCGTCAGTCCTCTTTATGCCTTGCTCTTCAGTCAGATTCTTGGGGTAAGAAAAGCAATGCTGAGGTTGAAACAACAACAAAAAAACACACACACAAAAAATGTAATTTCCTAAAGTTTCCTAAATTTTACTTAAAATATTTTGTCTTTTCCATCCCATGATGCAGTCACGTACACACAATCCATGGGCGCGAAACTGATATGTGCTCCCCCCCCCCCACGACAGACACAGACACATACATACAGACACACATATTTACAGACAGGCATACATACACACAGACAAATAGACACAGACACATACAGACATACATACAGACATACATACAGACAGACACATACATACAGACACATTCACACACACAGACAGACCCATACATACACACAGACACATACAAAGACACATACAGACAGACACACATATGCATACATACAGACAGTCACACATACATATATACAGACAGATAGACACACACATACAGACACACACATACAGACACACATACATACTGAGACACACACATACACACACAAACACACACACACAGACACATACATACAGACACATACACAGAGACAGACAGACACACAAACACATACATACAAACAAACAAACACACACATATACAAAATGTTTAAGTCACCCTTCTGTTTCCTACCTGTTATGTGCCGGAGGGTGACTTTCCCTGGGGTCCAGTGGTGGCTCAGACTGATGGGAGTCAGAGTTCCCACTCTGACTCCCTCCCCTTTACTCCTGCGTGGCTCTGTCTGATAGCTGGGAGGAGTGACCGGGGAGTGACCGGGGCAGTCACTTCCTCCCAGCATCTGATGTCATCTCAGGGAGCCCGGTCGTGCTGTTAAAGCGCCGTGGCGCTGACTGAGCCCTCTGGAAATGCATAGCCATTGGGTGGTCCTAAGAGCATGGGCCCCTTGAACGTGCAGCCCTGGTGGTTTGCTGCTGGGCGGTGGCAGCAACACATGGCGCAGGGCCACCTGGAGTGGCGAGCCTGATCGCAGCTGCGACCCCTGCAACCCCTGCGACCCCTGCGACCCCTGCGACCCCTGCGACTGTGATGCCTTGGAAGTGCTCAAATGTGTTCAAGCACCACTATGCACTATGGGTGTGTGCATTCTTGCCATTGTCTCCAGCAGTACTGTGCATACACTAGAAACATCAGACTGTTAACATTTTTGTTCTTTCCGTTTAGACATTTTCTATACCTGATGAAGAACAGCAAAGGAATGAAATTAATGGGATATGTGTGCTTTTTGTGGCTATCGGAGCTATATCTTTTCTAACACAATTTCTACAGGTAGTTTCAATGTATTTATCTTGATGCAAAAACACATTGTCCGTTCATTATATTCTGTGAGTGCACATTCCCGGGACAATATTCCATGGTTTCTTTTTTTATTTAACAGGGTTACACATTTGCAAAATCTGGTGAATTACTCACAAGGAGGCTACGTAAAATTGGATTTAAGTCGATGTTGGGTCAAGAAGTTGGATGGTTTGATGATCCAAGAAACAGCCCTGGAGCTTTGACTACAAGACTTGCAACAGATGCATCACAAGTCCAAGGGGTTAGGACAACTGGATAATCACAATCCAATTATCATAATGTTCAAATCAAATATTCTTTGCTTAACAAATTTTATTTCCAGCAGTGGCAAAATATCACGTGCCGGTCAATGGCCCTAGATTTATTAAGACATCCTGGTGCCACAGATATAGAATAATGCTGTTAATTATTATTACCTTGGCAAGATAATTGTTTCTCTAATGATTTAATTTCTTTGTTCTATTTTATATTTTTATTTCTGTATTTAATTTGGGGTATCCAAAAAGTATATTTTTTAAATTTAGCAGTAATGCAGAGCCAAGTATCAACTAACCAAATCTAATATATTTACAGGCCACTGGATCCCAAATCGGAATGATTGTGAATTCCTTAACTAATATCGGAGTTGCCATAATTATTGCATTCTACTTCAGCTGGAAACTGAGTCTAGTGATTACCTGTTTCCTCCCCTTTCTGGCCCTATCTGGTGCTCTGCAAGCCAGGATGCTCACCGGATTTGCCAATCAAGACAAACAAGCCATGGAATCTGCAGGAAGGGTAGATATGTACTATTTATTTGATTAAAATAAAAGCAAGTTAATTTGTAGATATCTGATTGTTCGCTCCACATTTTTGCTGTTTTTGCTCTATTATTATGTAGGAAGGTGTTTTAATATTGTACACCCATTTCATCCAATATTCATATGTTATGTACATATCCACTATTTACTTTTATTTTACAAATTTAGTTCCTCATGTACCACATGCAACATGGTAATATCTCTTTGTATCACAGTTCAACATAATTTTAGATTGTTTCATGGTAGCTCTATGCAAACTCCTGGTGGTGTTAACATTCTGAGCATTCACCTAACCTATGCCACATTGTATCTTCTAGATTTCTAGTGAAGCACTTGGGAACATCAGAACTATTGCTGGAATTGCACAAGAAAAGAAATTTGTTGAAATGTATGAGGAACAACTTGAATTACCATACCGATCAGCAATAAAAAAAGCCAATGTCTATGGATTGTGTTTTGGTTTTGCTCAGTGTGTGGTTTTTATTGCAAACTCTGTGTCATACCGATATGGAGGTTATTTAGTGGATAAGGAAGGACTACATTACAGCTTTGTATTCAGGTAATATGTGGACCTTAATTGTATTCATGTACATTTATATAAAACGAGCAAAGAAAAACTGCAATATTGGGAAATATGTTTTTTGTCAAATTTGTTATCATGGTTTAAAAGTTATATTTTGATTTTCAACTGACCACTGATGCCTATATATCAAATATTTTACAAAAATAGTGGTGTTTTGTAAATGTGAAACCGGAACAGTATGTGGAACAGTTTCAGCTGAAGCAATAGCAACAATAGAATAACTATATCTTGAAATATTTCATATCCATTCCAAGAGATCTTCACTTATAGAACAGGATGGGTGCAAACTTTAGCTACAGGGTGTAAATATTGGCTGTTCCATCCACAACGATAGTGTGACTGACCATAAATGACCATTTTATCTTCTATAATATATGAAGTATTTTTGGGGTATGGGTCTGGATATTGTGCTAACAGTAGTGAGGATTTCACCCAAAAGGTCTGGTTGCAAACAAGCATAATTTTGTTTGCAAAGCAAAACTTTTAATTTTTAATGCAAAGTATAATCTTCAAACCCATTTTAATAATTGCAATAATGGATCCTTCGAATTAAACTCATCACACTAGAAGTGCTTGTCAAAATAACCTATATATTGCACGTTACAACTTTAATTCTATCTCAGGAATATCGATTGAATTGTGAATTTCTCAGGAAAACTAAATAAATTCAAAGTGAACTTACAAGTTTAACCCAAATAGCTGACATAGAGAATTGTTTTAGTTCAGGTATGTTAACAGAAACTTTGTAATTCAGATTGCATTAACACCAAATTCACTTTTAATTTCCAACAGTTTGCACTTTAATGAATAACTTTGAAAGTGTTTTCATTTCACAAAAGAGACATGATTGTGTTTTACTGATTCCCCTTGAAACTGAGTCATTAACTATTTTTTTATTGAACTTTAGAGTAATATCATCAATTGTGACCAGTGGGACCGCTTTAGGTAGAGCGTCATCTTATACTCCAGATTATGCCAAAGCTAAAATCTCTGCGGCACGATTCTTCAAACTGGTTGATCGAGTTCCAAAAATTACTTTGTTTACAGAAGAGGGAGAGAAATGGGTAAGTTTTCTTTTTAGCAATGATACCAAAAAGAGAAACCATGTAAATTTTGAACCATTGTATTAAAAGAACCAATGTATATTTTCCAATTAATGTATTGCTAAGCTTTTCTCACCACTGGCTCTTGTTGGATGAAAACAAAAAATATCATCGTTATTGAATTGGTTAAATAAAAAATCTAGAAGAGGGGTATTCTCAAACAGGGTCATTAACTGCTGAGTTTTTGTCTCAATAACAGCTGAGTTTTTGGCTTTCAATTGTTTACATTAACTGTAGTCAGTAAACAAGAGAAAGTCTAGAATTTTACACTTACCATAAAATATAAGTCGTGACTAAAAAATATATCATACCATAAAATATAAGTCATAAAATATACCCCTCCCATAAAATATAAGTCATGACTTGAAAACCAAGAGCAACGAAAAGCAAACAACACTCTAAATCTAACAACCACAGTCTGTCAAGACACCTCTAATGTCAGACATATATTATTATCTCCATTCGCTCACCGTATTTAATAAGAAGTGCAAATAAAATTATTTTACTTGCAAGTTTTTAATCCTTATTTTGTATGACTTTTCCAGAATGATTTTAAGGGAAGTATTGAATTTATCAACTGCAAGTTTACATACCCCACGCGCCCTGATATCCAAGTGTTGAATGGTCTCAATGTGTCTGTGAAGCCAGGACAGACCCTTGCATTTGTAGGAAGCAGCGGTTGTGGCAAAAGCACGAGTGTTCAACTACTGGAAAGATTTTATGACCCAGACTATGGTCAGGTGGTAAGTAAGATAACTACCAACACATGATGAATGTATTTTTCAAGGGAATCAATTCACTACCATGAAAGGTAGTAACCTGAAACTTGGATTTTAACATCTGGGCCAATAAAGCAAAATTAGAGAATAAGTTAGATGATTTTTCCAACTTGCATTTTTTAATCAAAAAGTGTGTAAAAGTAATCAGTACTAAACTCTGTAAATTATATATATATATATATATATATATATATAATAACATCAGTATCCAGTGAAACAGGACACCAATCGGAAAAAGGATCGTGCCAATGGTACCACCAAAAGGTGGCTGGTCCACCCAAAGAATAGGCTGGTCATGAATGTATGCCAGGCTGCCTGCCAATCACGCAGACTGTCCCCCTAAGAGCAGACTATGACCTCTTGTGGTCCTAGTACACTGATCATAGCACAAGCTCACCTAATGATGCACTCATGCTATGCTTTCTAGGGACAGTTCCCTGATATCCCCCAAAACACCAGGGAACAAACCCAGGATGACCAGACAAGAACGTGACAAAGGTTCTGTAGCGCTGAAAATTTGACTGTTGGAAGCCCTGTGTAATATTTCTCTTCCTGTAAACACTGGATTTTATTAAAAAAAATCAACAAATTAATTATTAATTCGAATAAACTCAAAAAACAAAACAAAACAATATTTTGTGTGGCACACATATGGTGGTATGTTAAAAGTAGGTAAATCAAATAGGTTAACATCTAAAACAGCAAAAAATTTGAATTCACTAACTGCATTCATTTAGAAGTCTCGTCAATTGTTTCTTAAATAACCCGGTAGGTATTGCTATTCGGGTTTCAATTTGTTACGATTCTGAATTTTTGGAATAAATGATACAATAGTGTGATTGTTTCTGTCACAGTGTTTGTGATTGAGTACGACAGTGTCAGTAAATATATGTTTTACAGTTCACATAACCTTAATGACACATATTGCCTAACTCTACATTGTCCCTTAAGCCCCTACGGCAGGTTTCCCGAAACTCTGACCATCCTGATGTTGCTGAACTACAACTCCCATGATTCTATGAATGAAATAGACAGGGTGAGAATCATGGGAGTTGTAGTTCAGCAACATCTGGAGGGCTGGAGTTTGGGGATGCCTGCCTTAAGCCTTAATTCTAATTTCTTCTTAACCTAAGGCACAATGACACTAAATCCCCATAAGGCTATGCTCAACTCTAAAACCCTATAACCCTATGATCGGACCTCCCAATGGTAATCTTACCCTAGTTGTGTATTTTTCAATACAGTGTGTTTTTGTGGCACCCTATTTATAAGGAATAATTTAAACGTCCCTTTTTAACCTCAGCATTTTAAATGTATAAACTTGAATGAGTTGCAGAACAAAGAGATCTTCTGATATCGGAAAGACAACTGTTAAACCTGTACAAGAGAAGAATACGCTCTGAATATATACTTTATATTTTTATAAACTGGTAATACAAACAATAGAATAAAACCAGATCCTTCCTTGTTTATTTTTCTCCTGACACTAGCTTAGTTTGATACTTTAAAATTAAATTTATTGTTTTTTGTTTCTTCTTTCTGTTTTTTTTCCCCACAGCTAATAGACGGACATAACACAAAGAACATCAATGTGGCGTTCTTACGGTCTAAAATTGGAATTGTGTCTCAGGAGCCTGTGCTGTTCGACTGCACTATTGCTGAGAACATCAAATATGGAGATAATTCCAAGGCCCTCTCGATGGACCAAGTTATTTCAGCATCGAAGAAAGCTCAGCTGCATGATTTTGTGATGGGACTTCCAGATGTGAGTATAAAGCTGGCACTGCCTCTGTTAATTGATTTTGTTTATTCATGAATGATTTCTACATACTACACGGCAGCTCTGGTCATTTTATATGTTTTCAGGAAAACAAAAATAATCTGAAAAGCCAAATGCCACCAGATCTGTAGCAGCCATTAGATACACATGGATACTATATGCTCTCAAAAACAAATAAAAAATAAAAGTGTATGCAATGTACACACATGTTTCACTAAAAGTAAATTTTATAGTAATTTATTTTCCAATTAAAAGAACTATAGGTACCCAGACCACTTCAGCTCATTGAAGTGGTCTGGATACAGTGTCCCTATTGCAGTTTCTGCAATGTTTACATTGCAGCTCTAAGTCTGCCTCCAGAGCAGACACCAGTCGAGGGACATCGGAGGAGGCACAGGCGCTACCCAGCGCCGAGGCACATCGGCGCTGGGATCAGGTAAGTAAAATCTGCTTTTTAACTCTTTATTCACTGCCAGCCAGGAATACAGCTTTAATATCCCTTTAAGTGAAGTGCTTAATGATAATTTGATGGTTTCAAAAATACATACTGGTTTTTGACTTAGATTGATGTAAAGGTTTTTGAACTAAATAGTGAATTTCTGAAAACCAAATTGCAAAATTTACAAAGCTGATTTTGAACAATTCACCAGTTTAGCTAAAAGCACAGCACATATTTTGTTAATGGTGCAATTTTGTAATTCGGTTTTCAGTTCAATAAAAGATTTTGCTTAGTGAATACATCTCACAGGGTTATTAAGTGAATGATGGATTTCTTGCAATTCACTAGAAAAAATAAAATGTAAGCTCTATTTATATATGTAGCTGAGATGTTTAACCTCACGATCTGCCACAATTACCAGCAATCACTGTTTAATGAGTTATCTTTACTTGGATTTAGAAGAACACATACAGTATGGCTTCCACACTGTCTTCAATATAACTTTGATGTGCCATTATAAAATCAGTTGTGCAGAATTTTAAAATTTCAAATCTTAGCTGTGTTGTAAACCGATTGCCTTGTTTTCCAAATGACAGAAATATGACACCAATGTTGGGGCACATGGATCTCAGCTCTCTCGTGGTCAGAAACAACGTATAGCAATTGCCCGAGCTATCATCAGAGACCCTAAGATTCTGCTTCTAGATGAAGCAACGTCTGCATTAGATACAGAAAGCGAAAAGGTAAGAAATGGAATAGTCTAACATTATTAATGTTTTCATATATTCATACATTAGAATTCTGTAGAATTTTAACCAGTGACTCTAATTATAACAGTTGAGTTGAATGACATCTTAAAGATAACTCTTTTTGTTATTTCTTTGAAAAAAAGAAAATATTACTATCCAGTGCTGTAGTTAGGCACAGATAAGTGGGACAACTGCTCCAGGCCCCTCGATCTTTAGTCCCCACTCTTGCTGCTGTAATGAAACCCTGATGTGGGGTGCAGAGTAATGACAGGCACTTTCTTGGCCCTCATTACAGCAGTGAAAGAGAGGTGTGTGAGCGAATAGCTATGGAATAAACATAAAACTGATAGTTTATGATTGATGTTGTAATGAAATATATACCAATAAGGAAGTGATTATGGCAATAAAAATATTTTATTAAAATAATACATTAACAAAAACAAACAGTACATTTGTAAAACACTCTTTATGGATGTTACGAATGAGGTATATGCAGATTATTGGACTGATGACAATAAGCTGTGAATGATTTTTCTTTGCAGACGGTTCAAGCTGCCCTTGACAAGGCAAGGGAAGGTCGCACTTGCATTGTGATTGCACATCGTCTGTCTACAATTCAGAACTCAAATACTATTGCAGTCATGTCTCAAGGAATTCTCATTGAAAAGGGAAATCACGATGAACTAATGGAAAAGAAAGGAGCGTATTATAAACTTGTGACAACTGGAGCACCTATAAGTTAATAGCCCCCATAACATACCAAAAACTGACTTCAATAAAGAAGACACACGACCTCAGGACAACCCGGCAGTCAACTAAAACCAAGATGTGGGTTGTGCTCACTCTTCTTTTATTTTAACTTGTATGATGTACGAGGATGCCCAGACGAAGTTTGACGTACAATTTAAATCACTTGAATCTTGAAATATTATGCATGCGCGCTGTAAATATGAGTGTGTGAATATTGAATCATCACCAGTAGGCATAAGCATGCATAGGATTTCACGAAAAAGATACAGGAGCTTCTATCCAGGTGCTTCAACGCATCCTATGAAGATGTTAGCACCGGTAGCTGAAAGTGGTGCAGAGGTAGGTGTGTGTGATGATTACCTTCGCTGCACACCTCAACCTACCCACCTCAGTAGGGTGTGTGAAAATGGATGGGTCATCCTCCTGAATGTGATCGTACCTCTACAGTAGCTCTATAAGGGAAAAGTATTAATAAGGATAACTATACTATAATGTTATATAAATGTGCATACAAATATTACTGGTATTGTCACTCTGTTGGATTTCAACAAATGTTTGGCTATTTGTAAATTCCATCCCCTTTTGATCCTGTTCTCGTATCCTTAATTTTGGCTCTGGTTTGCAAGGAAACTTCAGAATTGTTCTGCCTGCAGTACCATACAACCAGTTATTGTACAAATGCGTATACACTTTCAATAAATTCCATTGTACACTGTCAGTAAAAATATCATTAATTATTGTTGTACCAATGCATTGAAAGTGTAATATCAGATTATCAACTTATTTTCCTAATGTTCCCCATTAAAGGTTATTTACATTCTATTTATATAAACATTATATTTGTCATGTGTTGTTTTGTGATTTACTGATTTATTTTTTTATAAAGGACATTTTTCTGCACCCAAAGGAAATGGGTTCTTTTGCAAGAAGTGGATGTGATATAAGATGTATGCTTTGAAGGTCACAAATTTAATATGTGCAGATCAATATAGATACTTTTATAAACACTTTGAATATATAAAACAAACATTCACTGTGCATTTTACATAATGAGACTAATGACATCTATAGCATGTTGCAACTTAGAATGTATAAATTACGGAATATATAGAATTATAGAATATAAAATATTTCTATTCTATAATTCTATATATTCCGCATATATATATTCAGTGACTGACAATAATGACATTGTTTTTAAAGTACACCATAAACATTGAGATCCAACTGGTGACAGACATTTATTGCAAAGTTTATAACTTGGTCTCTGCAAACCACACTATCTGAGCACTATCATAAGTTCAAATTGTATCACCCCCAAATGCCCCAGATATTTACTTCTAGTTATTATTCTCTGTTCCCCTTTTACAGTATAGAAACAGGTCAACCAGCTTCCTTCCTCACTGAGCTCCGCAGCTGTAAAAAAAAAAAAAACTAAATGCAATTTTTCAACTATGACAAGATTAATCTATCTGCGTTTACAGTCAAGTCAGTAAAACTATTTGTTCTGTTAATGTCCTAAAGATATAAACTCGAACCTATACTGCGCTGTTTATTCTTTCCAAAACACTTAAAATGATGAAAAAAACTCAATGTATACTTCCAGCTAAACAAAATAACTGCTATAATTGTAATAATTTGGTAAAACATTACCCCCTAGTGGCCTTTTGGTGCAGTGTTAATTGCATATAAGGAAATGTTCAGAATAGGAGAAAAACAGGTTAAGGCTTCCTTTCATTAGAATGGATCAGACTGGTTCTAGAGGTGTGAGATGCATTTTATTTAGTAAAATTAGGGTTGCTTGATGATTGTTACTCGTGAGAAATACTTCTTTGAGTGTGCAGTGAGTATCATGTGGAGACATATATTTTATATTAGGATCTCTTAAAGGAACAGTTTAGGGAAAACCATAAACATTATAACTCAATGAAGATGTTATGGTGCCTGGAGTCACCAGCACTGTCCTCCGTTTCATTGTTAAACCATTCACAAACAGTTTAGCAGTAAAGACCGAAAGTGTCTGCAGCCTGGCCCACCCTGGCAGGATGACCATGGTGTAGTTTTTTATCACTTTACAGCAAACCAAATCCTACTAGCTGATAGGCAGAGAGCTGTCTGCTTTGGTGTTTATAAATTCTACCAAAATCCCAGGTGTCAAAATTTAATTTTCCCTATATCTCTTGTCTATCTTCGTATTTGAACTCCCGCCCACAGTAAAACGTTCACAAGCTACCACTCTTCAGAAGCCATTTGAATTATCCTCTATATTCTAAAATGACCCATTGAAATTGTGTCTAATGGGAATTTAGTATAATGTGTCAACAGCAAAATTGTCTTCGCTTCAGCTACAACACTTCAATCCTTCTGGGTATTGAAAAGAAGGGCAGCGGGTGGAAGCTGCCTCTGAATTATCATTTGGCAATAATAGACTTGTCCTTGCATAGTTAACCTTGTGGTAGAAAAAATATTACTTCTCATATAATGGGTTGAAATTTCAAAGAGTTTAAAAGTAGAAAATGAATTAGGACGTTGAATAATTTTGAAGGCATAGAATAAATTCTGTCATAAAAAAAAAGAACATCCGCCGCCTCTTTCTCTCTTACCAAGATTGGGACAGTTTCCAAGCAACGGGATTAAATAAGGAAAAAATTCAAAATGTTCATTAAAGAATTAATAGTATTGTGGAGAGGTAGATGGAGATAAAGAGTATAGAGTTATGCTGGCTACAAGCCCAGAACCATATATGTGTTAGGAAATGTGAATACTTTGCACACAAATGAGCCTGCAATCTTCAACACACAATATGTCATATTATTTCAAGCATCAAGTAAAGTTATTGGGCCACTCAGAGCCTGAACACTGATTTTATATTAGTTTATTGCAGCAGTCATAGAAGAAATTCACATTATATACAAGTGACATACTTGTCAATTTTGTACCTATTAGTAGAGAGTTTTTTTTTTTTTGCTGTTAAATAAAGTTTGCTTTAGGCTAATGTTTAAACTTTGCAGTTTTTATAGAGTTATCAGAGTTTTAAACCCTTGTGTGAAGTCATATTTTTATTGTGTGACATGACATATGGAAACATGGGCATGCAGGCCTGGGGCAAAATGCATTGCCAGTGCTTGCTGAAATGTTCTTGCTCTGCACGTAAGAAGGGTTACTGGGCATTTTAGCCAACATGCAAGCACTTCAGCAGTGCTCGGTACATGGGTAGCCCTGATTGGCTTCCCTGTCTGACAGCCGGTCGTCCGGGGGCCATTCTGTGCTTCTAAACAACATTCCCCCTTTATGGATGGCACGATACCAGTGACACTAATTACTCTGCAATTGCTCGTACTGTGTCAGCCTCTCTGTCTCCTGATCTCATGCTTGAGAAAGTTGTTATGTCTGTTGTAAGAGCATTTAA
Organism: Pelobates cultripes; assembly: GCA_933207985.1. Taxonomy (NCBI): domain Eukaryota; kingdom Metazoa; phylum Chordata; class Amphibia; order Anura; family Pelobatidae; genus Pelobates; species Pelobates cultripes. The sequence continues at coordinate 33,872,495 of OW240918.1, read as the reverse complement.
ATGAAAAAAGCTGTGATGTCATGCTGTCACTGCCAAAAGACCTATATCTGCCAATGAACATGTTTACAAGGCATTGCCAATGCATACATCTGTCAATATATATATGTATATTTATAGTGTTCATGCAACACACACAGTTTAAAGAGAAACTGTAATCTCCAAAGAAAAGGCAATTCCTAATTTCTTCACACTAGGAAACATTATAGCAGCTGGAGTAAATAATGCAGCCGAGGCAAGTAGAACATTAACTTTTGTTGCACTTCCTCTTTGTGTCAACTTTGCCTTCCCATAATGCCTCAGGTGTGCAAATACGCGGTTGGGCATCTAATGGTGTATCTCATATATATATATTTATATAAATTCTTATTTTCTGAAGCTAGTTCCAGAATTCCAGTCGAAATTCGCTCATCTGAGCATTTGGTTACTTTTGAGTATTTGGTTGTGAATTTGAAGCAATTAATCTGGCTTACCCCTGATTTTTTTAACTTATGCATTTATTTGATTTTGTGACTTTGCCCTCACCATCAATCATATCTTTTTTCGTATCATATATCATTCGGAGATAGAACTCTGAATCACAAGTAAACTGAGCTGGCTCGTCCAATTTTCAGTTCAGTTGCTTTGTATTTCATTTATACGGTTATTCAGAGTTACAGAATTTAATAAACCCACCAACTGCCCAAAATTCTAACAAATTACAATAAGGAGAAACCTAATGCCGTGTGCTTAGTGTGCTTCCGTGTGCTTAGTTGTCCGTGTGTCTGCACTTCGAAAGCCATCATCCAACACCATTTCCTTCACGTAGAGGTAATCCGACTGGGGTTCTGCAAGTCGTCTTCCTCTGAGGCAGATCTCTCTTCGTGCCATTCATCCATCACTGCCACTGATGGTGATGGGTAGGAGTCCGAGTCCGAGGAGTGAACTGGGGGAGGAGGTTCTGGTTTTTTGATTCTTTTTGAGCGCTTAACTGGGGCTTTTCCTTTGACTCTGGTCATCGGGGGGATCGCCCCTTTCCAGTGGCGTTTGGGACCCGCCATCTCCCTGGCGGTGTCCGGCCCAGTGAAGGTTTCCGTGTCCAGTGTCCATAACTCTAGGGTCTGTGGCAGCACCCTTATTAGGGCCTTTTCCACCGATGCCACTACTGCAGCGTTAATCAAAGCCTGGAAGTCTTGGTTCGGTGGGGGGGTGTCACTTAACTTGGGCTATTAATCCTATTGGGTAACAGTGACATCCAGGGTTCAGTTCCTACACATACAATACCCCACTGGGTGTCAGGCGCCTGGTACAACTGGGGTTCGCCCAGAAATTGGTCAATGCTGAGTGTAACCCGGAAACAAATCCAAAGTGTCATTGCCAATATGAGAGGGGTTCACCCTCTAATGTACGGAAGGGGGTCTCCCTTGTGTCATCTGAGAGACGTGGAAGTCTCATGTAAATATATATAGGGTGTATCCCCCTTGAACTCCCAGACTGGGAGGTGGTACCACTGAGGGTTGTACCCTCTTAGATTTGCCAGGTGATGTGTATGGAAGGGGGCTTCACCCTAGTTGTACATCAGAGTTGTACCTCCGTGATAAACAACAAGCCATGTATACGCAGACAAAGTTTGTTGAATCAGGCAATATGGGTACTGTGAGGGGGGGCTCACCCCTGTGACATCTGTTATTGCAGAGTCCAGCCCTTAGGTAACTGGGGGCTCACCCCAGGTGATGTGCCATGTAAACAGAGGACGCCCACATATGGCAACTTATTACTTGGCACAGTAGCTGTATTAAAAACATTTGGTTCAGTAGCAGTGTAATCAGATTGTATCCCAGCCACTGGTATGTCACACAGCAATCAGAACAGACATTTGAAGCATCGCAGCATAAAGGACAGTTCTCATCCATAAATAGGTACCTGGAAGTTAAGTAGAATCACTTGCAGGAGGTTCCAAGGCCAGATGGTACAGTAGGTAAGTATTCCCAGCGTCCAGATCATGATAATATGAAATGAAAACAAGATGGCTGCGGTAAATCAGTATTTGCGAGATCCAAGATGGCCGCCGCACTTGCTTAATTGTCAGCCGCAGACCACGAGTTTGCGAGGCTGGCGTCCCCACCACCCTCCAAATCCCCACAGAGACTAGGTGCAGATCGTGGAAGTTAGAGTTAAAGACAGGCAACTACACAGCTCTGAGGGAGAGTGACAGACTATAGTATAGGAACTGATACAGTTATTAAGTCAGTAGTTAAAGAGAGGGGTGAGGAGTAGGGAAAAGGAGAAACAAGCAGCAATATAACTTCACATACCATATAAAGAAATTAACCACCAAACCACAAGGTATAACAGATATATAAATATTTAGTAGAAACACTAGGTAAAATACTCTAACCTGTGCAGTCTGGAGCAGCAAAGAAAGAGGAAGTGATCAGCCTGACAGGGTCCTTTATAGAGTTGGATACTTGTTTCTGATTGGTTGTTTCTGTTTGATCTGTGATGCTGGATTTTACAGTAAAGAGAGTTATGCAAAATATGAAGCCTCCTGTCATGTGAAAAAAATGACATTCAAATGTGTGGACATTATAATGAAATGCACGGAAGTGAGATTTGAACTGCAAGCAGGAAGTATCAGGTGGAACCCAAATATCCCATAGGTGGAACGCATAGAAAAGAAAGATGGCGCCGGCGGGAATTTTTAAATATCCGAAAATCACGAACAGCTGGAGACATCTTGGGGGAATGGTTATTGACTATTGCAAGTCAGGAAGGACGCAAGAGTATTGGATATATTGAATGGGGATGCGCCCTATCACAGCTGATGGCTATCGGGATTCACCCTATTTAAGATCAAGGGACTGGGGGATGGGTAGGCTTATGAATTTTTTGGCATTGATTGTTATTAATTGTACATACATTTTTGGTCCCTGAGGAAGTTCCCACTAGGGAAAGAAACGTAAGTAGGACCTTATTTATATTTATTGTATTTTAATTTATTGTTTTATACCAATAAATCTTTGTTACACTACCTACCAATCGTGTTCCTGATACCTGCTTGAATGAATGTAATACTAAGAGGAGTTCTAGATCCGACACAGGGGAGAATTTTGTGATTTGCGCATACTTCATTGATGTCTGTGAGTGTAATCATTACAGCAGTGAAATATTTTTATATACTGTGTTGCACTATGTCCGGTTTATTTTTTAGGTGTACAACTGTATCCCACTTGTTCTTCTTATTTCTATTTCATGTGAAAATCACTCACAGGGAAGTGATCATGGGAAGCTGTATACAAATGTTTTTTCTCTCATAGGCACTTATTTGTGGTGTTTAGAGGGATACTCACATATAGATAAATGTAATCTCTTCATTTACCTGTCAGAGCACTCTGATTCATTGGCTTGGAATCAACCAATCAGAATGCTCTAAGTCAAATTGAAGGGCGTGGGGAAGCTCCCTGACACTTCTATCTTTACTTTTTACAAGGTGGGAGCTGCCTCCTTGTAATAAACCGAACAAAGAGGTCTCTGTTCATTCGTTTGAAATTTCTATTCATTTATTCGTCTTTCTGACGAATGAATGAATAGATGAAATTCTCGTTCGCATGTCCAAGTGTATAACTGGGCATGCGCGGGAATTTCACAACGCTATCTACACCCTGTTCCAAATTATTATGCAAATTATACTTTTCTCATTTACCTAAATAATTGATGTAAATAACATTCAGCATAATTCTCATGTTATCAACTATTAAGAGTACAATTCAAATTTTATTGAACAAACCTCCTAATGTTAACAGTATTTTTTTTAAACAAAAAACTTACAATGCACTGTTCCAAATTATTACGCAGAGTAAGTTTCAAAACACTTTATAGGTTGTAAAGATCTGAAAATTGTCCTTTGTTGTGTTTGCAGCATATTTACTGAAATCAAAAGCTATTTCAATCAAACGTATAACAACATTTAAACTTTTTAAACATTTTATCAGGTCATGTTACATTTTAACATAGGACCCCATATTTGATAGCAGCTTCACAAGTCTTGCATCCATTGAACTTGTGAGTTTTTGGACAGTTTCTGTTTGAATTTGTTTGCAAGATGTCAGAATAGCTCCCAGGGCTGCTGTTTGGATGTAAACTGCCTCCCACTCTCATAGATCTTTTGCTTGAGGATGCTCCAAAGGTTCTCAATAGGATTGAGGTCAGGGGAGGATGGAGGCCACACCATGACTTTCTCTCCTTTTATCCCCATTGCAGCCATTGATGCAGAGGTATTCTTTTCAGCATGAGATGGTGCATTGTCATGCATGAAGATGATTTTATTACGGAAAGCATAGTTCTTCCTTCTGTACCAGGGAAGAAAGCGGTCAGTCAGAAACTCCACATACTTTGCAGAGGACATCTTTACACCTTTGGGGAACGTAAAGGGGCCGACCAGCCCTCTTCCCATGATTCCGGCCCAAAACATGACTCCACCACCGCCTTGCTGACGTCGCAGCCTTGTTGGAGCAGGGTGGCCGTCCACCAACCATCCACCTCTGCATCCATCTGAACCATCCAGGGTTGCACGGCACTCGTCAGAGAACAGGACTGTTTGAAAATTAGTCTTTATGTATTTTTCTGCCCAATGCAGCTGTTTCTGCTTGTGAGCATTGGTTAGTGGTGGCCGAATAGATGGTTTATACACAGACTCTGGAGGACTCTACACCTTGATGTACGTGGGACTCCAGAGGCACCAGCAGCTTCAAATATCTGTTTGCTGCTATGTAATGGTATTTTAGCAGCTGCTCTCTTGATCCGATGCATGGATCTGGCAGAAATCTTCCTCAATGTGCCTTTATCTGCACGAACCCGTCTGTGCTCTGAATCAGCCACAAATCTCTTAATAGTGCGATGATCACGCATAAGTTTTCGTGAAATATCTAATGTTTTCATACCTCGTCCAAGGCATTTAACTATTTCACTCTTTTCGGCAGCAGAGAGATCCTTTTTCTTCCCCATATTGCATGAAAATGGTGCTCTGCTTAATAATGTGAAACACCCTCCTTTAGTAGTTTTTCCTTAAATTGGGCTCACCTGGCAATCTAATTATCACAGGTGTCCGAGATTGTTTTCAGTGATCAAAAGAGCCCTGAGACACAATGCCATCCATGAGTTAAACTGAAAAACAAAATATTTAATTTTTGTGACACTTAAATAGAATTTGCTTAATAATTTGGAACAGGGTGTAGTGTGCGCAGAAGATGTGTCCCACAGGGACTTCATCTACCCATACAAAGATGGTGGGGCCCAGGACCTAGGTCCGGGCAGAAAATAAAGATGAAAAAATAGGTAATATGGGGGGCATTTGTGGGTGGCTAGGGGGACAAATAGATGTAGTGGAGTCAGGAGCGGGGGTTAAAAAAAAGGATTTGGCCATGACAGTGCTGCTTTAAGAAACAGTGGTCCTAAACACTACTTTGTTGCAAAAATTCAGAGTTAGCATATATGTTTAATCAAAATACTACCCATGTCTGTTTTAGATCTTGCAGTCAAAGTGGTGATTTCTTCTATATTTGGTAGGTTGGTATTTATGATAACATTGTACTGCCTACAACTTAAAACATTCTCCAAAAATGTTTTTTTTAAATATAATATTCTTTTGAGATCATTTATTTTTTTCCAAATTAATCCAATGAAGAAGATAATCCATCTTTTGGTAGGTATACACTTACACTATACATTGAGAGCCAATAAATATATAGTTTAAAACTTTGAATTAACTTAGACTAGATAGTTTACCCAACCTGCCACATAGTGTCCAGGACTAGATGGATCCTTGGTCTATAACTACTATCATGTATGGGCACACTAAGGGTTGTGGGATCCCACAATTGAGGGCAAAGTTGGTACGTTTTATTACCATTATGCAGTAGGAAAGAAGTTAAAAACATAAAAATAAAGATGATTTACAAAAGCTTTTTCCAGAAATTTTGCTAGCACAATTCAGAGATTACATTTTTATTCTAAATAAATTGATACCAAGTCACATTTAACACGAGCGATGAACTTTAATTAGGATGATCAAGTGTAGAAATATTTATCACTACTATGTGCTTGGAGTGTATTTTTTATTAAAACGTAAAGAAACACTCATTAAGTTATTAAAGTGCCAGGAGTTCCCTGGTACCAGCTACCCTTTTGGTGTTAAACCATTCATGAACAGTTTAACTCCAAAGTCTTCTCTTTAGCACCTTATGCTTCTCTCAGGTTCCACTAACAGGAAGTGTCGGACTGCCACGGATAGGGGTATCGCTGATTGTCTGAGAGTGTCAGCTAAGCCAATCAGTAGCTCCCCATACAAAAAAAATGGCTTGCGGTACAAAAAAATTGTGAATTGTGAGCTACTGATTGGCTTGGAGCTGCAGCATTACCCTTTGCTCAGCCAATCAGTGGTGCCCTGTCCAAGACAGTCTGAGGCTTCCTTTTTGAAGAATTTGAAAGAAATGGAAGTACAACGGCAATGCTAAATGGCACTGGAGAGAAGACTCTGAGGTTAAGCCATTCATGGACGGTTTAATCCCTAAAGGTAAGCCGACGCCTGGAACCTCCTGGAACCATAAAAACGCATGACAGTGAAGTTGTTATTGTGCCCAAAGGGTTCCTTTAAAAGAAAATGTATGCAGTACATTTGGCAGATGTCATTAAAAAAAAATCAGAAAAAAAAAATCATAGCACCTTTAAATGGAACCCATAACTTTTTATGTTAATTTTTTACAAGCTATATAGAGCTGTTATATAATCTTTTACAATCTTTATATTTTTGTTACATAATTTCCTGTATCCGTTCTGTTTTATAAACACTTACAAAAATTATCCCATTTACAAAATACATTTTGAAGAAAAAAAAAACAAGAGTCCAGCACTTCACATGTCTATTAGTTATCAGGATCATATTGACTTGCAAAACCACTTTGGTTTTTCCATGGTTTCTAGTGTGTGATTAACAGGTACCATACTATGATCCAGTGTGTTTTAGAAATCAATTGTTTCAAAAGTTTCAGTGACATTAGGGTAGGAAAAAGACTGTTTAACAAGGAAAAGAAAATCCAAAGATGTCATATTTCTCTGGTATCTTAATTACATACAAAATAGTGACTCATATAATAAAAAACATTACAGTTTCAAAACCAAATGTTTTACTATAAAATATTCGTTAGTGCCTGTTGACATTTGCAACAGATATTTAAAAAGAAAATTAAGATGACTCTTTAAAGGTACAATCCAACCACCATGAACACTGCAGTTTAATGAGACATGATATTTTCGTTTTCATATTAGTCCGGAAGTGAGGATGCAAAATAGGAAAGTATTGTAGTATCATTTAATATATTTTTATTGGACTAACAGAAAGTTGACAAACTTTTGAGAGTTCCTCCTTTATCAAATGTTAAATGCTTTAGATTTGATAAATTGGCGAAATACCGAATGATTGTCACTGCAAATTTCTGTAAGTCAAAAAAAAAAAAAGATAATAAAAAAATTCTGCAGAAGTTCACTTAAGTAGTTATGGTGCTAGGAAGATAACAACTTATCTTTAATACCTTCAAACTCTCCACTGCTCAGACTTCCTGCAAATTGTGAAAATCGTACGGGAAAGCATTGCTCGGAAAAAACGAATGCCTATGTCAGGACTACAATCTGACATCTGCAAATAGGCTCAAAGTAACAGCCCCCTACAGCCTCCCACACACTATAGTACGGAGGGTTCTGATGTCACTCAGAGCCATACAGAGATCAATGCAGATTGCTATAACTTGTTGTAAATACATGCATTTCACAAATTATTATTCAACTGTACTTACTGTATGCTGGCATTAAGCTCCAATAATGACATTAAATATTAAGTATGTTATATTGTTAATAAAACCACCAGTGTTCCTTACATATAGAGATAAGCAGTATATTTATTTTCCTCACACCTACCATATGTGAGCACATTGATATTGCTTACTTCTGTGCTAATATTTCACAAACTTGGTCTTTGAAGTTTGATTACTGGAGATTTCAAACAATGCATGAATTTAAAATGCACAGCTTCCTCACATTACAAGCAATTAGTTGGATGTAATGATTATGTTGCGAGTGTACCTTTAACATCGAACCCACCCATTGCAAGGAACAAACAGGGGATTGATAAAAATCTTTATCTTAGAAATGTTTACTAGTTAATAGTGATGTTGGATTATTTCAGTAGTTTTGCAATTAAGAAATATTGATTTTTGTAATGATAAATTTAAGATGGCTTCAAGGGTCAAGCAGTAGGAGACAGATCTATTATGAGTTCATCATATAGAAGTTTTTTTACTGATATAAATTGGTCTTTTGCAACTGACTGTACAATTGAATATTTTTAACTCACTATTTTAGTTATTGGGTTATTAAACAATGTCAGAATTGCAAGCAATTTAAAGTGCATTAAAAAGTGAATTTTGAATTTAAAGGGACACTATAGTCACCCAGACCACTTCAGCTCAATGAAGTGGTCTGGGTGCCAGTTCCCTCAGGTATTAACCTTTCAGATGTAAACATAGCAGTTTCAGAGAAACTGCTATGTTTACATTTGGGGTTAAGCCAGCCTCTAGTGGCTGTCTTCCAGTTAACTACATTAGCTTTAAATTTGACTTGATTTGAATTCACTTTGAATGCATGGCAATTCTCACTGACAGTGTTTCTTATGTTAAGGGATATCTTTGCATAATACAAAAAAGGGTTATTCAGTAAAGTGAGAATTCAAAGTAAATTTAAAATTTAATGTAAAAGTAGGTGAAATGGAAAAATTCTCAGTTGGAAATGCATATAGTTCTGCTTCTTTGGTCTTACATATGAAATTCACTTTTTATTCTCACTTTGGTTTCTGTATATAATCCTGTCATTGTTCTGCGGAGTCAACACCTGACTAGCAAAATATAGAAAACAAATGAAGACTATAAATAATAGAGTTTTCTTTCCAAATTATGTATTTTGATTTAAAATGTATAAATCTTCTGCAATATGCGACATTTTACTGTTTGGTGACTTTAGTCCAAAGATAAAAGTAATAGTACTACAGTATGCCAATGATATTGCAGAAACATTGTAAATATTTTTTTTTTATACAATAAGACTGGGTTATTTACTAGAGAAGGAGTAGGCAACCTTCGGTACTGCAGATGTTGTGGACTACATTCCCCATATTGCTCTAACAGCCATAATGCTGGCAAAGCATCATGGGAGGTGTATTCCAATACATCTGGAGTGCCGAAGGTTGCCTATGCCTGCACTAGAGTATGAATTATTGGGAATTCAAAGTCTGTTTCAGATTGTACACCTAAATAGTCGATTTGGAGATTTTTCCAAATTCAGCAATTTGTGCCCAAGATTTGGAACTCCCTTTGAATTCACAATTCATAGTAAAGAATAATGTTGAAAACTTAATTGCTTCATAAACAGATTGAAGATTTTTAAATTGCTTCTACGCATGGGATGTATGGTCTTCCTCACTCTCGTTGACATAGGTAGCAGGGAAATAACCTCTCCTTCCATTTACGGTACCATACCACCAACCATCTTCATCCTTGGTATGAACTATTACACGATCACCTGAAAAAATATATTCATTAAACCTTGCGTTACTCTAAGGGCACATTAATTCACTTACATGACATCATTACATATAGTTGTATTATCCAAAGTGGCAATATAGGCCCTCTATTCTATATTTCTATAAAAGGGCTTATATGTCTCCTGAGCCAACACACAGCAATTCATATTATGATATGTACAGTGTTTCAAGTGAATGTAATAGGAGGAACAGGATTGGCTGAAATGTTAGGGCCAGAATGAAGAAATTCTGGTTTCTGGAATATACCAGCTGCCCAGCTTATACAAAAGAAGCGCCAGAAAGTCTTTATCTTATCTATTTAGAAATAGATAAGTGATGTGATCGCATCACTAGCTCGATCCCAAAGAGGTGGACCTATCTGAAAATAGAGTTGGTCCACCCAAGTTAATGACAGGTCAACCTCACGTGAATGGCAGGTCAGCCTGGCCCACTGAGGTCAGGACATACAGGAAGCACTGGTTTAAAGCTCCCTGCAAGGACATTTAATCATAGAAATGCAGTAGCTCAATGTATCTCTATGGGGAAATTCAACATTTTTATGAAGACAGCAACAGGAAGGGCTTTCTGAGTGGCAGACACTATAGGTGTCCTTAAAGATACATATAAACACAGATTTCTTTTCAGAAAAGGCAGTAATTTACAACTACCAGACTGCAGAGACAGTCGTTTGGACCACAAATTTTATAGCTTGTTTTTTAATGCATTATGGAGATTGGGGAGTCAACTTTAACTCTGGGTGTCTCTTTGCGGGAAGGTATTTTAGGCTTAACATGGCGTACATTTGTATCTTTCTCCTAATACAATACAGTCCCCAGAAAACAAACACTTGACTGACTAATTTTGCATGGTGGTAGTAAGAATAACACAAAACATTTAAAGACACAGGCTTCATTTACAACATACCTTTCTTCAAGCCAAGTTCTTCCTCTGTCTGAGCCTCATAAGGATATAAAACTGTGCATGAACTTATATTTTGAATATTTATGTCTGAAAATACAAATATAAGAGGATATATGTGACATTTCTGTTACCCACTATTTCATTAAACCCCTTAAGGACGGAGCCAAATGTACACGTTGTGAACGAAACAAAATGTAAACCAAACCTGGCATTTGCCCTACATGTCTGTCCAACCGTAATTCACCTCTTTCATAGTAAATGCACCCACCCTTATTATATATCATTTTATTCAGGGGAAACATGGCTTTCATTTAATATCAACTATTTAGCTATGAAACATAATTTAATATGAAAAAAATGGGAGAAAATAAGATTTTGTTTATTTTTTTAGTTCTACATGACATTTTAACTGTCAATGTCGTAATACTGTTTGCTTTTACTGCAATAAAATAAGCATATTCATATTCAGCAAAGTATCACGTGTAAAACAGTACCCCCTATATACAGATTTTATGGCGTTTTTGGAAGTTACAGGGTCAAATATAGCACGTTACATTTGAAATTGAAATTCGCCAGATTGGTTACGTTGCCTTTGGGACTTTATAGTAGCCCAGGAAAGAAATTTACACCCATAATGGCATATCATTTGCAATAGTAGATAACCCAAGGTATTGCAAATGGGGTATGTCCAGTCTTTTTTAGTAGCCATTTGGTCACAAACACTGGCCAAAGTTAGTGTTAGTATTTGTTTGTGTGTGAAAAATGCAAAAAATGCTAATTTTGGCCAGTGTTTGTGACTACTAAAAAGGACTGGACATACCCCATTTGCAATACCTTGGGTTGTCTACTATTGCAAATGGTATGCCATCATAGGGGTAATTTTCATTCTTGGGCTACCATAGGGTCTCAAAGGCAACGTAACCAATCTGGCGAATTTTAATGTGAAAAAAATGAAACACAAGCCTTATATTTGATGCTGTAACTTTTGAAAACATCATAAAACCTGTACATGAGGGGTACTGTTGTACTCGGGAGACTTCGCTGAACACAAATATTTGTGTTTGAAAACAGTAAAAAGTATCGCAGCAATAATATCGTCCGTGTAAGTGCTGTTTGTGCGTGAAAAATGCAAAAAACTTCACTTTTACTGGCGATATCATCGTTGTAATACATTTTACTGTTTTGAAACACTAATATTTGTGTTCAGCGAAGTCTCCCGAGTAGAACAGTACCCCCCATGTACAGGTTTTATGGTGTCTTGGAAAGTTATAGGGTTAAATATAGTGCTAGCAAATTAAATTCCTTTTACTTTTGGCATGGGTTGTCAGGCAGGTCCCGCTAATTGTAATTAATTAAGATACCTAATTATGTAAAAATATTATATAAATATATATGTAGAATTAATATATGTATATATATATATGTATGTGAATATATATGTATATATATAATTTTTAAAAAATATTTTTATTTATATATAGGTATATATAGTGATATATACGTATATATTTATGTATATAGATATATATTATTTTGTTCTACGTGTATTTTGATATAAATATATATATATATATATATATATATATATATATATATATTAATATCACAATACAGTTAGAACGAAATAACACACATCTATATATTTTTTAATTATTTTTTACTGGGTAAGTATAGAAAGACCGGAGGGCGTACTATTACGCCCGGCGGCGTTTAGAGCCGCCTAAAATAGGACGTAATAGTACGCCCTCCGGTCTTAAGGGGTTAAACATCATTCCTTACTAAAACATTTCTTGAATATGTAATATTACACAATATACCTTGCCAAACCATCTATTACATATATTTCCCTTACAAAACCATTTCCCTTCAATTCTTCAAATTAACATTGTGTCCTCTGTAACATATACAATAACTGACCATATTCAAAGAATATTAGAATATTTCTAATAAATTCATTTTCAAAAGCCTTGAAAATTAATTGGTTATGAAAATGCATTTATGAACTATCTATGTACTGCATGCTCTATAATAACTTACTGGTAATTTTTTTATTTGAAACTCTAGACTTCATGTAATACCTTGGATTAGTTTATAGGTAACAGTTGCCCTGGATCCTATCAAACATCTCAATTTCAAACAATTTCAGTCTATGGCAAATTCATGTTACATATAATATTAGAACATACTAACTAACATTGTATTTTATTAGGCAGTATAAACAAGTACAGAAAATATCTGCATAATTCCCCCCTCATGAGCAAAATACATATTCTCCCAACTTCACAGTCTTCTTAAAATATCCTCTCCCAAATAGTTATATACTCATTTACAGTCATAAAAGTATCTCAGTCATTTAGAGCACCCTTAGCCATAAACCATTCCTACAACCATAAACCCACCTTACAGCTATGCACCCCTCTACAGCTAAACAGCTTTCATCAACCAGCTGTATTACTATATCTGCCTCCCACTGCTTTAGACTTCCCCCTCCACATCTATATAGCTAGAGCTCCTGCAATATTTCCTGCATCTCGTCCAATTTATTTCAAAGAGTGGAATTTTTTCCCTAAACAGGAAGAAGCCTACAGTTTATACTTCCTCATATATGTATGAAAGAAACAGGATGTGGACCAAGGACAAGGAAGTCCGAGGTGCACGTTAAAGAGTTTTTTTTATTATTTATTTATTTTTTCTTTGTATCTTTAGGTTTATTAATAAAAGTGTTTTTAATCCTTGTATAACTCTGAGGACTCTTTAACGTGCAACTCAGATTTCCTTGTCCTTGGTCCACATCCTGTTTTTTGTGTGTTGAATTTAGGGTTACCCCCTGGCAAGAGATTCTCAGGACACACTATAACCCCCCCTATCTAGAGGGGTATTCTTTGTTTTTCTATTTTCTCATATATGGCATCATATCCACGGCTATTAGGGGGCATGTGGAGGATTGGACTATCTAAGACAAAGCATTGAGAGTGATGGCTGCTGAGAAGACAAAAACTGTACCCTACCTGCCATGGCACAACTCTTAGTAGGTCTTGCTAACCGGCAAACAACCCACTAACGGTCTCCTGCCTGCCTAATAATTCAGTAGTGTGAGACTGTCTTCTCCTTCCTATAAATTTTAGAGTGACGAGAGTCTGTCTTATAGTGTCTAATATTGCCTGGACAGACAAAGAGATGGATCCACTTTTTTTTTAATTTAAATTTAAAAAATTTAACATTTCTTTTAAAATCACCCTATTGCTTTAGACTTGTTAAGAGGAGGTTCTCCCGAAAGCTAGTTATTACTAAATTCTGTTAGTCCAACAGCAAAAAGGAATTTCAAGATACGAATTTCCCGTGTTATTTTACATCAGCCATACAGATGAACATATTACACATACATGATCTTATCATTAGAAATAACCATAAATAAGGCATTGCTATTACATATCAATTACCAGATTGATCATCATCCCACTCTTCCACATCAATGGAATGATGTTTTTTGGAAAACTTTTTTGTTAGTCCTCTCGGAGGTTTATCAGGAAGTCCAGCTGAATTCTCTACAGCACTATCATTTGTATCATGTGATATCAGGCTGCTAAACCTAGCACTCCGCCGGCTAGATATCCTCAAACTTTGAGAACGACTTAGCTTTCGAGTATTGATAGATCGAGATATCTGAACTGAAGATAGCTGGCAGCCCTGAAAAAAAAAGAAAGAACAAGACAAAGAGTTTTTGTTAATACAACATAATACAAATAGTGATTATGGTGCAAGGAGCCTTTGGGTTTAGCCCCTCAGGTTGCTCTCAAACCATTTTAGGAAATTTGACAGAAAATGTGGATCTCCAGCATGCAAGGATCACTCCCACTGATTCTGATAAGGTGTTGTAGAAGTTTATCTTCTTTTTTTTTTCCCATACAAATTAATTTAGTTTACACAGTGGTGACAGGATGTGAGTTCTTAGCCCAGTGCTTGCACACACCCATTGAAATGTAAATTTGGATGAGTTTATATAAATAATGTATATATGAAACTTTCACATTATCTGGCCAGTAGTAGAGAGACCGGACTTTGGATGCCACTATTTTTGTCAAACCATTAGATAAGTAGCAAAACCCAGATAGACAGCACTCAGCTCCTTTTGGCATAACCAATATAATAATCTGTATTATTTATGGTGTTTAGAGTCCTTTTAAGTTATATTTATATTGCACAAACAATGTTGTGTTTATGCACGAAATGAGGCATTGTAAAGTATCAAATAAGATAATTAAATTTTTTGGCTAAAATGTCATGATGGAATTTCTATGACATTAATTATGTTTCTTATAACAGATGCTTATTTATGTACAAAAGGAATAATTCAAGCAACATGACCTCTGCAGCTTGCTATGGTGGTTATGGTGCCAAGAGTGTCCTGCTCCATCCCACAGTAAAATGTCAAAAAGATTTAGCAGTTTTACAACTTAAATCCATGGTGAGCCTGTACAGGACCATGCTCATTGGCTGAGAGCACTCTAATAACAATGTCAGCCAATGATAGTGGTCCTGCTCTGCCATGAGCATCTGGAGAAGGCCTTATGTGGCATTGTTCTGGACTCAGGTAAGTTATCAAACCATAATAAAATATTTTACCATGGGACAGTGGAATTGCACGCTTGGCACATAACCACTACAATGCAGTTGTGGTGATTGCAATGTTATTTTAATATGAGTGGCATAAATTTGTACAAATTTGTGAAAAATATTGCCAATTGAGCTATATTCCCAACTCATTTATTTTGGCTTAAAATGTGTGTCCTTTGTCTATTTACCATAAGTTCTGTGTACATAGTTCTAATTAAACAAGAAACACATGTAATAGTTATCACGGGTGTAAAACGTACCTTCTCTTTCCACGTATTGATTCGCTCACTACACGGGTGCGTTGGTAGAGGTTGCTCTTGGAGAGAAGCTACGGCTGAGGTGAGCTTGAAATGATTTGCTTCCAAGAGGTTTATTTTTAAGCCTGTCTTTTAAAAACAATGTGAAATCATGCATAAGGTTTATTGTTATCAACTCAAACAAACCACATGGAAGGAAATCAAAACATGTCTTGTCTTTGAAATGACCAGTCTGGCCGAGCTATTATCAAGGTAGAACGTTCAAGTTAAAAAAATATATGTATATTTAAATAGGCAAAAGGTTGTCCACTGGTGCAGTAGATTCCAGAAGACATGGTATATCTTCTGATCTATACATCAGAGGCCGCGTTGCTCCAACTAAATGCAGTTGTTCTGGTGTTTATAGTTTGTTCCTGCAGGATTTCAGAGAAAAAGCAGTGTTTACATTACTGCCTAGGAACACCTCCAGTGGCAGTCAGTCAGCAACTTAAGGTGCTTCTATGGTCAGTGCCGCACAGTGCCCAGTACTGACGTTCAGCGTCTCCACGCTCTACACATTCCTCATAGAGATGCATTGATTGATTGATTGATGCGTAATAGCCTCCCAATTTTTTCCTATGGTGAAGCATGGGATTGGTTGAGATCATCAATTTTGATGATGTCAGCCAAGGAAGTGGAACAGACCCACGTGACGCTGGAATCAAGGTAAGTTTGAACCCTTAGGGGGTCGGCTACCTAAATGGTGGTTTTAAATCTATAGCATATAATCTATATATACAAATGTGTATTCCTGACACTATAGAGTTTCTTTACCATGAAAAACTGACTAAATAGGTCTAAACTATATTCAGATACTATCACAGGTCCATAGGCAGCCATAATTTTGTTTAAATAAAATCCATCCCATATTTATATACAGTACAAAGCATTTACAATGCCGGCAAGATATTTAGGTCCATTCACTACAGAGTATGTTTTGTTATGAGTTGACAAGTGACTTTCAGACTAAATATACCAGATGAAAAATAATCCTATTAAGAGGATGAAGATATTTATCCAACAACTCGTTAGGCCTGTATTTTAACACATTTGTCAACTCAATAAAGCTCACTGTTTAGTAAATAAAGTATTTACAGTTCTGCAGTTTATATACTTTGATTAAAAAATACCTCTTCAAGGAGTACTGCTGTTTCCTCTTCACTTTTGATGTCTGTAAATGCTGGATTTTCTGCATAGGCTTTCAGCATTTTTTCCAGTCCTAAGTGATATTTAAAAACACAAATCTAATTTAGCTCTGTACTACTATGTATCCCTATGTACAGTGATGCCAATTGTAATATATTTAAAATTTCAGCACGTAATATAAAATACCTCTATTGCAATGATCATGTTAATGGATGTTGGTAAAAAGCAACATTGAATTAACAGATACAGCTTTATAGTAAGGATTATTCCTCTACTAAATTAAAATATATTTGTTGTTCTACATATAACTGAGTAAAAACATTTAATAATAAAATATACCTTCTCTATCTTTCCGAGCCTTTTCTATGTCCTGTTCAAGCCTTTCTATCTTCGAATTAATAGAATTTATTCTTCTTTCCTTATCCATTGCAATAGAATGATCTTCTTCCTATTTGAACAAAGAAAGCAGCAGAATTATACAGGTATTTATTAATAATAATAATAATAATAGCAATAAAAGCGATAAGAAACAAATACAAATAGAATTAATTATGGAATTATCTAAATTGTAAACAGAGAGCCGAAAAAAAAATCTTACATAATAATCCAGGAGAAGAAATTCGGATTTGCTATTTTCAGAATAAACAGCAGTATCGTCCAGGAAATTCTGTATGTCCTTTTCGACATCGATACTTTTAATAGCTTGGTCAATTTGGTTCTGACTCTGTTAATAGATGCATAAGCTGTTATGACAACTGTTATAACGTATGCATAAGCTGTTAGACAAAAAAATGAATTCCTTCACATTAAAATGCAGTTTGATAAATTCATAGAAGTTTGATGAATTCGTAGAATAAAAAAAAATCTCTTGTGCTGTTTTATAAAATTTCTTACAAAGAGAGGAATTGTGGGAAACCGAAAAAAATTAAATCAGAATGGCTGCACTCACTGCCTTGTTCTGTTAGTGGAGGCACACCAATCATACTACTTATCAGTTTACCTAAACAGGATACATGCAATCATATGGAAGGAGTGACAATTCTTCATTAATAAATTTGTGATATAAAACATCACTTACAGTGTTCAATGATTGTCCAAAATTCAAAACATGTTGGTTGTACCGTGTAAGGATGTGAGACAGTAATTGAATTCTTTCTTTTTCAAGCTCTTGAATACTCTGAAATTTAACAGCACATATAATAATCACAAAAAAATAATCCTTGATCGGCCTGCTGTAAAACACATAAGACTGCAATTCTAAAATTTTACCACTACTCTTGTCACCACCATTTTAATATGGAGATATAGGTTATTCAAGAAAAAAACAACACACACACACACATTCTCAGAGTAACACACTAGTCAGCCACAAGAACAACAAAAACATTGATTATTTCACTACAATGGCACCTGTCAAGGGCTTGGGTATATTGGGTGAACAGTCAGTTCTTGAATTTCATGTGTTGAAAGCAGGGAAAATGAGCAAGCAAGAAGATCTTAGTGACTTTGACAAGGGCCAAAAAGTGATGACTAGATGACTACGTTTGAGAATCTCCAAAACTGCTTTGTGGGGTGCACCCAGTATGTAGTGGTTAATACCTACCAAATGTGGTGCAAGGAAGGACAACTGGTGAACCAGGTCCTGGGCGCCCAAGGCTCCTTGAAATATGTAGGGAGCAAAGGCTAGTCCATCTGGTCTAATCACACAGAAGATCAACTGTGTTTCAAATTGCTGAGAAACTTAATGCTGACCATGATGGAAGGATGTCAGAACACACAGTGCATCACAGTTTGCTGAGTATGGGGCTTCGTAGCAATCAACAGACTGGTCAGAATCCCCATGAAGTCCCCTGTCCAGCACTGAAAGTATCTTTAATGGAGACATAAGCATAAGAACTGGACAATGGAACAATGGAAGAAGGTTGCTTGGTTTGGTGAATGTTTTTTTTTTAGATCAAGTGGATGGCATGGTGCATTAACCTGGGGAAGAGATGGTAGCAGCATGCACTATGGGAAGAAGGCAGGCCCGCAGAGGCAGTGTTATGCTCTTCATGACAATAGTGTTCCCTGATTACAGTGGCCTCTTTCAGCAGTATAATGCACCATGCCACACTACAAAAATTGTTCTAGAATGGTTTGAAGAAAACGACAAAGAGTTCAAGGTGTTGCTTTGGCTTCCAAATTCCTCAGACCTTAATCTTATTGAGCATCTGTGGATGTGCTGAAACAACAAATTTGATCCATACAGGCCCCACCTCACAACTTTCAGGACTTAAAGGATCTACTGCTAATGTCTTGGTGACAGATACCACAGGACACAATCAGTGGTCTTGTGGAGTTCATGCATCGACACATCAGAGCTTTTTGTCAGCCTGAGGAGGACCTACATTATCTTTGGTAGGTGGCTTTTTAATGTTGTGGCAGATCAGTGTATACTTAAATAATATACTGTAAATATAATACGTGTGACTTGTTGGGCATTCAAAGTAAATTTAACATATTAGTCCAAATTAGCCAAGTTATAATCATTGCTGATTTTAAGAATGTTATTAGTTCCACTATTTTGACCTAAAATTAGAAATTTACTCTGAATTCACACCACTGATTAACAATAATAATTAAGATATTAAGGCCAAAGGTTGAAGTCCAATTTTCAGAATTCTGTATTGATTTTAATGTTACAAAATAATTAATTTGTGAAGCACCATGCAGTATAGTTTTAAACAACCTTAGAAAATAACATAGAGCATTCTAAAAACTAAAGAATAAACAAACACACAAATCAATGTGTTCATTTCTTATTTGTTAATTACTCAAGATGATTATTCCACCTATAGAACACGATAAATCGGTTTTGTTTATCAATAATTGTTGCATAAAAGCAATAGCATTTTATTAGTACTTGCCATATAACAGTTTTCCAGTACATTCTCCCATTTCATTCTTACTGCTTGGCCGGCTATATTTTCTTGGTAATAATCTTCATCAGTTTTCGTCAATATTTCTGTAGATTTTTTCAGTTTACTGAAAAGCTGTAAATCAAATACATAATTTAAATCACTAAAATTACATATGTACTAACCTTTCAGACTAAGGAATGTTGTATTTAAAAAATAAATAAAAAATGTTTCTTTAGAGTTTTCTAATCGAGTAATCTTGCCTCCACTTTTGTTGTCCCATCCTACTCCAAATGAATAAGAAACGGTTACTGTAATGCTATTGCTTTAAAAAATATATATTTACAGTTGTAATCAAAAGTATTCAACCCCCACTGAAAATCAAGTTTATTGTCAAAATGTACAAACTTTCAGATGTTTGCTATGAATAAATCAAACAAAAGAAATTGAAATAGCTCAACACAACAAATGCTTCAATTGGTACCCCAAATTCAACTGAATATGCAACTTATGTTGACTTCTCCAGTCTCAAAGTTATTCAACCCCTTCATGGCAAGCGTCTTTAGTACTTAGTAGGGCACCATTCTGCTGTTTTGACCTGCTGCAAACGAGATGCATAGTCAGACACCAGATTCTGGGAGTGTTCATGAGCAATGGCATCCAATTCAGTAATATCTTGGTTTTGTGTGCTGCCACCACCTCTTCTAAATCCTACCAGAGAAGGGCTTCAAGTCAGGTGACTGTGATGGTCACTGTACAATTTTCCAGGACTTCTTCTGCAACCAAGCCTGGGTGGAATTTAAGCTATGCTTGGGATCATTGGCGGAACTACCATGGTCGCAGGGGTCGCAGCTGCGACTAGCCCATCACTCAATGGGGCCCTGCCGCTCTGTGGATCCCTGCTGACAGGACTATCTCCCCTTGCAAAACTGCTATTTAGTATATTGCCAATTCGGCAATATACTAAATAGCAATTATCCCACCTCAGTAGGGGGCAGAGTGGGGTGCAGATGGATTATCCAGCTATATTCATTATTTGTGTGCCGCAGAGGCACAGCTAGCACACATGCCGGAACTCAATGCCTTCCCCTCACCTCTTCTTGGGCAGAGTTCTGGCAGAGCTGCCACCTACCCAGCCTGCAGGGCCCCTCCCTCAGTGCCCAGGATGACTGCACAGCTCAGAGCAAGCCCAGCAGAGCTAAGGCCCCCAGAAAGCCCTGCTCCAGCCTGCAGCAGTGGCACACAGGATCAAGGTGAGTGAAATATTCTACCTCACCTCTCCCTGCACACATCTGAGGCTGTCTCTTCCTGGCTCTACTTCCTTCTGTGTGTCTCACTTCCTTTCTGTCTCTCTCTGGCTCTCCTTTCCTTGTGTCACTCTGTCTCTATCTAGCTTTCTAGCTGTATCTCTCTAGCTTTATAACTGCCTCTCTCTAGCTTTCTAGAGGTCTCTGGCTCTCCTTTCCTTGTGTCACTCTGTCTCTCTCTTTTTTAGCTGTATAGAGGGACAAAGGTTTAAAAATAATATCAGGAAGTATTACTTTACTGAGAGGGTAGTGGATCCATGGAATAGCCTTCCAGCTGAAGTGGTAGAGGTTAACACAGTAAAGGAGTTTAAGCATGCGTGGGATAGGCATAAGGCTATCCTAACTATAAGATAAGGCCAGGGACTAATGAAAGTATTTAGAAAATTGGGCAGACTAGATGGGCCGAATGGTTCTTATCTGCCGTCACATTCTGTTTCTATGTTTCTATGTTTCTATGGCTCTCTTTTCCTTGTGTCACTCTCTGTGTCTCTCTATTTCTTTCCATGTCTAGCTTGGTCTCGTTTTTGTCGTCTCTGGTTTTCCTTCTCTCTGTGTGCCTCTCTTCTCCCTCTCTGTCTCCTCTGGCACTCTCTATCTCCCTCTTTGTTTCTTTGTTTCCCTCTCAAACAGCCACAAAGACAATCACACTCAGCCAGCCCTCACACACCCACACAATCACACTCATCCAACTACACGTATACATGCAGCACTCAGTCAGCAACACAATCACACAAAGAAACCACACACATCTCAACCATGTGTATTGCTTAGTGGGGAGTGAGGAGGAGCGAGAATATCTACAAGGTGGAGTGACAAGGGTGCCCTACTTTAATTTTTGCACAGACGCCCAGCGGTCCCTAGTTACGCCTCTGCTTGGGATCATTCATTGTCTTGTTGGAAGATCCAATGACACCCAATATTCAGCATCCTCACAAATGGCATGACATTTTCTCCCAGGATTTCATGATACTTTAATTAATCAATTAATCCACCCATACACTTCAGGTTTCTAGTGCCAGAGGATGCAAAGCAGCCCAAAAGCATCACCAAGCCACCACTTAACTGTAGACAGAGTATTCTTTTCAGCGTATGCTTCATTCTTCCATCAGACATACTGCTAATCCTTAGAGCCGAAAAGTTCCAGTTTTGTTTCATCGCTCCACAGAACAGAATCCCAAACTTCTGTAGCTTATTTATATGATTTGGAGCATAATGTAGCAGACTTTTTTTATGCTTTGGGATCATTAGTGTTGTACGTCTTCAAGTTCTGGCATTGAAACCTTCTGCGTTTAGTATGCACCTTATGGTGCTCACTGAAACCTCAGTGTCTGTTGCCACCAAGTCTTGCTGCAGGTCTTTTGCAGTCACTCAAGGGTTTTTCACAACCTGCCTTCTCAGGAATCTGGTTGCAGCCATTGATAGTTTCCTTTTTCTACCCCATCCACACAGTGTAAACACTGTTCTTTCAACTCTGAACTTGTTAACTATGCTTCTAATGGTGTCGCTAGGAACATTTAGTGCCTCCGCTATCATTTTGTATTCTGTTCCTTGTTTCTGAAGGGTAATGATATCTTCTCATAACTTTGTGAACCACTCTTTTGACTTAGCCATATTGCTAACATGCAGTAAAACGTGACACTCAACAAACCCCTAGACAGTTCAGATATTTAAAGTGTTCCAGCTCAAGCACACCTGGTGAAACTAATGAAGCCCTAGAATAGTTGCATCAGGTGTGCTTGAGAAAACACATGTTTTAAATTTTTGTGTGGTTGTGAGAGATTCTTTTCAGGAGGTTGAAAAAATTTGAGACTGGAGAAATCATTATAAGTTGCATTTTGAGTTGAATTTGGGGAAACCACTTTAAGCATTCATTGTGTTGAGCTATATCAATTGCTTTTGTTTGATCTGTTCATTACAAACAACTGAAAGTCTGTAAATTTGATAATAAACCTGATTTTTAGTGGGGGTAAAATAATTTTGATTACAACTGTAAATGTATGTGTGTAAGAAATACTCTCCTAGATGATACACCTATGTCTGAAGGTAAATCCAGATTCTTTTGCTCACCACACCTAGGTAATACTGGTTACACCTCTCTGATGATGCCTTCAAGAGGCCAGAAACCATTATTTAAGTTTGATATGACTCCATCTGCAGTTGTTTTGATTTCAAACACAGTGGTTTCCAAACCAACACATTGATGAGACTAGAGGAATGATTTGGGAAACACTAGAAACATAGAATGTGACGGCAGATAAGAACCATTCGGCCCATCTAGTCTGCCCAATTTTCTAAATACTCTCATTAGTCCCTGGCCTTATCTTATAGTTAGGATAACCTTATGCTTATCCCACGCATGCTTAAACACCTTCACTGTGTTAACCTCTACCACTTCAGCTGGCAGGCTATTCCATGCAAATACCAAAATATTTCAACCAACCTGCATGCATACACTTAATATCATAGACAGCACACACATACATTAAACCTCAGACAGTCCACACACACATAATGCAACAGGCAGCCCACATACAAACACAAAATACCACAAACAATCCACAAATCCAAATACCACAAACAATCCACATACACATGCAACAACACAGACAGTCCCCACTACACACAAATTCAACAACCAACTCACATACACATATTTATCAGACACATACTTCACACATAAGGCAGTCCGCATAAACTCACACAAACACAAACAGTTCACACACACACTCATAGTACCACAGACATACATTCATAACACAACACGTAGACCACACACACAATACCACAAGCAATACAAACTAGCAATGTCCTGCTACACACACATGCACACAATGCCACAAGCAGCCCAATTTCACATTCAAAACCCTGCAAGCCAACCTCATCCACACACACAATACCACAAACAACAATACATACACTACAGACAGCCTGTATATATACTCAAATAACAAAGCATATAGCCCACACACATATACAACCTCACAAGGCATCCGCTGAATACATACATAACACAAGCTGAATTCTTCAACTTACATAAATGTTACTTTAAAGACTACAATATGCACCCTAAGGATTACTGCCAAAAGATTGCCTATCCTTCTCTAAAATCTTAACAGAGTAGATTCTTCCTATTAGCATTCATAATTTACACACTCCTCTGTCAGAAGTGCTGTGTTACTCACACAGCTTGTAATTTATCTGATTCTAAAATACTGAACAAAGTGGTTGAATATAAATTTTACTTTTGTTTAATATTGTTAAAACAGGAATTATTTTCATTTGATTACTCTTCAACTTCAGGATAAAACTTTTTAAAGTTATTCCCACCACCCACCCCCTTTCCACACACACGTATACACAGACAAACACACCAAAGCCAGTTGGAAGGAGCCAGATATATATTCAGTGGGTAAACAAATATGTAAATGTTCTGTTTGCTTATTTAATCTGACAACACCTTGTTTAACAGTACTGTGAACAATGCAACTATGTAAACTTTAAACAGTGTATGTGTAAGCAAGGATAGATCTGCCGTTCATCCAAACATGCTTTCCAATTCATATTATCTTTCTCCCAGCATGTGATATGTCAAAACCGTAATAGAACTTCTTGAAAAGACCTGCACTACTGATTTTTTATTTTTTATACATACCATTCATTTATAAGACCAGTATATAGTTACATAGTTAGAGTAGAGATGGTAGCCGTATTAGTTCAGTGATGCAGATGTAAAAATAACAGATGAAATTCGTATCTTGGAAAACCTTTTTTATTATACTAACAGAATTTTGGAATGACAGGCTTTTAGACTTAGAAAGGATGGTTCTCCTGAAAGCTTGTCATTCCAAAATTAGGTTAGTCCAACAAAAAAGGTATTAAAAGATACGAATTTCATGGCTACAGAAGTGTCCAAGACACATATGGAAGGCCCTACTACCTGTCACACAGAACCTGTTAAGAGTGTGGGGCACAACGAGGAACAAGTTGGTGTCCAATCCCCAGCTACCTATGGCCACGCCAATACAAACAATAGGCATAGAGATTCCTACATTCACCTGGGACACCTGGAGGAGAAGGGAATACACCACATATACCAAGTCATTGAGAGAGGTAGACTGAAAACGCTCCCAGCCATTCAAGCAGAGTATGCCTTACCACTAAAACCACATTCTCCTACCTACAACTCAAATCGTATGTGTCAGATAAATTAAAAGACCAACTAGGACAAGATGACAAAAGAACCATGATGACTTTTGAACAGCAATGTGTAGGAACTGCGCCACTCAAGAAGACAATGTCCTGGGGGTACCAGAAGCTAGTCTCAACTCAAACACACACACTAGAGCAGATCAAAAGAGATTGGCACAGGGCATACTCGGCCCATCGAGGGCTCACCGCATGTGCCAACGACCTAGAATTACAGCGCAAAATTATGTACCGATGGTACTTGGTACCAGCGAAACTACACAAAATATGGCCTCAAACCAGCAGCCTGTGCTGAAGGTGTGGGACAGAGGTAGGCACGATGCTCCACATCTGGTGGTCTTGTGATAAAATAAGCCCATTTTGGGAAGAGGTGGCCCAACTGCTTCAAAAATTATTGCCTAACCCAAGGTTGGATAACCCACAGGAGTGTATCCTGTTTATGTTACCAGGGAGCATCCCAAAACATATTAGAGTCATTATATACCACACTTTGATATCAGCGAATCTACTGATATCTAGGCTTTGGAAAAAAAACTTCGGCATTTCGGAATTTAGGAACTTCGGCACGTCGGGACTTCTTTTGCAGCCGCTTAGTAGATAACTCCCTAATTCCCACGGTATTAGGGAGTTGTTACGGTTGCCTCCAGGCTGGCTGGAAGTTGGATCATAGAAAGGATGCTCCTAGCGCTCACCAAAGGACCATCAGCACCATAGACACCATAACTACTGCGTATACACCATAAGCACTGCAGACTCAATGAACCGCCGCTGCTGGGCTAGGATCTCACCATCTGCTATCCACCTTGGACCTATGACCAGGCTCCAATAGGTGAACCTCTTCCTTCTGTAGAGCGAAGCAGGATCAGGAACAAGAGCTCTTACAATAGCTCAGTAGCTAAGGGAGTATGAAGAGCATAGCAATCCCTGTAGTGATTATAGCTGTCCCCTACAAACATGAGTCAAGGCTGCAAGTTAGAGGGTCAAGTCATTCTGTTTATTGGCACACAAAGAACCTTCTTTTATGCAGGTTTCCCTTAGATAGGACCACCCACAGGGTTTTACAAAACAACCAATCATACACGTACATTACAGAAACACTCTCAGCAATTACATACAAAAATCCTCCCCTCTGCCTGTGATATAATTATGGTACACAATGGTTTAACATAATTAACACAGGCAGAAAAAATACAGTTTTTACACATACACTGTAACTTTAAAACCATACATCCAATCTTCATAAAAGACATATTATTAATCATCAACCTTCAAATATAAACATAACCAAAAATCAGCCAAATCCATCCAGGGGTTAAAAAGTTAGCTGGAGGTCCCTATATGACTTCACAATCAACTCAGTGAAGACTGCATTTACCATCCTGCAGAAACACCCATCACTCTCAGGCCTCACTTCACAATCAACTCAGTGAAGACTGCATTTACCATCCTGCAGAAACACCCATCACTCTCAGGCCTCACTTCACAATCAACTCTTTGAAGACTGCATTTACCATCCTGCAGAAACACCCATCACTCTCAGGTACTGACTGAAGCTTGGAAGATACTCCACCTCCCGTATTACTGGATTGCTACAAAATTCTCATGTGTTACTATAGAGTTGTTACAATTGATACCTGTAGTTTGCCACTGTAATGTTATGTGCATGCAGTATGTAGCACTGTCATTTAATGGTTGTGACCAATATTTCATGTAGACAGTTATTAATATTTTGGGTGATAGAATTTGATTGCTAAACTTTTCAATAGTCTATAACACATGCCTACTCTGCCCCTCCCCTGTCGTAAATACCTTCATTAATTGTTCTATCTCTATTCCTCAGGCCTCACTTCACAATCAACTCAGTGAAGACTGCATTTTTTTTCCTCCCCACTTCCCACCCACCCAGGCTCCTCTTAAATATATATATATATATATATATATATATATAAAGCATGCTCCTCCAGCTGTTCGGGATTCTCACTCAATTACCTGTTCATTCCCCTAACATCTTACTAATAGCTGCTTCTCTGTTAACTCTTTCAGCTATCACCTCCAAACTTCCCCTGCTACCTTTTGTCTCAAATCCCCCTGGTATCCTTTAGATTGTAAGCTCAAGGGCCATCTAGCTAAGCACTTTGTATAAAAGATATCAGCTTACGGGCAGGGCTCTCTTACCTCTTGTATTTGTTTGCGTATATTGTACGTTTCTCAACTAATTGTACAGCGCTGCGGAATCTGTGTGCGCTTTATAAATTGCAATAATAATAATAATAATAATAAAACAGTTCCATAGATTTGGGCTGTGCGGTCGGTCTATTTTGAGCTGAAAAAACGAATAAGTCCCATCGCCGAATGCGACTTAGTCTCTGCGGCTGAAAGTTCAGTATGGGAGACGGTAGGGCTCAGCGGTGTGCGCGGAAATGTGTAGCCGATTTTAGTTCCATGAATTTGGCTACATATACCGCTGACCTCGTGCGAATGATCAAAGATGGCCGTGGCCATGTGTTCGGCAAACGAACAAAGGCCACCCAGCGTTCGCCAATTAAGCTGCGGTTAACCGCAGCTTCTGGGAGGTAAATTGCCAACACACTCCCAATACAGGTGGTCCGCCTGTGTGGTACTTGGTTCAGTAAGCCCCATTTACTGAACCAAGTGAGAAATAGTCAGGAACAAAGGGTTTTAACCAGGTCTGGGGACACTGAGGACACCGTCTTAAAGGGGCAGTGTCCCAAACAAGTCTGGGGACTCCGTCTTAAAGGAGCAGTGCCCAATTTTCCCTATGCCCCAAAAAGGTGCTTAAAGGGCCAGCACAAGTCCCATAAAGAGTCCTTCAGCCCCAATATGCCCACGACTGTCTTAAAGGGCCATACAAAAACCCAAGGGCAGAGTACAGAATATTTGATAGAGTCCTAACCTCAACATATGAGGAAAGGGATTTAGGGGTGATTATGTCTGATGACTTAAAGGTAGGCAGACAATGTAATAGAGCAGCAGGAAATGCTAGCAGAATGCTTGGTTCTATAGGGAGAGGTATTAGCAGTAGAAAGAGGGAAGTGCTCATGCCATTGTACAAAACACTGGTGAGACCTCACTTGGAGTATTGTACACAATACTGGAGACCGTATCTTCAGAAGGATATTGATACCTTAGAGAGGGTTCAGAGAAGGGCTACTAAACTGGTTCATGGATTGCGGGATAAAACTTACCAGGAAAGGTTAAAGGATCTTAACATGTATGGCTTGGAGGAAAGACGAGACAGGGGGGATATGATAGAAACATTTAAATATATAAAGGGAATCAACACAGTAAGGAGGAGACTATATTTAAAAGAAGAAAAACTACCACAACAAGAGGACATAGTCTTAAATTAGAGGGACAAAGGTTTAAAAATAATATCAGGAAGTATTACTTTACTGAGAGGGTAGTGGATGCATGGAATAGCCTTCCAGCTGAAGTGGTAGAGGTTAACACAGTAAAGGAGTTTAAGCATGCGTGGGATAGGCAAAAGGCTATCCTAACTATAAGATAAGACTAGGGACTAATGAAAGTATTTAGAAAATTGGGCAGACTAGATGGGCCGAATGGTTCTTATCTGCCGTCACATTCTATGTTTCTATGTTTCTACACATCCAATAAAAGTCCATCAGTTTTCACAATACCCCAGGGGCCATAGTCATGCGGAAGGAGGCTGGCAAATAGGCTTCTCCACAACCCAGGGAAGCAGGGCAATTTGTCATTTAAAGGGCCAGTTACAAATAGCAGTTTGTAACAGGAGTTATCTACCAAAAGGCTCAAAGACCCAAATAGTTCTTTTAGCCAAATTTACTAATACTAAGTAAAAATTACTTAGTATTAGTAAATTTTGCCCCTACTCGCTATACCGCCTTTGACTGCTCACTGTTAAAAAACAAAACAACCTATAAAAAGACCTATTGCTCCCCCAGCCCCCACCCCGAGTGGCGGATGGGGCCCTAAAGTAAAAAGCTATAAATACTAATAAGGGGGGGCCCTAATATTTTCCCCCCTGGCCTCAACCTCTGAGCGGCGGGTGGGAGCCCTAAATAAAAAATTAACCCCCCCACCCCCAGGTGACTAGGGGTCCCCAAACCCTCACCCCCCTCCCCCAAAAAACTAACCCATTAACTAAGTACCTGTAAAAAAAACAAAAATTACCATTTGATGTTTTCGTTCTTCTAAAATCTTATTTTTTCAGCCCCAAAAAAGTCAAAATAAAAAATCCATAATAACCGACGCATTTAAAAAAAAATAAAATCCTTCTTCATCCATGGAGGTCTCCGCGCAGACTGAGCTCTGCAGGGCGGGGGATGGCTTATAAAGACTTGCCCCGCCCTGCAATTAGGCTCAGAGCACTCTGATTGGTGGGTTTAAGCCATCCAATTAGAGTGCTCTGAGAGGTTAAAGAAGAGACTGACAGGTAAGTTTCTACATTTACCTGTCATAGCACTCTGATTGATTGGCTTGAAATCCACCAATCAAAGTGCTCTGTGTCATTTTACACAGTGTGGAAAAGTTTGTTGGAATTTTCCCACGCTGTGTAATTTGACTCATAACTCTCTGATAGGTTACTTTCAATCCACCAATCAGAGAGTTATGAGTGAGGGGTGAGGGGAGTAGGTAGGGGTTAGTTTTTTTGGGGAGGGGGGTGACTAGGGGTTTGGGGGCCCCTAGTCACCTGGGGGAGGGGAGGTTAATTTTTTATTTAGGGCCCCACCCACCACTCAGGGGTGGGGGCCTGGTGGGAGGACATTAGGTCCCCCCATTCTAATTTAGGGCCCCCACCCACTGTTCAGGGCTGGGGGCCAGGGAGGACATTAGGTCCCCCCCCTTATTAGTATTTAGGGCCCCCACCCACCGCTAAGAGGTGGGGGCCGGGGGGAGGACAATAGGTCCCCCCCATATCATTTTACTTTAGGGCCCCCACCGCTGCTCAGGGGTGGGGGCCAGGAGGGAGGACATTAGGTCCCCCCTTATTCTAATTTAGGGCCCCACCCACCGCTCAGGGGTGGGTGCCAGGAGGGAGGACATTAGGTCCCCCCTTATTCTAATTTAGGGCCCCCACCCACCGTTCAGGGATGGGGGCCAGGGGGGAGAACATTAGGTTCCCCCCCCTTATTAGTATTTAGGGCCCCCACCCACCGCTCAGGGGTGGGGGCCAGGGGGGAGGACATTAGGTCCCCCCTTATTCTAATTTAGGGCCCCCACCCACCGCTCAGGGGTGGGGGCCAGGAGGGAGGACATTAGGTCCCCCCTTATTCTAATTTACTGCGCAAGCAAAGCAACCACCACACTCAGCCAATAGATTCTTCTTACAGAGCAGATTTGAAACAAATGCTTCTCTTTTAGAAGCATTAAAAAACTGTATATCATGTCATTCCTTCAATGTGACTGTTTTTTTTTACATTACCAGACGGCAGTGACAGGGTCTGCGCACAAAAAATACTTTTAGTCTCCACTAAACTAGAAAATGCAATGAAGATGTAAACAACTTATTAAGGCAGTTGGCTGGGACTCGATAAATATTGTATCCCTGTTACAACCAGTGGGACCCATATTAGCACCTTGATCCAAAGGTGAAAATCCCCAGCTCTAGAACACTACCTACGGAACTTGGTGTTGCCTATTTTTAAAATATACATTTTCAATTACCCGTTAATATGGGCAGACATTAGATTGATGGGGAATTGATGTGGAAATACAATTAGCAGATGCAAAAAGGTATGATGTATCAGTTTCAATACTTCAGTAAAACAAGTAGGTACCATATCAAGTCTTAATGACCCATGCTATATAAATACATAATAACATCAATATTGCATTTATTATGTCAAGTTCCTTTCTATCACCTTTTGTCGCTCCTTTTCTGTTAGAGTTTGTTTGGTGTTTTCCATTTCCACATGATGGAACAGTGTTTCATGTTTTTTTGTATGGTCCATTAGTTTTTTCTTGGTCTAGAAAGTACAAGAAATGAATTATTTAAGATATATTTCATCTTGTTTATTTTGGTAATTTTTAAAACAAGCACTAATTTTCTATTTATACTATTCTTTCAGCTATAATCTACTTTATATTAATATATAAAATGTAGTCTTACAAGAGCAGGTCGGGCAATACATTCTGCACGTGCATTTATGTAGTGACTCAAGTTTTATCAACTACCCTGCTTATTACAAAGTATTGTGAAAACATTTAACATTCAAATAACTAATATGAATAATATCAGTAAAAAACAATATTTAACAAAACACACAGATTGGTGATTACTGTGTATAGTGCGCTTACAAATGTAATTGAGTTAAAAATAAGCAGCTACACACTCTAGTGGATACTCTCTTGTCCCCACTAATTATAGTAATGAACCAAAGTGAGTTTAGTACAATCTGGATATAACGTCCAGACTCTACTAATCAAATGAGTGGAGCGCTAAAGGTAAAAACTTTGTTAAAAAATAAGCAGCTACACACTCTAGTGTGTTCCATTGTGGCAACCTCCCACTTTACTTTTATTTCCCTCCCCAACAATTTTTCCAAATCATATTGACTTCTTTTTTTGTCATAATTTGATACATATTCATTCTGGAGGGGTATAGCTTGATCATCAAATAAAGTGTCAATGTTTTTACCACAATTAACTCTATTGTTAAATACCGTCATATTAATATAAGGTAGCAGCACACACAGTAAAAGAGATAAGGAAGAGTTAACAAAACACACAGATTGGTGATTACTGTGTATAGTGCGCTTACAAATGTAATTGTGTTCCATTGTGGCAACCTCCCACTTTATTTTTATTTTTACCTTTTGCACTCCACTCATTTGATTAGTAGAGTCTGGACGTTATATCCAGATTGTACTAAGCTCACTTTGGTTCGTAAAAAACAATATTTGTTTAATTCTTTTGACAGTCTGGAGACAGACACTAAGAGCCATATTTATCAATGCACCAACAATGCTATTTGGTAATAAAGTGCAATCACCATGGAAACCAATTAAATAGATATAGATATGGAGTGCAACCATTTTTTGACCTGTTTTTGTGCCAGTATCACTGTCTTTATATTTCTCTAACTGTAACTAGAGCAATTTACTGTAATATCATCATAAAATCAGTTGACTGCAACTTTAAAAATATAGCTGTCCCTAGCTATACAGCTCCTCCCTTGTAGGTCCCAATAAAATCATAAGATTAATGTTTTTACTCTGTTTTTTTTAGCGCTGAGGCTTTTCCTATATTTTAACATAAATTCGAACATACAGTATATACACAAGGCTGAAACGATCGTCTGGGGTTGCTGTATCTCTCTTGCAGAGGGAACCTGCTGGCATTTCAGATCTGGACTGCCTGTATAGGTGGGACCAGTCTGATATGCTTTCAGAGATGTTCTCTCTGTAATGGCACAAGATGAGCTAAAACCAGCTTGAGTTCTGAGTGGGGACCCACCGAAGGACAGGTTATTTCAGTTGCTGTGTGTTCTCAGAATACTCTTGTGACCCGTTTTTTTGCTCTCCATTAGTTTAAAGGGTAATCCAGATGTGGACCCCTTGCTCACGGTGCCTAGAGAGATATCAGCTATGCCTCACTGATGATGCCTAACAAGGCTGAAACGATCGTCTGGGGTTGCTGTGTCTCTTGTGCAGAGGGAACTTGCTGGAATTTCGGATCTGGACTGCCCTTATGGGTGGGACCAGTCTGATATGTTTCAGAGATGTTCTCTCTGTAATGGCACAAGATGAGCTAAAACCAGCTTGAGTTCTGAGCGGGGACCCACCAAAGGACATTTCAGTTGCTGTCTTTTCTCAGAATACTCTTGCAACCCGTTTTTTTGCTCTCCATATAGTATATACATATACGTAAAGTATATAAACAATCATTTTATTCCATTATAAGAAAGTCTGACTTGTATTTCGAACAGCCCTATGTTGTGCTACATTGTGCAATACCTACTTAGAAGTAACTTAACAAATAAGATAGAAACGTACCTTGATCTGTTGTTTC
Source organism: Pelobates cultripes (assembly GCA_933207985.1). Lineage (NCBI taxonomy): Eukaryota > Metazoa > Chordata > Amphibia > Anura > Pelobatidae > Pelobates > Pelobates cultripes. Next base: position 33,839,494 of record OW240918.1, on the reverse strand, counting down.
CAGTTGCTTAAGACTGAATTTGCCATCTTTTCAACTTCATTATCTAGCTTGTAGGTTAAAAAACAAAAACAGGATCTTGTAAACAATTCTTTAATTTACATAGAAAAAAATATAAAATGCATTTATCTCATGTTATTGTTCCATCTGATTTTAAGAGAGTTGATTATTGGGGTAAACGCTGAGTAACTGTTTAACTGAGTAACTGTTTGCCATTCCAACAAGGTTTCCCATTAAGTACTTTAATTGCCTTATTCTACTTGATAATTAAATATATATATATATATATATATTGAACAAAACTATAAACGCAACACTTTTTTTGCCCCCATTTTTCATGAGCTGAACTCAAAGATCTAAGACTTTTTCTATGTACACAAAAGGCCTATTGCTCTCAAATATTGTTCACAAATCTGTCTAAATCTGTGTTAGTGAGCACTTCTCCTTTGCCGAGATAATCCATCCACCTCACAGGTGTGGCATATCAAAATGCTGATTAGACAGTATGATTATTGCAAAGGTGTACATAGAAAAAGTCTTAGATCTTTGAGTTCGGCTCATGAAAAATGGGGGCAAAAACAAAAGTGTTGCATTTATAATTTTTTCCAGTGTCAAAACTACATATAGTTCAATTAAAAACTTGACCAATGTCAGTTAAAATAAAAGAAAATATTCCTATATATATTTAAAAATACCATCTATTTTCTGTTTTTATTAATAATTACTGGAACAAACATCCACAATATGAAACAACATGAAGCATGATGGAGGTCAGGGGAATTGCTAGCTTTTTGAAACACCTGGGGCTTCAGCTCAAAGCTCGATGATCTCTACTTTGTCTATAATGCGGCTTCTTCAAGAATCAACTGTTTGATGTAAAAATGAAATAAATCTTGTATCCGTGCCCATCTCCCTCCCCTCTAGAGATCCAAGGGTAAGGAACCAGATATCGGCATGTTAAATCACCAAAGTACTATTAACGTTACCTCTGGTGGAAATAGAAAATAGCGAACAAGGCATTGCAAACAGCAAGGGGTCCCATTTCAAGGGAGTACATGATCCCTTGAATATTTATTTATGTAATCAGATAAATAGTTTAGAACAAAGTCAAGAAGTTTTATTAACAATAAGTTATCTTAATATTTATTGCAATTTAAACACACAATATATTGTGAGTTTTAGTGCTAGTTTTCAATATATGTCACTAATGTGAGAATTGTCGAAGGACTGGGCTTGCGTAATAATTCAGAACAAATTCAAAGTGAATTTCAAGTATAATTCCAAAATAGTCAAACTAGAAAAATTCTCTAATTTAGCTATCCTTCCAATTTGGCTAATTTAAGAGTCAATTCTCACTTTTGTTAATAACCTTGTTTATTTAATAAGAAGGATCAAATTATGCCTTAGAGGTGGACATTCAATTTATTTTTTTGGAGGGGGAGAATTTCCACATCCATCTCACCTCTAATTTAATTAAATATTAACTATCAATTCTCTGAAAATGGCAATCCCTCACACATTATAACCTATTGCAAAGCTTACTGGGATGAGGTATCATTGTCCTGTGATGCTCTGGATGCACATGCACACAAAGTACTATGGATGATAAATTAATTTGCATGATATGCCTTGGCTGTGCCTGGACAGACTGGCATTCAAGATAAATGTTATAATAAAATATGCTCACAATTTCAGAAAACAAAACTCCAACCCATAACTAGATACAGTTAGCAATGAGATTGTGCAAAAATGTCCCTTAACGAGTTGAGTGGGTAATAAATAGCTGAATGACCAGCATTAGCAAATCAATAAACATTTTTGTAAATACTGTATATTTGATGCTTTAAGCATTAGTGTTACGTTGTACTGCAGTACTTTTTATATGTAATGCTGGTTATACCTGCATCAATGCCGTAAAACTGTCTTTATACTGATAGCATACCAGAGCAAGGCTTCAATTTAAACTGTAGGATTACACCTTTAGTGAAAGCAGCGATTATCAAGCAAAAGCATTATTTAGAATAATAAAACTGTCAAATCTTTACCTTTTTCCTCCTCTTGTCATGCTCATCCAGAACTTGATTTGTAGGTTTTATTGCTTCTGTTTGAATGGCTGTGCCTAACTTTCTGCGAGAGAATAAAAATACATCCTATTATCAGAATGAATCCGTGACCTTGTCTTTAACTCTTTTGGGGTAAAGGTTAAATAGTGCAAATCCAATGTAGTATGAGATCCACACCAAAAAAAATCTTTAAACAAATTACAAATATTCTAATACATATTGAAACATCATTTATCTAGAACCAATAATAACGAACATAAAACATTTGATGCATAATTTGTAAAAGTAATGCAGATAGCCGCCATAAAATAGGTAGTAGGATTCTTCTGCATTCAGAGTCACTTCATAGAACGATGGCACACAGAGTTTATAGCAAATAATAGAATAAAATGAAATGCGCATATTTGTCTAGTACAATATATTGATGGAATTTTATACTCTTTTAAATGAAAATAGGTTATTTTTAATGACAGACGGAGTTGATGGCATGTGAATATGACCCATTACCAACTGATTTTACCTAATTTCAGCCAGTATACAGACTTATCATAACAGTTCTCTCATTTCTTTTTTATTGATTATATTAATGCTACTATCTGTTATTTATAGCAGACAGGTTTGCAAAAAGAAAACATAATAGAATCTGAAAAGGCAGATAATGTAAAACATCCACTATCGCCTTTTTTGGTCTTTGGAAGATAAATCTAGAAGGATATCTTCAGAATAGAACCGAATTTAAATGGAATATATTATACATTAAATTAAGAATGGCGGAGAATAAAATTTTTAGACCAAAATACACAGTCGGAATATCTTCCGACTGCCAACGTTCTCAGATCAGCTATTTTGTTTAATAATTTGCAAATTTCCTTATCTATTTTCCATTCTTCTGAGTGATCGATACTCCCTTATAGGGGACATTTAAACACAACTTTTTTTCTTATCAGTTGTCCACATTTCCAGTTTTATGAAGAAACGCATAAAGTAACTAATTGCAGAAATTATTATGAACATAGTTGGACACATTCAGGCTCATTTAGGTTTGATTGCAAATTAAATCTTCTGTGCTTGATCATTTTGGAAAATCATTGAGTAGCACATACTGCCGATAGGAAATCTCTGGGGGGATACATGGGTTCCTCGCCTTCCACATATATTTTCTGTGGGAAGTAGCTTGGGGAATTACCATATATAGTATATAAATACTGACGACTATTGAAAGACAACTCCACCACACATTTGCAAACCTGTGTTCTAAAATCTGCAAACCGTCTAATGAGAAATTGTTGCTCCTATTAATTTTGTGCTGCAAACATTGAATTACTGGGGTGTACACACACTTGAGAGGTGATAGATGATAATCATGAATTTCATTTAAAATCCCTAAGTCTGGTGAAACTCTGTCAACATCATATCTTCATTCAAATGATAGTAATAGTCCATTCAACGCAAAAGAACATTATGAACTTGGATGTAAATCTGGAGCTACGGATAAATAAAATCTAAATTTTCTAGCACTAGTTTTTTATTCTTGTCTTGACCCGTGTACTTGTATGTTATGTATCAATGTGTACAAGCTTCCTATTGTTAACATGAATAAAACTCATTCTGCTACAACTCTTATTTCTCTGGAAACATTCCTGTACATGGTACAGTAACTTCAATACTGTAAGGTGAGGACCAGACCATCATGGAGAATTGATAGGACACATTATAAGAGATTACAAGAGATAGGTTTTTTTTTTGTTTTTGTTTTTTACATAAACAGAAAAAGCTAAGAGGGCAAACAAAATTATATTTAATGGATCACGACTGTTGGAATTGTTTACAAATCAAAATATATTTTGCATAATGACTGATACAAGAGCATGTAACAGAGAAACCGCTAAAAGAACATTATAGTGTTAGGAAAACAAATGTGCATTACTAACGCTATAGTTCCTTGTTGGCTGTTTGGGAAACCAACCCGCCCCCTTGCAGGGAGTAAAACAAGGTATTTTACTTACTTTTCCTCCCTCGCAATACTGGTTTGTGTTGGAAAGCTCTGCCTCCTTGACTGAGATCATCGAAATTAATCATCTCAGCCTCCCATAAAAAAGCACTGGGAGGCTAGAGTTATGTGTGGCAAAATCCTAAATGCTTTCAGCTGCAGTTTAAATGGGGCAACATTAATTGAGATAAAGTGATCTGGGTGCCTTTAGTGTCACTTTAAAGACTATAATTGTCGATTTACAAGTGAATTTCAAATTTAAGGCTATAGTAGTTGACTTTAAATTTGAAATTCAATTTGAATTCACCTTTAATTCTCACTTCAATGAATAATCTTGTATGTCAGAATGCAAATGCGTGAAAACAGAAAATCTATGCAAATATTAAGCATGAAACATATAATTAGATTTTGTGTCAAAACTAACCGTACATTATGTGTAAGAAAATATTAACAATGTATAAAATACATCTGTTTTAAACAACAGAACAACAAAACAAAAATGAAAATTATTTAATAAACCTATAAAACGGCACACAATCATTGTTGTATCTCTTTTATCTTCTAAGATTATCCCATACATTGTGACTACGATAGATAAAATTGGTAAAACGTACTTGTGAACTTCTGCCGTCGTCTTCATTTCATCTGATGCGCATGTCCAGGCATCGTGGATGCAACTAGATGTGAGCAGAAAGGGGATTTATGGATTTTGTTTTCACCGTATCTTATGTTTGTACATGGTATCTCCCACTAAGCCATTACAATGATAACGTCATGCAATTATAGTGGGGCTTCACATTCCACATTATACGCACTGCAAAAACCGTAACCAATAAATTGAAATGGAAGAATCCTGTTTCGAGTTATTCACTATGGTGAGAATTCAAAGTGAATTAAAAATGAAGTTTAAATTTAAGGTCAGAGTAGCTGAGCTGACTTAGAGAATGTTCCCAGTTCATTTATTTTGACCTTAAAGTTGAAATTCACCTTAAATTCTCATTATAGTGAATAACCTGGATAGTGTGTAAAAGGAAAACAAATAACACATAAAAAACTGTGATACTTCACAGTAATACTGACTGATATTTGCTTAACACTCATATAAACTGCTGCCAACTCTAGGATTATAAAAATTGTGGTCAAATAGTAGCAGAGGTTGACATTGCACAATACCATGTCTGGCTGGAGCTAAAGGGGTTAAAGGAACACTATAGTGTTAGGAACATAAAGTTGTATTCCTAACACTAAATAGTTCCTCTGCCCCCCATCCCTTCCTCCCACAGCACTGAAAGGGTTAAATTACCTTTTCTTTCACTCACCTGATTCCAGTGCCAAGGATCCTCAGCACTGCCTCTATATCTGCCTTCTCCGATGTCAGCGCCAAGGGGGGACATAATGCGCATGCGTGGTGAGCACCCCATACCCATTAGGCCATTCCCCATAGGAATGCACTGAATCAATGCTTTCCTATGATGATTTTGAGGACGCTGGATGTCCTTATGTTAAGCGTAAGGAAGTTCAGCGTCGTTTCATAGAGTCAAACAGCAGGAAGCGCCTCTAGTGGCTGCCTGGTAAACAAAGTTTCACTTTGCAGGGATAAGGGGGACAGGCAGCGTTGTATTTAGGTTATCAAGGCATTTGTCTTGGATGGAAAAAATGCCGTGGCAGATACCTAGTCAGCCTCTTGTCCTGGGGGACGCAAGAAGTGGCCAGCTGGCCACCTTGAGGCCCCTCCCTCAGCTGGAATCGGATGTGGTTCTAGGTGGGCACGAAGGAGCACTCTTCCCTGAGCTCTTCCTGTTCTGTTCCCTTGCGCACCCTGTAGTGATGCCGGAGACTGAATATGATGTAACTCCGGCCCCAACATCACTAAGCGGCTCGCGAGAAAGCAGAGCAGGAAGAACTCAGGGGAGAGTGATCCCTCGCTGCCTGTATTGATCTCACGCTCAGCCGCCCAGCACCACAGGAACCAGCCAAGCAGCCCCACTGGACAACATGCACTCTCAAAGATATCGAGGCTGGGTTGATTGAAATTAAAAATAATAATAAATTGTGAGTGTGTTAGTATCAGTGTGTGTCTATCAGTGAGTGTGTATGTATGTGTCTGTCAAAGAGTGTGAGTGCCTGTCACTGAGTGTGTGTGTGTGTTTGTTAGTGAATGTGTGTTTGTCAGTAAGTGTATGTCTGTCAATGAGAGTGTATATGTGTCTGTCAGTGAGAGTGTGTGTCTGCCAGTGAGTGTGTATGTATGTCTGTCAGTGAATGTGTATGTCTATCAGTGTGTGTATGTCTGTCACTAAGTGTTTGTGTGTGTCCATCAGTGAATGTGTATGTGTTTGTCTGTCAGTGTGTGTGTGTGTGTCTGTCAGTGAATTTGTATGTGGGTCTGTCAATATGCGCAGATGTTACGGTGCCCAAGTTTCGTCATGCCTAGGGCAGCACGAAACCAAAATACACCACTGGGGACATGGGCACAGCACCAAGACCTTCAAAAATGCAGACATGCACAGTCAATAGTACTGCCAAACTGTGCTGTTTATAAACTGATGACAGTCAGGGTATGGATTCTATAATTTTATAAAATAGTTCCAGTCATCCTATGTGATTAGTGGAACTGTGGCTGAGGAAATAAACCCTGCTGGTCAGGGATTTATAGAATAACATCAGACTCCACAGACCTGAATGAGAGGCTCCTGATTGGCAGCGCCTCCAGCTGGCGAGGGAATGTAACTAACTAATAATGCACTAGAAAACTGGAAGTAATTTCACCATATTGTTTAATTGAAATCCAGTCATAAAATACTTCAGAAGCTGCAGGCTTTATGTATTACTTGGCTTTAAGAACACTCCCTAGAAGGTACACACCATACTTGTAACTCTTTTTAATACAGATATGTCAGTGATATGAATGATTTACTCTGTGGGTGGATATGCTCTGTAACAGCATTCTGAAATCAAACAATCAATCTTCGCACCTCTACATACAATGTTCCTTTGTTATCCAGGTACACAGAGCCTCCCTCCCAAACCTAAAGGGCTATCTACTAAACCAAGAATTGTCAATTTTTTTATTTTTTTTTGTTCACTCACTTTTTGTTCATGTGATCTAATGCTTTCGTCAATTTGCTTGCTACCTTTTCCAGTCCTTTGGCATAAGACAGTTCCAGGTTAGATCTAAAATTATAACGTCATGTTAATTAGGACAAGTTATTATTTTGATGCTTGACTCAATTACATTGTTACTCTCTTAGTTTAAAGGAAATACAATATATTTCCGGATTGGAGCATGAAGTTGAATTCTTGAAGTTGAAAATTGAATTCTCTCAGATTTTTATATGCACATATGTCCATTCAAAAAGCAGAATTCATAAAAGCTTGGAATTTAAAATGTTCTAATTTTCCATCACTCAATAGCTTTCCCTTTATCAATAATTAACACGCATGAGCGATAATTAACATAGAGGTGCAAAGTGTGCATCAAGCATCACCATTGCAGTGTATAATAAAGTGTGAATAATATATTGAAAGCAAATACATAAATAATATCAATAACAATTCTAATAATAACAACACAAAAAAAATTTATGTATCATATCATACAAATACATTGTTAAAAAGGCATAAAATAAAAAAATGCAAAATGATAGATGAAAATTAAATTACACTACTTATTTATGGCCCATTTATGCATTATTTTTGCTTTTTTGTGTACTTGATGTTTTATCAGTGCAAGGCAATAAAAATACACATTTATTAGATTCAAGTTAGTTCTAAATAAAGAAAAGTAAATAATGGCATTATTTGACAAATTGTTTTTTTTCTCTGGTTATTAATCCTTGTAAAATGTTAAGAATTAATTAAAAGTCAATGTAAGCACTAAACCAGCTTTCATTTATTAAACAAGATATGGGATCAAACCCTGCACCGGGACTCTCTGCTGAAAGTGGCTTAGAATTACAGCAACTATAAGCTTGTCCCACTGGCTTTCAAAACAGAAGAGGAATTTCTACGCCATATGCAAAGCTAGGTTAGAAATCCCCTCCCTGGACACCTGGAGATAGAAACAGGCAGATCATGGCACACACCCAGGTTCACAGAACACTAAACCAGGCTGTTTATGAACCACGGTATCTTTGCTACATAGAGCAGTTCCATTCAATCTACTTATTTCATGAAACCCTGGGCAGAGAATTATGGAATATGATCCTGATTGGTGGAGCCTCATGCTGATAAGATAAGGGATATGATCTCAGAATGAACAACCTCTGATTCGTGGAGCCTCTTCCTGGCAAGGGAAAAGCCTGTCTGCTGTGCAAGTATATCAACTTCAGCAACTCTAAATTTTAGTTTTTATTTGCATATTTTAATGTATTATCTATATAACACAGAAAACATAAACTGGTGTTTCAGTTCCTGCTTATTATTTTCCTTCAACAGGTTATAACATACAATTGAATAAAGCAGGTGTCTTCAGCATTGTTACATGTGTATCTGTTGGATGACAGAAAAGTGAATCTATCCCTCAGCTCTCTCTCACTACTACCAATGCACCAGAACAGCATTGAAGAGACCTGGCTGAAAGAAGTAATCAGGTTACTTATAACGTAGCCATGCTGCGGTGCTGGCGGAGGGAGAATATTGCCCTAAGCGAGGCAGAAGGGTTGGTATTTTTTCACTGCCTTCATGTGCTGTGTGCGTCTGTCTATGTAGACTGACAGACATAGATAGATATAAAGAGAGACAGGCAGATATAGATCATTGTGCCTCCTGGGTCTAAGAACATAGATATTGACTAATATGACAATTCAAAGTGAATTCAAAATTTAAGTTCAAAATAGCTGAAAAAACAGCATTGTTTTCCTGACACTGTAGTGTTCCTTTAAGTTTTCTTTTATGTTGATTTAAAAAACATATTAGTAAATAAATATTTATATTGTATAGGTTGTTAGGTTATTTTTTACCCTATTCTCATCTATCTTTATTTAATCAGCGCTCCACTACCTGCACTTTCTCCTAGATTTAAAAAACATATTTGAATAATATATATTGTCTTCCTGGGTAAGGTGGATGTGACCCTCGGGTAAATTTATCTTTAATCTCTACATCTTCTGTCAATAATATAGATTGGATCTAAACCTACTTGGAGGAGAACTTATCATGTATGTGTTATGTACACAGCACTCCCACAGACTTCACAAGCTGATCACAGGTGTGATTACTGGTTAACCAAATTCTGAGCCATTACTGAGAAACGTGTTGGGACTTTGTTATACATATGATACTGATAAGCTGTAATATAACATATGATGTAATATCTCAGTAATGGCTCAGAATACATGTGTTAAACTTTAGCTTACAGGCAAAATTAAGCTTCTTTTTTGATAAGGCAGGACTGAGTCTCCTAAATATTTCAGATGCAGGAAAATAGTAAGACTGACCAGTATTGTAACCACTTATGTTATAAGACTTTGATCACTGATCACATGACATTCTCCAACCTTTTTATAGCAGATAGTGGGTATATGTCCACAAATATTCTGAATAAGTATTTTTTTGAATAAGATATATATATATATACATATAAATATGTACGCACCTCTGCTGTAGAACAGACATGAGAGATTTACAAAATGTTTCTCCATTTTTAGAAATATCCTTTAAGTCTTGATACACTTTTTCATACTAAGGGGGAAAAAAAGCATTAAAAAGTTAATACATAAAAAATGTGGTCTGCATTTGGATTCATAAAACAAGCAATAGATTTAAATAATTTGCCACATTATCTGTTAAACAAGAGGACTGGAAACTTTGTAACTGTTGGGTAAATTCAAACGAATGGCCTGTTTTTGCTCACAATATGTGCTGAACTCTGTGTGGCTGTCCCTACTCATATTGGATCATGCAATATATGAGTTTAACAGATGGAGACTGCTGCCGTCTCAAGGTCGGACATCATGTACCCCTGCAACCTCCATAAGTATGATTTGTGCACACCTCTTAAGATTTTAAATAGACAGAGGGGTGCTGGTGGGTGTGACCAGGGGCAGGCCTGACCAAAATAATTTTAGGTGACTTATTAATAATTTATGCATTGAACCCTTTCCCAACATTAAGGCGTGTTATACCATACTACAAAAGGAGAACTTTAACACTGTTAGGGCGGCCTAGCATGGCCTAGCATGCCCTCCCTGCAGTCAGCATACTTGCCCTCCTCACCGGATCTGATCTAGAGGACTGCCTCACAACCAAGGCAGTCAGCCTGCAGTCAATCCCAATGATATGAGTCACGTGATCAAGGTGACACTGTGATCACATGAGTTGATCGGCCGAATTGCCGAGATTGACTGGGTGGTCAGGCAGATTCACCAACACAAAATTAGTGACATTTTGTAATATTGTATAAATCATATATACAAATTTTACCTCACATATAAATCATATATACAAATATTACATCATATATTAAAAATTTTAGGCCAAAGTTGCTCAAATGAAACGTGCTAATATCTATCTATAGCTATGTTACATTTCAACTAATTTGCCCTAAAATGTTTAATATATGAGTATATGATTTTATATATGATAATATATGATGAACAACTTTAGGCCAAAGTTGCAGAAATTAACTATATTTCATTTCAGATACTTTCGTCTAAAGATTTTTGTTTATAATAATTTCATTAATTGCATTATTTTTACATAATTATGTGATTTTATTAATTATATATTGGGAGACCTGCCTGACAACCCAGGCAGAATTAAATTCCAGAGAATTTAATTTGTAAGCCCTATATTTAACCCTGTAACTTTCCAAAACCCCATAAAACCTGTACATTGGGGTGTACTGTTGTACTAGTGAGACATCGCTGAAAACAAATATGTGTAATTTATTGCAGTAAAACTAACAGTATTGTGACATTCACAACTAAAATACCATGCAGAACTTGAAAAATAACAACATTTGGGGAGCGGGGGAGTGAGCTCCTCACTTAATCTGATTTTACTACAGTAACCTAGCTCATTCGCTTGAAGTATTGCTACAGACGGATACCTGGCGGTGGATAGGTGCTATCAGGAATACTACCTGTGCACATGGGCTGCTGGCAGGACTCGGCTCCAACTTGTTTGATGTGCGGTCTGGTGTGGGCCCGACTGGGAGATGTGGCTAGAAACCTTGGAGGGACTTCGCTGACAGAGCTGTGCCTGAAACCCTTCCCCCCACCCCGGGCCGGTGGGGGATATCCCGGTTCCCACTGAAGCTGACTGCGTTAAACCTGCTGCACTTACCTCTTACTTCCAGCAGCAACCTTGATTTTACTGCTTCCTCAAGATGGTGGATTCACCTCACTCAGCCTTGCGGGGCCTAGGCCCATTCCAGCCACTCGCTCGAGAATCTATGGAAACTGCCCTAAAATATCTAGATGCAATCTTCCAGGGCTTCTGGCAAAAGCTACAGGAACGTCAGAGAACCAAAGAGGCTCAGCAACAAGCAGACAGGCGGAACACCATTGCACTGGAGAGAGGTGGGAACCCTCAGCGCAAATCCAGACTGCAACAGCTCACTTATCCTGTCACTTACCCTCCTGGGTCGAGAGCCTCAGGAGGTGTTGCCTCCATGCTCCGAACACAACAGCTGAAGATACCGGAGAAGAGGAGATTCCCATAGGGCAAATCTGATCTGAAAGTAGATACCCATCTTGTTGTCTGCCCTCATGGGCTGAGAGCCCCAAGAGGCTTTGTCTCAATGCATCGACCACAAAAAGTGAAGATTCACTGCCGACAATGGTACTCACTATCTGGATCTTCCCACTACCCCCATCGGGGGAAAAGACTTGGTGCCCAAATGCCATCAGGATGCTGGCCCTCATTCAGGCCAATGGCTGGAGGGGAACCCTACTCTGCAGCGACAAGGCGGACTCTCTGGTGGACTCTCGGAGATATGTTCTATTACTTCCAGGGATAGGCTGATGCAGGTTCAGGAGCTGTTCTGCATACTGCAATACACTGATATTATGGTAACTGGCAAATTTCAATGAGTAAAAACTGAAAATGGAGAAAGTCCTATATTTGATCTTGTAATTTTCCAAAACCCTATAAAACCTGTACATGGGGGGTACTGTTCTATTCGTAAGACATAGCTAAATACAAATATGTGTATTTTATTGTAGTAAAAGCTAACAGTATTATAACATTCACAGTTAAAATTTCATGCAGAACTTGAAAAATAAAAACAATTCTTAATTTCTCAAAATATTTTAATCATATTAAATTATGTTTCATATATGAATATTAGATGTGAAATGAAAACCCTGTTTCTCTTGAACAAAATGATATATAATAAATGCACCTTTCATATTAAGTGTGGGTGCACTTATTATGAAAGATAAATTATGATTGGATAGACATATAGCTCAAATGTTATGTTTTCTTTTGATTAGAACTTGTACAATTGCCTCCATCCTTAACAGGTTAACGATACATTGCTGAGAATTATTACGGTGGTGCTCCATTATACATTTAAACACCATCACTATGAAGCTCCTAGGAAATAGGCACATTAGGATAGAAAACAGAAACAGATGGATTTGGACCCTAAAAATGGACTGTTCCTGCTAAGAAGGGACACTTGGAAGGTGTGATCTACATAGCATGAAGGAGCATTCACTGAGATGCAAACTCTGTTTCCTGTGACTCCACTTGCAAGAACCTCCACACCAAACCGTCTCTGCATTGTATGGTAGTCTGGTTCGTCCCAGATACTGCAGTTCCATGGAAAATATGTCACTGGGTGTGTCCAGGACTGGAGAGCACTGGAATCGGGTGCAATCAGCCCTAGCACAAACCCACAGAGTAATGGACTAGCAAAGGCACTGACACAGTTTCTGCCTCATTTCTGAAATATTCTGCCAGCAGACATCTCAACTGACCTCCTGCAGCGCTTAATCAGTAGATAAATTGTGCAGTGAGGCTGCAGTGCACAGTGCGTGCATACCAGTAACCGGGGGGGGGGGGAGAGGCGGTTGCCCCATTACCTCCCTAATAGCTGCCCCATGCTGCCAGAGAACTATAGTTCATATATAACCTAAAATAAACCAGTTGCACTGAACTTTGAAACCTTTATAATTATAGGATCAGATATTTTATAAAAGCATCAAACTACTAACTCCACTTTAGTTCAAAGAAACTGGAACATTGGAATATGGGATAGGAAGGCACACTAACCTGTCAATCACATTATTAAAACTATGAGGATTATTAGCGAAACAGCAAATTGTAGTAATTGTAGCATTGCAAAGCAATTTTCACATTTGGGCAAAGAAATCTGATTTGTAAATGTTATCTTGCTCAACTGCTCATAGCTTGGCTATTTTCACCTACATTTCGCAGTTTGGTTTACAGTTCACTGTAATTCACTGCTTAGTGAATAAATCCAATGTATTCAATATTTTATAAAGTGAGAAATTCATTTGCAAGTGATCTGGTAAGAATATTAACTAAACTCATGGAATGTTGACCGTTCTCATGGAAATACATGGACAGATTGCAAATTGTAGACAGAAATTGTACAATATAAAAAAAAATTAGGCATTTTATCACAATTGCTTGTATGATGACTTGGATATTAGTCTGTATAATAAATTATTTTTTGTAAGTGTTTAAAAATTTACTTAAAAAAGCAATTACAATTGATACTGGTAATTTAAGTATTCTTATGAGCACAGTGTTAACAATAAAATAAACAATTGGATGTCATTTTTGTGGGTTAAAAGAAATTACTATTAGTCGATTACAAAATAAAGTATTTTATTTGTATATAGAAGAAACAAAGATAAACTACTGTTAAAAACAAACATTAAGTAACCTAATTAGTTAAATATTGTATTCCTGCAAAAATCTGGTAATTATTTGAATTCACTAAACTCAGAAAGTATGTTATCGAAACTTATATAACCTAATTTGTATAAATTTACCCAAATTGTGATCAAGTATTTTTTTAACCAAAGTGAGAATTCAAAGTGAATTTCAAAATTAAGTTCAAAATAGTCAGCTTTTAGATCGACTACTCTGGCCTTACATTTGAAATTCATTTCGAATTCAAAACAACCCTCGTGTGAGGGTTGGGACATTTTTCAGATTAGCTGCTTTTTTCTTATATTTTGAAATCTGTTTTTTAATTCACTTCAATTCATTTCTTATTTAATGAACCCCTATGTCTCATTTCTTATCTGCAGGAAATGCATTAGAGATACACATAGCGTATGATAGCTCTTTCGTGCAGGTTCCTCATCAACCTTTTGTTCCTGTAACATTTTGTAATTGTCCCATTTATCGACAGATTTCCCTATTTATAATATTGTAAAGCACTGAGGAATAAGTTGGCGCTATATAATATGTCAATAATAATATTAACAACTAGCAATTAATGTTACTGTTTTGTATATCCTTAATTATTCATGCAATATATCTAAACATTTCTTTTCGTATCAAAGATCGAAATTCATATCCAAAATATTCTAAAGATAATTTCTGCTATTTAGAGCAAGTTTGTATTGATTTGTATCTTAAATAAATACATAATTAACTTACCGTAGAGCCTGTCAGGGGGTTTTTCATTGTGAAAAGGTGTATTCGAAAACTAAAGCATTAGGGTGAGGCCAGTAAGGTAGGGAAGTTGCAACGGATTATGGGAATTGTGACAATTATATCACATGTTTACTGAGGCTTTATGCATATTTACAGAGCACAATAAAAATATTTCTCCAGTAGAGTCACTGCATTACATGAATATTAGCTCTGTGAAAATAATAAATTATCTATTTTAATCTGGCATCTGCTCCGAGGTCCTGTCAATGTGTGTTTTGTGACTTAAACAGTAACTTATTATCAAGTAATAGAAATGAAGCCAACTCACATATGGTGTGGACTTTAGTCTACTTTGCGACGATGATAAGGCCAATCTTTTTTCTTAAGGTATCAGCCTTTCAAAGTCTGGTGTTTTTAACCCCTTAAGGAAACAACTTCTGGAATAAAAGGGATTCAAGGCGGAATATTTCCGTCATGTGTCCTTAAGTGGTTAAAATAAACATTTTTGATAATCCCACAGAATACCGGAGGTTGACTTACATTTTTGTGTCTATGCAACGCACAGCTTGTTTTAAATTTTAATTTGTTAAATCTATTAGTACATTGTATTTTATTTATTTGCTCTGATTTCATAATGCTGTGCAAATGCAGTTATTGCTTTACCTGTTGGGTCTTACTGCCAACAACAAAAGTATTGAAAGAACTGTGTATTATTGAGACAGGAAGAGAATCTAAAAATGTAAAACTGTTCCTATTTTTTTATTTTATATTTTTTATCTAATTAACGTAATTAGATAACTATTTTGCATGCTAATGAAACACAACAGGCACAACTGATGTTTTAATTATTAGGAGTTAAGTTTTGTACACATCTGGTGTTGCATACTATAGCCCAAATCATTGCCATGTACCTATTTATAATTAATTATTTACAAAATATTTTATCATTTAATTTCACTGAATTTAGTTATTAAATCAATTTGACTTTTATTAAGTATTTTTTTTCAATTGAAAAATGTATAAAAATGTTATACATTGTAACCCCTCACCTTTTAGGGTGCTGAGCAAATGCAACAGGAGCAAGAGGGCTGCATGCTGTCTCATGTTCCAATCCATCATTCTCTCACAGCCAGATGGAAACATTTAAATGAAAAAGAATAGAAGCCACATTTGGCCAGGTCCACCTCCAACTTAAGTTAGACCCCGAAGCCCATGGAACAAGAATAGGAAGCCAGAGCTCTTCTATGTAAATATGTTACCCACATTGACAAATCTAGTTCTAGACTATGTTCAAATATAAGTCTTAAGCTAACAGCAGAGCAATCTGTTTAGGTCATTGGCATTAAGTTTAAAAGCACCTTCCTATAAGCACTGTTTACTGTTACTTAACTATTATTATTATACAACATAATGCATTAAAGTGGCTCTTTATCTTCCAGCCCCCAAAACAGATAGCATCTTTATGAAGTGCTAATAATGATTGTGTTGGATTTTCATGGAAATTCAAACCCTGTCAAAATATATCATACTACAAAGTAGGAGTTACTTATCTCAGGCATTTTTTTTACACTTGACAAGCTTGACAAAAGACAGAACTACCTTGTATAAAGGCTGTTTCTTTTGAGGATCCTGTTGTCTCAAGTGATCCTACACAGACATCAGTGTTGTACTTTCGCGCATAAAGGGAGATTACAGCACTGATGTTGGCCCTTGGCATATGAAGCACTAGGAGTTGAAGAGGACCTTGTGGAAGAATATGGCGGTGACCACAAGGGACCAGTTCAGGAAAGTAAAAACGTACTTCCCCTGCATCCCCATGACCATCAGACAAGTGGCAAGTGGAGCAAATGACAGAGCTGTTTAGGTTTAGAGGTGAAATGGAGGTGGTCCAGTGTTGTATAGCACCTCTGGTCTGCACCCTTCCAACAGCCTGCAAGCACAATGCGAGGGGACAAATTACTGTCTGCTCCTTCATGGTCTCACTATTCACTAACACTTCCTCAGGCAAAACCAGTCACCAGAGGCTCCTTGGCTCCCCTGCACTGGGTGCGCTGGGCCAGTGAGGGAGATCTTTTTGCATGGAGCTTAAGGAAGTGCTGGGCTGGATTTGTGAGCTGTGTCAGCAGCCACACAGCTTACACAACCCTATGGCCGGCCCTACATATATCTGTTTTATTTAACTTAGTGGGCCACATCCAATTGTGCAAATGATCTACATTTTTAACCGTTCGGGCCTTTTTCATGATTAACAATATAAAGCAAGTGGTAGCTATATATACATACACACACACACACACAAAGAAATAAAGTGACTTACCAATAACCTGCTTCCAGCTAGTGAACCGATTGAGAAACCTAGAAGTGCTTGGAAAACCATGTGACAACCGAGTCAATTCTGACAGCCAAGTCTCACTGCACTCCTCTCAGGATAGGGTTCCAGCAAATAGTTCTTAAAATGATCAAATCACTAGCAAAAAGCAAGTGAATGATAAGTTGCGAACATGGATGCATTCAGTTTTTTCATCATTTTTCACTGCCAACCAGTCATTGAAGCATCTCAAATTTTGGTGCCATAAATTGGTTTTAAATGTGAAAATCACGGATTTTCCAAATTCATCTAAACAAATTTTACAGAATCGCTCATACTGACCGAATCCTGACCTAATTTGGCTTTAGTAAATATGATTGCTGCCAATATGGTCGGAATGGTCATTTTCACCGGATTTTGTCCATTCGAACAAATTCGAATTCATTTATAATTCCCAACAATTCCCACTTTCGTGAATAATGTTATTTGTCTTTTACAATTCCAATACTATCCATTCATTGCTGCCACTGTAAAACCATGTCCCCGGTCCCAGATTTTGTAGTAGTCTGCTTCAGCTTTAAAATATCTTCTTTAATGTGCCGAATGACATTGCATGTTCGCTGATACTCATGGACATTTACCAATGTGAATGTCTTACATTTTTTACATGCTCATTTGTATTAAACTACTGAACTTAAAAGAAAAATTGCAAGATATAAATAAAAATTATTGTGATGTGAAGTAGTGGTTGTTGTTTTTTTTTTACACCTACGGTTTATGTTTAATTTTATTTATTTCCAACTATGCTAATTTATTCCATTCCCTTTGAGCGTACTTGAAATTAAATAATAGGATATATATTTATAAATATAGTTATTAACTTGCATGATAATAATTATTATAATGTTTAGCTGGTTCTGGCAAAAAAAATTGCGAGAAAAACGATTGACAAAAATGTACGCATTTACTGATTGAATGTACTGACTGCTTCTTATATATGTAATATATGTATAATGTATATTTTATATATTAAAGTAATTCTATAGTGTAAGGAATACAAAGTTGTATTTCTTACACTATAGTTCCCTTTGCTCATCACCCTCACACCTTCCCCCAGTAGCTAAAGGATTAGAAAACCCTCTTAACACTTAGCCGATTCCAGCACCAATCTCCCTTGGCACAGCATCGATGTCACGCCTCCTCCGACAGAGAAGGAGGGCTAATGCATATGCGCAGTGAGCGCAGCGAACGCCTTAGGCCCTACCCATAGGAATGCGAGTGCATTAGACCTTAGCCACTAGTGCCTCTAATGGCTGTCTGATTGACAGCCACTAGAGGCAGTCTTAGTCCTGCAATGTAAACACTGCAGTTTCACTAGAAAGAAACAGGGACACAAAGAGCTGAAGTGGTCTGGATGCCTATTGTGTCTCTTTAAACCAGGATGCTACATATACAAATAGCAAACTTTTAAGCAACTGAAGTTGGATATCTGAAAGCCATTTGGCTGCTATGAAGTAGCTTTATACAATTATTTTTCTGTTGCTAAAACCTGCATTTAGTAACATGCCAAAAAGATATTCAACAAGTTCCAAATGGCTGTCCTTATTCCATTGTTCACATATGGCTGTTTTTATCTAACATTACCTATTAAGAAAAAGGTAAATGTGTGTATTTTGTCATACTTACACTTCTAATGGGTTAGATTTTAAATTCAACCGGATCTTTCTTCCAGATCTGATTCTTATAAAATTTAGATAATTTCGCTATTCACAAACAGCTGAATTGCAATCAAATCACATTCCTTTGATATTATTACCTAGAAACAGACTTGTGGCATTGCACCTGTAACTCTAAGTCCGTCTAATCAATAGATGAACATGGCTTGGTTTATATGAGCATTAGGAATACAAACATTTTACTCACAATATTTCCCCCAAAGTGCCGGTCTGGACATTATCTCCCGGCCTCTACTGGCTGAGATCATCAATACTGATGATCTCACCAATCCAATGCTTCCTCACATGAAAGCATATGGAGGATAAGGCATATGGGTGGCAGTTGCCTTGCTGTGCCAATCAACAGTTCCTCATGGAGATGCATTGGCCGATGCATCGCCATGTAGAACGTAAAGAAGCAAACCATCGGTCCTGCAATCTTTGCCCCTCTAGTGGCTTCCTGTGTGCCATTTGTGTTGATTGACAGTGGCTGAAGGAAGACTGAATCCTTGGGAAAACCTGTAAAATGGGAAACTTCAGAGATAAGCATTGTTTAAAATGTATCTTTAGAATTCAATGTGTATGTAATTACGAAATGCGCAGTACGTCATGAAAAATGTATTACAAAATGTATGCTATATCAATGCTACAGTATTAATTTAACAGCCGAGAGATAAGTCAAAGTGCTCAGTCTTGAATTTATTGGTACCTCCAATATATGCTATTATATGTGTAAAATGCCATTAAAGGATTCAGGTGTTATTTTTGGGATTGCCTCCATTTTGCCATTGTCTCTATCCAGCCGGCAGAATCCGGTTCGCTTGCATCCTTTTTATTCAGTTGCTAAAACTTTGAAAATAAATATATATTTTTCAAAATATATTTATGCTGCTGCTGTGAGGACCACTTGTATATGTCATATAGGTCAAAGAATTCCTGAAATGTATGTCTAGGACAACTGGTTCAAGAACACCCGTAGATAAATACAAATGTTGCTTTGCTTCTGAGTCATGTGATTCTTCATATGCTGCCTGACTTATTATTAGGACTTTAATACTCAGCGATGCTAACTTACAATCCAGCCACAGTCTGGATACTGAATCTAACACATGAAAAAGTCAGATAATTCACAAGGCAGTTCAGAAATAAACCAATTCATTACAAAACTTCTCAACGGGTAGAAATTCTTCAGAGAAAATTACACCAGAAACTGTAATATATATAGCAAAGTACTTCATAACACGAGGACAGTTTTCTGCTATTTATGTGAACACAGGCTGGTATTGAGATGAAAGTAATTGAAGGAAAATAACACATAATCAAAAATCAAATTATAGTATGATGGGCATGAAGGGTGATTCGCAGACATACCAGAGATTGATAATTTTGATAGAAATATCTGAACTATAAAGGAAATACAGTGTGAATTTATACACTATGTGATCTTCTGGGCTGATAGTGTTTTAAAATGCTATACTCAGGGGAAGAACAGACAGCAATCTGGGCCCTTGCGAAAAACGAGACCCTGGCCCCCTCCATATATATGTCAAAGAGTCCCAATATCATCCACTTGTAGTTCTGCACCCTAACCCACAGTAATGTCCATAGCTCTAAATCTTCACTTTACCAGTTCCCTAGACATATACCACTTGTGCTTTTTCTCCATTTCCAATTCCTCGCTTGTACCCCCTCCTTAATCACCCACTTATGCCTCTCCTATCAATTCCTTTCACATTGTGCTCCCTTTCCCCTTACTTATGATTCTCCTCTTGTGCCACTTAGTCCCCATTTGTGCCCCCCGACTTGTGCCTCTCCTCTTGTCCCCCGACTTGTGCATTTCTGCTTGCATTGCTTTGTCCCTACACTTGTGCATTTCCCCTTGTATTGATTTGTCCCGTCCCCTGGTGCCCCTGACTTTGTGCCCCCTTTTCACCAAATTTATCTCACCCCATGGCTCTACCTCACTGAATTCCTCTCACTTTTTCTTTTCTGTGCTTTTACCATTGCGGACCCACACAATTCCTCTCATCTCATGCACCCCCACGTCACCCAATTTCCTTATCATCAATAAAATAAATATCTAGAAGCTTAGCATTTTTGTGAGCAAATAGATGTTGAAAGCAAATCTGAACAAATAAAAGTTGGAAGCAGATCTGAACTTGTCTATAACTGAGTTGGCAGTTTGTTTAACTTAAGTTTGGCACCAGAGGTCAGCTGTTAATGTATTTCGATTCGACATGTCTAAGATGAGCCAGAAAAAAAATCTCTAACTCAGCTCTTTTGGTCATAACATCGCTTTTCAGTTATCAACACACTGAAATTCATCTGGTCCAGTCATTTTATAGTTAGTTGTGATGGAGTTTTTAAATATATGCTCAAATAGCCTTTTCTAAAACAATCTACCTTGACGTAGACTACTTTCCATACTGGCCGACATTTTTCAGGTTGGTTATTACGTTATCCCGACTGTTAGTCACACAGCTGTTTTTTTGGTTATACCCCCTATATGTTCAGAGTATAAATGGAAGGCACCAGAGCAAGGACAGTTGAGTGATTCATGTCTCAAAAACACTTGGAATGTTTATTAAGAAACACAAGGCATAAATTTTCACTGCTTAAAAAAAAAAAAAAAAAAAAGGTCCACAAATTTCTTAAGTGGTTTTGAAGGAGAACATTTTCTTTATTTGTTGCTCCTATACATATTGATAAGGGTAATCACTGACTTGGTAAATGCCATCGTTGAACCCCCCTGAGCTTTACAATATTGGTACAATATCATACAAAACATTATTGCTATAATAATAAATGACATCATATATTTGAAATACCCATGTGTATATTACCAGAAAAGAATGATGACTGAAATACATTTTCTCTTGCAAGCAGTAAGTGCATATGATAACTTGCACTAAGTATGATCACACCTTTTAAAAGCATCTGATTCAGACTTTTACAAATTTTAATTATACATTGGTGAATGCTTTGTTATGCTTGTTGTTATGAATTTTGCTAGTTGGAACAGTAAAATGTTTTCTGGAAAAAATAGCCATAATCAAGCATTTGGAAATTTTCAGAACATTTCAGAAAAAAAAAAAAAGTTTTAATAATAAATACAATTCTATGTATAAAACATGTCAAGAGACTGCGAAAAAAAAAATTTGTTTATGTAGCATTAAGGAACGTCTTGCAAAATTTAGGCTACAATGGCCATATTGGAAAAAGTATCTTACAAATATTTTGTAAATCCATTCTCTACTCCAAACTCATCCCAATTTAGTGGCTTGATGCTTTTATAAGTGACGGTGATAAATAAGCATTTAAGCCAATTTGAAACAGGTAAACTAGATAGGTCACCAAAGATGTGCGAGGAAATGCAAACACATAGTCTGATAGTTATTACGAAAAAAAAAAAAAAAGTTAAAAAAAATATACACCTAAATAATAAAAAAAAAATATATATATATAAAAAATACAACTTATGGAAATACTGATCCCACAGCATTAGTTATTGTAACATAAAGCATGCCCACACATATTGATTGGTATTCCATCATCATTCACAATTAGTAAGAATAATAGTTATAATGGCAGTGCACTATTCAAATGCTTTGATATTTCTATATTGATTTCTGATGCAGAGATAGACGAAGAAACTTCATTCACGAGTTACTAAGTATTTCCAACAGCAAACAGTTCATTGTTCACTTGTAGAATTAGGTTTGAGAATTAATGATCCTCTGTACAGGCTGCGCCGGTGAGATAACCATTCATTCCGTTTGCGCTTTTAATCCCGTTAACACTGGTACTTTGTGCATTTTTCATTCGTGGTACGGAATCTTCCTCATCTGAGCTTGATTCAATGTCACTTCGGACATCTTTTGATACCTGGAATAGATATAAGTGGACTTAAATGTAAAAATAATTTGAAAGAGCAGGTTGAGTTATGTTTAAAAGTTCCTTAACACACTACTACTGTTTGTCAGATATATTAAATACTATCTAAATACCCTAGTGGATTGTTCTCGTTTCTAAGACATATCTCTTCCTGTTAAAATGTACGGCAATTATTTTATTAATATGATCACTTCTAGTGAGTTTTATGTTTGGAATACAGACACGCACACCTTATTCATTGTGTAGCAGAGACTCATGAATAGACTTATTACAATTGTATATTCACATGTAAGTAATATGAGCGTTGATTTTTCGCACGCAACTACATGAGGTTATTTTTCTAAAACATAATCTGATGTATGTATTTCTGAATTCAGTTAATTTGAAAAGATCTTTATTTAAAATTCCTACAGAATTAAATGCAGAGATGATTCCAATTTACCCCAACCTCATCGCCCTTATTCTACATATCACAGACTATACAAACCAACAAGGGGCTTCTGTGGCCCCTAGATAGTTGTAACTTGTGCTTAATGGAGCAGAGAGCCCCCTAGATATATTAGAACCTAATTTGTGGAACTTACATGTAAGGGATTCCATTTTCCGGTCTTCAATGTGAGCACAGGGAAAGAATACACACAATGAATTAAAGAGAAGGGATAAGACAGTTACGTGACAAGCAGAGCACTTGAGAGTTATGAGTCATGTGTAAGGCAATTTCCCAGTAAATGATCCATTCATTTTACAGATGTGAAAATGTCATGATTTATAAGCTAATCCATGACAGAATGTGTGGTGTGTTTGAACACTGTATTGTTATTAATCGCAGTAGGTCTTCCTTATGGGAGAACTTGTTAAGGAATAAGTGTATAGTAGCAATTTCAGACAAAGTGTTTTTATCTATTATGTATTCCCTTTCATATACACATATTTTCTCATTTTTAGTATTTTACAAGCTGAGGCACTTACATTTCAAACCAAATCAAATAATATCTTATAAAATATATTTTTCTCTACCTATTCTATTCATCAGACATCCATACGTTTTACTGGGGTAATGGTAAATTGGTGCCTTAAAATCATTTTTGCTTCAACAGTAGAGCCATAAGCATCACCAGAGCCAGATTAAACATTAGGCAGCAAAGCCTAGAGTCTGGGCACAGAAAGGGGGCCAGTGGGACCCTGCCTTGCCCTGACACTCCAGTTCCACATTGATAGAGAGATTGATAGATTCCCCTGTTTTTCCCTGTGTCCCCTCACCTACTCCAGATAGCTTAATGGTCTGCACCTCTATTGGGTGCAGACCACTTTAAGCTCTTAAAGTGATATGCACCCAATACTGATGCAGACCACAATGCTCCTCATAACATCAGGTATTCTGCACCCCAGTATGCCTCCACTGGACCACTAGGGATCCTGCAGAGAATGGCATACATCAGACCTTCTGATAAAAGGTAAGCAACATAAGGGGGGCAAATTAAGGAATTCTGCAAATACACTCAGACACTACACACAACTCTCAGCCACTTTCTGACATGCAGATACCCACTGACACACATTCAGATACACACTGATACACATTCAGATACACAGACACACACTGATACAAATGCAGATGCACATTAACACACATTCACCAAGACATATTTAAACTTGGAGCTTTTCATGCTCCCAAAAATCGCATGAACTCCCATAGATGTCAGGGGTGACATGGCAAGTCCTCTATGTGCTATTTCAGTTACAATGTATGAGATGTCTTCAGTTATTAAAACGGACCTGTCAACTAAAAAAGCATTTACATAAATCAATAAACCATAAGAAAACAGTTCATGTGATTTATTGACTCGGTTTATAAAGGTTTCAGAATTTTTTTTGTTTCCACTTAGTTAAGTCCTCTTTCTGAATCGCTGCTGATTTTTCAAATTTTCCATTCTATGTCCTGTTTTATAACACTGCAGATCTCAAGAGAGGCTGGATGTGATCCCAAAGCATAATGAGTTTTGCGGCAGCCAAAGAACTATTAAAAGTCTCCTGAAATTGCCTATAAATAAATAACACTATGCCCATTTCTCGTGTACCATTAAATAATGTAAAAAATAATTTAGGTGACAATGTGGGTTTAATAAGCACCTAGCATTGGTGCAATTACCTTCGTAGCATTTAAGGACCAAGAACAAAAGCTGCTGGAATTCTGGAATTTGTATACTATCAAAACAGAACCTGTTGATTTCTGTGCAAAGGATGCACAAGGGATAATGGGAAATTTTAACTCGCTATCTTCATTCATTTTACGCATTAATTAACTGGACTGAATTAGGTTATTTTGACTGAGTACCATATACATTGGGCAAATTTGCTATTTTAGTTTAAACAAAATGGAAAGAGGTTAAAAGAAAGAGTTCTGAATACCCTAAGTATAGGTCTCTGAGTTGAGGAATCTCTGGAGCAATAATCAAAAAACCAAGAATAGTCGAGATTCCGACTTAAGGGACACTGGGGGGTTATTTATAAAACCTACCTCCTAACATTGATATGCTATAAAACAACATGCCATTGGGTGGGGTAAAAGAGTGCGGAATATGTATATCAGCCTGATATGAATGCATGCCAGACTGACTGTCAATCATTCAGGCTAGCCCCATGAAGGGTGTGCCATACAGAGAACAGTGTTACAGTGCTCTCCACATGGACCTATTGCACAATGTGGGCATGTCTAATCATGTGCTTGCATGACTCTCTGGGGTCAGTTGCTTAGTGCCCATAACAGCAAGAACCTAAATACGGACAGTCCTGACGAAACTAGGACAATTGGAAGGCCTGTAAAAAAGTATTGTGTTGAAATTTTATTTTTATTTTCTGGTGCTTTTACAATTTTCACCTATTTATTTCCTAATTTGTGCCAAAATATTCCTTACTGTGCGTCTTTTACCACTTAGAAATTGTCAATATGTGAATACATGCATCCTCTTTTGCACTCCTTAGTTTATTCCTGGATTAAAAGTAACAGTCTCACTATTTCACCTGTGTTGTAGCCTTTTTC
Source organism: Pelobates cultripes (assembly GCA_933207985.1). Classification (NCBI taxonomy): domain Eukaryota; kingdom Metazoa; phylum Chordata; class Amphibia; order Anura; family Pelobatidae; genus Pelobates; species Pelobates cultripes. Next base: position 33,813,903 of record OW240918.1, on the reverse strand, counting down.
AAGTAAAAAATGTGTTTGCTTTTTCTGTTTTAATTCGTTAAAACTCACCTTAATTCCAGCACCGCGGGGGTCTGCCGGTGCTGGCTCCGCCCCCTTTGTGACATCATCGAAATGGCCGATTTTTCAATAGGGAAAGCATTGGATTGGCTAAAATCGGCATTTTGGCCAATCAGGACCTCCTCATAGAGATGCATTTAATGAATGCATATCTATGAGGAAAATTCAGCGTCTCCATGCAGAGTGTGGGGACACTGAATGGCAGGGCTACCTACAGTGCCTAGGGGCAATGTAAACACTGCGTTTTCTCTGAAAAGGAAGTGTTTACATGAAAAAAGCCTGAAGGGAGCTATTATACTCACCAGAACAACGACATTAAGCTGTAGTCGTTCTGGTGACTATAGTGTCCCTTTAAATAAGCTAGCACCCTTTCTATTGTGTCTGTTTATATGTAGTTAATACCATTTCAGCTAAAACGATACTTTTCACTGGTTGTGTGCCAACTGCTTAGGTCGATACAATGAAACTTAAAGTCAATTCTGAGAGTTCACAGGCTAATGGCAGACTGCAGCACAGAGGGACTGTAATGCAGAGAGGCTGCAACAAAGGGAGACAGCAATGCAGTAAAGCTAAAATACAGAAGATGCAACATAGACACAGCATACAACAGGAAAGCTGTAACTCAGACATTGTAACAGAAACAGGGTTATTCAATAAAGTCGGAACTTTAAGGAATTCAATGTGAATTTAAAATTTCAAGTGAAACGGCCAGTTGGAAACATTTCAGCTAAGTTCTACTTTGGCCCAAAATTTAAAATTCTATTTGAACTTACTGACAAATCATAAATTAGTGAAAAAACTCTGAGAGAAGCTACAACATAGTAGTTACAACATATATATTTATATATACATTGTTAATGTATTGCATAGTGGATTCTTACCTTGCCTTTCGAAATAGCTCTGCAGGCAATCTTGATTATCAGATATGCCCAAAATAAATGTAAAGTTTGAAGCAGCAAAAGTAGCATGTTAAAAACCCACCAAGAAGGATAAGGGCCAACGATTTCCCAACTTTCAAACATTGTTGTATTCAGTATCCTGTAAATAAAATATATAAAATTCTTGTTTTAAAATGAGTTATCGGTGATTTTCAAATAATGATAACATAAAATGATTTCATATGGCACTCACATAACAGGTAAAACTATGCTAGCCATTAAAAATATGGAACAAAACGGTTAAGTAATCTGTTGTTTTGTAACTATCGACATGACAATGGTTTCATCAATGCCAAAGAAATTCAACATGAAACATACATGCATATACATTTTGATTGATTTTGAACACAATAGCTTATTGCACTATAAAATGCGTCAATCTTTCAGGTCTAACCATTTCATGTTGGATTTTGTTTGTCATTAACCCCATGATCTCTGACTATCAATCATGAGTCCGTGTAACTGACACAGTTAAGCCGGGTTTTAAGTTGATAATGATTTCTGACTTGGATGGTAGACGTGTTAATAAAAAACACTCATGGAATACTTGCCGAAAGTCTGAAAATTTTATCGATTGGACTAGCATGGATGATTACATTGATTTAATGTATTCTTGTTGCAAGATGAATCTTAGAAGGACGCTCCAAGAACCATACCAACTAGAACTTATTGGAGTGATTAGGGTGCTATAAATCAGTCAATGGAATCCCACGAGTTAAGTCGAAGCCGTACTCTTTATTTTTTATGCCTTGGCCAAGCTCAAAATACAGTTCCAAGATGGACACTCGCCAATGCTGGACTTCTCGCAGGCATCTCCTTTCCTATGGAATAGTCTTCCTACCACCATCAGACTCTCCCCTAGTCTTCACTCCTTTAAGAAGTGCATTAAAAGCCATCTCTTTAGGAAAGCTTATGGCCTCCCAGAATAACCTCTACCTCACATACCTGTCCCTTGCTCTCTCCTAAAGGGCAGCATTCTACTCTCTCCTCCAGTTCTGCTTCACTCACACTTTGTTGGATTGCTATCTCCTGCCCTATTGTGTTTTACACCCCACCTCCTGTAGACTGTAAGCTCATTTGAGCAGGGTTCTCTTCAACCTATTGTTCCTGTAACCTTTCGAAATTGTCCTATTTATAGTTAAATCTCCCCTCTTATAATATTGCAAAGCAATATTGGCGCTATATAAATGCCAATAATAATAATAATAATAATGATCATGTCAGACACCTTTCCCACAACACTCAAAGTATTAAAATATGTAATAAAATAGAAAAATAATAGAAAAAGTAAAACAAAAACACATGAATTTTTTTTCACCGTTACTCATTATTAGAGATGTCGCGAACCGTCCGTGAACTTCTCGCGAACGGTTCGCCACGAGTTGTTCGCGGCGAACTCCGGTCAGCTGACACGTCCCAGCCAATTTCCAGCAGACCCTCCCTCCCAGACCCTCCTACTTCCTGGACAGCAACTTCTCGCGAACGGTTTGCCACGGTTCGCCACGAGCTGTTCGCGGCGAATTCCGGTCAGCTGACACGTCCCGGCCAATCTCCAGCAGACCCTCCCTCCCAGACCCTCCTACTTCCTGGACAGCATCCATGTTGAAACACAGTTCGCGACATCTCTACTCATTATATCGTGCAGTTACAAAACTGTGCAAATGAGTCATATACTCTTATTTCTAGACATCAGCCAATATCATTTACAAACACTAGATGGTGTTTCTATCCATGGACGTGATGAGCACAAAATGCAATCTATTTTGGATGCCTAATTTTAAATTCAGTTCAACTACTGCAATCATCATTATTATATGTTTACCTTCTAGGTCACCTAAAGGCACTGTTTCCGGTTTCAGTAATGCCCCTTTATTCTAGTATACTACAGCAGTTATCCTACAACTGTATACTATGATCCTTCTCAATTCTACTAATTTTCACTCCTAGTTCTCCTCTACTAAAAAGGCCCCTGCCTATCTACAGAGACACCGCTCATAATTTAGCAAACTCTTGAAGACCCACCAGGAAACCCATTCCATTACTGATCTCTCTCTTAGTCTAGTTTAACCGATCATATCTTCATCCCATCATTCTTTGCTCCTCAATACTGTAACCATTGCCATTATATTTGTCTCTTACTCTACAGCTACTCTATAACAGATTCAAGCTGAGCCATGTAACATGATCTAGCTAGTGATGTGGACTACCCTATAGACAATCTCTCTTCATCTCTTAAAGTAACACTCCAGGTACCATAACCATTATAGCCTGCTGTAATGGTTGTGGTGCCTGGAGTTTCTCAACTCTCATACCATAACATACCATGCCATCATGGTGGGCCATAAATAATCATTGAATACAATGATTCTCTATGGAGAAATCGGAAGGTGCATTGGCCATCATTTTGAAGGCACGCCTCCAGGATGACACAACCCGTGGAAGAGGTTGCAGCAGCACTGACGGAGACTCTGAACTGGAGAAAGGTTAGTAATTTTTTAAATTTTACACAGGGATCTAATTGATAAGGGGCATCAGGGCTGTAGCGTTAGGAATACATACATGTATAGCTAACACCACAGTGTTCCTTTTACATACTAATAATTACCTCCATCAATATATGCATATACCTCAACCTGACTACACTGTAAGCCTGAGTAGGTCTCTTTTCAACCATTTTACTAAAATAAGTCAAATTTACAGTTTCCTATTTTCTACTAGGTTTGTTAGTATTCAATTGTCCCTTTTTATTGTAAGTTCATGGTAGAGCTTACATTGCACTTTGTATGAGGTGTTAGATGTGTTACGCCAAAGCATATTGGCAAAGTTCTCGTTTTGTAACACTATGTCAAATTATATAATTTTTTTCGTGGTAGCACCCTTTCCCAATAATTATTTGCAAAACGGTAAAGCCTGTTGAAAACATATAACGGTGTTTAAAGAAAAAATACATAAGTTAAAACTTTTAACTATTCTAAAAAAAATCATATTATAGATATGGGCCAATACAAACCATTGTGTGGAAATCTATTCACAAACCGGACTTTACATAGGACACGAGGCCATGCGTTTAGACTGGAAGAAAGAAGATTTCGTCTAAGGCAAAGGAAAGGTTTTTTACTGTAAGAACAATCAGGATGTGGAATTCTCTGCCTGAAGAAGTGGTTTTATCAGAGTCCATACAGATGTTCAAACAGCTACTAGATGCATACTTGCAAAAACAGAATATTCAAGGATATAATCTTTCAATGTAGGGTAATAACTGCTTGATCCAAGGATAAATCTGACTAAAGAAAGAATTTTTTCCGAGCTTGTTGCAAAATTGTGCTTCAAACTGGGTTTTTTTGCCTTCTTTTGGATCAACAGCAAAAAACAAATGTGAGTAAGGCTGAACTTGATGGACGCAAGTCTCTTTTCAGCTATGTAACTATGTAACTATGTAATATGAGATACATGTCAATTTGTTTTACTTAATTTTTTGTTTTTTTCTATTTTTGTGACAATTTTGCTTTTTCACATAATATTGGAATACAGTCAAAAAGAAAACAAAGGGAAAGATATTTAAACAGACATGGGAGCAGGATAGGATTTAAGGACAGCAAAATAATTCTGAAAAACGAAAAAAGCACATATTTTCTAACTGTATTGTTCATGTGCATTTAAAATATATATTTCATAAACAAGACTTTCCATTTAAAATCCTACAGTTTCGTATCAAAATATCTATGAATAGTCGACAAATCATAACATAGAAGACCTTTCAGTTACTAAGATATGAATGTATTTTTGTTCAACTAGGCCTATGTTAAGAATTATATTATTGGAACAATCTTTCTTAAAACCTTATCTGTTTACTGTATTGTATTTATTGATGTGGAATTAATAATTGTATTCTATGTACAATCACTGTCATGTCATATTATGTTACCATGTCAACAATCTATACTAATGCACCTAGATATTTATCTATACTAAGCAAGGGGTTAACTTGAGTAAAAATAAAATGTGCTGGCATTAGGAACAGACATTTTACAATGACAACATTTTGCACAAAGAGCTAAACTGAAGCACCAGCCATTACCTTTTAGCCTGCAGAATTTAATTTGGTCCAAAACAATGAATCACATAATAATCATCATCATAATCATCAGGAAAAGTAATTTCTGCTTTCATTAAAACTGATATGCCCTGGGGTCTAGATGTCGTATTTCCTAACTTAATGTTGCTCATTTTATCAACTTTAGAATGATGAAAGGACTAGTTGTCAAAAACAAAACCTGTTACTTTGCAAAAGTATCTGGCTTCCTTACCCACTGAGCTACCATATACTTTCAGAAGAGAATGTAAAATTAGTGAATATATTTATATATATATAATTTTAGAACTGACAGGTATCTATTAAATGCTACTTTTAAATTTACTACTGGCTTATATAATTATACATATATATATATATATATATATATATATATATATATATATATAACAAATTTTGGGTAAATCTATCTAGGATTAACAATAAGGCAACCCATGGTTAGACAGGAGCCCCAGAACCAGGGCTGTATTTACTGTGAGGCCAACAAGGCATTTGCCTTGGGTTTACTTTCCAGGGGGGGGTGGCAAGAAACACTGTCCCAAAATGCCTTGTTAGCCTCATGCCATGGGGGGGCCAAGAGCTTGGTGTCTGTCCACCTTGAGGACCCCCAAAGCCCCCTCTAGTCCAGCAACCCAAGAGCCACACAGCCTAGCAGCTACACTGGATCCCATGGACAGGATCCACTCCAGCTCTCCCAAAGGTTAAAGGCTGGGTGGTTTAAATTAAAGAAAATAAATATATTAAATTTGGGTGGGTGGTCTGTCAGTGAATGTGTTTGTCTGTGAGTGAGTAAGTGAGTGAGTGAGTGTGTCTGTCAGTGACGGTGTGTGTATCTGTTACTGAATATGTGTGGGTCTGTCAGTGTGTGTCTGTCAGTGAGTGTGTAGCTGTCAATGTGTGTCTGTGAAGAAATGTGTGCTTCTGTCACAGTGTGCCAAATCAGAGAGGATGTGTGTGTCTGTGAGGATGTGTTAGTGTGTGTCAAATCAGTGTGTGTTTGTATGTCAGTGTATGTCTATTTGAGAGTGTGTGCCTGTCAGTGAGTGGCTGTGTCAGTGTGTGTTTGTCAGTGAAAGTGTGTGTTGGTTTAACCCCTTAAGAACCAAACTTCTAGAATAAAAGGGAATCATGACTTGTCACACATGTCATGTGTCCTTAAGGGGTTAAACAGTGTGTATGCCAATGACCGAGTATGTGTCAGGGAGTGTGTGTCAGTGCATGTATCAGTGAGGGCGTGTGTCTGTCAGTTAAAAAAGTGTGTGTTAATCTTAAACAGGAAGAGGTGTGGCCTTGACAGGAAAGGGTGGGGCAAATTTAGATTAGAGGGTGCCCAGGTTTAGTCATGCCTAGAGCAGCACATGTACAAATGTTGTGCCTAATCATTAAATTCATGAAGCACCAATATCAAAAAGCAATAATCCATTTTTTAAAGATATTGGTGGACACCAAAACCCTATTCGGGATGAGTGAATTGAGTATTTGAGAAAGGGAGAGACACTGACATCAAGTACTTCTAAATAATCATTACAAACTTTATTGATTAACAGAGATTTAATGAATCTTAAGGAAATAGCTTAATATTCAGCTTAATATGAAAACAGCTTAAAGAAATAGCTCAAATATCTAGATATCAGCTTAAGTATACATCACCATAAGAGAGGCTTGCTGCACTCGACTGAGAGAACTTCTGGCAGTCAGGCTTGAAGGGGACCCTCTCTTACTGGAAAATCAGCAGAACCAGCAATACGCGTCCGTATTACAGGTGGGTAGTACTCCAATCGAGTGCCAAGTGTTCTCGACTTTTATAAGAAACTTAATAATCAATGGGGTCAGTACTTTTCCACCAAATCTTCTTATCAGTACAGCCCAGCAAAGACCTTTCAAAAGCATTAGATGGGACCTGCAGCTGGCCAGGCTTTCCAGTCCCATCAACAATACCATGCCAGATCTGTGCGGTTATTATCTCTTATCTAAAAAGCTAGCTCTGTTCTCATAACTATCTCGTGAAGCTATCTATGCATGAGTCATTCTGGTGCTGTGTTTTGTGGTTATTAACATTTTCACTACTGTGTACAGATGCCATCTTGACTATCTATAATAGTTTAATTTGCTCAATAGTGATCAATCATTCATTCTTAATTAATATGGAATATTATTATCACAACAAAATACACCACTGCATACACACACACACACACACACACACACACATACACATGGGTAAATGGGGCCAAGAAAATTCATGGTTCTGTGCCACAACCATGAATTTTCTTGATCCCATTTACCATCACTATGTGAAAAATAAGGGGAGAGGAGGGGGCAAACTGAAATCTGCCTGTGGCCCTGTAGTAGTACTTGAGTACTTTCTGTTTCCGTCTGATGGAAATTATGGGACATTTAGAGATAAGAAATGCTGTAAACTAATGTAAAAGTAAGTCACACTGTGTGGTAAAGCCCATTGGAGAGAGGATTACTGCAAACCAGAAAGTCAGGGTATGTTGGGAGCTAGAAGATTACATAATGCGACAGCTGACAGAAAAATGTTTTAAGGGTTGCAAAATAGAAAAGGATGAAGTTGAAAAGATATTATTTATAACCTGAAGAAAACGTCATACTTAAGTAATTATTCTCTGATAAAAAAGAGCATTGTCTGAGACCACTCCATGTCTCTGTTGCCAGAGGGACAAAGGGGCAGGAGATGATTAAAGCCTTTGCTTCTTGCAATAACTGAATTGTCACTGTTTGATCTTTGTTAAATTACTTGTGGCCTCTATAGAGTAAAAAGTTGAAACTTTTTAGCAGCATGAAGGAGATTATTAAAAAAAAAAATACACAGAAACAAAGAAACTGGTCAATTTAATGATGAAATTGCTTCTAGACAAAAAAGACAGATTCAATACACAATTCTCTTTTCATGCCGTGGTTACTAAGGCTTGCAATATATATATATATATATGTATATATAGATATATATATATATATATATATAATACTATAATGCTAAAAGGTGAATTAAGATAAGACTTGAATGCCACTATCCTAATAAATCAGTCTTTAATGACATTTCTAAGTTAATTCATTTTTTTGAATCTTACTTTTCGTAAAATACTTTATTTTTCGTTATGCGTTAATCTATTGTTCACTTATTCAGATTGACACACCTTTACACGACAGACTATAGGACATATATTACAAAAAAGGATATCTAAAAAGAGACAAAAGAAAAATATACATATTATAGTCTGTCTTACTTTTAGAACTGACAAGTATCTATTATATGCTACTTTTAAATTTACCACTGGCTTATATAATAATAATACCAAAATAAGTTGCAAGGTGTATAATGTCTATAGACATTTTATTTGTTAGAATAAATAAGGGAGAAGGTATGTACCCATTGTATTTTTCAATTTATCCCCTGCAAATCGATTGCAGTATGTTTAGTTCTGCGTCATAAATTCTACGTAGTACAATATTTTGAGAATCATGCCCTTGACCTTTTAAAATGATTTAACGCCGTAGGCAGAACACACATTGACAATAGCATGCCAGTGCTTTTTGAACTGAGACCAGATATCTTAACCAGTAGAGAAATATAATCTCCTGTGCCTCTATTTAAAAATGTTTTTTTTTAGTTTTTACATTGAAACCTTTCCATTTTAACTTTCAGAATTCTTTCTTTATTTTCTCCACCCTTAATAATCTGCATGACCTCAGATTAAGTTGTACTTATTGATTTTCTTATACTTGAATTTATATCAAGGTAGGTACACAGAACAAAAGATGATGGTTATAAATAAGCAACAATGTATGTGGATACCACTTAGAGATATCTGCTTTCCTTTTAGGAAACATTTGTTTTGGTTAGAGTAACTCTTGCTGGCATGGTCCCCCGGTTACCAAGAGAAAAAAGACTAAAAAGGAATTTACACTAAAGCTCACCTCCAATCCAGGATGAGGAAGTTCTGAAGTTCTTCAAGCATCCCGGTCCTCCAATATTGAAATTACTTTCCCTCACTTGATGTCAGGAAGGAAAGACTGAGGAGAGGACTTTGGTGATAAGAAGGGGGTGCCATTTGTTGTCTGATGACAGATGCCAAACATGAACAAATTTAACATTAAATCTCATTCCAGGCTGGCTGATGATGCTGCTGGAAGTGGAGTTACACCTCTACCAGCAAATAGTTTTAACTCTTTTGGTCAAGCATTTCATTGAGATACATAGTGTCTTATATGTAACTCAGCCCTGGTTATACTACCAACTTGGTAGTACTTGGTTGGACAACCTTTGGGTTCATACATGCAACTGGCCTACAAGACCTATGGCCTAGCTCTGGTGATTGTGAAGCAATACAAAATAATAATAATATTAATAATAATAATATAAAAATAATTAAAAACGTATGACTTACTTACACAATGAATGCTTTTCTGTATTTAAAGAGTCTTAGTACATGGGATACATATACAAAGCACAAATGATTGAAACCATCTGATAGATTTATCAACCTCCATGCATTAGTCCAATATTACATATAGTAAGATACTTACTTGAGTGATTTCAGTGTCATTTGTCAATGGTCAGTAAAGATACATTTTATTTATAACTTTAGAATTGACCCACGTCAGAGCTGACAATAGTGCATGACGTACCTGAATATAATAACCCTTACATCCTTTATCATGTCAGAATCACAATCTATAAAATAAGGAAATCATTTGGGACAAATCAGGTGTGAGACTCCAGGGAAAGAATCCACTCCAATTCTCCCAAAGGAGGACGTAAATAAAATAATTAAAAAAAATAATAAATTGTGTGTGTGTGAGAGAATGTGTATGTGTCTTTCAGTAAGTCTGTGTTTGTCAGTGAACGTTTGTGTGTCTGCCAGTGTGTGTCAAGTCAGTGAGTGTGTGTGTGTTAGTGTCCTCTGTTGCCCATGGTTGCCTATCCCTGCACTAACGTTTGAAGATAATATGCTTCTTCAAAAAAAAAAAAAGTCTGAAAGGAAAGTACATACCTATTGTATATTGTTATTGTATATTGCATATTGTTAAGACATACAAAGCTGTGTTGCTATTAGGATTTTAACATACACAATTCTCCTAAGTATAGGATAATATGTAAAGTGGGTAAGGTAAGATTAAAAGTTTAATTAGAAATTTGGTGGACGTGGAATGTCTAAGAGACACAGGGAGAACATTGCTGGGCACTCGTACTTTCACAGCCAGCTGCACACCTTAACATCCTCTATTATAGCCTCTATAAGAATGAAACCTTAAGAGCCAATGGCTCAGGAAACGTAACTCAAAAAGCAAAAGGTGACATGATTACAAAAAACAATTTTTATAGTAAATATTCAGATAGTATAAAAAAGTATCATTCTCTCTATGGTCTTGCAACTTTCCAAATTACTTGTTATCTCATTGTTCATTTGGCATGGACCACAGAAACAGACTGCTTTGATCATTATCTCATCAATTCTATGTTGTCATGACAACCCCATGATGTCATTTTAGTCAGAACTTTGGGTTGTCATAGTGACCTGGCGCTCAGTCAACATATTCTGGCTTCAAGTGTAATTTAGAAAGCTAACTGCACACATACTCTAGATGATGCAGATGTTTGCTGGTAAATTGTTATCTATGTAATAAACTATGGTATGGTGATACTATGACAAAACATACCATTCATTATAGTACGGATCACCATACATTTTCAACAAACATTTGTCACAAACTAGTAAGTAAATAAAAAAATGATGACATAATGTGTAAATGTTTAAAGGGACACTATAGTCACCTGAACAACTTTAGCTTAATGAAGCAGTTTTGGTGTATAGAACATGCCCCTGCAGCCTCACTGCTCAATCCTCTGCCATTTAGGAGTTAAATCCCTTTGTTTATGAACCCTAGTCACACCTCCCTGCATGTGACTTGCACAGCCTTCCATAAACACTTCCTGTAAAGAGAGCCCTATTTAGGCTTTCTTTATTGCAAGTTCTGTTTAATTAAGATTTTCTTATCCCCTGCTATGTTAATAGCTTGCTAGACCCTGCAAGAGCCTCCTGTATGTGATTAAAGTTCAATTTAGAGATTGAGATACAATTATTTAAGGTAAATTACATCTGTTTGAAAGTGAAACCAGTTTTTTTTTCATGCAGGCTCTGTCAATCATAGCCAGGGGAGGTGTGGCTAGGGCTGCATAAACAGAAACAAAGTGATGTAACTCCTAAATGACAGTGAATTGAGCAGTGAAATTGCAGGGGAATGATCTATACACTAAAACTGCTTTATTTAGCTAAAGTAATTTAGGTGACTATAGTGTTCCTTTAAAGTAAAGTGAACATAACAAGGATTTTGCAAGATATAATGTGACAGTTCAGATTCGTTGGTACTATTGTTTTCCCTAAACAATACTAATTTGTTGTTTTAAATGTTTGAATTGCCTTTGCATTGTCTTTTAATTATAGATAACAACTTTCTAGCTAATAAACCCAGACATCGCTTGCTGATCATGCAAAATACTTTTACTGCAGTTCCTCACTGAAAGTGAAATATACAGAAATGCTAGAGGCCTTTAAAAACAAACAAACAAATAATGCATCCATACATAAATGAACAGAGTAAAAGAAAGGATTAATTTCACATAAAATATGCTTTGGATGACAGACTTTGATAGGACTGATTGGTGATATCTTTGGCTCGTATCCATAAATATGGGAGGGTCTACAGTTAGTGCTATTGAGGCAATACGTTGAGCATCGTTTGCCACAGCTTCGGTCATGAATTACCGATCCCACCCGTTCTCTATCCTAAGTGTCACGGTTCAGGGCTGCTTCTCTTGCCATGGCAAGTGAGCCATTGGTCCTTGTAATTTGACACCCATCTACTAAGCTCCCACTCCTGCTGGAGAATTCAAACTAAGAATTTTCACGGACGATGTTCTTCTAACACAAATTCACCTCTGCGAACTTCTCTGCATAATCTCTGCCTTAGCCATTCCTTCAGTGGGGGGAGGATGTGGGTGGCCGGGCTCCCTTATTTAGTAAACTTTTTTTAAATGTATTTTATTTTCGGTTTTCACTTAATATGCATATTATGCAAAAGATGGGTAACGTGGGATGGGGTACACGGAGAGAAAAAAGGGGGGGGGAGGGAAAGGGAGGGCGACATGCATAACATTGTATCATAGCCATACAAAAAGTATTAGTAATAACATCTATGCATAGAGTTGTATATTCGTCATTAGACACAATTTACCAGCTTCTGACTATAATACATATATACATATATACAATGGCAGTTTTATTCAAGTTAGCCTGATACATTCTAAGGCACTAATTTGCATCTGTCCGCCCTAACTTTTGGACCTCCGGGGCGGGAGGGGAGAATGGTGGGGGATTAGCGAGGTTGTGCTATGGCATAGAGTATTTATTATATTGTGTTGGTGTTGAAGAGAAGGGCAAAAGGGAAAATGGTCAGTTAGAAGCTGTTACACGGTGTTAGCTTGGGAAGCCCTTTTTTACTGAGGAGCTTGGTAGAGTGTCAAAAATGCCGAATCATCTTTTATGTCTTTCCATATCTATAGTCCACCCATCTACGCCACCTTGTTTCATGTCTACTCTGCCTCTCAGTGATACGGCTTGCCATGTGTTCGTAATTATATATCGAGTCTAATCTGCCCAGAATTTCTGATAACGTGGGCACCTGTGTGGATTTCCACTTTTGGGCAATCGCAGTTTTAGTTGCCATTAGGCAATGGATCGTTAAATAGCTTTCCTCTTCTTGAAGCTTGTCTGGGAAAATGTGTAATAGAAAGCTTTCTGGTGTCAGTGGGACCTTGATCCCTAAATCCGTACAAAAAAGTGTGTGAATAGCCTTCCATAATGATGTGATCTGTGTACATGTCCAAAATATATGATATAGGGATCCCTCTTGATTTTGGCATCTCCAGCAGAGTTTGTTCGCATCAGGGTATATGTGTGCCAATTTTTTGGGGACCAGGTACCAACGCATAGTTAGTTTACAGTAGGTTTCCCACTGGTTGAGGCTGTGTGAGGCCTGCTTTGTTAACTTCTGAGCCTGATGCCACGTGGCTACTGGGAATTGTATTCCCAGGTCCAGTTCCCAGTTTGTCATGTAGGAAGGTTTTGTTGCCGTATATTGGGTAAGAAGTGTATTGTAGCAGAGGGATAGTGCTTTAACCTTGGGAAGTTTCCCCTTACACTTATGGACAAATGGTGGTATGAGGTTATATTCTTTCATGGTAATCCGGCTTTCCTGAATAATATTCTTTAGCCTCAAATAGGTGAATAGTTCCCTGGCTGGGATATTAAATTCCCTAACAATTTCGGGGAATGGTTTGACGCCCTCTTGGGTTAGCAAGGAACGTACCCCTGAGATCCCCCGGCTAAGCCAGTTTTCTAGCTGTAGGTTCGTCGTGCGGGTGGCCAAGGCTTGAAGTGGGGCCTCAAGGAGTAGGTCATTCTCTTTGAGGAATAGAGGAATAGTTTGTCTCCAAGTCCGGAGCATTATCCCCGTGGTTGGGAGCAGATTTTTTGATTGTAATGGTATTGAGCTAGCCCCGAGGAACATTGGAATCGTGCCAGTGGGCAGACAAGCGTTTTCCAACGCCAGCCACACCGGAGGGGACTTCCTCTCAAGGATCGTGAGACCCTGTGCCATTAATGAGGCTTTGTGGTATAATTTAATGTTGGGTACGCCCAGTCCGCCTTTTGTGAATGAACGCCAAAGAGAGTTTTGTGTTATTCGTGGGGGCTTACGTTTCCAAATGTGTGCATTGATCTTGGCCTGAAAGTTCCTCAGTATCGGGTTCGGGATTGTAATAGGCAGGGTGCGAAAGAGATATATAATGTGTGGTAAAATCATCATTTTAATGGTATGAATGCGCCCAAGCCAGGAGATTTCCTTGTCCTCCCAGGATCGGAGCTGTTGATCTAGTTTATGTAAGAGTGGCGTATGGTTTTCCTTTATTGTCAATGTGTGTGAAATTGGCAGTTTTATGCCCAGATATGAGATGGAGGATTTCCTCCAGTCAAACGGGTACAGTGTTTTAAGGTGTGTGAGGAGGGTATGGGGCAACCCCAATGCCAACGCTTGTGTTTTTTTGGCGTTATTCTTGTAGTAAGACATCTTACCGTATCTTCCTAGTAGTGTTAGCAAGGATGGTAGTGATGTCTCAGGGTGTGTTATAAAAAGGAGAACATCATCTGCGAAAAGGGCTATTTTTTGCTCTCCTATAGGCGTTGATAGGCCCGTAATATTGTGGTCGGATTTAATATGTCTGATTAGGGGTTCCATACAGAGAATAAAGATTAGAGGAGAGAGCGGACACCCTTGTCTAGTACCATTTGTGATATGAAAAGGTTGTGATAGGAATCCGGAGTTGAATATTTTGGCTGACGGCTTTGAGTATAAGACCATTATGCCTTTCAGGAATTCTAGAGGGAAGCCCATGTAAGTCAGTACAGATCTCATGTATGTCCAATTCAAGCGATCAAACGCTTTTTCCGCGTCTAGGGCTAATAGTAAGCCCTTCTGGTTAGTATTTTGGGCCCAGGTAGTTAAGTTTAAAAAATGGCGCGTATTGTCCCCAGGTTGTCTGTTCGGGATGAAGCCTGCCTGTTCCAGAGAGACCAAATCCTGTAGAATGGGTTGGATGCGTGAGGCTAGTAGTTTGGCATACAATTTTGTGTCAGCATTCAGCAGCGAAATAGGCCTTAGGTTGGCGCATTCCGTAGGGGGTTTACCCGGCTTAGGGAGTGTAACAATATGGGCTAGCAACATCTCTTCTGGCATGTAGCCTGAGTCCCTAAAGAAATTGAAAAGGTCTGTAAGGTATGGTGTGAGTTGTGCTTCGAATACGTGGTAAAAGCGGTTGGGAAACCCATCTGGCCCCGGGGCTTTGTGTTTGGGTAACTTTAATATAGCTTGGCGCACTTCATCTTCCGTGAACTTAGCTAACAATGTCTGCCTTTGATGTACAGACATGCATGGCAGATTTGCCTCACCCAGAAAGGTGTCTATTTCAGGTTCTAGTGGTTGGTGTAATGATGTATCTTGTGTAAGGTTATATAGGCTTCTATAAAAGTTCGCTAATTCGCCCACTATGTCCTGCGGGTTAAATAATTTTGTGCCCGTGGCCGAGGTCATGTATGGGAGTTTTGTTTGTATGTACCGTGCTTTTAGACGATTTGCTAGCACTTTGCCTGCTTTATTGCCTTGCATATAGTATGTCAGTTTTAGTTTACGTAATTGCCGTTCCGTAATGAGTAAAGATAGTGCATGTAACCTCCCTCTTGTCTGTTCAATCTGTTGGGACAATAATCTAGATGGTCTCACTTTGTTAGCCTTTTCTAGTGTTTGGAGCGATGCAAGTAGTGTGTCATTTTCGTTGTGAGCTTTTCGTTTGCGTACTGACCCTGCTTGTATTAGGAGGCCTCTGAGTACAGCTTTGAGGGCCAGCCATTTGGTGTCTATACGGGAGGGATCTGTTTGGTGGTTCTCATAAAACATTTGTATGTTCCTACGTATTGTGGTGACCGTGTCAGTATCGTCTATGAGGGATTCATTCAAACGCCACGCATTCCGTCCTCGAGCTGGGTATAAGGCCCTGAACGTAGTAGTTACTGGTGCATGATCAGACCAGGTTCTGTCACCTATATGCACTTCCATAACATTCGGGATTGTGTTCTTGTCTACCCAACACATGTCAATGCGCGAGTATGTGTGGTGTACCTGTGAGAAGTAGGTGTAATTTTTCTCATTCGGGTAGAGTGATCGCCATGTGTCATACAGGTCGTTCGTGTGAAGCAGTTTACTGAGAGTGAGGCTCATATTGTGAGCTTGCTGGAGTGGTTGTTTGCCCTCTATACGTTTAATGTCTAAATTGGGGTCCAGTGTGCAGTTTAGATCTCCACAAATAATAGTGTGCCCTTCCCGGAGGCTAAGTATTTTGTGCAGTGCTCGTTTTATGAACGTAGTCTGGGAGTCGTTAGGGGCATATATGGATGCTATCGTCAATTTCATGCCATTCATTGAGCCCACCACAACCAGAAGTCTGCCTAGCTCGTCTACGTATGAATTGGTGAGTTGGAACACCCAATCTACGTGGAACAGTATTGCCACCCCTCTTGTTTTGGTTGGGGAAAGAGCATGAAACACTTGTTGGTATTTGGAAGATGTTAGGGTGGGGGGCTTGTTTTTACACATGTGTGTTTCTTGGAGGCATATTATAGCTGCCTGTGATTTGTGTATCGCTCTAATCACCGAGCTTCTTTTAAAGGGGCTGTTTAGGCCATTGACATTCATAGAAAAGCATTTAAATTGATATGTCATTACTAGTAAGAGGGATGTTGCTGTCTCTTATCTTGATACGGAATGTGCCCAAGTATTGATCTCTGGGCCGCTGCCATTCTAATGGGTACCCTACTATGTCTTAGCGGTAGGTGGAGTTTTGTGTATGCGAAATTTTTCTCTGCTGCCATAGTAATGGATAAAGGGGTGATAGGTAGTAAACAGGGGAAACGGAAAACTAAAAACATAAGTATATACAATAACTCTCGTCCTTGAGAGTGTACGTTGGAGTACACTGTGGAACCCTCGTGGTCCACGGTTGTATTCCTGTGGGGGGTCGTGCGGAACTATACCGCACCCGAGCCAGATTTGTCATATGTCTACTTTGTTAACTACATCTTCTAGTGGGCCTGGAAGCCAGAACAGCATCTCCATTGTCATCCGCTGTAGGTCGGGAAGACATTTTTGCTAAGGGGTCTAGAATATGTGGGTCGCAGCCTCAAGAACTGTAATATGTTTTTATTTATTTTATTTTTTTTTTTCTTGACCTTTTAGTTGGGTTTAGTGACCTCTCGTTAGTTTAAACAACTTAACTCTAGCATAGCGGGATCGTTCGAGTCCACCCCCAACCTATGCAGGACATACCGACTACGTATGCTGTGTGTGTACTGTTGGTATGTGGGTATGTCTTTTATCGGTATTGATGTACAGTGGGGACCCAGCTAGCACAATGCAACCTTCCAGGGCAGTGTTAACCTATATGGTATCCTCCCAATTGGGGTACCATCCCATATACTATCTCAGCAGCAATCCACCCCTGTTGGGAATATCGCATTGTGTGCTAAACTCAATTTCCTCCCAGCAAAGCTAGCAGGAAAGCCAATGCATCTAGCCCCAAACATTTCCCACAAGCATTACAGTAACTTTGTACATGGCATAAGGTCAGTTCTTATCTCCTTGGGGACTCACGTCAGCACCTACATGGGTCTATGAGAGTAGCATGGCAGTAACCCAGGTAAGGCTCCATGGTTTGCAGGGAGTTAGGGAGCCTGTCATTATTGTCGGGCCATTGTCATACAATTTTTTTTTATTTTTATTTTTTTTTATTTTTTTTATTATTTATTTATTTATTTTTTATTATTTATTTATTTATTTATTTTTTTAATTCAACTTAATGCTAATATTCCTTGCACTGACGTGAGCCCCCATATAAATACCACTCTCAAATGTCGTTGTCTCCCGCTTCCTCCAATACGTTAAGGCGAGGGGAAGGCCGGAACGTGGATCCCATAGGTCACAGTTCTAGATAGTGTCCTGAGTAGCTGCTGCACCTTCAGTTAGTCTGTCTTCTCCTCACGATGTACGGCATGATTGTCATTGTGGCTTCAGGCTTAATGTCACTATGTGGGTCGCTTGCGTGGGGATTCTCCCACCATTTTCCATTCGGGGCGGGTTGCCATCGGGGAGGTTCCTGCGCTTGTTGTCAGATGTCCACTTTCCAGCGTGTTCCAAAGGCCCCATTCTTTCAGCATGGCCATTCCACCTTCCGGGTCCTCTATAGTGCGCAACTTGTTGTTCCGCCATACCAACAATTTAGTGGGGAAACCCCATCTGTAGGCCTGATCATGGTTTCGCAGAGTTTTAGTTATAGTTGAGAACTCTCTTCGCCTGGCCATAGTTAAAGCTGAGAGGTCGGCATATATGGAGAGAGAGCTATATGGGTCGGGTAGCGTCGGTTTGGCTCTAGCTGCTTTTAAAAGTGCCTCTTTGGCCTTGTAGTAGTGAAAGCGCACAATAATGTCGCGCGGGACTTCTGCTCCCAACCTAGGTGGCTTAGGTAGACGGTGGGCCCTGTCCACTTCCCACGAGAGTGTAGGGTCGGGGACCAACGCAGCACACAATGCTGTTATATAGGTTGTAATTTGGTCTGTAGTGGTGGATTCCGCAACCCCCCGAAACCTTACATTATTCCGGCGGGAGCGATCCTCCATGTCCGCCATCTTGTGCCACAGTTTGGTGTTTTCATCTTCCAATTTCTTTAGTTTATCTGCCATTTCGTTGTGCGCTGAGCACAGGTCCTCCGTCCTCCGTTCCACTTGATCAGTGCGGTCACCCAGATCTTCCAGCTCCTGGTGTATACCAGATATAGCGGTCTTGAAATCTTCCCTTATTGTGGCTCTGAGATCTGAGAGCATCGATTTTAGGAAGTCCTTTGTAATTTGGCAATCCTCTGTATATTGGTGTGGGGATCCCTCATTGAGGACATCAGGCTCTGGGGACTGAGCTCTGCTGGCGGCGCCATCTTGGGCATGTTTCTGCCGCTCTCTTTTATTTGGGCGGACTGCGTCCGTTAGTTTCGTTTGTTTCGAGGGCGACATGGGGTCCCTCCTAAGCTGCCCCTTTCGATTTGGGCTCGATTTGTAGACTTAATCGTCGTTTTTCGTCGCTTTTGTGGCTCGGGTGAAGCGGAGCTCCTACTCCGTGCGTCCGATCGTGCCGGAAGTTGGACACGCCCCCCTTATTTAGTAAACTACTTGAAAATGGTACAACACTGAAAGGAAGGAGGCCCCCATGGACTATACCCAATCCAATGAGGTGAAATAGCTGTAAAGCCTACAGCAGGGACGTATTTGCCTTGGGCTTCAGTTTCTAGGGGGCGGCAAAAAACGCTGCCCCCAAATGCCCAGGCAAATACCTTGTTTGCCTCGATTTCTGGGACCCCGGGGCAGGCGGGCGGGCGGCCGGCGAGGGAGCCCTTACCCCTGAGCTCTCTGCTCAGCTCCCTCGCGCGACCCGCAATGATGCCGGGAACCAGAATATGACGTCATATTCCGGCTCCCGGCATCACATTGTGGCGCGCGAGGGAGCTGAGCAGAGAGCTCAGGGGAAAGTGCTCCCTCTCTGAAAACCTAGAGCGCCAGCCTGCCTGTCTGCCCGCCTGCCTGGCCGCCTCCCTGCCCAGCAGCACCACTGGACCCCAGGTGAGAAATCCACCCAGCTATCCCAAACGTAGGGAGGCTGGGTGGATTTAAATTTAAAAAAAATAATATTAATAATAATTGTGAGTGTGGGGAAATGTGTGTGTCAGTGAATGTGAGTGAGTGAGTGTGTGTTAGTGAATGTGAGTGTGTGTGTCAGTGAATGTGAGTGTGTGTGTGTGTGTGTCAGTTAATGTGAGTGAGTGTGTGTTAGTGAATGTGTGTGTGTGTGGGTCAGTGAATTTGAGTGAGTGTGTGTCTGTCAGTGAGTGTGTGTCTGCCAGTGAATGTGTGTGAGTGTCGGTCAGTCTGTGTGTGTGCGTTGGTCAGTGAGTGCGTGCGTCTGTCAGTGAGTGCATGTCCGAGTAAGTGTATGTCTGTCTATCAGTGTGTCAAATCAGTAAGTGTGTGTATGTCATTGTTTGTCAGTGTATATGAGAGTGTGTGTCTGTCAATGAGTGTATGCATCTATCAGTGAGTGTGCATGTCTGTCAGTGAGTGAGCGTCTGTCAGTCAAAGTGCGGCCTTGACAGGAAGATTTAAATTAGGTGGGGGTGCCCGAGCACTGGGCAGCACAAATCCTAAATACACCACTGGCCTACAGTGTTCCAATAATTGGTGCACTCATATTAAATATCTGACTATTAATGTGGATCTCTAGATTTGATCGAGGGGACTGGAGGATATTAGTATGTTTTTATTTCTTCATCAGACGGCTCTCTATTATAAAAAGAAAGATCATGTTATGCCCCAGTGCCTGCTGGGAGGATGTGCTTATAAACATAACTTTGCTGCACACCCTTCTATTAGTTAGTAAGTATGGTGAGATCACATTAAATAACCAGTTTGAGATCCCACAGAACACCAACTGCACACTGTACATGGTTAGAGAGGAGAAGACATAGCATAGAGAGGCAGTGATGGTTCATGACACATCCTGTTAGTGTAAGGGTTATCAAGTTGTCCAAGCATATGGAACCTTGCAACACCCCTGCCGGGCTGTTTATATGCGGTCAACCTATTATATCTGTTTACCTGTATACCTGCTATTCTCAAATTAGTAGTGCAACCCTGACAGATAAACCCACACATGCATGTTTTAGGTCGGGAGAGTCACTGTGTCATATTGCAAACTAAGATTTAATAACACAATCTACATGTTAAGATAGCAGGCTTATTATAAAACAATATGTAAAATTATAATAATAAGAATAATAAAAACATGCTTCCAAAAGCATAGGGCCTTCAAGAGCCTTTCACATGGGACAGGGAGGAGACCTGACTCATAATTCCCTAATAGTGGGCCGGCTGATGAATATGATAGAAATCCATAGGAAAATTCATATTTTTTATTGCACAAACAAATGTTAATTAATTAAAAAAGATACAATTTACACTCAGAATTGTCTAGGATTTTTTTTCATATTTTAGTAAACATGAAAAATGCTGTAACAGGTTCTACTGTCTTCTTAAAACTAGTCAGAAACCTCGATCTGACTCTCATTACTAACAGTACAGTTTTACGACCCTGTTTAATTAAAATTAACACGCAACACATCCAAGAGACACTCTATGGTGGAGTAAACAGTACATTATTAATAGTGATGGAAGATAGTTTTACATTAGGAGGGCTCAAATCCATCCATACCAATATGAACCATCAGTTAGAGTTATTCAGGGATCAGTTTATTTAAATCTGTCTGATATTATCGTGATAGTTACTTCACTATGACAGGATGTCCTCCCAAGCCTAGTGGTCAACCCAGCACATATGTAGGACATTTTGGCAAAGAAATCTTACCTTCTTTTTTTTACAAACAAAAAGGAACTCCACACCAACAACCAGATCATATATTGTGACTGTCATGCTCATATTTGAACTCTGCATGTAAATGAAATATCATCCCTCGGAAATGTATAAACCAAAACAGGAAAACTGAGACACTTTGGAGGAAGCCTTTGCCACCAAAATGAACTCTTTCTTAACCACTTATGAGTATCTGGCTCACAAAGACTCAGATACTAGGTCTCATAAGAAATCAACCATTGAAAGAGTTGCATGCCATGATGCCGATATCGCTTTGAGCAATTCACCTGTCAGTCTGTGGCCACTAAAAATAGCCCCAGCTGATAGAGGGGAGCCTAAAGTATCTATGAATGGGTTTTAACTCTGCTTACATGCAATCTGGTTTTAGGAATATAAATGCAATGTAAATAGTTGTTTGCAGCACTGAGCTTCAGCACGGTAAACAGATAATGAAAAAGTCTGGCATCTGTAAAATCAGATGACAGAGAGAAGCCCCAGGTATCCATTGATACCTGGACCCCCTGGTGTGGGCAGGGATTTAAGCCTACTGTATGCAGCACAGCAAAGAACACCCTAATGGTATTAAGGGGTTAAATTAAATTGTCAGGTTTTTACTGTAGAAAGCTAATCATCTGTACTACACTTCTTAGACATCTGGCATAATGCACAGTAGTACAGTGTGTTTATGGAAAAATACAAATACTTCTTGGAAAAGGGAAAAAAAAACAGATGTAAAGATACTTTGTCATTACACAAGAACCACAGTCCTTGAAAATTCTCACCAATAATAAAGCTAGAATCTGTATAGGATTATATACAAAGATGCAGTGTTTAAGAAAGAGAAGAAAAACCCAGTGCAAACATATTTTCCATCATAATTTCCATTTGTGGAAAAAAATCTCATAACATATTAAAAAATCATTGGTGAGCTATAAACTCATATTAACGTTATATTACAGGTATTGCCACCTATACGCATGTTTCTCATATATCTCATTATCACAGGTTATAGCTCATATTGCATTATTAAGGAAGAATTTTAAAATATATCTATTTACTGTATTACCATGCCATACTTGACTTGAAAAACATAGATATTTTCAGTGAAAGGATCCTTTCACAGTGCAGTCATGTGTTGTACACTCTGTGAGATGTCAACACAAGACTTTCCAGGAAAAGCGAGGGCTTAGGGAATAGACCTTGGGAAAAGTATTTTATATGTTGTTTGTGTTTGACCGAGAAATAGCACAGAGATAAAAATTCTTTATATCAACTTATGTTCCTTAAACATATATACAAATTCTGTTTTTTTAAATACACTGTTTTTCTTATTTAGTCATTTGATTAGGGTCAGATCACTGAAGTAGTCATGGTGCTTGGAGCAACCCTTTAATAAACTCAATATTATGGTCACTAGATGTGTTTCCATATGACTACGTAGGGCTAAATATGTGAAAGATGGATCATTTTAATGTACTATCTAGGTTCTGTAACCCATAATGAACTCCAATGAAGATATACCTTAAATGAAAACATGCATTCATTTAGTAATGTATGTTTTCATTGAGGGTATATCTAGAAACAGCTTTCACAAGCTTCAAATCTCTTTGCAAGTCCTCAGTTTCTAACTACGTCCAGACTTTCTGTGTCTATCCAATCACAGACTTCCTAATGCAACTCAATAAGAAGTATTTCAAGGCAGATGCTCTGGACATTTGATAGCTCTAGAGTTTATCTTGACTGAGCTAAATATTTAGGAAGTAACAGGACTGGTTGTCTGATTGACAGTCAGGAGGTGTAACAAGGATAATTTATATTAGTGCCAATTTATATTGAAATCTACACTTTTTGTTAAATATAAAAAAGACGACACTCTTCAGACATAAAGCAGTTCAGCTTGTTTTAGTGCTCAGGAGTGTCCCTTTAAAAGAACATTTTAGGCACATTAACAAAAATTCAACTCATAGAACTGGTTATTGTGCCTAGAGTCCCCTGGCCCTGTACCTATAGGTGGTGTTAAACAGTATTCAAACAGTTTTTCATTCAATGAGGGTCCTAGGTTGCCCACAGTTCGGCCCCTACTGGAGAGGCAGAGATTACACAATTTCTTCTAGCATACCTACCAGCAATGGGCACTGTGATAGGTTGAATGCAGTCAACTGAGACTCTCAGCCAATCACAGGTGCCCATTGTTGCTCAGGTTAATTCTTTCTTATTAAGCAGCACAGAAGGGAAGGGCTGCTGGGAACTTTTGTTTAGCATTAAAACTTAAAAAATGGTTTAATGCTGAATAGAAGGACAGCATCTGGAGATTCTGGAAACTATAGCAATTTCAATAAGATGAAAAGGTTATAGTGCCTACAGTGTCCATTTAAGTATTACCAAAATTAACACAATTATGTAGTTTGAGGCAAAAATAAGACTGTATGTTGCCATGTAAGTGCTTTATGGTGAGCAGACCAAAATACTCATTGTGGTGGCCATCCGGATAGCGACACAGGTCTCGACGCCAAGGATGTCCCTTTTGCCCTCTATGGAACTCTGCTGCACCGGATTTAGTGATTTAACTGCTATGTGATTATAGCTTGCCAAGTGATTAAAGCTCTGGATTGATTATAGCTTTCCCCCACAGACATTAGCCAAGACTTAATGCTGGGAGTGAACTGGTTTAATGGGTCGTGGTAGAGGCAAATTATACACAGACCCTCAGCAGGGGGTCTCCATACAGTTACATACAAACTCCTCCCTGGCGACTCTGTGACTGGGAGATCATTGGGTGTACTTTGCTTAAACTAATTATCTCCCAGGCACAGAGGTACAATGTTTAAAACACAAAACACCCCAAAACACACACAATATTACAAGGGAACCCCTTAAGTCATATCTCCCTGGATAGCCTGTATTAGAGTGCCCAACATATCCAAAAAGTGCTCAGATTCCATGAACACAGCCAAATCACCACCGGGGTAAAGTTTTGACCCACTGCACACGTGGTGCCTGCCCAAAATAGTTCTAGAAGAAAGGTGGTGATGGTGAGAAGATGGCCGTCAACTGATTTCCCATGTGTTCGTCCATGCGAACAGCGGCCACCCATCCGAGCACTTGAAATAACGAGGTGTGAAACGATGATGGAGGTGTCAAGAGGGGTAAACAAGGGTTAACAAGCGCAGAAGTGGTCAGATTACGGGGGTTATAAATGGGCAATTTGTGTGTTTGTTCGGTTCCCAAATCATAAGTTATAAATGAACTGCCAGCAAAGGTTTGGTGACTAGGTGTTTTGTCACACTCATTTTTGTTATAGAAAATATATTTTATCGGCAAGGGATGATAAAATAAGTTATTGCAATGTATAAAAACATTATCACAAAATAAACCAAAGCAATAAAAAGTAGAATAAGAAAACATAGTGACAAACTTTTTTAAAAACATAATGATGTGTGATATGAAAAGCCACTTGCAGTGCTCAGTAATCATTACCATTTTGTTGAAAGTCACATTTACTTACCATAAAGGAAATACACACAGCCTCGCAATTATAAAGACCAAAGCAAATATGACAAACAGAAGGTCACACAATTTCTGACATTTGGAATAATTTGCCATTTTGGCTGCCTTGGAAAAGAAAGAAAAGAAAAAGCCCATGTAGTTATTGTAAACTGACAGCTGAAACATGTTATTAACAGCACTTCGAGTGTTGTTTTTTTTTGTTTTCCTTATGTATATGTCATGAAATTGTATTTAATCTTAACCAGCTTTCACATTTTATAGGTGACAATGCATGTTATTAAAAGCAAACAAGTCATTTAAAGGTTTTCTATAGTGCTGTAAATAACAATAATTTATTCAGGACTATTGGTTCCCTTCTATCGATGGGAACCCTGTCCATCCCACATTGCTTTGTAAAAGCTAAGTTTATTAATGATTACTTACCTTGTTTCCACTGTTAAGACTTCTCTGCAATAGCCTCCAGCTCCGCCTCCATCGAAGTCAGCATCCCTGCTAATCTTGTCCAATCCAATGCTTCTCATAGAGAAGCAATTATGCCAGTCATGTTTTTGTTCATTGTGCTACTTAGTGTGCTGATGTGAGCTGCTTAGTGACCTACTTAGTGTGCTGATGTACTTATTTTTGAGGTCATGTTTCTATTGAGGGGAGAATAGTTTGTCTATCCAGCTCTTTATGTTAAACACGCAGGGCAAGCTACCTGGAATCTTTTAGCTGCCATGAAGCAGCAGATAGCCTAGCTGATTATGCTGGATAGCTCTAGCCATTTCCCTGGATAGCCTCCTAGTTACGGAGGGTTATTAGCACGGCTGGTTTGGGAGTGGGATTTGGCTGCCATTGGTTTTACTGCGGGGTTATGCTTCCATTCAACTAGATGCACGCCTACTCCCACTACTCTATCTGAGGGGTCTTATTCATAGACCTCCACTGGCTATTACCTATCCCTGACTATCTTTTCACCTACTGTCCTTCACATGTCCATACATGTTCTGTATGCTGCCTACTGTGTAACTGATATCCTGGGCACCTCGGATGTTTTGCTCTTCTCAGGCTATACTATACATATTGTTTTGTTCATGCAGCTCATTTAGGTTTTTTATAGTGAATTTTTATACCCTTATAGGGATTTTTCAATACCCTTTATACTTGTAGATTATTACAAGACACTTTCTCCTCCTCTCCTTTTTTTCACTTTACTTTATCTATCGTATTTTAACTTTAGGATCTTGTTTAAATAAAGTTTATTATTTTTTTTTGTTGCTTTGTCATTACCTTTGAATGACTCTACTTAGGAGGTAATTTCAGTAAGGAGGGTTTCTACTTTTGTTAGGCAGATTCCTATACCTTATTTGTATCTTTTTTCTAATTAACTTGGGTCATGCCCACATTACCTCTCTGACCGTATTTATGACCACATATTCGGTTTTTCCTGATATCGTTGTCTTCCTCTTTTTCTTGATGGTTAAGACTAATTCCTATTAATGTTACCTCTTCACTTGATTTCTATCTGTATATCCAGTTGCTAACATAAATCTGTCTAAGTATCAAGGTGCTCAATTTATGAACTTGATAAATACCTCAGTTTATATGCAATAACTTTGTAAACTTGATAAATTCTTGCTTTGTATCTATAAATATCCCAAAGCATTATTCTTACTGCTTATTTATACAGTGGATATGCTTTTCAGGCCATTGTATACCCATAAATGGGTACTTTTTCTAAAAGCTATGTACTAACGGTGGACCAACAAGGACACACTCTAGTAATGAGAGAGTCTATTGTAACTTCCCACTTCCTTGCTCCTGCCCTGTAGTTTGTCATACACACTGTAATGAAAATACTGAAATACTGTTATTTAAGAACACCCATTGTCCTACTTTTATTCCACCATCATAGCTTACCTCTACTAGAACATCTGCAACATCATGAAGGCACATCACTAAAGTACCAACTCGTACCATGTTGTTTACATACGAAAATGTAATTAATGATATTGCTGCAATATGGTGAAGAAACATGATTGGAAAGTCCTAAAAGAAGAGAGATAAAATAAATTACACTTACATATATTTATAGACACCAGAAACAATAATGTTGGTCTTCAAAATTTAACAGCATTTTAATATCATTAAACAATTAGGAGAACAATTAAAGTCAATGGGTAAAAATATTTCAAAGGAGGCCCACACAACTGTAAATGTCCAAACTCAAGTTAATTTTTATTATAGAAAATGCACAACTTATATGCCTCAAAAATATTATGAATCTTTCTTGTACTTGCACAAAGCCCTTCTACACCACAACCCCAATGAACACCCTTTGGATAAATTGGAATGCCAATTCAACCAGAACATCCAACACGAGTGCCTGAGCTTACTAATTCCCTTTTGTGTTTATTTACACAAAAACAAAGTCTTCCCAAAGAGTGGTGCTTTTATAGAAGCAAAAGGGAGGGGTATTTCTCCATTATTGCTCATTGTTTTAGAATGGGATGTCCAACTCGCCCGTTTGTCCAACGTTTGTACACATACCTTTCACCACTCGGTGTAAGAAATACAAATACAAAGAGAAGCAAAATTCAGCACAGTGACACTGACTTCAAAGCAGACAAAATGTAACAGTTTAAAAAAAAACAAAAAAAAAACGCCTAAGGCAAAAATAATGGGGTTTAGTTATAGTATATGATCATACATTGCAATCAGCCTGTCATGATGCTAATGTACCCCGTTATTGGCAAGTCTTATTCTAGCAACCTAATGCCTGTTCTTATGAGATTCTATTGTTGGATAAGCTTTCCAAATGATTTAATATTTTTGGATCAACTTTTAAAATGATTTATTCAAAATTACAAAATTAAAATATTTTTTTATAATATAAAATACTTTTAAAATTCATTTAAAACTTGTAAAATCCTTGGAAAGTTTATCCCACAATATTAAATCGAGGCCTTACTGAGGATATTCATCCTCCTGGTGCTCTCTGTAGTACTAGGTTAAATTATAACTGCACTGTGCCCTGCACTGTATTGTACTTAAAAATACACATTGAGCATAGTACAGTATTTCTTCTTGTGTTTTATGTGATGGATCAGAAAGCTAATAATGTAGCTCACCGCAAAGGGTTAATATATTTTAAGTAGAATCCTTGAATCCCCTTTTCTCTAAATATCATTATGATCTCTTCCTCCTTAGTTTAAACATCATTTAGATAGGGTTAGTACTTTTTAAACGGTATCCTCAAATGATCGGTACATGTGCTTTTATTCAGATGACCTCTCTCATAGTGCAAAAGGCAATTTACTGCAAAAAACATGCCTCTGAAACCTCAAACCCATCTTATCTAAACAGACACATCTGTCACAGACCAGTAACCAAGCTGTTCTGGTCTAGTAACACGATTCTCACTGACCACAAGATAAAGCTCTAGATGTTTTCGGATTATTTTAGCAGACGTAGAACTGTCACAAGGCTATGTATTAAATTTCTGATTTATCAGACTTCTGATATGTGTTTTTACTCGAAGATGTTTTAACGGAAAATATTACAACACTATAACTTGTGACTCTTACCGTCTTACCGTTTTTTGTTTTTTTTGTTTGTTTCAACAAACAAGCAAACGTATGTGAGTAATAAAGTAATAAACTGCTTGTCGATAAAGATTAAAGCAAACTTGGTGGCCCAAGTGTGAACGCATTTAAGTTGTAGGAGTCTCCCGTCATTTTAGTTCTAGACTGCCCTTGTGAGTGGACAAAAAAACATGTTTGAAACCTGAGCAAGTATTACCGAAAGACAAGCTTCAAAACATTTGTCCAACTCACAGAAATTTGGGATAGTGAGTACAAGCAAAATCATGAAAAGACACTAAATAATAAAATGGACACAATTTCGGTATACTAAAGAAGAATAGACAAAACAGGTTAAATGTGATAAATCGGATAAAACTACAGCATTCCAGAAATTCTAGAGACATGACTTAACATTATGACCATAGAGGTAATTTTACTTACTAAAAGTAAACGTTGTTGTGAAATCAAAGAAACGCAAAGTTAAATTCAAATTTAAGGCCAAAATAAATTAATTGGAAAAATTCTCCAAGTCAACTAGCCTTCAAGTTCAATTATTTTAGTCTAAAAAATTCTCACATTAGCAAATAACCCTGAAAACGATAAACTTTGTTGGTATAACAAACTTTAGCTTTTGTGGTTCTATATAGCCCTGCTGTAACTAATGGAAAACTATAATGCCAGGAAAACAAACTTGCACTATAACTTACCCCTCTGTCAAGGCTCCCCCACCCATCTGTGGTGCAAAATGGGTTAATAACCCCTTCTGTCACTTACCTGGGCCCAGTGCCGATGTACCTCAGTGCTGGCAGGGTAGACCTAATGTACAACGGTGGCAATGGCCATGCTCGCATTAGGATTTCCCCATAGGAAAGCATTATTCAATGTTTTTCTATGGGAATTCTGGTGACGCTGGAAGTCCTCATGCATAGCATGACCAAAAGTCACCTGGAAGTCTCTCTAGTGGCTGTCTGGTACACAGCCACTAGAGGAGGAGATCACCTTAGCAGGTAATTATTACAGTTTATAAAAACTACAATAATGACATGCTCAGGGTTAAGGGTGATGTGAGTTTGCACCCAGACCACTTCAATGAGCTGAAGTGGTCTGGGTGCCTACAGTGTCCTTTTAATTAAGAGGGTCATTCTGTTATGGAATAAATGAGAGATCGTTATGCTGGTAAAGACAGTCACTGATTCTTAATGGGTTAATATAATGCATGATTAATGAGTTACTTTAATATTGCAACATATGAATATAACGTGTGAAGCATTGCAGCGCCAACAGTGATTTACATTACATTGTTAAGATAATTTAAAATAGATAACAGAAACAAGTTATACGGATTTATATAGCATTTATATGCCAACTTTGTATTCCATTTTTCAAATAAACGTTATGCTAAGCTTATTTAAAACAAAAAGTGCTAGGCTTTGTGGTCATCTATTCTTAATTAGTAAAGACAGCTATGATATAAAACTATTTGATAAGAAAGGCTGTTTGCTGGCTTTGTCCGCATAATAGAATATTCCATCAAAGTATTTCTTATGGAGACAGGGGAGCTTTTTGTTGACTTAAATCTAAAGCCTATTTGTACGCATTAAAATAGGTAATGTGAGCAAAATAGAGGTTTATACAAATTACAAACCAGTAATTCATAGATGCCGGACTATAATTTATTTTAAATTGCATGGTTTGACGTACTATTTGCACATTCTGGACAAGGACATTGGAATAAATAGAACTGTCGATGACTAACAAAGTCTCACAAGAAATCAAACATTAGAACAATTTTATACACATTAAAATTACTTCCCAAGTTAAATGTGAATATGTAATGTTGTCCATGCAAATAAGGTAAATAAATACATTATGGCCTAACTATAGCCTCTGATTTATCTACTCAGGGAATAATTGCGGGTGCTAAGCATTACCTGAGAGGCATACCACTCTGTTGCCTTTCTTTGCTTTCTATAGTTTACCTTTAGGAGGTATTATATGCATAGTGTGTGCCTATTTGTTTATTTAAGCATGGATAGCATTATATTCAGCATTTAAGGCCGGGGCATATTATAAGCTGGAATGATGTAAAGTACTTGGTTTACTTGTGTTTTTCCTGCAGCTGGCGAGCTGTTGTTGAGCTATTTCCAAAGCACTCAACCTTCCAACCAGAAAGATAGTTGTATTCAACCAATAGCCGAAGGAATGCAGATTACCTAATTCTGTAGTAAATTTTGTATGAGGAATTTTGGAATTAACTATCAGATTTTTTTTTTTTTTTTTTTATCTCACTGAACAGTATGCCATAGTTCTAAATATGGAGTAATCACTATGGGAATTATTTTAAACACTGTGTTTAGGGACATTCAGTAGAAACAGAACAATTCTGACTAAAACGAAAGGTCATTCATTAAAAGTATTGGGAGTGATTATAGATGCTATTTTGTATTTTTAAATTGTACATCATGTTTGGTCTTAAATTAATTGTCTGGATACGCCAAGATGATCTGATATAATTACAATGCGATCATAAACACCTGTACATAAATATATTGCATTGTGCATTTTCAGCCAGGTATTGGAATAGATTAATTGGCCTCTGCTGCTCCTTGGAAGCGCCACGCTAGACCCTGAGATGAGCAGAACAGTGGATACAATCCCTCATGAAACCTAAAGCACGCTATACTCAATTTTGAGAGCCAAATCAAATCTGTAGTGGATTTCCATTTTTCTTATCAAAAGCTCCTTGGGACAGAAATACTGGCATTTCGCTAGTACAGTGAGTATTTAGGGTTTTCTCTTAAATTGACACTTTTTATTTGTATCCGTTTGTTTGTGTAGATAGATTTATATATATATATATAGATTTAATTGTAAGATATATTTTTTTCTATGCACTGTGATTGTTTTATTTTTGTTCATAATAAATGTTCCTCTCTGCCTTTCAAATATATTTTTGTTAAATTGCGTTTTGTGAGTTTTTATAATCTGATTAAAATCTGATTTGTTAGGGTAACCTAAGGCACCCCATTTATAAATTGCCTCACTGAAGTCAATCACATGCCTGTCAGGTAGTGGTGGTGTTTGTGGCAATCACCATATAAACCAATGGAATCCGGACATGGAATCCGGACGCATAATCCACTGGTAATTATTTCACTTTTAGAACTTTGCATCAATTTTTAAAACAAGTAACATAGGTAAAACAACAATAATAACAATAATTGACATGGATCTAATATATTTTCCAGGTTATAGGTAAATACAGGGATGTGGATTTCTACATTTAATTTTATTTTTCAGACCTCACCTAAACAAAGTGGTAATATTAAGTAAACTTAATACGAGGGTAGTAAACCTAAATGACAGTTCTCCTATAATGACTGTTTAGCATATCTCTGCAATCCCTTCAAGCTGGATATGGGTAGGGACTCACATACATTGTTTCTGGAGAATGGGTCTGGAGAATATTACTGCAATTCAAAATAAATATGTCACATTTTACCTTTCTTTTGATGTCCATGAACTGGGAAAATATTAGAGACCAGTAGAATGAGAGGTCAACAATATAGTAGTAATGGAGGTCTGTTGTTAGTTGCTGAAAAAAAACCAAATAACAATATATACATTTAAGTAAGCTTACTCACAAAATAATACACAAATGATATAAATCCATACAGGGCCAGTACAAATAGCTCTCTGAGAAACTGATCATTAACAGTACTGTAAAAAGGCAATAAGTTACCCATTTAAAAGAGACCTGTAGCCACTTATGGCCTCCCGATCACATTAGTAAGGTAAACCACCCCGCTACTCTTCTGCTGCTCTCTGGTTCACCGTTGTCACCTCCGACAATCACTTGAGGACATTTCCCCAAGCAGGGCAGACATCCTCATTGATGCCAACACGCTAGCTTCATTGTCACTGAATGGAGTGACGTCATGCCAGTCCGATCCCATATCACTTAGCCTGTATAGCAACCACTGGGCCTGTTCTATGGTTGCTATGAGTGAAATGTTGCTGATGCTCTCCCTGTCCCTCAATTCTTTGGAATTCAGTGTCTGCCAAGGAATTGAGAGACAAATGTAAGAAAACCCTACTTTTAAATGAGTGGAATTTAATGCTCCCTTTCAAAGAGTTAAAGTTGTTTTGGAGATTTCACGTATAATAGAGAAAATGGTTCTTTACAATAAGCCTGTTTGTTCACAGTTATCATGCATAATGGATGCTAACATAGTCAAGTAGAAGAGTCTCCAGGATGGTTGTTTTGGAGATGTTTTTCAAAACTGGTTGCTTTTCCTTAAAATGTGCAATGTATTTGCCATTTCATTACGACGTGTTGTTTAATGAGTAAACCCTAGAATCATTTGTGCAAAGTACATTATTTGTAATATTTTTATTTTAATAAATTCACAATGGAAAAATAATAATTGGGGATTAGAAACACACTAACATCAGTAGACCTGACAGCAGGGATTACTAGTTGTAAATATCCCAAACTCAGTAATTAGCTTTTCAGTATACTGCAACCTCAGTCAATGCAGTTGTATGTATTCATAATGTCACAAATAAGAATATAATGGCTGTATAAGTCCACAACCTTAAATAATAGATTAATCAATTAGTCCACAGAACATTCATCGCTCACTGGTACGTTAGAAATTCATATATAAACATGGTATTTGAGTAGAAGAATGAAATAAGCACATTAATGAATTTAACCATTACCATTAACCTCTGTATAGGCAGCAACAACTTCTTAAAGTAATACTATAAGGTCAGGAACACAAACATGTATTTAGGTGGCTGGCCACCCCTTTGATCCCTTAAAAGGTAATAAAACGTACCTTATTGCACATGTCTGCTGACACTAGCCCCGTCCCCAATCTGCCTCCTTGGTTAACATCATCAGAATTGAAGATCTCAGCCAATCCAGTGCTTTACCAAAGGAACAGCATTGGTTTGGCTGAGATTGTCAAGGAGGCGTGGCCAAACACAGGCTTGGCCAAATATCATCTCCTCATAGAAATGCATTAAATCAATACATCTCTATGGGGAAAAGTTTGCGTCTCCATGCTGAGCATGGAGATGCTGAACGTCAGTGCTGCACACTGTACAGCACTAACCTAGGAAGCACCCCCCAGTGGCCATCTGAGTAGTGGCCACTGGAGCTGTCCCTAGGGAGCAATGTAAATACTGCCTTTTTTCTTAAAAGGCAGTGTTTACCTCAAAAAGGCTGCAGGGACATGGTATAGACACCAGAACAGCTACAATAAGCTGTAATTGTTCTGTTGACTATAGTGTCCCTTTTAAGTCATTCAATGTTCGTATGCTAGATTGTAAGCCAATTTGCCAGAGCCTTCTTTGTCTCTTGTGTCTGGTCAATATTACTTATGTATGTCAGTTACTGTTCAATATTCCATTGCATAATTATAAATCACTGCAGAAAATGTTGGTTCTATATAATTGCTAATGCCAAAAAAAAATGGAATTCTTTAATTTTGTCTGTAGAAATTCTGCCAATAATTGGGCAGTTTTATTAAAAATGGATTTAACTGTGAAAGTCACCTTTTCTAAAATAAATTCATGTTGTTTGTTGCTTTATTAACCACAGGGTCAAAATGCATGCTTGTATGTATAAGATTACCCTATTTGTAATGCTAAGTGATTCATAGATCAGCACTATTTAAATGAAATTACGATGAGATAATATTGTCTTTCTGGACAAGAACATAAAATGCTAAATTACTTTTTTTTCTCCACAAATTTGCCTTTCTCCCTTTTTTTCTAGAAATTCAATTAACATTTTATAGTACATAAACAGAGTTGGCCAAAAATATAATATATTATGATCAAAGATTTCATTAAGAATAGGGCACCCTTTTCTGCAGAAAACTTTAAACGTCCTGGAATTGTTCAATACTACTTCAAAACGGTGTGACTAGTGTAATATTGCAGAATTCCTTAGGAATAGAAGATTACCATTTTTTAATTAATGAAAGCGTAAAAATCGACTTTGTACTCAGTTGGGGGAGGGGGGATTATTATAGGGACACATTTATGTCTAATTATATTAAATTTAAATTTTACATTTATTAAATCTGTTTTATATATATATATAAGAAAACCGAGATGCTTGCACTCCTGGATTAGAGAGTAATTGCCCGGTGCTGGTCAGGCACAAGATACAAAAAAATGATTGGAAATGACCGCACTCCAAGGACTTGTTGATAGTAAAAATAAAATATAACTTTTATTCTATATCATATAAAAATATTGACGTATCAATCCCAATACATGGGCTTTCATCAGGATGGCAATACAATACACAAATACATATAAAATACTTATATAGCAAAACATAAAAGGATACTAACCAGATATATATATATATTGTGACCGAAAGCAAGATATTGTGCTGGAGGGAATCTATATATCTCCCCAGATTTTGCAAGGTTCCTACTTTGTGTAATTAGCCCCAGGGAAATGTGTTATGTTAAAATGAATATTGCACTTTGAATATGTGTATATTTGGGCCCTGGGATGGAACACTTGGAGAGTAGGGTGGGCCAGTGCTCCACTCCACATTTTGGAAGCTGCTTGGAACCTACAGATGAGAAGTCCAGTTCCAGAGTTTCAATCCTAATTTAACTCACCTGAAAAGGATTGTTAATGACAGGTGCTATTAAGTACTCCCCTGCCAAAGGAGGAGAGAGATTGTGTTTGATTTCTGTGAGTGGAAACAGAGAGCTGAAAACCCTGAAACAGTAAGGTTGTTGTTTATGTTTAGGTTGGGAAATGGACAAGCCATCCAACCCACTTAGCTAATTATTTTGTTTAGTTAGTGCTCAGAAGAGCAAGGATTTTGTTTTATATATTTTGTTACAACCTTTTATACCTTACTGTGCATTTATTTTGGAACCACAATAAAAAGAGCAAGTCCTTTTTCCTCATCCAGCGTGTGAAGTGTCTCTAAAGCCTGAAAAGACTGTGTGTAACACCCCAATACCAGGACAAGGTACCAAGGGAAAGGAGTACTTTTGTCACATATGGTGGAGAATGCGGGCAACACACGGCAAAGTCTGTAAGTAGGGAGAAAGAGACTGCTGAGAAAATGGAGGATGTCATGAAAGCCTTGATCCAGTCCACTGCTGTACAGCAAGAGACAAACAGAAGGACTGCAGAGACTAATGCAATACAGCAAGAGAGCATTTCAATACTGCAGCAACTTGTACTGGCTCAAAAGGAAAATACAGATGCTTTACTCAAGCAAGTTGAAGCAGCACAGGCAGCAGCTCATCAATTGCTCAGAGAGGAGCAGCAGCATGCCACATGTGCCATACAGCAAGAGATCCAGAGTCTATCACAAAGGCTGGCCAGGGATGCCACAGAATCACCACAATGTCCAAAGGTGATCAGAGTGAGTCACTACTTGCAAAAGATGGTATCCACAGATGATGTAGAGGCCTACCTGATGGCATTTGAGCGAACCGCTGAGCAAGAAGGTTGGCCTGCAGTGGAATGGGCAAGCTAGCACCATATCTTACGGTGAATCCCAGAAAGCATACTATGATCTGGAACCAGCTGAAGCCAGTGACTACAAGAAGATGAAAGCAGAAATACTGGCACGCCTGGGGGTGACAACAGCCGTCGGTGCCCAGAGATTTCATTCGTAGACTTACAGCCTGGATAGAGCGGTTCGTTCACAGATGTTTGACTTTATACACCTTGAAAGAAAATGGTTGTAGCCAGAGATCAACTCACGCAGCCGCATTGTGGAGCAACTGGTGATGGAAAAATTCCTGAGAGGTTTACCTATTGGACTTCGTCAGTGGGTCAGTCAGAGCAATCCCCAAACAGCAGACCAATTGGTTGAATTGGTTGAACGGTATATAGCAGAGAGAGAACTGCTTCAACCTCCTGGCCAAGAGAGACCCAAGAATCAGAAAACCTACAGCCCCAGTAAATCTGGTAAGACTGTTCCAGGGAAAAGGGGGTGAGAAAACAGGGTTTTATTACCCAAGAGACATTGTTAAAAGAGAAAAAGACTTTGGGAGGTGGGAAGAGCCTACAAAGGAATCAAAAGGTACTAATTATGGTATAAAATGCTTTAAATGCAGAAACTTTGGGCATATTGCAAAAGACTGTCCTGAAAATGTTGAACCAATGGAGTGTAATTTTGGTAATAATTGGGAAGGAATTACACTTTATTCACAGATTGTATGTTCTGCATAAAAAAAATGGTTATTTGAATAGTCACACTTGGTGTACCATGAATGTGCAGGGAAAAAATATACAGGCATTGCTAGATTCGGGGAGTATGGTTACCCTTCTAGACCAATCCTTATTACAGGATACTCATATTGTTAATGCTGAAAAGCTTGATATTGCTTGTGTGCACGGGGATATACATAACTACCCTACTGCAGATATATTTGTTCAGACCCAGTGTGGTACTGTAAACTGCAGAGTGGGTCTGGTACCAAAACTGGCACATGAGATGATTATTGGAAGGGATTTTCCCAATTTTCTAGACCTATGGGCCTGTTTTGAAAACCCATCAGGTGAACAGAATAATGAATTTCCTTTTGCAGATACTCTGGCAGATGAGAGAGATCATGATGATGGGCCTAACAATATGCAGCACTCCCCTATAAAAACATTAGTTGGTGAAAACCCAGAACAAACTAATGCGGGACCTTCTACAAGCTCTGAACCAGAAATAGAGTTAATTGATTTAGAGGTTAGGCCTGGTAACTTCAGAAGTGCATAGTGGTCTGACCCAACATTATTGGTAGTCAGGAATAATATTTCTATAATGAATGGATCCCCTGTCAATCCAGGGAATTCTCTTACTTACCCTTATTTTGAAGTGGATAATGATCTGTTGTACAGAGTTGAGAAAAAAAGAGTCCGTTATTACAAAGCAGCTGTTAGTACCACAAGCCTATTGGCGCACTGTGTTACACCTTGCACATAGCCATGTTTTGGGTGGCCACCTAGGGGTTGACAAAACAAGAGAGCGAGTTTTTTGGAGATTTTATTGGCCTGGAGTAATCACAGCTATCAAAAACTATTTTGTAGGTCCTCTGGTAAAATCCACTAGGGGGCATCAGTATATATTAGTAGTACTATACTATGCTACCTGTTACCCTGAGGCAATACCTATGCATACAAACTCAGCAAAGTCCATTGCTAAAGAGTTAATGATGTTTAGCCGGGTTGGGATTCCCAAGGAGATCCTATCAGATCAGGGTACTCCATTCATGTCCAAGGTTACAAAGGAACTCTGCAAGCTCCTTCACATTAAACACCTCAAAACCTCTGTTTATCACCCACAAACCGATGGTTTGGTTGAGCGATTTAATAAAACTTTAAAAGCTATGCTGCGCAAAGTAACTGATAAAGATGGGAAAAACTGGGACTTTCTATTGCCCTATTTAATGTTTGCCATTAGAGAAGTACCCCAAGCTTCTACTGGTTTCTCACCTTTTGAATTATTATATGGCAGACACCCCAGGGGATTACTTGACATAGCAAAGGAAACTTGCTATCAAGAAGCTAACCCCCATCGCAGTGTGATAGAACACATAACTCAGATGCAGGAACGTATTGAAGCCATTATGCCAATAGTGAGAGAACACATGCAAAAGGCTCAACAAAATCAGCAGAATAGCTGTAATAAGAATGCTAGAATTTGAGTATTTCAACCAGGAGACAGAGTATTAGTCCTGGTTTTCACAGTAGAGAACAAATTCCTGGCAACTTGGCATGCGCCATATGAGATTATTGAAAGAGTGGGAGAGGTAAATTATAAAGTAAGGCAACCAGGTAGAAGAAAGGAAGTGCAATTATACCATGTCAATATGCTAAAACCATGGAAAGAAAGGGAAGTTCTTGTTACTACAGAGATTTCAGCCTTCCCTGATAAGTGTAATATTGACCCCGAAATAAATATCTCAGAGACCCTGTCAATACACCAGACAAGGGAAGTTAAGGAGTTCATTAGATTAAATAAAGAGGTATTCTCTCCAGTCCCAGCAAGGACTAGTGTGATTAAACCTGATAGTACAGTACGATTTTGTAATGATTATCGCAAACTGAATGCTATTTCTAAGTTTGATGCATACCCCATGCCTAGAGTTGATGAGCTAGTGGAACGACTTGGGAGAGCTTGGTACCTCACTACACTAGATTTAACCAAAGATTATTGGCAAGTACCACTCACAGAGCGAGCAAAAGAAAAGACAGCATTTTCTACTCCTGATGGCCTATTCCAGTA
Organism: Pelobates cultripes; assembly: GCA_933207985.1. NCBI lineage: Eukaryota > Metazoa > Chordata > Amphibia > Anura > Pelobatidae > Pelobates > Pelobates cultripes. The sequence continues at coordinate 33,775,365 of OW240918.1, read as the reverse complement.
CAGAGTTTTGCCTTTCGGCTTGCATGGTGCCCCTGCCACATTCCAAAGAATGATGGACAGAATACTAAAGCTGCATGTGCGCTATGCAGCTGCATACTTGGATGATGTTGTAGTACACAGTGAGGACTGGGAATCTCACCTTCCAAAAGTACAGGCTGTCCTTAACTCAATACAACATGCTGGCCTAACTGCTAACCCCAGTAAGTGTACGATTGGCCTAGAGGAAGCAAAATATTTGGGCTACTCTATTGGTAGGGGACTAGTGAAACCCCAAGTTGCTAAAATTTAAGCCATACAAAATTGGCCAAGATCACTGACTAAGAAACAGGTGAGAACATTTATTGGCCTCATTGGATATTACAGGAGATTTATATCCAATTTTGCTACCATTGGAAGCAAATTAACTGACCTTACTAAAGCTAATGATCCAGTAGTGGTAAAATGGTCCCCAGAGACTGGACAAGCATTCACAAAGCTTAAAGAAGCCATGTGTGCCCAACCAGTGTTGGTAACACCTGATTTTTCTAAAGCATTTATTTTACAAACAGATCCATCTGATGTTGGGCTTGGTGCCGTTCTCTCTCAGGAAATTCAGAGTGAGGAGCACCCCATATTATATTTAAGCAGGAAGCTTAATCCCCAAGAAAGGAACTATTCCATTGTTGAGAAGGAGTGTGAAGAGGGGGGGGAGGGGTGATTGTCTGGTGATTAAGAGGATTGTGGTCATTTTATATGTCACATGAGCATGCATGGGATAGGCATAAGGATATCCTAACTATAAGATAAGACCAGAGACTAATGAAAGTATTTAGAAAATTGGGCAGACTAGATGGGCTGAATGGTTCTTATATGCCGTCACATTCTATGTATCTATGTTTTTAAATACTTAACTGGTTTCATAAAAAATTTATTACATATGATTGAAAACACAGAATGTAAATGTAATACAAAATAGACATTGTGTGTACATCCTGCTGTCCAAGTATACCTGAAAGATAAAATTATCTAAAGTAACAGAATGTTAAATGTTAATTTATTCTCCAATTCTTCATGCAGAAATACTGTGATGGTATGAGTATTTTATAGTATTATAAATTAGACAGTACGCTTTATTGTGCTATCCTTCATCATATTAAAAAATGTTAGTGTTGAGACGAACAAATAATTTTAGAATAAGCAGCCAGTACAAAATTGAAATAAAATGGCCAAAGACTCAGCTGATTATTAAAGGATCACTATAGTGTCAGGAAAACAAAGCGGTTTTCCTGACACTATAGTGCCCTGAGGGTGCCACATCCTCAGGGTCCCCCTCCCGTGGCGCTGAAGGGGTTAAAACCCCTTCAGTTACTTACCTTATTCCAGCGCCGGCTCCCTCAGCGCTGGTGACCTCTCCTCCCTTGCCAACATCAGCTCCCCCCTTCCGACGTCAGCAGAGCCGAATGCGCATGCGCGGCAAGTGACGCGCGCGCATTCAAAGTGTCCATAGGAAATAATTTCTCAATGCTTTCCTATGGATGCTCTGCGCGATGGAGGCGAAATGTGCCTCCAGCGTTGCAGATGCGCCTCTAGTGGCTGTCCGAAAGACAACAACTAGAGGCTGGATTAACCCAAAATGTAAACATAGCAGTTTCTCTGAAACTGCTCTGTTTGCATCTGCAGGGTTAAAACCTGGGGGACATGGCACCCAAACCACTTCATTGAGCTGAAGTGGTCTGGGTGACTATAGTGTCCCTTTTAGATATCTGCTGGTTAAGAATGGAAATTTTGAAAATGCCATCAGAATGCAATCATTATGTCATAGTCCCCATATACTGTAAGTAAATTACCTGGTCAAAACCAGGCATCTATATTTAAAAAAACATTGCTGAATACTGTCAGTCCAGAGTCCTACCTAACTCAGGCAGAGGAACTTGGGGAAGAACTAGCATTAAAATATGTTTCTCTGCCAGAGGAATAGAGGGATTATAGAGAAGAAAGTTCATGGAACAATTTATTTTTAAATTTAATTTAGGTTTTCACTGCATTGTATATATGTTAGTAGGGAAGGGGTTAAACAATAGCTGCACAATCTTGCTCAGCCTTGTGGCAGAAACACTACTACTAATAACTCTATATATATATATATCTGCCTGAGTAGATTTTGCATAAAGCTCAATAGATAAAAACTCCCAGCTGTTGATCATCATCCGTAATGCCTCAATATGCAGTTGACATAAAACATAAAACAACATAAAAATGTAAATACAAACAAAATATATTGCTGTGATCATCTCTTAGATAAAAGCCAGGCATGCTTGATATTTGCAATAATGAAATTGAAGAAAATATGAAGCTTAGAGCGTTTGAATTATTAAACTATATTATTATTTTGTCCTGGCCCTAGTTTGTCATGGAAACACTTTCATAAATGTTATTTTTTTCTGCCAATGATCACACAAAGCACTTAACTCGTTATTTGTACCCTTCTGCAAATGCTATCACAGCTGAATACGTTTAGCTATTCTGATGCAGACGGTATATACTATGTAGTGGAAAAAGGACATCTAGGGACAAAGAGTGAAAATGACTTCTTTAGAAAACTATCTCACTATATTGTGCTGACAAAGGGTTACATTTAAAAAAATAAAAATAAAATAACAGACTGGCTTTATGTGCTCTATATATATATATATATATATGTATGTCTCGATTCTCAGCATACATTACTTTTGAATTGTGGAACAAGTTTGTTTACTGCTTCGACAACTGCATGAACAAGAATAGAGCAGCCTTTAATTATCCCACAGACAATTGTCAGACAAGCCAACACACAATTTGCACAGTTAGACAGCTCTCTACCAGACCTGAAATTTGTGAATTTATCTACTACAGGAAAGGGTGCAACTTGCTACCACAGATTACCTACCAAGATTGGGAAGTATGCAATCATAATTGCAGGGGGGTGGAGGGGCGGGCACTGAGGAGGGCATCGCCAGGGTAAAGGGGATTAAAGGGAAAAGAAACACTGGGGTAATGGGCGACTACTAAAAGAGAAGGGAGAGGAACATTAAGGCTAATGGGGTGGCACTAAGACAGGTAAGGGGCGGAATAGGAACACTAATGGACATGGCGGAGAGGAGAGAGGAACACAGTGGGCCTGAGTGGGGATAAAGACACACAGAGGGACATAAGGGGGGAGAAAGACACACAGATGGGCCTGGTCGTGAGAAAGATCACAGAGGGGCTGGGGATGAAAGTGCCACACACAAGGGCCTGGGTGTGGAAATACAAAGGGGCTAGGGATGAAGAGACACAGAGGGGCTGGAGAAGAGGAAAAAGTGACACAGAGGGACTGGGGGGAGATAGACGGGCTGGTGGTGAAAGAGAAACACACAAAGGAGCTGGACAGAGTAAAAGACACAAAGGGGCTGGGAGAGAAGGAGACACCCAAAGGGAATAGGGGAGTAAGACACACAAAAGGGGGTTGTAGGAGATACACAAGGGAGGTGTAAGACACACAATGGAAAAACATAGGGGATAAGATACTCTAAAGGGGGTAAGACATTTAAAAAAGGGGATAAGAAACAAAAGGTGGGTTAAGGGGCACACAGGTGAAGATACTTTTGGGTGGTTGGGGGATGGGGGGGGCGACAAAATCATCTTAGTCTGTGTACCCAAAAATCCTTGCACTGACCCTGAGGAGGTGTTATGATCTTGTCTTGCCTCACTTCCTGTCTTTCTCTTGCTAAGCAGCCATTTTTGCTGGTGAGATCTACATGTGTGCCGTGCCGTGCCCTGACTTCTACATGCTGCTTTTGTGCTAATACAACTCTGCTAAATTACAATAAGAAATTAACAGAGAGATGGTACCAGGGAAGGAATGGTTATGGGAAAGGAACAGGTACATTACAAGAGATGAAGACATAAAACAGATCAGAGGAACTGGAATGTACTGGCTCAGAGAGATAGGACAGGGACTAAAAGATTACAGGGCCACATAAAGACATGACAGGGATGAATATAGGACAAGGATGTAATAGTGGGTATCATCATCAGTGACTTTAATCTTCCTGATGTAAATTGGAAAACAAAATTAGCTACTTGTGCCAGGAGCACACATATTTTAAACTCCCTACTGGGATTGTCTCTAAAACAAGTTGTTGAGGAGCCAACTCGTAAAGAGGCCATACTAGATTTAGTGTTAACAAATGGAGATTTGGTATCAGATATTACTGTAGGTGAAAGTTTAGGATCCAGTGATCATCAGTCAGTGTGAGTCACACCACACAAAAACAAAAGTTTTAGACTTTAGAAAAACAGACTTTTCTAAAATTAGAATATGTGTAGGCTTTTGACACTGTTGCACATAGAAGGCTTATCAATAAACTGCAATCTTTAAGTTTGGATTCCAATATTGTTGAATGGGTAAGGCAGTGGCTGAGTGACAGGCAACAGAGGGTTGTTGTTAATGGAATATATTCGAAGCTTGGACTTGTCACCAGTGGGGTACCTCAGGGATCTGTACTTGGACCCATTCTCTTTAATATTTTTATTAGTGATATTGCAGAAGGTCTTGATGGTAAGGTATGTCTTTTTGCTGATGATACTAAGATATGTAACAGGGTTGATGTTCCAGGAGGGATAAGCCAAATGGCAAATGATTTAGGTAAACTAGAAAAATGGTCAGAATTGTGGCAACTGACATTTAATGTGGATAGGGCAGAGTACAGAATATTTGATAGAGTCCTAACCTCAACATATGAGGAAAGGGATTTAGGGGTGATTATTTCTGATGACTTAAAGGTAGGCAGACAATGTAATAGAGCAGCAGGAAATGCTAGCAGAATGCTTGGTTGTATAGGGAGAGGTATTAGCAGTAGAAAGAGGGAAGTGCTCATGCCATTGTACAGAACACTGGTGAGACCTCACTTGGAGTATTGTACACAGTACTGGAGACCGTATCTTCAGAAGGATATTGATACCTTAGAGAGGGTTCAGAGAAGGGTTACTAAACTGGTTCATGGATTGCGGGATAAAACTTACCAGGAAAGGTTAAAGGATCTTAACATGTATAGCTTGGAGGAAAGACGAGACAGGGGGGATATGATAGAAACATTTAAATACATAAAGGGAATCAACACAGTAAAGGAGGAGACTATATTTAAAAGAAGAAAAACTACCACAACAAGAGGACATAGTCTTAAATTAGAGGGACAAAGGTTTAAAAATAATATCAGGAAGTATTACTTTACTGAGAGGGTAGTGGATGCATGGAATAGCCTTCCAGCTGAAGTGGTAGATGTTAACACAGTAAAGGAGTTTAAGCATGCGAGGGATAGGCATAATGCTATCCTTACTATAAGATAAGGCCAGGGACTAATGAAAGTATTTAGAAAATTGGGCAGACTAGATGGGCCGAATGGTTCTTATCTGCCGTCACATTCTATGTTTCTATGTTTCTAGTGAGATTTAGGATATGATTATATCTGAACTTGGGGAAATTTAAACAGAGTAAGTCTGCGTTCAAAGTCAGGCTAAGGGCAATACCTCAGTTCAAGTTAGATCTCCAGGTAAAGTGGCCAAGCATCATAGCAGATGGTTTATAAGCATCTACGATGTACCGGCTGCCATGTATATTACAACAATAAAAACAAGGCTCTCTGGAGACAATAACACTTTATCAGCTCTATCAGCAGTACATATCACAGGGCATAAGAAAATGCAGCTCATAACTCTCCATTGGGAACCGTGGAGGTACTCGAAGAAACAGAAGAATATGTACACACTAAACCCAGAGTAAATCAACCAAAAGACACCTACTGTTACATCCAGATAGCTCAGGCATCTGGGATGAAAGAGCTATGTTAAAACGCCGTACAAAATAAAGTCATTTAAAGTGCCTGTAGTGTTTTTGCTTAAAGCTTCCTAAAATCTGCTAAAAGGGCGGTTTTGTTTTGTGCTTTTTTCTTTTTAAGGCCATTATTGTTGAAATGCATGGCCTGTTTAAAAGATTGGTTTACAGTTTCAGACAGAACTAACAGAATGATGATGGACTTTCCCTGTTGTGAAACTTAAATAATGAATGTGGTTAATCAATGGTCATGTTAACATAATGATTAGTGAGAAAACAAAGCTGTTTTCCTGGCACTATAGCTCCTTAAAGTGCCTTCATCTCTCCTGGCCCCATCCCAGTTAACCCCTGCAACACTGTCTGTCTCACCCCTGCACCCCATGTACTAGGTAATCTCTGGCTCTGATCCCAGTTGACCCCTGCAACCCTGTTTGTCTCACCCCTGAATCCCTGGTAGGTGTTTTCCCTAACAGTGACCACTGCTTAGCTTACTGCGTGTGCAAAATAAAGGCTACTAAATCCTCTCCTAAGGTTAATATCACGAAGGTCCTTCAAAAGATTTATTCTTGAATCCTTTCTAAATGACATCAAGAACCTCCCATGGCACAGCTTAAACCTAATCCCAGATCTAGACTGTGCAGTTGAATTCTTTCAGTCTGAACTCCTCCAAGTTTGGAATTTGCATGCCCCGCTGCGTAAGGTGAAAGTAAAAGGAGCACATATGAACTGGATCACAGCTGACCTCATCCAAATGTACCAGTTTCGGGATTCTTTGTGGTCAAAGTTCAAGCGTACTGGCTCTATGAACTATCACTGTGCATATAGACAATGGCGAAATATAGGCACTAAACAAACAAAACTGGCCAAGGCCTAATATTTCTGTGAAAATCTGAACAATAACTTATTAAACCCTAGAAACCTTTGGAAAGTCATAAATAACTTACCAACTCCCCCAATCCACTCCCAACCTTCCACTGTCAAAGTGGACAACCAAACCCTGCAACTTCCCTTATATGTAGCAAATGCCTTTAACAATTATTTTGTCGGATGCTCCACCATCCTGATTGCCAAGCTAATAAATTACACACATCCTGAAACTACAAATGTGGATCAGGTCTAACTAAATTTGCAAAGACCCAATATAGACAAGTTAAACTTTAGACCTTTACCTATTAGTGTCATTAAGAAAAACCTTAATAATCTAAAAATGAAAAAACAGTCTGGTCCTGATCAAATCGCAGCAATGCTGTTGAAGCTCAGTGCGCCGACAATTGCTAAACCTGTCACAACCCTAATTAACTAATCCTTGGTGTCTGGGTACTTACCCAAACTTTGGAAGACTACGAGAGTAGTGCCTATCCATAAAAGTGGTGACATTACTTTGGCTTTTAACTATCGCCCAATATCATTGCTCCCAGTATAGTTTGTGCAGTATTTCTACTGCACAAACTAAAAAACTCAGGTATTGGTGATTGGCCGCTAACCTGGTTTCGATCATATATATCGGATCGATCACAATATGTGTCCATTTTTACTGACAGCGACTCCCTCCCTCTCCCAGTCACGTGTGGTGTTCCCCAAGGTTCCATTCTCGGCCCCCTATTATTCACATTATTTATAAATGATCTGCCTAATGTCTGCAAATCCTCAAATGTACACATGTACGCAGGCGACACAGTAATCGATGCAAGCAAATCCGATCTACCGCAGCTTGAGGCTGTGCTCCAACACCAGTTCACAGAGGTAGAAAAGTGGATCACAAAAAACAATCTCTTCCTAAACACTGACAAAATGTCACAATGGTCTTTGAAACAGTATCTGAATTACACAAATTACAAAATTCCCATCTGTCCATCAAAACAAAATCAAATAGCACACTGACCGCAGTCCACTCTTTCAAATACCTGGGTATGTTGTTAGACCCCAATCTATCTTTTGGCCTCCACGTAGAAAAACTTGCATCCAAACTTTATCCAAAACTAGGTGCCCTGTACAGAAACAAATCCTGCCTGAGTAAAGGAAAAGATTGTACAGCAAATTCTGATGCCAATAATTGATTATGGGGATGTAGTATATATACCTGCACCGCAGACCCATCTTAATAAACTTAATACATTGTATAACTTGTTCTGCTAATTTGTACTACAATGTAATTACAGGACCCACCATTGTGACATGCTAAAAGAACTAAACTGACTAACACTGGAATTCAGACGTACCCTTCATCTTACCAGCCTTGTGTTTAAGTGTTTTTCTGGGAAACTCCCACCCTACTTGAGCAGAATGCTCTCCCTGGTTGTTCCTACCTCCTATAACCTCTGATCAAGTACCAGTACTTTATTTAGTCTACCTCAATACAAAAAGAAAGCAGCTTGATCCTCCTTTTCCTACAGAGCACCACAACTGTGGAACGACCTCCCGCACAATTTAAAATCTTCCCTAAGCCTAAAGTCCTTTAAGAGATCCCTCTCTATATACCTCAAAACAGAATGCACCTGTCATGATTGATTATATATTTCCTACCTGTTCTATGTTAAATTTTGTATATATTGTGTATTAATATTGTTTTTGTATTTTATTGTACCCTATTGTATCAATGCAATGTTTTGTGGACCCAGGACATACTTGAAAACGAGAGAAATCTCAATGTATCTTTCCTGGTAAAATATTTTATAAATAAATAATAATAAATAATACGTGGTGCTAAAGGTGTTAAAAACCCTTTCTGTCATTTATCCAATTCCATCGCCGCTCCCTAGGCACTGGTTCAGACTCTGCCTCCGCTCCTCCCCCACCGATGTCAGCAGTTTATTTATTTACTGTTTTTTTTACTGCTGCAGGAAATTTCTTAGAAAGCATAGCTTTTTCTTGTGCCATAGCTTCTATTAAAGAACTTTTGAAAATACACGCCATCTGGGTATATGCACTACACAGAGTATTGTATTGCCTCACAGTAGTATGCCTAGTTCCAAAACCTCTTCCTAAGATCTCCTTCCTCTTCTGACAAGGAGGCTGCTGACACAGACTCTTCAGTGCTTGTAGGAGAACCTCTGTCACAGGCTCAGATATATTAGGCAAGGCTTAGGAAGATTTTAATTATATCCGATCGGTAGGGTAAGGATTTAACCAATTTGCAATGATATAAACACACACAAATAAAAAATTATGTAAATAAAATTATGTTAATAAAAGTATAGATCTTTTATTATGTTAATGCACATATATTCACACATTACACCAATAATGCATTCACAATTAAATTGTGTCTCTTTTTTGCCATTAATGGTATTTATGACTTTTATGTACAATTTAACATTCATGACATTATGGTAACATTGTCGTAGCAGCTCCATCTATACAAGTCTTCTATTTTTTATTTATAGATACAATTGGAGATAAGAAAAATCTGTGTTTATGTACCTGTGAAAGGAAAGACGTGTATACTGCACGACTTACCTGATATGGATAGTTGTACCAGCACTGCCTTGTGTTCCAAAGCCATGGCGTCTAGAAACAAACAAAAGCAATATTAATGCTTTAATGACATCTGTGAATAGATAACTGTTTTATTATGTATATTTACCATCAAATAAATAAATAAGTAATCTGGAAATAAGCAGGTTCATTTCCTACACTTTAGTTAACTATTCATTATTCTTGGATACAAAACACTTGTAAACCACTGACATATATCTGATATTTTTACAGAAGATTGCAAACAGCAATATTAAACTGTTACAACAATGTGTCATTGCGGGGGGGGAGTGGAGAGGGGGAAGGTGGTGAGGAAGGTGCAACTGTACTAGGGCCCGCAGGCTGAGGGCCACCCAATGGACATGTGTCTTCAGGGGCACAGTATCTGTGTGTCTGGGTGCATGTGTTTCAGTGTTTGTAGCTGTGTGTCAGTATTTGTATCTGTGTGTCTGTCTCTGTATTTGCATGTGTCAGTGAGTGTGTCTGTGTATCTGCATGTGTGTCAATGTGTGCATGTGTGTGTCTGCATATCTGTATGTGTGTCAGTGTATCTGTACGTGTCAGTGTGTGTGGATCTGTGTTTGTTACTGTGTGTGTGTGTGTGTGTGTGTATCAGTATGTGTGGCAGTGAATGTGTATTTGTACATAAATCTCAGCATTCAAACACCAACACTACACAACACTACAAAAATACACCCCTGTATTTAAACGTGAAAACTACATTCAAACATGCATCAGTACTATGTATAAACAGACACATGCATTCAAAAATTAACACAACACAAATGCATTCTTGCATTTAAACGCCAACATTCACACACACATACTCCACACCAAAACATGCTTATATTCCAACGCATAAACAATACTCAGTGCAAGGTTGGACAAATGAAAGATTCCCAGATGCAAAGTAGATGGGGACCTACTTTTTGGTGACTCTTGTGATGGGGATTTCTTGGCTCATGGCCCTCTCTAGTTTAGTTATTGCACTGATAGGATGATCACTGGGGCTGTATAGAGACCCAGGAGCTAGGGCCCTAATCTATTGGGCCAGATTATGGGAATAGGATTAATTAGAACGCAACACCCTGCTACTCATGAGGTGAAGGATGAGGCCACGGCCAATCATGAGAGTTCTTAACGGCAACTTTTGTGACCCTACTTGTTTAATGTGACTTTATTATAATTTGCTCTAATAGAGAAGCCAGTTGACTCTGTCTACAGAATACCGGTAGAGTCAGATTTTAAAGTTTGCGAGAAAGTCATAGACTTTATTGAAAAGCTTGGAAACCATTCGGTAACTAGTTGCTAACAGCAGCCGATAACAGTAATGTCAATCGGTACGTCAGCGTTAATAATAGTGAGATAGCTAAGGTTAGAGACAGCCACTGTAGTAGCTTGTCAGTAAAACTTACAAATCACATTGGAAACTAATATTACGTTGGATGGAACTTGTAAATTAAAGAGGGCAAAAGAGGGCAAACCAATATTCAGTGTTCTGTAAATCTGACTGGAGAATGTTCAAATTCAAAAAGAGGACAATGAAGAGAGCAACTAATAAAAGAGGTGCAGGGATGTTTTGCACAGAAACCCAACAGTTAGCCGTCAGACCAGGAGTCTCCAGGTCAAACCCAGCAGGTTTCCAGATACAATGATTGCTGCTGTGTTATATTCAAAAATGTTTAATACACGGCAAGATGTGAACACACTTAAAAATTACAAACACTTTTATAGGCTCTTAAGATTCTTAAACTCTGCCCATGTCATGTCTGAGTCTTGCCCATAAGGCTCTCAAAATTTGTAAATAGTATGGAAGGTAGTCTGTGGAACTTGGAAGTCCCTGGGATCATCAAGTTTATTTATGCTAACCAACACACACATAAGTTGTTGGGTTCTGGGTCTGTCAAATTATTGCTGGGCCTCCACGCCTAAAATCTGTTTTCTTAATGCTGGGAATGAGGCCAAGTGGCATGTGATTCAACCCACCTCCAATTTAGTTCTACCTGCCTTTATGCAATTATCAATAGTATATCAGTGGTTCCCCACTTTAGCACTGGGAACACCTGCAGGCTGGTCCGGTGGAAAAGCGCCTCAGAGAACCCAGTCAAGCTTCAGCGACTGGGTCTGATGTGCTCCAGAGTCCCCTGGTAGCAGCAAGGAAGCTAACATAGAGTACTCAGTCAGAGTTTAGGAGCTCTGTTACAATGCTGCTGTCAGTGCCAGAAAATGTACCTGAGCATTGCTGTGGTGAACCGCGGCAACACTCTGATGCAATAGATCAAGGCTTGTGAGGGAGATTGAGTATGGCCTCAACTCCATGAGAAGATTTCTCTGTCTGTTTGGCCCCACCGCAGGAGAATGGACTGAAGGCGAGGTAAATCTTTGATCTCCTCACCCGTCGTTTTGCCCCTCTGCTGCCTGCAGCACTGATGCCCCGAGACTGTGACAAATCCAGCCGTGAATTTCAGTGGATGAATTGCTATTTACTATGCAGTATAAAATCTTACTTTGCTAATAGAATCCAAATATCGCTAAAAGCATTAATTGACCCATTCAGTACCAGGACCACCACATACTATTTTCCAGTTTAAATAAAAAAAAAAAAACAATAATGTTAAACAGTTTCATTTAATTACGTTTAAATGTCCAGTATTTTTCTTTGCTCAAAATATGATTTGTTGACAAATGTGCTGCATTACCTTTCAAGGTTAAACCGAATTTGGAGGTTAAGAAACCTTTAATGTCCTGAGATAGCATTATGTGAATGAATGTCATTTTGTTCTTTAATACATGTAGATGACTTGCTGAATTGGAGGGTTTACAAACAAAATGATCTCTCGGCACTGTAGGTTATATTAAAAGGATATAAACACTGCATAGATTTCTGAATGCAATTTCCTGCAGTTTGTAAATGATTGTAATTAGACCGAGATGCATTTTCAAACACATCAGAAAAACAAAATCTTCATGTAAACTGTGTGTAAGTAGTAGTTACTGTAATCTTACTGTATAATGGGATAATAAATGTACTTCTTTAGAATGAAGACAATTATCAGTCCCTTTGTCCTTTTTTCTTAAAACCGTCCGTACCTCCATGCTAGACTTGAAATTGCATTATACACTCAGTTATTTTTGTTAATAGATGCAATTATGTTTATTTACTAGTTAAAGGAAGGGAAGCTTTACAATATATTGACTGGCATAAACTATTTAGTGAAAAGAACACTGAGGATAAATGGATCATCTTCCAACAAATATTAGAAAGGTACATTTCTCAGTATGTACCATTGGGAAATAAATATAAAAGAAACAAATTAAAACCAATGTGGCTTAGTAGAGAAGTAAAACAAGAGATTGAAAATAAGAAAGGGGCATTTAAAGCATTTAAATCGGACAAATCGGATGCATCTTATAAAGATATAAGGAAGCAAATAATGTGTGTAAAAAGGCAATTATACTTGCTAAACTTCAAAATGAAAAAAAAGATAGCTAAAGAGAGCAAAACCAACCCCAAAGCATGTTTTAAGTACATAAATTCTAAAAAAAACAAAAATGAAAGTTTAGGTACACTAAAAACTGAAACGGGGGTGTTAGTTAATGAAGACCAGGAAAAGGTAGAAATTTTAAATAACTATTTCTCCTCCGTATATATTAAGGAAGAACCCATGGCAATAGATGTGCAAATGATTGCTACTAAAAACTTGCAGAATAATTGTAATTGGTTAACTCAAGACAAGGTGCTGCAGCAACTAAAGAAAGTTAATATAAACAAAGCTCCAGGGCCTGACGGTATCCATCCACGTGTACTTAAGGAACAAAGTGTATAAATAAGTGAACCTCTGTTTTTAATATTTCAAGATTATTTTCTTTCAGGCAGTGTTCTGGAGGATTGGAGGAAGGCAGATGTGGTTCCTATATTCAAAAAGGGTTCAAAATCCTTGCCTGGAAATTATAGACCTGTGAGCTTAACTTCTGTGACTGGTAAAATATTTGAAAGGTTATTACGGGATAATATTCAAGAATTCCTTGAGAAGAACATGGTTATCAGCAAAAATCAGCACGGTTTTATGAAGCACAGGTCTTGTCAAACTAACTTGATTGCGTTCTACGAAGAAGTAAGTAGAAGTATAGATCAGGGTGTTGCCATGGATGTGATCTATTTGGATTTTGCCAAGGCATTTGATACAGTTCCACACAATAGATTAGTGTTCAAACTCAAGGAAATCGGTCTAGATGAAAATGCTTGTTCTTGGGTAAAAAGAGTTGTCATTAATGGTAAATTTTCAAGCTGGACAGAGGTGGCAAGTGGTGTCCCTCAGGGGTCTGTTCTGGGACCCCTTCTATTTAACATATTTATAAATGATCTTGAAGACAGCATTGAAAGTCATGTTTCAGTGTTTGCAGATGACAAAACTTTGTAAAATAATACAATGTGAGCAAGATATTACTTTGCTGCAAAGGGATTTAGATAGACTGGGGGACTGGGCACTCAAATGGCAGATGAAATTTAATGTTGAAAAATGCAAAGTTATGCACTTCGGCGTAAAGAATACACAAGCAACGTATGCCCTTAATGGAAGCGAATTAGGGATAACAACACACGAAAAGGACTTTGGAATTGTTATAGACAACAAACTATGCAACAATGTGCAATGTCAATCAGCAGTGGCCAAAGCCAGTAAGGTATTGTCATGCATGAAAAAGGGCATTCATTCTCGGGACGAGAATATCATTTTGCCTCTTTATAAATCACTGGTAAGACCCCATATTGAATATGCTGTGCAATTTGGGTACCTGTTCTAAAGAAGGATATTATGGCACTAGAAAAAGTGCAGAGGCAGGCTACAAAATTAATAAAAGGAATGGAACATATCAGCTATGAAGAAAGGTTAACAAATTTAAACCTATTTAGTTTAGAAAAACGTTGCCTGAGAGGGGATATGATAACATTATACAAATATATTTGGGGCCAATACAAACCATTGTGTGGAAATCTATTCACAAACCGGACTTTACATAGGACACGAGGCCATGCGTTTAGACTGGAAGAAAGAAGATTTTTTTTTTACTGTAAGGTTTTTTTACTGTAAGAACAATCAGGATGTGGAATTCTCTGGCTGAAGAAGTGGTTTTATCAGAGTCCATACACATGTTCAAACAGCTACTAGATGCATACTTGCAAAAACAGAATATTCAAGGATATAATCTTTCAATGTAGGCTAATAACTGCTTGATCCAAGGATAAATCTGACTGCCATTCTGGGGTCAAGAAGGAATTTTTTTCCTGGCTTGTTGCAAAATTGTGCTTCAAACTGGGTTTTTTTTGCCTTCTTTTGGATCAACAGCAAAAAACAAATGTGAGGAAGGCTGAACTTGATGGACGAAAGTCTCTTTTCAGCTATGTAACTATGTAACTATGTAACTAAATTAGGGCTCTGTTGACTGGTGACGTTCTAGCAATCTTTCATTAGATTATTAAAAAAAATATATTATGCAAAGGTCACATTGAAAAAAAAGTATAATGTACTGCTTAGCTTTAACAAATATATATATATATATATATATATATACATATATGTATATTCCAGATATATGTAAAAAAATTTATTCATAAATTCAAAATTAAAACATTTTTCAAATTTCAAAATACTTTGACCTAGGTGTCTATGCATAAAAGGTCAAGTTAAAAGGGCAATGCAATCCATCATTTGACTTAACTGGAATTTTAACTGGGTAATATTTAAAATACTCCCTATACACAAAGTATTCGATATGGGAACTAACTCGGCGGAGGTTTCAAACTTACCGTCAGCATCAGTCTTAATACAGATTAAGAGCGTACACACAAAAATACAGTTTAAAATTTTACAAGGCTAAAGGTTTTCATGGTTAAACACACCTCTAGTGGCTGGCAGGAAGACTTTCCAGGTTAGAAAAGAGTCAGACCTGGTTCTCAATAAAATGCTGAGCCTAGAGAATATTTGTTTGGCACACCATGACAATTTGTCATGTATTTAATTGTCTCCTTATTAACATTGGATTGATTATTTTAGCCAGGGAGGTGGAATGACCACTGGGAGACCAGCACTGCGTGTGCTAAAAAAGTAAGCAATATTTGCCTTGCAAAACCTCATTCGAGTGGAGGGACCCCAAAGTAGGCAGAATAACAGTGTAGGAATACTAAGGATTGCTCCTTTGTTTTATTGCTTCAGGAACAGAGGGGAAAGGGACACAAATGTGTGCTGAATCTTGTTAGACCTAATGTTGCGGACCACAGGTGACCTGACTGGTTACCTCCGCTGATTCCCTTCCTTCAGCCGATCAGGAACCATTTAAAATACAAAGAGACCCATCTTACCCAGTAACTGGACGACACAAAGTCCTGGAGGTACAACAACTACTTTATTGGCCACACATGGCTTTTATCCATAACCAATGCAAGGGGTGTACCAATATCCAGTGTCCCCTCCCAGGATCCTTTCACTCCCTGGGTCCCCAGCATGGAAAAGGACTCTGTTCCCTTTGTTCCCAACTCCCGTCACTAAAGGTATAGGGTTTCCCACTCCCACTGCCTGGGGGTCTTCTTCCCAGGAGGCACTGTGCCTGGGAGTCTAGGTGGGGGAACAAGGGAGCGTCCCTTTATCTCCCAGGCATGGAAATCCCGCCCATGGGAAAAATAGCTGATCTCTTTGTCCCTGCAGGCACCGAAAAGTCCACCCAACTCGCCAGTGCCCCAGCAGTGCCCACATCAATCTCAGGGACCCTCACAGCGGTACCTCCCTCGACTGGTCTCTGCTTGTAAAGTCCCTGTGTGAAATCCTGCAAGGGAAGCGTCTCCTTTCGGGACACAAATGCTCCCCCTGGACGGATTTCGTCTAGACAAAATGGTGGCCACCCAGGGGAGCATTCATTAATTACTTCCCTTGTGGTTTCACACTTAGGTTGCAAGTGAGAATGTTCTGATTCATTGTGCAAACATTCTTATGGGGAACTGGAGAGGTTCTTGTTCGGGAAACAATCCACGAATGCTCCCCCTGGCTGACGATCATCTGTACGAATGGCGGCCGCCCAGGGGAGCACTCATTAATTATTTACCTTGCGGTTTGATACTTATGTTGAGAGGTGTGAAGGTTGTAACATTCTACACACTAACATTCTAAATGAGGTATCGGGGTGGTCCTCGTTCAGGAGGCACATTAATTCCCTTTGTGGAGATACTCCCGAACGTGGAGCGGGCACAATATAAGAAGAGATGTGGAAACACATAATTTCAGAAAGGCAATTCACAGTCAGACAGCGGTCCCGCCACACCGAAAAAAAATAGAAATAATTTGCAGATAAAATTTTTTTTTTTTCAAATGATCTAGTTTCAGTTCTGGATCTAACCAAGGTCCATAGACTTTTTTTTACTGCAGTCCATCTGAGAATACCTACCCTTTGGACAGATTGCATATGATTCTGGTTGTGACTGGAACCGTAGTTCCAAAACTTTTTAGGTTCAAGGCGCCCTTAATATTTCAATATTTTTCCAAGGCGCCCCAAGTCAAAAAAATGTCTAGGTTGTATATATGTGCAGCGCAGCGGCATATACTGGGCCCCTGTTCAGCAGAAATGCTTGCCGTTCAAGCGCGGGGAGCAGTGTGTGTGTATGGGGGGAGTTATTGTGTCTGTGGGGGTAGGAGGGCAAATTCAAAAATATAAAAAAATGTTTTAATTAAAAATAATAATTTTTATATCCCCCCTCCCTGCTTACCTTTGCCTTGGAGGAGGGACAGTACTAATCCCTGGTGGTCCAGTGGAGAAGCCCTGGCGGTCCAAGTGGTGAGAGTGAACTCTAGCCTGCAGCTCAGCCTAAAGTTCACTCTCACTAGACTCGGAGCGTTGCTGCAGTTAACATTGCAACGCTCCGAAGCTCGCAAGAGGATAACCCGGGGGAGCTGCAGGTTAGAGCTCCCCCGGGCCCTCTCTCCCCTGCTGGCTGCCAGCACTACACTGCTAGCAGGCGGGTGACGGGGATCTCTGATCTCCCCTCTGGTCCTGCACAGTGGGCAGGGTAGAGGGAGGCACAGTTCCTGGTGCTATGATTATAGCACCGAGAAGATATCTTGCGGCACCCCTGTGTGCCCGACGGGGGACTGGGGCACACAGTTTGGGAACTGCTGGTCTAGAAGCATAAAAGAATAACAGCTTCATTTTTATATTTGTTGCTAACACTTATGTATATACCAGATTATTAGCAGATTAAAACTGGATGCATGACAGTGTCCTGGTAATTAGCTCATGGTATATTTGTATAAATAGTTTAAAATGTACTACATTAAACATTTTAAATATCATTATTTTAGTGCAAGATTAAAATAACAACTACAAATTTACATATGTTTTTATTAAAATAATTTCCGAGTAACTTGCTACTGCCTGGATGTCATCAATTATTCCACAATATATCCGCAAGCTTACTGCGACAGTCCGGTTGATTTCAAAATAACAATTAACATTTTGAAATTTATTTATGGTAATATAGTAAGAAGATTATAAATGCATTACAGATGCAGATCAGTGAAAACGTTATGATCTCGGAACTTTGAAATGTTTCGTTCTAAATCCATAGCAAAAATGTGAACTTAGTTATTTAGTTTGGGTACATCTAACACGATAATTATAATTTTCACTTTTTCAGTCAATTACAATTAATTTAAACTGTGACCTCCAGAAATGTCCTTATTTTACATAAATTCTAATGAATTGCTCTAAAAACACGATTAGTAAAAACTACAAAATTCCTAATGATAAACTTAAAATAAAAGTAAGGAAAAGTCATACAGTGTAATACGTGTTGCCACTGAGTTGTACATAACAATAAACTGCATTTTAGTTGTTTTTGGACTGTTCTTTAATTTTTAAATGACCACTATAGTCACCTAAAACACTTCAGCTCAATTAAGTGGTGTGGGTGCCAGGTCCCCGAGGTTTTGACCCTTCAGATGTAAACATAGAAGTTTACATTGCAGGGTTAATCCAGCCTCTAGTGGCTGGTTCCTGACAGCCGCTAGAGGCGCTTCAGCAACACTGAATGCGAAAATCGTATTCGGCGTACAGAACGTCCATAGGAAAGCATTGGAAAATGCTTTCCTATGGGCATTTTTAATGTGCGCGTGGCTCTAGCTGCGCACGCACATTCCGCTCCACTCGGGAGCTGACGTTGGAGGGGGAGGAAAGGTCACCAGTGCCGAGGGAGCCCGGTGCTGGATTAAAGTAAGTAACTGGAGGGGTTTTAACCTCTTCAGTGCCAAGGGAGGGGGGCCCTGAGGGTGGGGGGGACCTAAGGGTTATATTGTGTCAGGAAAACGAGTTTGTTTTCCTGACACTATAGTGATCCTTTAAGTAATGCCTAAAGATATAGAGAAAAATATGTGCGTCTCTTACTCCATTTTGTGAATGAGGAGCTACTGATAGGCTGAGGGTATCAGCTTACAATAAACATTCAGTCTACCAGCAGCTCCCAGTCAGAGACTTCCAGATTCTAGAAGCAGCTGGGCAGAATGGATTCAAGACTTTAGGTTTAAAAGTTTTGTTAGGTTTAAAATTTTAGGCTTTAGGTTTAAAGGTTTAGCCCCTTAAAGGTGACAGGAAAAAGCCTATGGTGAAAGGAAAACAAAGCCATTTTCCTGGCACTATAGGCTACAGGTGTGCCCCCCTCTCTCGCGCGGCCTCCTCCCGAAGGGCTACGTTAGGGACCCTTGAGGTCTAGTACAGCCCACAAATGGCCTCTTTGGAGCGTAAAATAAAAAACAATATAAACAGCCTGTTGCCATTTGTACGTTTTTCAGTAGATTGTCTGCGATATCACACGGTTTACAGAAAATTGAAACAATGACATGGGAGGTAGGAGAGTAATCTTTAGATGACATGTTCACGTACCATAGCAACCAGTTAATTAATCTTTTTGAAAACAGCTTTAATTCTGTACATCATGCAATCTGCAATATGTTTTCATTTATGTATTTGTCTCACCTTAAATATTGATTCATTTACTAAACAATGAATTGTAAACAGCTGAAACCCAAATTGTAATTTTTTTGGTCAAAACAACCAAGATATAAAAATTGCTGAATTACAACGGTGTTTTGATCTAAATGTTGCATTTTTGTTTTTGCGAGTTGTCTCGTAAATATGCCCCACGCATTTCAAACGTTTAAAGTGATAGAGGAAATTAATACATAATTACTTAATTACAACAAATGCACATATCTTTTTCAGCAATGCAGATCTATCATTAATTTAAAAAGATATATATATATATATATATATATACGCACATTTTCCAAGTACATCTGTTAAAGGAAATGTATTTTTAATACGAAGGTGAGACGGGGAAGTGATTCTGGCAATAGTATTTAAGTTTGGCAAAAATGAGCATTATGTACTTGGCAGGCTATTAGAAAATGCAATGTCAAACATCAATAAAGGCGCAGGAACACATCCTGACAATTAAAATTAGTCCAAGGGTGAAAAATAGCAAATCCATGCACATAAAAGATTTAAATAAGAAAATTTATTATTTGTCCTTTACAAAGCCCCAGAAATTATTGCAGGGTTGCACAGAGGAATACTTGCCCAGTTTGTAATACATGGTACATGTTAAATCTACAATATACAGAGAGATATGCAGGGTTAGTCACTAAAGTGGGAATTTCAAGTGAAATTAAAGTTAATTTCAAATTAAATTCAAAAGCATAGCTGAAGAATTTTGCCAGTTTGGCTAATTTGACCTTAAATTTGAAATTCACTTTGAATTCTCACTTTGGTTAATAACTCTGTTAGTTACAAAGTAGATGACAGTGAAACACTAGACACATGTTGCACTTAGAAACAATATTTTGATAAGGATGGACAGGGGCGTCTTCATAAGAATGTCCATTCCCAGGTGTTCTATTTAGAGAGTTATTCTTTGATATAATGATGAATGCAAACAGAAAAAATGGTTCTGACTGATATTTACACGTATTAACCAGAAAATTGTTCCAGAGATTTGCTGGAAATAAAATTCATGCATATATATGTTTCCCCTTATGCATATTTGTGGCCTCTTATTAGAAGCAGATTTGTAAGCACTGTAACGTCATATAATTCTCCAGAATATTGCTATGGTTGTTGGCTGTGAACTGCAACGACTACCAAAGAGACACGAAATACTGCTATTGATTTCACACTGTTGCCGATATGGAAAACACTGAGTGCCACAGTTATCATTTCACAATCATAATATCCAGCAACGTGTGCATTAGAGCTAAGTCACCTCCACCTCCCATGCCTTGGCAGGAAGCCTGGAATGGAATACCCATTATTATAAGATCCCTTGTGACATCACCTGTAGTGAACCAATGGCCTTTGTGATGGGAGACACTGCAAAGGCTCCTGTTACTCCTTGGAAGGCCTCCTGGTGGTACATTGTAAAAGTTGGGGAATAGCAGACTAGAAAATCTAGGGGTCCTCCATTCACACTGACCTTATTGTATAAGGCCTGCTTTGCAGTTGCCCCTGACTTGATGTGGTCAGGAGCTGCTTTTTGAGTCATGAAGTATTATCTTGTCATTCTAATTCTGGGGAGTTAAGTGTGCGTGAATACAGACTCAAAAACTCAATCTCATTGAAATCCATCGACAATTTATACTGGCTACAGAACTATTCACTGTTGCTAATGTGTATACTTTCAGTAATATCTTGTAGCATACAGTTGTAATCAAACTTATTCAACCTCCACTGAAAATCAGGTTTATTGTCAAAATTTACAGACTTATAACAATTCAAACAAAAGCAATTGAAATAGCTCAACAGCAATTGAAATAGCTCAACACAACAAATGCTTCAAATTCAATTCAAACTGCAACTTATAATGACTTCTCTAGTCTCAAAAGTATTTGACTCCTTCATGGCAAGCATCTTTAGTACTTAGTAGAGCACCCTTTTGCGGTTATGACCTGCTGCAAATGAGATTCATAGCCAGACACCAACTTCTGGCAGCATTTCTGAGGAATCTTAGCCCATTGCTCATGAGCAATGGCCTCCAGTTAAGTAATATTCTTGGGTTTGTGTTCTGCAATGGCCTTCTTCAAATCCCACCAGAGATTTTCTATGGGGTTCGAGTTAGGTATTTGTCACTGTAGAATTTTCCAGGATTTCTTCTGCAACCAAGCCTTGGTGGAATTTGAGGTATGCTCGGGATCATTGTCTTGATGGAAGGTCCAATGACACCCAAGCTTCAACTTCCTCACAGATGGCATGACGTTTTCTCCAAGGATTTCCTGATACTTCAATAAATCCATCTTGCCTTCCACACACTGCCGGTTTCCAGTGCCAAAAGATACAAAGCAGCTCCAGAGCATCACTGAGTCATCACTATTCTTTCAACTTTGAACTTGCGAACCATGATTCCAACAGTGTCTCTATGAACATTCAGTGCTTTCTCTATCTTTTTGTTTCATTTTCCTTGTTTGTCAAGGGAAATGATCTCTTCTTTTAACTTTGTGGACCATTCTTTTGACTTAGCCATATTTCTAACAGGGTGACAAACATGACACTCAACCAACCCCTAGCCAGTTCAGGTATTTTAAGTGTCCCAGCTCAAGCCCTTGATTAGTTGCATCAGGTGTGCTTAAGACAACACCTGTTTGGCATATTTGTACTGTTGTGAGGGATTCTGTTCAGGGAGTTGAATAATTTTGACACTGGAAAAGTCAATATAAGTTGCCATATGAGTTGGATTTGGGGAAACAACTTGAGGCATCCATTGTGTTGAGCTATTTCAATTGCTTTTGTTTGATTTGTTCATTGCAAACAACTGAAAGTCTGTAAATGTTGACCATAAATCTGAGTTTACATGGGGGTTGAATCATTTTCATAACAATTGTAAATCTCACCTGTGGCAATTCCACTATAATTCATGTATATCAACACCTTGATCTTTTAACTCAGTAAACGGTAGTGTTTACAACAAAAGTCCTGCGCAAAAACACATCTGTTCATGTAGTTTATTTTTGAATCATAGAATAAACTACAAATGGGTGAGTGAGTGCATTTTAAATTATTAATACGACTGATGTGCTCGGATGCTCTAGAATCACTAGCTCCCTAAAGGCAAACACAGGGCCGGACTGGGGATACGAAGCAGCCCTGGAAAATCTATGCCAGCCACATAAGTCATTGTGCTATGTAGGGTATATATATATATATATATATATATATATATATATATATACACACACAATTGAAATAGTTGGCTGCAGGATCATGACGAAAGTCCACAAGAGGGACTGAAACGTTGATCTTCTCTTAAATATTTCAATAAAAGTTACATTTTCAGGAAATCCGAGAGTGCAGCCAACTATTTCAATTGCCTATATATATATAATTATATATATATATATATATATATATATATAAATATAGGCAATTTAAATAGTTGGCTGCACTCTCATGCTTACTACAGACAAGCTCACTGTACACACATGCTCACCACAGACAGGTTCCGACACACCCATGCTCCTTACAGACAAGCTCACTAACACACACACACATATGATCCCTACAGACAAGCTCACTGACACACATACAAGCTCACTCACTAGCAGGCACACACACACAAACTCACTAGCAGGCACACACACACACACACACAGGCTCCCTCACTAGCAGATGCGCGCACACACACAGAGGCAGACAGTCACTGACACCCAGGCAGACAGCCACACACACACACACAGGCAGACAGTCATTGACACCGAGGCAAACACCCACACATACAAAGACAGGCAGACAGCCACACACATACACAGACAGACAGCCACACACTCACACACAGGCAGACAGCCACACACAGGCAGACAGTCACACACACACTCAGACAGTCACACACAGTCAGACAGTCACACACTCACAGGCAGTCACACACAGACAGTCACACACAGTCACACAGACAGTCACACACTCACACAGTCACACAGACAGTCACACACTCACACACAGTCACACAGGACAGTCACACACTCACACAGACAGTCACACACTCACAGGCAGTCACACAGAGACAGTCACACACTCACAGGCAGTCACACACAGACAGTCAAACACTCACACAGAGACAGTCCCACACTCACAGGCAGTCACACACTCACACAGAGACAGTCACACACACTCACAGGCAGTCACACAGAGACAGTCACACACTCACAGGCAGTCACACACAGACAGTCAAACACTCACACAGACAGTCACACACTCACACAGAGACAGTCACACACTCACAGGCAGTCACACACAGATAGTCACACACTCACACAGAGACAGTCACACACTCACAGGCAGTCACACACAGACAGTCACACACTAACACACAGTCACACACTCACACACAGACAGTCACACACAGACAGTCACACACTCACAGGCAGTCACACACTCACACAGAGACAGTCACACACTCACAGGCAGTCACACACTCACACAGACAGTCACACACTCACACAGAGACAGTCACACACTCACAGGCAGTCACACACAGGCAGTCACACACAGGCAGTCACACACAGGCAGTCACACACTCAAACTCACACACTGACCTGCTTCTTACCTCCTGCTTGGAGCTCCTGGAGGCTGGTTGTTGGGGAAGCAGGGACTCCTTCCTGCTTCCCATGCTGCAGTCAGCCGGGCCCCGCAGGTAAGCCCAGCCCCCGCCGCATGCTAAGCCCCGCCCCCGCTAAGCCCCGCCCCCGCTAAACCCCGCTAGCCCCACCCCTTCGCACTAAGCTCCGCCCCGGCGCAAATTTTTTTTTTTAATTTTTTTATTTTTTTTTATGATCCCGGCCGGCCGTGTGTGAGCTGTGCCGGCCGGCTCCCCCTGCTCCCATGGGGCTCTGTGCGGCTGGAGCTGTCAGCCCAATGATTAGGGCTGTCAGACCGGCCCCAGGTGCCGCGGCCCACCGGGAAATTTCCCGGCATCCCGGTGGGCCAGTCCGGCCCTGGGCAAACATGTGTTAGTAATCACTGTAAACCTACAAAAATCTGCAGCTTTTGCTTAGCTGTGAGTATGTTATTAGAACGTTGAAGTCCAGCTAAAGATCTTTTAAGCACAATGTAATGTAACTCTGTAAATGGATGAACACGTTTAGATTTCAGCAAAAATTATTTTCTTGCTAGCATGGTTTACAATAGAAATTAGCATTACTAAATAGCTTGAACAGATGGTGCTATGCTTCATTCTACTTAGAACGGAACACTGTGGGATCTCTTAAATATAAGATTCTGCAGAGCAACAGGGCTTCATAATTACTATTCATATTTTGGCACTTTGTCTTGATCACTAAAAAAATGAAATCTCTGCATGGAAGTACTCAGTCGGTGAAGGTTAAAGTGATACCATGGTTACTTCATACCATTTCCTGGGTCCCCAAGAGAGGTGAAATTGCTCATTATTGTAAATGGTTACTATTTTCATCACCCTTCACTTATATCGCTATTACAGGATAACCAGTACCATTAACCTACAGGTGAGATGGCAATAGGATAAAAAATAAACTGTAATGGGGAAAGTAAGCAGAAGTAAAGTGAACATTTGATGAAAAAACAAATGAGCATTTTAAAATACTTAAAAAAAAAAAAAAAAGATATTGACCTGAATAAAAGTTATATAACCTATAAGTTCTCTTTTTCCTGAAGCAACCTGGCTTGGATCATATTTTTTATTGATCAGTTGTTAAGGTACGATAAGACACACCTAGAGCATCTCAAAACACAACTCACATAATTGTTTGCACAAAATAAGGCAACATTTATCTTTGCTCGCATTAACAGTTTTTACAGCGTAACTTAACTTTCTGTAGCAAGTATTATGGAAAACTACACTGACGATCAATTGTGGCATACAATATGGTCCAACAACCACTGAAATACTATCAAAGTGATATAAAACTGAAGTCCCAAATGTTGTTATTTAGTTCCTAACACCAACTGTAGAGAACTGATCTGGGGGCTTGAACTATGTATAGTTCAAGCCCCCAGATCAGTTCTCTACAGTTGGTGTTAGGAGCAGCGTTTCCCAATTAGTTTTCCACCGAACTCAAGGGTTTAGCGAGAACAAAATTGGGGTTCTGCGCCAATTTGCCCGTCGGGTGGCCCAATCATTTAGGGCCTACCGATAGGTATCGATAAACAGGGGTCCGGTCAGGCACCGTGGCCGTCTAAGACCACGACCGGACCCCAGTTGTATGGGATGCTGGGAAGAAGTGACAGCACTTCCTCCCAGACAGAACATGCCGGCTGGAGGGAAAGAAACAGGGTAAGTGAAAAGCAAATTTGCACATATGTGAGTGTGTATGTGTCTGTGGTATGTAGCTGTGTCAGTATGTGTATCTGCCAATGTGTGTGAAAATGTGTGTATATGTGCCAGTTTGTGTATCTGTGTGTCAAGGTAAGTGTATATGTTTATGTCAGTGTATGTATCTGTGTCTGTGTATGTATGTGTATGTGGTAGTGTGTATCTGTGTGTCAGTGTAGCTGTCAGTGTGTGTATGTGTGTGTATGTATGTGTCAGTGTATCTGTCAGTGTGTGTGTGTGTGTGTGTATGTGCCAATGTGTGTATCATTGTACCAGTGTGTATATCTGTGTGCCAAAGTGTGTGTATCTGTCAGTATGTGTATTTGTGTGTTAATGTTTTTGTCAGTTTGTGTACATACACAGATACACACAACTTGACACACAGATACACACACTGGTAGATACACACAGGCACACAGATACACACACTGACAAACAGATACACACACACACAGATACACACCCACACACACACACATACACACACAGATAAACACTGTGTGTCAAGGTGTGTAACTGTATGTGTATCTTTGTACCAGTGTTTGTATCTGTGTGCCTGTGTGTGTCTGTGTGCCTGTGTGATTCTCGACCATCTTTAAACCATTTGTGCCACACGTTCATTTGTTGCGCACTCATTGCATCATTCTTGAAAGATTTCTGATTCATCCAAATAGTTTCTGCAGAGGAATGTTCAAGCTTAACGCAAAATTTGATGTAGATTTGTTGCTTTACTCATTTTGAATGTGATGGCCCCACAGTACACATGCTCACTTGATGTCGTCTAGCGTCCCTACTGACTAGAACAGTAAAGTTATCATTGTTTATGCATGCACATTCCAGTCCTCTCTCCTTGGCTGCCAGGTTACATCAATGTCGCTGGACTTTTTCCCTTTTTCTGGACATACCTTGTCTATACATCATTTTTTATTTAAATCTTTTTTGTTTAATAAGAGGTGGGAGAAACCCTTTAAAGGGATACTGTAGTGCCAGGAAAACAAAGCTGTAGTCCTGGCACTACCGATCCCTCTGCCTCCCCGTCCCTCGTGTTAAAAACCCTTTATTTACTTACCTTACCCCAACGCCAATGTCCCTCAGTGCTGGGTTGATGCTCCGCCCCCCCCCCGTCCCGCGACGAGCAGGGTCTAATGCTCATGCGCGGCAAATGCATTGAATCAATGCTTTCCTATGGGGAAAAATTTGACGCTGGTGGTCCACATGCAGAGCAGCGTCAGATAACGGACCAAAAGTCCATTACGATTCCGGAAGTGCCCCCAGTGGCTGTCTATAGTCTCTGTTTTACATTGCAGCATTAGGTGCAAAAGGGACACAGCACCCAGACCACTTCAATTAGCTGAAGTGGTCTGGGTGCCTACAGTGTCCCTTTAAATGTCCTATTTTCCAAGGTAACAGAAAATGTACAGAAAAACCTAATGCTAAATAAAAAATGCCACTTCATAAAACATCCTTTTTTTCACAGAGCTAAATAAATGCTTTTTTAACTTACATAAGGAACGTAAAATGTTTAGTAATGGATATTTAACTGATATTGCCATATTGAAGCATTCAAATATGTATAAAGTTAAAGGGAAGTAAAAATATTCATCTAAACACGGTTTAATTTAAAGGACCACTATAGGCACCCAGACCACTTCAGCTTAATGAAGTGGTCTGGGTGCCTGGTCCAGATAGAATTAACCCTTTTTTTTTGTAAACATAGCAGTTTCAGAGAAAGGAAAGGAAAGCATTATGAATGCTTTCCTATGAGACTGGCTGAATGCCCATGCGCGGCAGGAGCCGCGCGCGCATTCAGCCAGTCTCATAGGAAAGAAGGAGAGGAGGAGGAAAGCTCCCCACCCGGCGCTGGAGAAAGGTAAGTGTTTAACCCCTTCCTCTCCCCAGAGCTCGGCGGGAGGGGGACCCTGAGGGTGGGGGCACCCTCATGGCACTAAAGTCACAGGAAAATGAGTATGTTTTCCTGGCACTATAGTGGTCCTTTAACCATAGTAGTGCCAGAATAACTATCATAGCTACCAATGCAAACAGGAGTAAGAGCTTTGAAAATGCTAATTTAAGAAAGATATATAGAACATCTATATTTCAGTGACTTAAAAAGGACTGTAAGACAGCATTTGAAATGTTCAAAGTAATTATGAGAAGGGTAATAAAATTGATACATCTTGCTGACACCATCCAGATACTTATTTAGGTTGTGATAACACATTTCACATTTTTTCCACTCAAAACATCCTTCCCAGCTTAATTAACCCCTTCACTAAAGAAAGCTTACTTGCCTCAAATTAAAACAGTGTATAAATGCATTTATTTGAAACGTGATGCATGACTAGCACAAGAGTTAGTTCTGATAAATTTAAATAATGTTTATTTATACAAGCTTTGTGTTTTTCATTTCTTAGTTTATCCTTTGAGAAATATTAGAGGAGATTACATGTTTTGGCAACTATGGGTTATTTAGCATTGTGTTATATTTTGTACTGAGTCTGAAATATTTTGATTAGAAGCACCGTTTTTGTGACAATATGGGTGAGAAAAACAGACAAGTATTGTCAAATATCCAGGTTATGAGTAGATGCAAAATACCTAATGGCATTTCTGGGAATGCAGTATCTAAAAAGCCACCAGAATGGAAAATTAATATCTGCAAATGGGTGTAGTGAATACATAAAATAAGTAGAGATACACCAAGCAACATATAAGCGAGAGCATTGTTATTTTCTATTGGACTGAAAACAATCCCTGTAGTCTATTCCATGAACTCAGAACTTACTCTGTTCCTCTTCCTATCTGACAGAATTAGAAAAAGAAAAAAGTATTCGAGAAAAAA
Organism: Pelobates cultripes; assembly: GCA_933207985.1. Lineage (NCBI taxonomy): Eukaryota > Metazoa > Chordata > Amphibia > Anura > Pelobatidae > Pelobates > Pelobates cultripes. Next base: position 33,746,847 of record OW240918.1, on the reverse strand, counting down.
TGTCTAAGCTGGGTTTATTTAATCATGCAATGCAAATTAAACATTTTACATGGGTATTCATTCAACTCCTGCAAAAAGGTTTTGTCTCAAAAAAAAAAAAAATCCTTTTAAACCACACCCAAAATAATAAAATTCCCTGTGATTTATCTGTGGAGTCTGAAAATTATAGGTAAATCCTGGGAGTCCTAATAAGGCAGATAAGTCCCAAAAAGTTTCATTCGTTCGGGTGTAGATAAAAAGGCTTTTGATTTTGACAAACCATCTGAAACAAAGTATTCACCATTGTTAATTTTGGCGGAAAATTTAAATTTAGTTTTAGTCATAGCCTTTTGACTAAAAAGCCATTTTAGTTTTAGTCGTATTTTAGTCATCTGAATTGTTTTAGTTTTAGTCTAGTTTTAGTTAACTAAATCGCAAACATTTTAGTTGAAAAGAATTTGACTAAAATTGTTAGTTGACAAAATTAACACAGGTATTTACTTTGATAAATACCTCAATAGCTAACAGATTGCAAGTGACAAAAACAGGAAGAAAACTAGATTTATAAGAAATAAGAAATCTATTCATATATTTTCAATCATGTACATTTTAAAATTTTATAAAGTTAAAAAAAAAATACTTTTCACATATGTATCAGTTTAAGTTTAAGAAATTAATGATTCACATTAGGTTTTTATTATAATTCTCATTATTTATTTATTAATAATCGCGAACTGTCTCTGATAGTTTAAATATTGTGACGCAATCCCATGATGGCCTTCTCTTCTATGAATATATATATTTATATCTTAAATAGAAGAAATAAATAAATAGCTATAAAACAAAATTTTAGTAAATGAAAATTAAACTCTTTGTTTGGGAATATTGTTCATAAATGTAATAGTGTCAACCTTGCCTCGATATAAACTTGACAGCTATTTTATGCAAACCTGAAGTAAACTGTAGATATCTAAAAAAAAAAAAAAAAAAAAATACAAATTAATACGCAACTCAGAAAATTCAATGCTTATTCATAGTCCTCCGATTATAATTCTCTCTTCCTCAGACAGAAGAGGTCATAATAACTTTGAAATATAAAATAACTGTATTTTTTTTTTTTTTTTTAACTGGGAGAGCCACGGATTTTATTTGGATTCCTCCAAACGGTAGTAGACTCATGTATCACCTGATAAATTGCCTTTACTGAGTGAGATTTAATGTATGGTGGGAATTATTGTCTAATAGCTGGAGGTGTATGGATGCATAGAGTTAGAAAAAAGAAGTCTTTAAAAAAGAATGTTGAATTAACATGACCCAAACTGATATATGCATGAAGACAGTATGCCTGGAGTTGTAGGAGGGGGGTTTGCTGGCCTATATCTAACCCCCTCCCAGTTAAATCCTGACATTCTACTGACGTTTGGAACCTACTTTCTAGATTACCGTACACAACTTCCAGTTTGCGGGCTTGTTCGCTTGATCGGCCACGTTACCTGTCATTTGGCATTTACATAGTTTTTGTTATGTCATCAGTTAGTTTCCTATTTTTACTACACTGCATCCCAATATATAATTTATACTAAGTGTCCTACTATTGCTCATAGATTATTGCTAAATTTACACATTTTGGATTCCTACAGTATACTATAACCTTAACATCTCTCATCCAATATTGTTTGAGGATATCCAACGTATGTATCACGCGCTGCGCACTTTTCATCTAAAGTCACGAAGATTCCAAAAATTAACCATTGCGATATCTACTATATTGACTTTTGTGGCTGTGGACCTTTGTGGCTTGCTGCACAGTACTGGGTAGGTTCTCCTGTAGTGATTTGCCGGACAGTTTGCTGGGGATTTTTGTTGCTGGGGAGCACTGTCGTACTCAGGGTCACTGCTTATTTCTGTGGGTTTTGCCACTGTGGAGCTCTGTGGTTCATATGTAGGTGATATTACATGATTCTAAGTAAAAGATCAATGGCATCATAGGGTACTAATACTGATGCCAAATGGCCCCTACCGAATGGAGCAAAACCATTCACAACTGGACATTGCTCATTGAATTAAACAATGTGTGGATTTCGTAATTCAGGCCCTGAATTTGGTCCAGATTTCAGTCAGATCAAACAATGCCAGATGGCTGGAATCAGAAGAGAATGCTGCAAATCTGGAGGCTTGAAATTCGGACACGGATTTTAAAAACAATTTGCCTGTTTAAAACCTCCATTATAGTAATATTGGGGTCTTATTGACCCCCTAGGATTTTTATTTATTTATTTATTAAACTTTATTTTTAACTTTTTTCATATGGCGGCTGGTTTGCAAGCCACATAATTAAACCTCATGCTGCTGAGGGTTTTTTAAACTATTGTCCACCGGTTGCCAGCAGGCAAACAGTTCTTCAAACAATCAATTAAATTGCAAAAAGTATGTGAATGATAATTTGCAAATGTGCATTCTGCCCAATGCCTTCGGTTTACCTTTGGTCACCAGGTGGTCATTGATAAATGTCAGATTCTTCTTCCAAGCAAATGATACAGTATCGGTTGGTTGGTTTGTCCGTCCGAATCCTAACCACATTTTGTTTTAGTAAATCTGTCAATTGCCAATGCAGTCGAAATTTGGTCATTTTCACCAGATTTTGTCCATTTGAACAAGATCCAGTGGTTAGTGAATTGCTTGTTTTTTTTTTTTTTAATCTATAGTATTATACAATGTCTACAATGGCTAGACTCTGCTAGTCACTCAGAAATTATAACACTTAGAGAAGTTCAAAATATGTACATCAGCATTATGGATAATGGTATTTATGTTCTATTTTTTAACTTTCTTATACAAAAATGGCACTATGTAGCAGACTAGGGGTGTCTATCTATCTAAAAAGTAAGAGAACTGAAAATTTTTAAAATCAGCTACTTTGGCATAATTTTTTCAATCAACTAATATTCAGTGCTTAAAAACTTAAAAAAAAAAAAAAACTCTCCAAGCACCAAGACTACTGCAACACGTTGTAGTGATTATGGTGCCAGGAGTACCCCGACGTCCACCAAAAGTAAGTAGTCAAGCTGTTTGGCTCATCTCCTCTCTTCATCTGGAAGGTGTTAATTGATCACAGTAGTTATGGTGCTTTGAGAGTTCTTTTAAATATTATTTCTAAATAACGATGCTAGATATAAATATGGTAGTTATGCTAAATATACCAGCATGATGAGCTAGTTTATTGGTATACATCCTACTGCATCATTAGACGCTGGCACTTTTCCAGATGTTCATAAAATCTCATATTACTCAGCCAGCCACTGAGCATAGCTGAAGAATGATGATGAGAGTTTCATCTCATAGAAACCTTAAGAGACTCATATTCTGTCTACCAATGACTTACTGCAGTGCTCTGTGGCTGGAGTGCTGTTGATGATGTTTAAAATCTGAAGTTTTGGCAGGAGACTGGAAATAGGAATATAATTGGCTGTTAGTATAATGTGCGACATAAGCATTTAATTAAGGGATGAGAATTTCAAGTTTACTGGTGCTGTCAAACCTACAGATGGAGCGCATTTCATTTTGCATTGTTTAATAAGGCATCATAAACGACAACAATAAAGAGTTACTTGTTTGAAAAGGTTTTACTGACAAGATATATATATAGAGACAGGAATTTTAAAATAGTTCTCAGTCTGCTAAGAAAACTACTGTTGGTGTCAAAGCAACATTTTTGCATTCGTTACACCTAGATTCCAGCAGAAAAATGGCTCTTGCACAGTCAGCACCATTCGTCTTCCCTTCTGCCTCGCCGGACCTTGTTCATCATGCAAATAGTCAGGGTCTATTTGAATATGCTTAGCATGTTCATGACAATTCATCTAACGATATGCAAAGAATGGCGTATGATGTAACACAGTGTGACCTGTATAAAAACACACCGAATATCTGCTAAATAAGTTAGTGAATTTTCTAAAGTATGTACTGGTGTATCAGAGGTGTCTATCATCTGTTATTAGATTAGAATTCTTGGAATTACATCAGACTGAAAAATGCCAGGTGTTTTATAATACTAAACACTACTGCCTATAAGGTGAGGCTTGGTCTAAAAGGTGATGCTCTGAACGTTCATGTGAATAACTAACACTATTATTTTTAGGAATGTGATCATTTAAAAAAAATAAAACATTTTTAGATTTACTAAGGGATACATAAAGTTTGGTATAGATGTAGCTTCCAGGTGAACAGCTATATACATTTATTTAAAAAAATATTGTTTTTCTCATCCCTCCTGGGTGAGATTTATTCTTCATTCTCAGGTCCTCTACCAGAGGCTTAGGAGTCTGAGGGTTCTGCAAAGTATCTTAGCTGTTTCTAGAACTGCCCTCTTCTGGACATTGATCTCAGATGTTCCACCTGGATTCTGTTGAAGATACTTGCAGGACTAAGGCAGTGTAGAGCTCCTTCAGCTCCTTCTTGTCTACAAGTTAAGCCTTGCTGTTCTGGATTAAACATGCTCACCAGTTCAGATCAAAAGACCAGAACAAGAGAATCCTGATTGTCTACAATAATTCCTGGTGTAGGAACTCTCCATGGTTGATGATGTAATGTGTCAGGCTTTGCACATAGAGAAAGTACTATCAAAGTAAAATGTTTTCTTTATATTTTATTATTGCTGTTTTTTCTGTATATTTGAACTCATTATTTGTGCATTGCAATTTAAAAGAAAAATTAATTGGTCACTTCTGCACAATTCCTCTTTTACTACCTCTGTGCATGCTTTCTTTTACATTAATAATAGGATGTATCCTCGAATGATATTTTTAGAGAGATCTCACAATATACTGTGTAAATAGAGAGTGTGACATTGTATCAATCTGTCATATTTATGTACAGAACATGATTTCTCGTCACTTCACCTTTTTTTTTATATTTATTTTATTTATCAATATTTTTCCTTCCTTTTATACATATCAAATAAACAATTATTATACTGATTTTACAAATATCAATATTACATCCTTAATATTACTACAATCATATATATTCATTTAATCATCCATAGCATTATAGCATTAACATTATATATTGTTCACAACAACAAAACATACATATAGCAAAAAGAAAACAAAAACACATTTATATGAGACTCGATAAGGGATGGGCCTCAAACTTACAGCTCGTTATTATATGTTATATAGGGAATTTGGAAGTCCAAGGTAACCAAAGCTCTTTCAAATCCTTGGTTAGAGATTCCATCTTATATTGAAACCTTATTTGCTCCATTATTTCTTGCCAGTGTGGTGGGTTAGGAGATTTCCATGCTCTGGCGATATTAATTTTTATTGCCAGGAATATATGTGTCATAATATATTTTTGTTGTTTATCATTTGTTTTATAGTCCATATTGAACAGAAACATTTCAGGGCTAATTACTACCTCCCTAAAAATACTTTTCATTAAGTCTAACATTTGAATTTTGATGTTATTCAGGCCCGTACAGGCCCACCATATATGTAGCATAGTGCCCTCTTCTCTTCTACATCTCCAACATTCTTTTGAATAAGATGGAGATATTTTATGAAGTCTAACCGGGACCATATACCACCTGTAGATAATCTTTAAGTGCGTTTCAAGTAAGGATATATTATGTATACTTTGTTTTACTAACATTGTAGCATTTGTCCATTCTTTAAGTGGGAGGGATTTCCCCATATCCCTCTCCCACTTACCAAATGGAGGCACATCGACAACATTATCTAATGTATCAAACAATTTATTAAATCTAGAGATTCCTCCCTTTTTTTGACTACATATAATATAAGGTTCAAGATAGTGATCTTTAATCAATATTTTAGTTAAGAGGAAATTCTTGATCCTTAGGTCTTGGAATATTTCCCTAGATATAAACTTGTATTTTGATTGTAGTTGTGTATATGTCGCCAGTTTAGATCCCTCATATAGATTTCCAATTTTTTTAATGCCAAAATGAATCCAAGTTTTAATATTTATATCTGACATAGCATATTGAAGTATTTCTATAGGTGTATTAAACAATAATTTTCCTTTAAGTTTCAACTTAATATTCAAATATTTTGCAAAATCCACCATATCTCCTATAATTTTATTAGGAAATTGTTCCATATCCAAAGCCCCCAGGTTCAGGAGTCCTAGCCATCCTAAGATATATAACTTTTGCCCTGGTTCTGATTTCTGTTCGATTTTAATCCAAGATTTAGATATATTTTGGTCCAAATTTAGCTATGTCATAAGTTGAGAGGCCCTGTTTGCCTCATACATCTTAATAAATCGGGAAATGCTATACCCCCTTTCCGGTAACTTCTACATAAAATTTCCGTCGCTATTCTGGGTGGTTTATCGCGCCATATATAGCTAGAAAATAAATTTTGAAAGCGCTTCAAGGTGCCCCGTTCAATATTGTATGGAATCATCCTAAAAAAGTATAGGAGTTTTGGCATTAAATACGATTTGGTAATATTAACTCTTCCTATCCAAGATGGTTCTAATCTCTTCAATTTATGTATCTGGGATTGTAGATCTTTATATAGATTATCAAAATTTATCCGAATTGTCTTTATAATATTAAATGTTATCTTTATACCTAAATATTCAATTTTATCTTTTACACATTCTATATGAAAATAGGAATACCAAATTTCTAGCTGTACCTTGGTCAATAAATATGGAAGCACTTGAGATTTATTAATATTAACCTTATAATTAGAAAGTTTGCTATATGTAGAGATATCTTCTAACAACGGTGGAATTGATAGTAAGGGGTCAACAAGGGTAAGTAAGACATCATCTGCAAACAAAGATATTTTAATATGTTCCTCTTGAAAATCTATTCCTTTTATCTTTTCATTCTGTCTTATCATCATAGCCAGCGGTTCACTTCACCTTTTTATTAAATGGAGCCTCCTCCTCTCTGCTTGTCTAGTTTGGATAGAGTCTAAGGCTGTACATGCACAAGCACAGGTTTTTAATTTTCACCCACTGTTTGAAATGTTTGCAAGTATTAGTAATACAGATACTCAAATAGCAAGTCATTCAACTGATTATTATATATAAAGTAGCCCTTAGCTCCTTAGTGTCATAACTATAGAGGAGTGTTGTTGGGAGTTTGGATGTTCCATGACATTTTCAATTCTTTGCTGTGGAGATAGCAGACTTAGAAATAGGTAAACAGTAACGACTGAGGAACTGCACACTTCCAACAGAATAATGCATATTCCACTGGTGCAACCTGAAGACCCAGGGTGCCCAAATCCCTTGGAAATAGAACTAAAAAGTCAAAGATCCGGGCACTTCAGTACTTAATGCAGACTTTAGTCAGAAGCAAGATACAGAGTGATAATGTTTTGACAAAAAATCAAGTCTTTATCAAGTTGACTATGTGTTCCTCATCAATTCAAAATACACTATATGGACAAAAGTATTGGGACACACATCTTAATTATTGAATTCAGGTGTTTCAATCAGACCCTTTGCCACAGATGTATAAAATCAAGTACCTAGCCATGCAATCTGCATTTACAAACATTTGTGAAAAAATGGGAAGTCCTGAAGAGCACAGAGAATTCAAGCGAGCTAGGTTAAGTTAGGTCGTGAAATTACATTCTGCTAGATATTCCAAGATAAACTGTAGGTGGTAATATTGGAATAATGAAGCATTTGCTAACAGCAGCAACTCAGCCACATAGCAGAAGACCGCGTAAAGTCACAGATTGGAGTCACCGTGTGCTGAGGTCCATGGTGTGTAAAGTTGGCAACACTCTGCTGATTTCATAGCTGAAGAGTTCCAACCTTCCACTGGCATTAATATCAGCACAAAAACTGTGCGGCGGAAGCTTCATGGAATGAGCAAGTACAATGCCAAGCATCTTTGGCACAGTGGAAACGTGTTCTGTTAAATGACAGATCACGCTTCTATGTTTGGTGGTCTGATGGGTGAGTCTGGGTTTGGCAGATGCCAGGAGAACGTCACCTGCCTGACTTCATTGTGGCAGGTGTAAAGTTTCGTGGAGCAGTAATAATGGTAAGGGGCTGTTTTTCAGGGGTTGGACTAGGCCCCTTAGTTCCAGGAAAGGCAAATCTTAATGCTTCATGGGAACAGTTTGGAGAAAGCTCTTTTGTATTCCAGCATGACTAAGACCCAGTGCACGAAGCAAAGTCCATGAAGACAGGGTTGCCCTGATCTCACAAATGCTTTACTGGATAATTGGGCAAATAATCTCTCAGAAACACTCCAAAATCTTGTGCAAAGTTTTCCCAGAAAAGTGTAAGCTGTTATAGCTGTGAAGGAGGGACCAACTACATATTAATGTCTATGTATTTAGAATGCAATGTCATATAGTGTAGGTAGAGGCACACATATTGGGGGTATATCATCTACAAACATTGCAATAATTTCAGACATTTAACAAAAAAACGTTTTAACATTCCTAATGTTCTATATGATGTCAGAAAGAGACTAGAACATGTCCATGTTCAATCTGATTGTTAGAAGAAATATTATTTATACCAATATAAATAAACTGAAGATAGTCATCTATATTTGTATTTATCCATGTTCAAATTAGATTCCGCACCAATCATTATTATAATCCATTCACTTCATGACTCAGTTCAACCTTTCTAAAGAATAGCTCCAGCGATGGCTAACCTTGACACCATAAATTGTTTCTGGACTACATTTCCCATGATGCTCAGCTAGCTTTTAGACTCTAAAAGCTAGCTGAGCAACATGGGAGATGTAGTCCAGAAACAATTTATGGTGTCAAGGTTAGCCATCACTGGCTCAGACAATCCATTAAATTTGTTAATCGTTTTTGCATTTGCAGTGCAAGTAATGACGTCACAGGCCTGATTTCTGCATTTAAACTATTCAATCTGAATAAATAAAAGCCACAAACTGAAACATACTGCAAGCCTCCCAAGTTATTTTGGAATCTCATTAAAAAAAAAAAAAAATCTAGTTGCTTAGCAACATTTTTTTTATTTTGGACTAGATCACAACATATTGCCTAACACAACCAACAGCACATTGTTGTTTACAATTTTTTTTAACATGCCTCTTTCTCCTGACTAAGGCCACAATTTAATATTTTTGAAAAAAGCTTTTCAAATGATTTAATAGTTTTGGATAAACTTTTACAATTATATATATATAAATATATATATATATATATATATATATATATATATATATATATATATATATATATATATATATATAAAAATCATCAATAAATAAAAATTATCAAAATATTAAAATACTTTTTAAAATATTAAATCATTTCAAATGTTTATCCAGAAATATTAAATTAAGGCCATAACAATAAATCGTTGATCGCATTTTTTTTAAGTACATGTTTATAGAGATTTGGTGAAATAGGGAAGAAATGTAGTACCTACCTTTTTAAGGTACCGAACACCGTATGTAAACATGTAAAGATTAAATGTAAATTTCCACCTGCAGAGAGTACAGTAAATATATTTGTAAGTAAATAAACGAACATACTAACAGTGTACCTCAAAATAACAGTGGAATAATAAAAAAAATCATAGCTGACTGTAACTTTATTGATAGAAATTGTATATCATTAATTCACATTTTTTGTTTCAATATTCAAAAAATAATAGACAAAGATAAAGCTATTTCACTATAAAGGACCACAATGAAAATATAAAGATATGTAACAAACTATCCTGAGATGACACAATAACATGCAATAGTTGTCTCAGAGATACATTGGGCATTTGGGTCCCATATTTTTGTCAGAGGCTGGTGACGTGTTTCCACTGCTTCTTCACAACATGCACTGTAGCATATAGATGGTGCAAGGATATGTCATCTTATGACCGTGTGCCTACTGTAGCAGAGCTTTTAGAGAAGGTAAAGGGAAAATAGATGTGGTTTGAGTGCATAGCTAAATCAATTCCCAACCAAATAACTAGAGACAATGCACTGCCCCCCCTTGATTACTTAAAATATATGAGCACACAAAAATATGGATATTTGTTAAGCCTGTTATATCTAATCTAACCTGCAGTATCGGTATACAGAGATAGCTGGACAGGTCCACAGAGAGATATTGAAAGTGGCACAGTCATATTCAAGTTTTTCAAAAGGATAGAATCTTTATGATAAACTCAGAAAATCATGCTTTTCATTGTAATCCCACAGCAATTGAAAGATATACATAGTTATTTTTGGCAAAATACGACAATGGGCAGAGTTTCCACCTTTACGTCTGCCTATGGTGTCTCAACATGCACACAAGACCATCTACGGAAGACCACATGATATGGTGGGATATTCCACAGACCCTCATTCTATACACTTTAAGCAATGAGAAATGTGAATTCTTGGTGATCTCTACAAAAGTGCAAAATTCCCACATGTAACAGTGGCACTTTAAATGTACACTTAGTGTGTTCAATGAATACATGAAAAAAATACTTTTCTCTATTATTTGTTAAATCAAATTTTTGTTTTGCAGAATTGGAATTGAGATTAAAATCAGATCTTTATTTATTCACTGCTAAATTAAATGTTAAATGTGCACCTCGAACTGTTAGAAAACAAAGGCATGCTTGTATATGAAATCCTGATGATAAACATAAACAGAAATGCCTTTAACTTCAAATTAGGATAATTGGAGAAACATGTTTCATCCTTTTGTTTATGTACTTTTCAGTTTTTCTTTTTTAAATAGTGTTGCAACCTTAACGACTGCGCTACCAATTACCATTTTCTTGGCTATTTTGTTAGAAAACCTAAGGTTAATTTAAACTAAAATTACATAGAAAGAGTCGCTGACGATTTTGAAGCAACAAAATAAAATCGAAATTAAATGTCGCTTTTGTGTTTGTTTGTAACAGATAGAAAACATTAAAAAGGAAATAATTAACAATAAAATGTTAAAATGTTTTCAAAACTTACACAAATATTTTGTTATCACCCAAAACATTGTTGCTTCTCAACGGTGGATGTTGCAAGACAGACAAGCAAGAGTTCGTATTAAAAACACGAATGTAGATGCATTTAGGAATCCCAAGGTTATATGCACACAAAAAGGACACTCTGGAACCAAATATCACTTTAATGCATTTTGTAGATTCAGACTTTATAATTATGTTGGATTTTTTGCATCTAAAAAATGCCTGCCTCCTTAGCCGTGCTCCCTAATGCCAGAAATACTTCCTTATCAAAAGTACGCACACAGCTCAGCGACAACAGCTCTGAGTGAGCTGCAGACAGTCAGAGAAACTACAAAAAGGTAGCGATGTCCTTACTATATATCTCCCTAGGTGTCAACTCCTTCCCCAGGTTGCCTTGTAGTTCAGATCAGTCAGTGCTCTTGGTGGCTGAGCTGTGTAAATATTTGTGATGAAGTATTTTTCTGAAATGAGAGGCTAAGGAGGCAGACTTATGGTGCAGCATTCGCTTAAATATTTATTTAATTGTGCAAAAACTATAAAGATACATTAAATTTCTATTGGTGCTTGGAGAGAACACTACAAGCACCATACCTACTATAGTTTTCTTCACTAGTAACGGCAAAGAGCGAGAAATTCCTAAGCAGGGACTTCCGTAAGCTCTACTGCACTGCTTGCTCATTGGCTGAGAGCAAAAAGCTGATCAGCTTTATAAAAACATGAGGTTTGAATGTTGCATTCTTTCAGTGATACATAATATAATAAGAAAACAACTCCTTCCTTCAATATTTTTATTTTGAAAAAACAAACAAACATTTGGAGAATGGATGTGAACCTTTATTATGGATTTCACAATTCCAATTTAAACATCAACATCCTTAATAATATTAAAACCATAACTTTTAACCTCCAGGTTCTGCCCCCTAACGCCAGGAGCCAGAAATATATATTAAAACCAAATAAACAAATACACCCCCCTGTGATGCCCAGGAGGGTGACTTATATCCCATAACAAGGTCACGAAATAAATTCATAACTAAGGGGAAGGGTGGGTGGGAGCTGCAGCTCAAAAATAATTACAAGCAGCCAACCTTGCTAATTGTCTGGCACAAGTTGAGGTAAACTATGCTGGCGCCTTTAAATTTATACCCCTGAAATTCCCGCCGCTAAATGCCTCATGCCGCCATCCACCAATCAGGTGATTAGCCCTGAGTGCGAGCTTCCCGCTAAACTAACAGTTCACGCTCCTGCACCTAACCTTCCAGCTTGCGCTGGTCCTAACTACAACCTGTCGATACTTACCCACCGACCCCTGCTCCATCAAACCCCCTGAGGCTGCTCCTTATGCGTCCGACATTAGGAAGTGAAAATGGGTTATTCATGAAGTTTCCAAACTGAAATAACTTTTGATTAAGGATATTACGATATCACTATATTTCAGACACAGACTTACTTCATAGAGACTATTACATAGATCTACTTTAAAAAAAACCTTAATTTAGAGCTCTGAATAGTTCCCACTGGCCTCAAGAAATCCACTTTTCACTACATTTCCTGCATACATTGGGAAATCAGTGAAAGCATGAAATGTCATACATTTTAATTGTTAAATATGCAAAAACTGGCACATTTCACCACCAGTGGGAAATCCAAAGTAATAACTGAGGATTCTTAGAACAAAGTCATTTCTCACAACCACATCAGATCACTGAATTGTAATTTGCTTATCACAGTTACACAGGACTTTGTACATTCATACTCAGAAGATTCAATTAGGGCAAAATGCAAGACACAGTCAATAATTTAAACTTTTCTTGTTATCCTACTACACAGCACTCATGCATTCTTTCACCAGAGAGGAAGAGATGCTAAAATTAGACCCTGAGCTCTTATGTACTGGTGGGATTGCTTATCTGATTAATGCTCCAATGTTTGTAACTGTTCAAACTGCAAGTTTACGGTTTTAAAACCCAGTAGGGGCAAAGTAATTATCAATCCATATGACGTTGAGTCATGGCATTTCAGATGAGTCATGGCATTTATATACTCAATACTCCAGCATATATTTGGAAACTTAGAGTGGCAAAAAATAATATTCATTGACAAAATTCAGGATGTAAGATTCACTTTGTATCAGCTATTGGCTGGTTTTCATATTCCCCTTTACTGCAGGTTTATAAAACTCTTAAATTATAAATGTTACATGGTCACTTGAGACTGAAAGCATTCCAAATCTGCGTACTCAACTTTCAAAGAACATTAACATCAAAATTTAGTAGTGCAGAAAGGCCAATGAAATAATTCTCTAAATAATGAAACCTGTTTGCTTAACACTTCTCACTATGAAATACAGATTACTATTACTATCATTATTCCATAATATTTTTTTCCTATTTGAAAGAAAGTTGAGCATGTCATGTCAGATTAAATTGCAGTGGAAAAAATACAAATACTGACTTTGCGAGAGGTGTATTTGCATGTTATATATAATTTTTTTTCTTTTTTAGTCTTTATTTTTAAAAAGAGAGTAATGCTTCAGCATAGCACTACAGGCAAACAATAAATCACATGGCATAACAAGATATACCATTCCAATGATAGATGTCCTGTAATTTGCTAACAAGATTAGATAAATGGTTAATAACCAGGTGCACCTATGCATCTAAAATGAGATTCTAGTCTGTGTCTGGCATGTTTTTACAAGATAAGATTAGTTAAAAGGGCAAGGTGTGATATATAAACTCAGCCTAAGGGAGCAATAAGAAGGTGCAGTACACTTCACATCTGGTCACCATGCACCCATGTCCTATTTGGGACATTTTTGAAGCCGGCCAATGTAATTTACCCCCCATCAAACCATATTTTTTTGAAACGTTGACACCCTAGGGTATTTCAAATGGTGGTATTTTAACACTTTCCATGCACTAATTCTACCACCAGCCTTTGTCAAACTTTTGGGTAGTCATAGTTTTGTGTTATTTTTCACACACATTGTATTTTAGGCATGGATTAGCAGCTTCTGTTATGTGTCACTCCCAAAGAATACCCCGATATGTGTTCAGCAACATCTCCTGAGTACAGTGATACCACCTATGTATAGGTTTGTTGGGTTGTTTGTGGGGTGCAATACCAAACCTTTGACATGTGTTTTTCAAATTTGACATATCGTCTTTGCCTATCTTTTTGAACGCCTTTTAACATTTCTCAATTTATTTTCTTGCCATGAACATGCATATATTTGAAAAGTTTACACCCCAAGTATTGTATATGTTTTGATGCCTTTGATGCAACCATTTTAGCCAAATAATTTGAGAAAATGAGTAGTGGTAATTTTTCAATTTTAATTTATACACACACATTTGCATGTAATTTAAGGTAGCCTGTTGTTGGTTATTGCAAAAAAACACTCCAAGTTGTTTTCTGCAAGGCCTCCTGAGTACACTCATGCCTCCATACATAGGTTGAACTTGATCATAAAAAATTAGTTTGGGCAACAATGTTCCCTAATACATCATCGTCCAGAAACACCTCCATAAACTGTTGGGGGCTAAATCCTGTGACATCCACATTGATGCCAGGATTTGCGGTGAAGGGTGGGATATCTGGCCTCTGGCGATGAGGCGCTACCCACTCCTCAGCAGCACTGCCAGCTGGAGCAGCACGTCTCCTTCTGGCAGGGGGACTAGCAGCCACAGATACATCACTAGATACATCACTAGCAGCAGACACTGTATCTTGTGATGTATCTGAGCACCTGGCAGGGTCAAAATCAGGGTCGGAGTCTGACATAGACGCGTCAGACTCTAGTGCAAGGGTGGCATATGACATGATCACAATCACTTTAATGATCTGTCAGAAAAAAAATCAATAAAAAAAAATTAACCCTTAAAAAAATGCACAGACAGAAAAAGAAGTGCTGCTGTGCAAGAGCCAGTGATCTACACGGTGATCACTGGCAGGATAGGGGTTAATAGCTCTGAAAAGAGCCTTCGGGTCTCACAAAAAAAAAATCTCTAAAAAAATTAACCCCTAAAAAAAAAGGACAGACAGCCAAAAAGTGCTGCTGTGAAGAGCCAGTGATTTATAGTGATTGTGGTGACATTCTGGTGATACACCACAGTGATCACTGGCAAAATAGAGGTTAAACTCTGAAAAGTTTTACAAATCTCTACCTAAAACTACCTAAATCTCACAATTTTTTATTGGCTAGAATGATGCTCCACTAATGCGGCTGTACTACAATAACCAGACCTAAACAATGCTTAAATTCAAGGTTGAATTGAGAAAATTTTCCCTTTTCCCTTTCATAGCAGTTCATCATTGTTAAGTCTTCACTGAGCACCTCGACGCCTCGAGGCACTCAGCAAACAGGCAGAGCATCGGAAGCCTGCCCAATGGCTGCCAATGCTCTGCTACACTGTCGGGCGCCAAGTGGGGCAACCCAGAAGTGAACGCTCCTGGGGAGCGATCACTCGGTGGCCCGGCAGTCAGGAGAGGTATTGCAGGATCATGATCGCTTCCAGCGCTCATATTTGCCCCCAACGTACTAGGTTCGTCTGCAGTCCTTAAGGACCGTTTTTGTCGGACATACCTAGTATGTCCCCGGTCCTTAAGGGGTTACACATATATTTCTAGCTAATTAATCTTGCACATAACATGTTCATATAATTCTAAATAAACTTGCACAGACATATACAAATGCACCTGACATGCAAAACAATCTGGTATCACTATATTGCGTAATAATTCATTGAAAGCGAGAGATTCTATGAAGGGTTGCATTTACAAAGTTTCGGCTATCTAAACATTTTCCGAGTGTTTGCACATCTCAGATAATAAAATCTTAGATATTATGTTCAGACTGCTGACCGAAAATGATAGGGTGGTCAGCCCTTAGTGGGCAGTCACTGGTGCACAATAACAATTTTTTTGTCCTGGTCGCCTTATTAGTAAGAAAATTCCTCATATCTTTCTCCCTTATCCTAAAAATAATAAAAAGGGATACATAAATCTAAAACTTTTAAGAAATTAATTCATACTTAACTTCAGATATATTCTTTTTTTCGTAAATCATCTTTTCATCAGCCACATAAAAATCCATTATAACTCAATGCTCCTATTCAAAACAGATAAAAAAGAACCAAACCAGAAAAAAACAAAAAGAAAAAAAAACTAAATAGTGCACCTTGCTATGGCTCCACATAGAAAGAGCTTTTTAAAAAGTTTAAGTCTTTGTAAAGGCCTTCCCATGCTTATGAAGTTCCCACTCATGTCTCGAGAGAGAGATGACACTTGCCTCACAGAATGTTCTGATAAGTTGGCTTCCAAACCAACCAATCAGAAAGCTCTGACTGAGATTTTAAAGCATGAGAGTGTCTTTATAAAGGAATGTTTCATCTTGAAATCTTATTCTGCATAGATTTATTTTTTGGTATTGCATTTTTTGTTACTTTGTTTTATTCTAGTGTTGGGTTATCATTGGATATTTTATTTTTGGGGGACAGAAAATAAGAAGATTTAACAAAAAAGAAGACATCTGAAGTTGTATGATTTGTTTAACAGGTTTTACTTATTATTGTCTTTACTTATTTTTTCCAATTTCTTTATATTGTGACGCTAAAAAACCACCCACTATTATTTTTGTGAGAGAGTAGGTAGATTGTTTTTAATAGGGTGTTGGCTAGGTGAGGGCAAAGTGGCCCTAACCTTTTGGTGTTGGAAAATGGTGTGTCCACCCCACCTATTGTAATAAATATTTCTCACCCAAAGTGTTTTGATGGGGCGTGGGCAAAGGCATATCTACCCCCTTCTTGAGTTGTAAGGGGCTTGGGGCTGAAGAGAACTCTGGGATGTCCTCCCATTTATTAAATAATAGCTCCCACCTACTGCCTATTGGGTGAGGGGGAGGGAAGGATGCTTAGAGTCTCCCGATGGTTAATTTGTAGAGCTCTCACCAACAGCACATGTGTGGGGGATGAGGGACCCTCGGATGTACAACCCATGCTATGTCTCCCAGTTTCCCCCATAATTTACAGGCTGTTAATCTCACAGGAAAGATTTTCTATGGACAGCAATAGGTGCTCAAGTTTTCATGTTTAATTACACAGAGAGCAGCCACAACTTTCCAAATCTCTAGATCTGAAATTTACTGAACCTTTTTGGGTTATTCTGGAATGCAGAGTGCAATGTTGATCTTCAACTCCTTCATCCTTTCTCACTACACAGAGTTCCGAAGTTTGTGACAGCATTTCACAAATAACTAAAGCTTTGATATTTATATAGGAATTAAAGCTTTGATATTTATATATGAACTAAAGCTTTGATGTTTATATATGAACTATATTTTTGGTATTTATTTAGATGATTTTGTTATTCTGCCCACACTCTGCACTTGCAATACACATTGCATTGGCAGATTTTAAATAATGTTAAAGGACCACTATAGGCACCCAGACCACTTCAGCTTAATGAGGTGGTCTGGGTGCCTGGTCCATCTAGGGTTAACCCTTTTTTCAATAAGCATAGCAGTTTCAAAGAAACTGCTATGTTTATGTTAGGGTTAATTCAGCCTCTAGTGGCTGTCTCATTGACAGCCGCTAGAGGGCTTCCGCGTTTCTCACTGTGAAAATCACAGTGAGAAGATGTCAGCGTCCATAGGAAAGCATTGTGAATGCTTCAGCCGAAGAGGAGGAGAAGAGGGAGGAGAGGAGGAGGAGAGCTCCCCGCCCGGCGCTGGAGAAAGAGGTAAGTTTAACCCCTTCCTCTCCATCCAGCACGGCGAGAGGGGGACACTGAGGGTGGGGGCACCCTCAGGGCACTATAGTGGTCCTTTAACTTAATATCATGTCTGTTCAGAAGCTATTGTAAGTCAATGACTCATTTAGAAATCTTGTTACCAACTGCAGAGCTCACAAATCTAATTTTCTTTTAAGTAAGTTCATTAAGCAAATTTCATTTAATTTTGCAGATATGATCAACTTTAAATGGTTGTATTTATAGTGCAGGTATTTATTTAATAGGCAATTGCTTTTAAAATCACAACTTCAATTATCATAGGACTACACTTCCATATTTTGTCCTTAATACAACTGTGTAATTGTGTTTTGGACTTGAACTTTTAATTTGTTGGGGTTTTTTTTAGCTTAATTCTTTTAATGATTCACAAAATGTTTACCTAATGGCAGCATTCTTTGTAGATCTGATTGTAAACCCTATTTCCGATACCATAAAACCAGCAAAAATGTGTTCTAGTTACCCAATTTAAAAACTTGACAAGTCTGCTATATAATAATTGTGCCAATTTGCTTTTAAAATGCTTCTACAGTGTCAACATTTATTCCAATATGAAATTGCATTCAGTTTCTCCATGAAATACAACCTCTATTTCAAAGTAAATGCAATACGTGAGAGTGGTGTCTTGGTATCTCACGTATCCTTGCAAGTGGGGATTTTACCACTGTTTGCCATTCATACTGGAGCTAGTTACAGCTCCATAGAATGTGAGTAAGACTATATCTTATTCCTTTTATCAGCTCCTCATAAGAACATACTACCCTATTATTTCTTCTCCTCTCTATTATTTCATACGGATCCCAAAGCTGAATCCAGCTTGACAATCTCATAGAAGAATCACGCAGATACCCAGTTGGACCAGCAATATTTACAAGTGAATTCCCCTATTACAACTGTGGACTTTCAAATATTGGATTTCTTGTCTGTACCTCGCTTGGGACTATATTATACCCATTTATTTGTGGACTATACTATTATTGTTTTTACTTATTTTTTCCAATTTCTTTATATTGTGGCGCTACCCTTATCTTCCTTTGTTTTTTGTGTCTCATCGTTATCAGTAGGACTAAAGGGATTCCTACTTTGGGATTAGCTGCAGCCTTAATATGTTGTCTTAGTCAGATACTTGAGCACTTTTCCTTTCCTTCCATTCTTATATTCCTAACGCACTGGCTGAACTACCGCGGCACCAGGGATCGCAGTTGCCACCAGGCCTGTCACTTCAGAGGGCCAGGCCGCCCTGCGACTGGGTGCCTGCCACCATTTGTTGCGGCCCTGGCCCTGGCTTGTGCAGTTTAACCGCTGGGGCCACATTGAAGGGGTCCATCGGGTGGCCCATGCTGTTAGGGCCACCCGATGGCAATGAATATCCAAAGGGCCCCGGTCAATGCTGGCCCTCTGTGAAGACGTCAGAAGCTGGGAGGAAGTGACTGCCCTGGTCACTCTTCCCAGCTATCAGAGAGAGCCGCGCGGGAGCAAGGAGAGGGAGTCAGAGCGGGAACTCTGACTACCATCAGCCTAAGCCACCACTGGACCCCAGGGAAAGTCACCCTCCTGAACCTAAAATGTAGGAAACAGGAGGGTGACTTAAACATTTTGTATGTGTGTGTGTTAGTGTATATGTGTCTGTATTTATGTGTGTGCCTGTATGTGTGTATATGCATGTGTATCTGTTTGTCTGCATGTGTGTATGGGGTGGGGGGTGGACATATGGGGGAGGGGAGAAGTAGACATATGGGGGGAAGTAGACTTATGGGGGAGGCAGGGCAATTTTCGCACCGGGGACCCGTGGTTTGTAGTTATGCCTCTGTCCTAACGCTACAGTCTTCCTTTAAGTAACAATACTAATTTGAAAAAAAAAATAATATTGGATAACTTACAGTGGAAAACAACTGTAAAAATCAATTTTGCTATATTTTACAACAATAATTACCTAGTATCTCAAATAATACCCTTTTATACAAATACTTGCTAATCTATAAATATAGTTTATCAGATGTGGAAAGTAAGGAGTGGAATTATGGTGATAAAACTGTGATTAATACATTCAGTGCTAGAAGCAATTACTAAAATATCTATTTTAATTTTAATGTTATGTGCACACTATTGATAAATTGTAATCCCACTGCATAATGATGGCACTAAAACAGCTGTTTTTATAAAAATTAGATGCAAAACAAAGAAAATATTTCATATAAGTGGCAATATATCACAAAATAAATATTACACAACTTTAATAGGGAGATATATTGGATTTGTATAGAATGATATCATTACATTAAAGGAACACTATATTTTCAGGAATACAAACATGTATTCCTGACACTATAGTTCTAAAATGACGGTTTCTAAAAAGGTGATTTTACTTACCTATTTCCAGTGCCACGCAGGTGTGGGTGCGAGTGCGGATGCAGCTGGCTCTGCCCACACTCTGCTTCCTTGGCTGAGATCATCATACTTGATCTTAGGTAATCCAATGCTTTCGCATAGGAAAACATTGGAGTCTATTGCAAATGCGCAACAAAACAGCGTTCTGCAAAAATCAGCATCTCCTCATAGAGATTCATTGACTTAATGCATTTAAGTCACTCATTGACTTAAGGCAAGTTCAGTGTCTCTATGCAGCGCGTGGAGACACTGAACGTCAGTGCTGCACATTGTGCAGCACTGACACAGGAAGCACCTCTAGTGTCCATCAGAGTAACTGCCACATTGCCTTTTCACTAGGCATAACTTTTAAATCCTGTATTATATGATTAGAATTGTATTTATACTTTATGCTAGCCAGATTGGTTACAAATATATAAATATATTTCAACTTATATTTTCTGACTTCCTTAGACTGTGCCATTGACATAGAAGTATAGACTACAAATGTTAAGTCAACTGCTCAGGGCATCCTGCAACACCAAGTGTGCACCAACATTCTAAGAATAGTCAGACGTTTGAGTCATTTGATGGTTGAAAACACGTGTGCCGTTATCCTGTTTATTTCCAGCAGTTATCTTCTAAGATGAGGTTTGCAGTAGGAAGTAGACCGGGCAATAGCATAGGACCGGGCAATTAGCATACGACCGGGCAATTAGACCGGGCAATTAGCATAGGACTTACAAGATACAATAAAAAATGAAAAATGATTATGATAATTACCCTATATTTTAATTAAACATAAAAAAAAGAAAATAAAACAAGTAAAAACAGTCAAAGCCTAAATTCATATTGAAACAGATTAGATTAGACTAACTCATGCAGTTATAAGCAAAGGCAGATGGCACAGTGAAGTTAAACCTGCGGGAAGCAATCAAAAAAAAAAAAAAAGAAGTAGAAAGTCAAGAGGATAAATATGTTTGACTGAAAGAGGTTAGAAAAATGGACATAAGAAGGTATGCGATGGCAGATTTGCAGAGGTAGGTTCTACAAAATATTTTTATTCTAGTCTATATAGTTCATATAAATTCAAACTTTCATTTAAGAATTAAGTGACCTCATTATCTAAAAATCGTAATTTACAGTAGCTGAGGATTAGATCGAAAACATCTTGAATCATGTGGTCAGCCACTAAAGAAGATCATTTTAATTTATAAAGAAGACCTTGCATAAAAAATGTTTTAGAATCTTTACACTTTTAGAGATACAATCTTGCTCATATTGTTTGTGATTACCATATTGTTTGGTATGCTGGAACTGCACATTTTAAAATGTATAAAGGCTGAAAAGACATTTTGACATGTTCAGTTTTGTACATTGTCAAGAATGAATGGTATATTTTATTTCTTTTTAGAATTAAAGGCCCTTATCTTTCATTTACAGAGTTCCGGTGGAGAAATAAATATTGCTCAAGAGACTGCTATTATCTTTACGGAAAATCCACATTTGTAATACTTCAATAAATGTTCTTTATCTGTTTACTTGTATTCTCCTAATTACTGAGATAAATGCATCTACAATGTTGTTAAATATTACCTTAGGTTAAAGTCAGTGATGAAAACAAGTGACAAATACATCTTCAAAAGGTGACTCATTTATATTTTGCCTGCATCAATATTTCATTATGTTCGTTTATAAGAATGCAGAAAACGTTGGTATAATATATGGTATATAATTAAAAGTGGAAGAAAAAACCCTCAGTATTAACTATATTACCCGTACACACGTTTATAACAAACAAACAAAAGTAAATACATATGACACAATCACAATCATCCATCTGGACATTGTATGTCACAGCTCCATCTACTGATGGAAGGTCCGCAATAATATGCATTTATTTGCATATGGTGTTAATGCAGAAAGAATATTCTAATTATTCTTATCTCTTCCCTCCTAACTCCCTCTCATTTGCAGAATTATATTTTCTTTTGTTTTATGTTTGCATGTATGATTACCCATATGGTTACGTTTTATGTATTATACTGAGGGTGTCACCATAATTCTAATATAATGTTGATATGGGCTAGCCCCAGGTGGAATTAAAACACTGTGTGATAGTTCCATTACGAACGGTGTCTCTCCCTTGTCCTTTCAGGGAATCTAATAGCCTGCTTTGTGGCTATACTCTTCTTTAGTACTGGGGGTCTGTATGTAAGAAGCTGGGCTGAGAGTCAAAAGCATCTTTGTAAAGACGGTGGCAAAAGCAATGCCTGTGAGCTGCAAGTGCCTTTGTTAAGGCATTATTTAGTAACAGCAGAGGCAGAGAAGTTGGCACCTTCCCGGAAGGATGGGAAACAAAGATGGGCACCTGTATAGAAGAGGGAGGACAGACAGAGGGGTCGATACTTGTCTGGAAGGCATCAGCAGTGCCTGGTAATGAAGGAGAAGAGATGGACCATGTAGTAGGACAGGTCTGGAGACCTGTTGCTGTTACAGTAAATAATTGGTTAAATGCTGTTAGAACCTTTCGGTTAACAAGGGTGACTCCAAGTGAAACCTCTATTCTTCATGCAAAGTGTTTATGTATAAATTTCCCACTTCCCATCTTGGTCATCCTTCACAATGAGAAGTCTGACATAATTTAGAAGTGGGACAGTCCACTTTCATAAGTAAGTCCACTCCCTTCTACCAAGTACTATCCATTCCTGTCCCCATGAAGGGAGACCACCAGGCAAACTATAATATGTGTGTCTGTATATATTTTTTTACTGTCATTGCAGCTGAATTTGAAGGCCAGATTTAATTGTATTAATATGCACACAAAAAAAATGCTTGCCTAAAAACCTGATTAAATTGTGGCAAAACATTGTGTCACCTAACTACAACTAAATTTGAGGCATAGTTTCTGGCTACGAGTCTGGGCAAGAAAGGCTCAAATTAATTAAATGAAGCTGGAAATTCAACTTGTGAGGAGTCCTTAGATGTTGAAGGGTGGTGGCTTTGGGGCTGAAGTACTGCATGTGGGACTATGTAGACTTGGAGCTCTCCAGGTAGTGAAAGGTCCAGAACAAAATCTTTCTTTTTTTGTTTTTTTCAATTTTATATCAGGCAGATGATTCTCAAGCAGACACCTTATATAAAAAGAAAGATCACTAATATATTGCTCTGCATGGCTACTAAAGAGGAGGGTGTGGTGCAACCCTGGCAGCTGTAGTGGTTACAGAACTTTTCTAAACACCTATCTGTTAGTTAGACAGTGTAGCAGAATGGATGCGTTCTCATTGGAGAGCATCAGCAGTTCACGGGTAGAGAGGAAGGGGTATAACATAGAAAGGTAGGTATATGTCATGACTTATCCCCATGTCAGTTACAGGGATACTATAGTGCCAGGAATAATAAAAAAGCTCTATTTCTGGCACTATCACTCCCCTTCCTTACCCCTCCCTCGCTCCCACCCTCTCCTGTAAATAAAGGTTTAAAAACCCTTTATTTCCATACCTCATCCCAGCGCCGATGTCCCTCGGCACTGGGTCGATGTTCTAACGTCCCGTGACCAGACCAAAGGTCAATTCCGATTCAGGAAGCCCTGTAGTGGCTGCCACTGGAGGCGGGCTTAGTGCTGCAATGTAAACATTGCAGTTTCTCTGGAACTGCAATGTTTAACATTGCAGCACTTAGTACAAAAGGGACAATATACCCAGGCCATTTCCATTAGCTGAAGTGATCTGAGTGCCTACAGTATCCCTTTAAGGATTTGACAATTTTACTTTGGGATTAAACTCGAGATGTTTCTGGAACTTACAAATACCCTTCAATAGGTCCATAAGAAAACAAAGAGATTGGGTATCAGTGTTCCCTAATGAGAAGGGTAGTTGAGAATCAAGTTAATGGCCTTCCCAAATCAGCAAGATATCTCTGCATTGCTCATGACTTTGTGATGTGTTTGAGGTAAAGGTTAACAATGGAGAGCATGGAGAGAGGTGGATGTTAACTATGGGAGGACCATAGACATGAATCTCCTATTCAAGCAGGCTCTCTTCTACATTGATAGACTGGCTTCAAATGCAGCCAATCACAATGCATCATACATCATACATGAAAGTGAATTTCCTATTATGCAGTTTATTTAGTGATGTCAGAAATTATGTTTGTAAAGATTTCTCCCATGGATACAAGTATCACACATGTGGACTAAAAAAAGAAACAGTCAGTAAAATTGTTTGTATGATGCTCCATCCAATGCACATTTGCAACATAGTCGCCTAAAAGGTCGCTTTAAGACATCTTTTACTCTTAGATTTTCTATGTGAGTAGCACAAATATATAACTACTTGTGAAACATGAATGGATGTGTCTAAATATTGCCAGTACTCCCTCTAATGATTGTAGCCTTGAATAATTGTAATTAGGATTAAAAAACAAAACAGAGGTGCTTTTTTTAGGCTCTGGCGACCAGACAGGATGTATTTCTACTGGCAGCATGGCCTAATAAATACAGGCCATTACTTTAATAGTGCATGATGTTATTTAATTAACAGTGCACTCCGTCACAAAAACTGGACATGCCATCTGCTTTTAATAATAATACGATCCTTGATGGTCAAAACCAATTACTACATTCACATTATAACTGACTGCATGCCTCTGTGCATTGGCATCAGTACATACAACCTTGGTAGTTTCATTTAATTAAGTTGGACCTAGCATTTTAATGAAAGCATCCACTATAACCCTTGCAGTACCGGAGGGGATCGTCACAGTTAACACTGAAAGGGTTAATGGATAGGATATACCGAAAGGAAGCATGTGATCAGAATGTTCTTTATATAAACTACATCTTAATGTGTGATGTTAGCATTATCACAAAAGGAAATTCTCACATTTGCAACAGTTGTGAAGTTTATCAAAATCAACCAGCGGTGTTGTTAACAAATATTTATATTAGAGGAAAGGACGTCTGACATTTGTTAATGTGGTTTTATTAAAATGTTCTCCTTGTTACACTGTTAATATGCTCTTATAAGTTGGTTATTTCCTATCCCATATCTATTATGCCATCATTGTTAGTACACATATCATCATGGGTTGTTGGACTGTACAAGAAAAGTGATGCCAGAAGTAGAATTCAACCAATTAATTAACCCCTTTTCTACCAATAAATATTTGTTTTAAAAACTATTAGCATAACATTTGTTTGAAACATGGTATGCATTGGTGGCATATACATGTTTAAACAGATTACTGCTCAGAGATTGCATAGTATTACCTCTCACATCTTTGTATGCCAGATATGCTATTCGATGTTGGCTTTTTATCTTTTTTTATCTTTTGATTTTTTATATATTTATACTTGGGCTTTCTAAAATAATTGTATGACACATAAGGAGACACGGTGCTATTGAATGAATTATGAGGCTAAGTCTTCGGTTTGTGCTTCAAGAAGTAAAATGCTTAGATTATTATTAAGAAACAAAAATGACTTCAATGCCTTAAAATACGGATGCCCTGACTTCATAGATAAGAATATAGTTTTGCTGCTAGGGAACATGATTAACAGAAAGCTAGTTTTCTTTAGGCATATATGTGTATAGTCAAACGTTATAATGACTATTCAGCCAAATATTAATTAAAGTCATGTTTCTTATTTCAGAATATATATATATATAGAAAAAAATATATAAAGGACATTCTGCCAACTGAGAGTCTCCTTTCATCTCAATTTTCTAAGGTTAACTAGAACATGTTGTTTAAAGGATACATTTTATTCTTAGTTAATTATGTATTCTAAAATGATTCAGTTCCACGCACCATATAACTGTAATTCTCCAACCCTGCCAACCATGCTAGCGTTTCTGGCAGTGTTTTATATCGGGCTACAAGTGTCTTAATTGTCAGAAGGAAATACATGAATATACTGTGCAGTTGAGATTGATTGCCGGACATGTATTATTTGAAATAGTGAGTGACTAATAGGCTACTCAGCCAATAGTGAAATAAATAAGATCAAAAGATGTGTTGAATCAATGTCATTATTTATAGGATTAGGAAAGCAATGTCACTAATTAGCTAACAGTATTGAGAATACTTTATGGACCATAGTGTCTCTAACATGCAAAACCTTTCAATGGCAGTTTAAATAGCCACATTTGCAACAAAATAGCCAAAGTAAAAAACAAAAACATCAGTACATCACTCTGAAAAAAACACAACGGAACCCAGTTGGTAAGTGAGGAGTGTCTGTACACATAAATTACTATTTTTGCATCAAAGCCAACCCATTTACCCCTCATACCACCCCATTTGCTGGCTGAATGAGATCAACCATCAGCTAAGATCTAAAGGCATGTAAAGGGGAGTCCACAGTGTTAAGTCAACACTGGCCCCAGCTAAGAGAGAGGAGCCCCAGGTATCAAATGAAACTGGGGTTTCCTAGTACCAGGAGGGATCTAGCCCTGCTGGTATCTTAAAAGCATGATGGTCTATGCCAAGGACAAGCAACCTTCAGCACTCCAGATGTTTTGGACTACATCTTCCATAACGCTCTTACTGCCATTATGCTGGCAAAGCATCATGGTAGATGAATTATGCAACATTTAGAGTGCCAAAGGTTGCCATCCCCTGGTCTACACCAACTCTGGGCGTTAAGAGGTGCACTGGGTGGGGTTAAGGGTTTCTTTTGCACTTCTTTTAACCTGCGTGTCTATTACAAAAGCAAGAGGTCTTATAACTATTATGAGGTTTGAAACATAAAATTAAATGGAACAATCACATTACTGTATTTACCTCAATCCTGGAACTTAGCTTTTATCTCTAGTATCCCTGTCAACTATTGTTATAACTCTGTCCTTTTCTGCCATTGAACATAGTACGTGAAGGGGGAAAAAATGAAAATGCTTTTTCTTCTCCTTCTCCAAAGCCTTGAATGTGCCAGCACTAAACTGCATTGTGGCATATATTGCTAAATATTTCATATTCATTTAAAAGTATCATTAGATGAAAAAAGGTTAATGCAAGTTATAGGTTATTTTAAATGTTTTATTTAATACTATAATTTCCAGAAAAGTGACAGTTCTTCTTTAGATCAATTACTACATTAGTTCCAAATGTAGACAGTTTAATAACTAATGATAATTCTGACAACTCTCCAGTATTGTGAATATGTTATCTGCTCTTTTTCCTCTACATTTTAACACAGAATTGATCTTTTCGATAAACTGAACTTACTGGCAGCTTTTAATATAAAAGATGCCCTACTGATCTTTCACAATTATTTCAAAATCTTGCTGTATTTTTTTAAAATTTATTATATTTTGATTAAGTGCATCATCAAGCAGAGTATAGTATTAATGCAACATACAAACTGCTACATGTATCACACAGGAATATCATAGAATCACAGTTACATCGATATGGTTAAAACATAACCATACATTTTTCAATATATGCATTCAGTTACACAAGATTGTCTCCGTCTCGTGTCCTTCCTGAGGAACTACACATGGACCACTCAGCTGTGTTGCGCAAAACAATAAGATCCACAAAAAAAACATATAAAATAACATAACATAACAGAGAAATTATATAATAACGAGATTTAACAAAAGTAAAATATATGATGATCCCTATCATCATGAGTACTAGGTATGGTTATGGTGATGTGATAGGAAACTTCAGCTGTGTGTCATGTCCTCATCTATGTGGTGTCCATAAAGTTATCGTAAGTGCTGTTAGGTCATACATTTGATTCATATTAATGGTTATGTTGTGACTAACACGTAAAGTCATTATACGATACCCTCTGCTCCGTTACCCACATGTATCAGCCATGGCTGCCAGATGGTCTTGTATTTGTGTGGTTGGTGTAGTGATGCCCATCTTAGTTCCTGAAAAGCTTTGTATTGTTCCAGGTTTGCTAGCCAGGATGCTAGGGTACGGGGTTGTGTGCTCTTCCACGCTCCAGCCACCACTGCCTTGGCCAACGTGAGGAGGAAGTAAATCAGGGAGTGTTTATATTTTTTTACGGTATATCTGTGAGATGTAACAACACTGTTTTTAGGTTCACATGTGAGTTTATAGCCCGTGATTGTGTGAATCTTAGTCACCACCTGTTCCCAGAAAATATGTATTAATGGACATGACCACCAGATGTGCTACAGCGTGCCCCTTTCCAGTCCACATCTCCAACAGGTTGGGGAGTTTGTGTGTTTAAACTTGTGGAGCTTAGCTGGTGTATTGTACCATCTGGATACTAGTTTATAGTTAGCTTCCTGTAGGGGCACACTGGTATGGGCATTGAAAGTCATCGAGAAAATTTTGTCGCATTCCCTATCTGTTGGGGGAGAAGGAAGTGTTTTATTCCATGGCTGGGTAAAATGTGGTAATTTTGAATGCATGGCAGTTTGGAGCAATTTATAGCAGGTAGATGACAGTTTGGGTATTAATTTGTTCTGGTGACACATCAGTTCAAACTTGGACATTGGTCTATGGCCTTGTTCAGGGACTTTTAGGTTTTTGAGGAAGTGTAGGGTTTGGGAGTATTGAAAGGATTGGAGAGTCGTAGGTGTGTCTTGGGGGATCAGCTCTGCAATCTGTTTCCTCCTAGCGCCGTGGAATACATCTCCTATCTGTACATATTGAGAAGCCCCTCCTCCTCCTGTAAAGTTGACAGTAAGGCCTTGGGTCCCTGCCCCAAAGAGAGGGTTATGAGTTATCAGGTATTTTGGTGATAGGCCTGTGGATATTTCTGGTAAGTCAGATATTTCTTTCCACACCTTCAGAGTTGCTGTTATAGTGAGGTTATTATGTATTACTAGAGTGGGTGATGATGGCATAAGCCATGGTAGTGCTTGTAGTGCTATAGTGGTATGTGCCTGTTCTATTAGTAGCCATTGTTTGGAGGGGGTCTTTAGCGGTTGATCTCGAGTAGATGGATCCAATCCAATTCATCCATCTGGGACCTTCTTAAATGTACTAATGTAGTCTCAAGAAAGGACCAGTCCACCCTGTCAAAGGCCTTTTCTGCATCAATCGACAGAAGGATATAGAGAACCTTCTTCTGTCCCGCCCAGTACATTAAGTCTATTTTTTTGGTGGTATTTTCTTTGGCCTCTCTAAGAAGGCATGAAACCCACCTGATCAGGGTGGACCAGTCCCCCCAAGTGCAGCCTCAACCTGGCGGCCAGCATTTTCGTGAAACTGTTTACGTCTACATTGATAAGGGAAATAGGGCGGAAGCTGCCGCAGGCCTCGACATCTTTTCCTGGTTTAGGGATAAGTGTTATTGCTGCCTCCAGGCAAGCATCAGGGAAGGGGGAAGTGGGAGAAAGTGAATTTACAGTTTTTAAAAGGTGGGCACCAAATTCATTAAGGAGTGTTTTATAGTAGACCACGAGAAAGCCGTCCGGTCCCGGACTCCTGCCCTGCAGAGTGTTTTTGTTGGACAAAGCTAGTTCTTCCTCTGTGAAGGGTTCACTTGGAGAAACGATTAGGTCTGTGAGTGACCTAAATGTAAGTGGTCTAATTTTGTCTAATAACAAAAGATGGGAAGCAGTACTGATCCCTGGTAAAACCCAACTATCCTGGGTTGATGGGGATATATGCTTTTTCAGCCTTGTGGTTGTGCACTGCTCAAGGTAAGCAAGGCTAAGTATCTTCCTTTAATTGGTTGCATGGTGGGGGTGGGTTGCATGTAACGCACCTTGTACTAATAGAAAGAAAAAATTCAGTGGGCTCCCGAACCCAGCAACTGTGTAGCCTCTAAAGGTCAAAGTCATATGATAGGAATCTCATGTGTGTATTATTATTTTTCTTGTAATGGTTATTATTATATTTTTTTTTAGGATATTAAATTTGTAATATATGTCTGTTGGCCATTACCGTGTGGTTACTGGTTTGTGGGGTCGGGAAAGTATGTTAGCTTGCCCCATGTTGTGTCTCGTCGTGGCTGGTACATGGGGTGTAGCTGTTACAATGTTAAACCATCTTTATATCTCATCCCGTTGTCATACCTAACACATGTAACAGAGTGATGCTAAGTAGAACATTAGTCTCCCTTAGACCTTGTGTCCCCTTCTTGAAGGAGTCTGTAAGTTATACCCTTTTGGGGAGGTCTAATACAACAAAAAGGAAAGGGAAAGAGAAAATCCCAATCCCAATATCAAGTATACAAAATTTTTTGTCGCCCTGCCTCTGCTTACAGATGGTTGCAAGGGATATATCTCCTTAGCTATGAGTGTAATTCCCTAGGAGCTAGACGCCATTGCCATTGAACTACCCATTGCAAACTTTTTGGTTATGTTTGAGCATTACCTTGGGATTAGGGTGTGCAATAAAATTTAAAATCACATTCACTGAAAAAAAAAGCTCTACGAGCGATACCAACATAACTGGGGGAATATCATAACACAACGTCTGCCAATCCACAATTAAAATATCTGGTGTAATAGAAAGCGTTTTGAAAGTCAGACAGCACGTGAAATACATACGACCTGTCCCTTAGACTCAGGTGGTCTGTGAGTTCCGTCGGTGCCATGATACAGGAAAAATATTTTTCTGCGAAGATTGCTGCCTTTTCCTAGGGCTCGCTGTTATTCATCTAGGCCTTTACGTCAGTGATGTGGATGGATTATCTCTGGGTCTAGGGCTGTACCAGTCCTGTATCTCTATTGGTGATATGTCCATGGATTTGGTGAGGTCTTGTTCTTCAGCTGGAGTTGTTACGGAATACTGTTGACTTCCATATGTGACAAGTAAGGCAAAAGGATATCCCCAGTGGTACTTGATTTGTCAAAGGGAGGAGGGATGTCAAAGGTCGAAGGGCTCTTCTCCCTTGTAGGGTAGTCCAAGATAAGCCCTGGAAGATCTATACTGAGGCATATTCACAACTAGGTAGGGATGTAGTGCTTGATCTTTTGAGTATTTCTTCTTTTTTTTTTTTTTTTTTCAATATATAGTGTTTATTGAATTTTCACAGATAACAACAAAACACAAAGTGCCGGTTTGATATACAGATGGCACATCATGATACACCATGATACATCAGACATTTCCTTGCAAGACATAACTCTATGTGTGGAATAAATAATGTAGACACCAATAGCATAAAAGGAGGAGTGTTGCAGTTACATCATACCATAAAACGGCTATTGAACATATGAACATATCTTTCCAAAAGACCATTGAAAGGGAAATATATACATTGCAAGAGAAGTAGACATTGTAGGAATAACGCTAACTTACTAGTATAATATACTAAGTTTAGGGCTGTAGATATGTTACAAGATGTATGCAAGTCTGTGGCCCTGGCTCATAGCGGCCTGAAGCAGGTCGGACGACTGTTAAAAGTCATTGAAACGTATTGTTCTAATGATAAACATTTCCCAATGGTATATAATTTCGACTTTCGTGACTATCGGCAGTGTGAGCAGTACTATATGACTTGCGTTATATTAACGAGTTGGTTTGGATTAAATATCAATAATGTATCATATAAACAAAAAAACAAAAAAAAAAAAAATGTCATACAATAAAAAAAAAAATGTCATACAATAAAACATACAGGAAAATGGGGTAACGGGAAGGCGGGGGGGTGGGACAGGGGGCAATTGACGCCTATGATGCAAGAATTTTGTGTGTTTGTGCTGGATGACGTATAATATGCTACGATATGACACAAAATGGTACAGTGTGATGTGAGGTGATGAAAATCAAAGCGTGCTCAGAGATGGGCTGACCCTAGCATGTCGTGATAGTCTTATCCATAAAAGATTCCCAGTTTTGCCATCTATCCAGAAATACACTCATATTACCCTTTTTTGCCCACTCCTTTTCATGTTGGTATGTAGAGTTTGTTCTACGGAGGACTTCCATTTTTGTAGGGCAGGCGGTGGATTTCCAGTGTGCTGCTATGCTAATTTTAGCAGCTAGGAGCATATTAAGCACCGCATCCTTAGCTGGCAAATCGCTCAAATTTGGAATGAGGTGAAGTAAATAATTTTCGGGAGTCAATGGGATATTAAAATCACATAATGTGTGAATTGCATTTTTGATTTCTTGCCAGAATACTTGTAGCTTGTGACAATACCAAAATATATGTTCTATAGATCCTTTGTCAGCACGACATCTCCAACATAATGAAGAGGATTCCGGATAAATTTTGTGAATCCTGCTTGGGACCAAGTACCACCTCATCAACATTTTAAAATACGCTTCCCAGTGTGTAATACATTTTGATGACTTTTTTGTGTAGGTAATGGCTTGTTCCCATTCGGGAAAAGTAGGAGCTATACTCAATGTTGCCTCCCATTTGAGCATATAGGGCAGTTTAGTGGATGCGTTCAAATCAACCTGCGCGGAATAACACAATGAAAGAGATTTGTAAGATGATTGGGATAGTTTTGCATTGTACCATTTAAATCCCAGTCTACTGAGTGAAAGCGGATGAATAAATTTGATTGATTCCTTAATTAGGATATGTTTGAACCGTAGGTATAGGAAAATATCTTTGGGCGGTAAGTTATAATCTTTCTGTAGATCAGGGAATGAGCGAATGCCTTCTTCATTAAGTAGTTTATGAACATGCGTTATACCTAAATTGGACCAGTGTCGCGTTTGAAGGTTGGGGGATATGTTAGATAAGGCCGATATAGGTGCTAGATAAAGTGCCTCTGCTTTGGACCACAATATGGTACTCCATGAGGTCCATGATTTGATAAAAAAGTGTGAAGCTGGGAGTGTAGAGGGGCTATAAATTGAGGGTTGTTTCCACAGGGAGTCAGAGATAGAGTATTTCTTCTTTTAATGAGTAATAGTGAATTCTGCAGATCACATCTCTGGGTGTTTCTGATGGAATTTTGTTAAACAGCTTTTGTAATGACTTCTGTCTGTCTTCAGGGCCCTCATTTATTTCCGGTAACCCCCTTATGCACAGATTGTTCCTTCTGCCTCTGTTATCAATGTCGTCCATCAATATATATTCATATTTAGTCTCCATATCCCCTTGTCTGCCTTCTAGGTGGTGGAGATGATGGTAAATGGTGTCTCTCTCTCTTCCTCTAAGTCTCCCACTCGTTGCCCAATATGGCACACATGGCCCGTTATTGCTGCAAGCTTATACTGAAAGGAGACCTCTAGCCTAGCCGGAATGGCAGCTATGTCTGCCTTAGAGGGCAGGCTTAGTAGTATTTCCCTGGTATCAAGGTCTTTTCAGCTAGTGGAGCGTTCTGATCTGGTCGGGCTTCTGGCTGGAGAGCCACGAGGCAAAGATGGCGCCTGGGAGTCTTCGTCCGTGTCCAGAGAGAGCACTTTGGATTTCTCCCTGAAGTACTTGTCTAGCTCACCTGATTTCGCCGTCGTTGGCTGGTCCATGTGATCCTGGGTTGCTAACAACTTTTTTTTGTTCCCCATAGTGGGTGAAGGGTGTGTACATGGCTTGTGTATCGTGCTGGGGTCCGGGAGCTCTCTCACAGATTATATCACATAACAGTAAATGGCACAAATATAAGGTAATGTTTTAATGTTCAATATTTGCTGCCTTTAGCTCTTACATTAGATGTGATAACGCATTTGCATTTGTGCCATATTCTTTATAATATTTATTCTAAGCATTAGGAAGCAAATCATTGAAAGACTTCTTCATTTCATTAACATTTTTCAAATTAAGAGAGGTATCATTTTAATCTTTTTGCTTTAACTTATCCCAAAGTTGTCATAGCTGCAGGTCTTGAAACCAGTATAATCAATGACCAAGGATAAATGGGATAAATAGGACTTATATTTATTTAACTGTTATATTGCCTTAGCAATTGCCATTGATGCATTCAAGGAAGTACAGATAGACTACCTTTTAAAGAAAAGCAGATGGGAAAATTAGCTAGAAGTTGATCACAGGAAGCATCCTTTTTACCCACACTAACTGCAGTGGTGGTGGGAGAATACAGGAAATCATGCTCTGGGTTCCGAGGCTATTAGGAGTTATGGAAGGCCACCACTTGTGTTCTTAATCCCATCCTTCCATCAAGGATGGCGTGAGGGATCAGGATATGGAAGTCTTCATGACTTTTCATTCATTACTCTTTTATTTATTTAAAGGACCATGGGGTTGCTGAGAGTTCAGTAAGGCTTTCAACACAACCAAATTGCCTCATTTGGGTAAAAATCAGATCTTTTTTTGATCAATGACTCACTGTACCTGGATAGTAAGTTAGTTTGTTTGAGCATACCCATAATACCCAACATTTGGTAGCCCTATGCAGTTCTATTGCATTAATGACCATCAAACAATGAAAAGTCCTAGGATACTTTCTCCATTAAGCCTATGCTCCTATGAACTAGAGAAATGTAGACTGCATTGGAGCAGAGCAAAGTTTTCTGCAAGTATTTATAGGAGTGTTTGAACTATGTTCAGGGTATCACATTTTTAAACACGTGAATTAAATCGCAGATAGATTTATAATAGTTTTGACACTGAAAATCCCCAAATAGTTTAATGGCTAGTATTAAAGCTGATCCGATAAATTACAAGGCTCCCCTGGTCTTTCCTCACAAACTGAGAAGGAGAAAAAAAAGTAACTCACATGCTTTCGCAAAAGCGAGTTAGAGTACTTGGCTTTTCCTGGTTCCTTCTCTGTCTAAACCAACGCTGAATATTCCGAACATCCCAGTCAAGTTGCTTAGAGAGTCCCTCCAATCTCTTCTCATCAGGGTGCTGCAAGAGATATGCTGGGTAATTAAGGTGATTAGCAAACATAAAAAGATAACTACTTTCTATATAACATCAAACAACAATGTAAACAAAATAATAAAAACATTAGAAAAGAATAAGTAATAAAAAGGTGGTTTATTGTAAACTAATCATTTGGGAAGAAAAATAATATATAAAAGCAGTTTCGGAAATAGCTCCTATCTAATGTCACTCTGTACCGATTACATATTGTAACAATGTATTTCTATAAAATTATGGTGAGCTACTTAGAATGTTTTTATATGGTAAAAAAAGAACTGGGATTCTCAGTAGAACTTAAAATATTGGAAAAATAATAGCATAAATTAAAAAATAATACCACACTCAATAAATGATTCAAAAAAAAGTATTTTTATTTAAGATATATATTGAGTTTATGGACCACTATAGGTACCCAGCCCACTTCAGCTCAATGAAGTGGTCTGGGTGCCAGGTCCATCTAGTGTTAACCCTGCAGCTGTAAACATAGCAATTTCAGAGAAACTGCTATGTTTACATTAGGGTTAAGCCAGCCTCTAGTGAGAAGACGCTGGACGTCAATAGGAAAGCATTGAGAAATGCTTTCCTATGGACTGTTTGAATGCGCGCGCGGCTCTTGCCGCGCATGCGCATTCGGCGCTGACATCGACAGAGGGAGGAGAGTTCCTCAGCGTTTAACAGAGTTCCTCAGTGAAAAAAATTATATATTACCAATGTCTATCAATGTAGCAAGTGGCATGCTATAGCTTAGACCTTTATATTTACAAATTATATTTTGTAGATTGGTATTGGCTAAAAGGTATTTCATAACCAGAGAGTCCACAATGCATGTGGTTGTTGTCATAATGAGTTGTGTATCAAAACTCAAAGGATATCTAACATAAATTTGCCTGTTATTTAGTGAATGGTCTGTTTGTAACATGTGGAGGCTACAAAACAGCATTTATTTGGCATATCATAAACTGATTAATACGGCAATTAAGAGCAGAGTAAAAAATAATAAAAATAAAATAAGATTTTTTTTTTAAAGGTTAATCTAATTACAATTCAGAATAGGCTTTTAGCTAAATGTTTTCGACATGTAAAAAATTGTCTATGCCATTGAAAAACAAGCAGGTTGCAGATTAGTGAACATACGGACACGACCCAAGATTTATTAAGGTCAATGAGGACTTAAAATATGTTGGCAATGTAGCGTACATAGATGAACAAGTCCACGGTTTAAGATTGAGAGTTATAGAATACTAACCTGCATTCTTATACTATGGTGTTATGGCCCCTTGTTAGAAAGACATGTGCCATAAAAATAATGAAAACAATAACATTAGGCTTTTTACTCACCTTTTTCCAGTGCCGAGCTTACCTCTACCCATAACGTCATGGAGGATGCATGGTCTCCTCCATGGTCTAATCCAATGCTCCTTATGAAGGAGCACTGATGCACATGCATGGCTAGTGCCCCACACGTATGCAAGCTTCTCCGTATGAAAGCATTGAAGCAACAGAGGTTTCAGTGTCACGTGACACTGTGTTTTACTCACTCAGTTCTGCAGAAGCGCCTCTGGTGGCCGTCAGTGTAACAGCCATTAGATGTAATCATTGCTGTTTCTTAGAAACTGCAATGATTTACCTTGAAGGGTTAAATTGACAGGATTACCGCACAGAGACCGCTTCACTGAAATGAAGTGGCCTAGGTGACTTCTGTGGACTTTTATTCCATCACAGTGCTCAGACCTATTCTGAACCTATCACTGCATTTGTGATTCTCGAGGAGGAAACCACCAACGAGAATCCACATTTTTCGGTAATACTCTACAGGTAATTCGAATCTACCAGGCAGAAATGGAAAATAAACATACAAAAAACACCAGCTAAAGACATGATGAAATGTTGATTAGTACTGGTTTATTAGATTGATCACAGACTTTAAACAGAGCACACATTTTACATAACAGGGAGCAGACAATTGCAAAGAATTGTGGATCTTATCAGAGAATTATAGGGATATGTCAGACACCAATACAATAATCCATCCACCCACCCACCCATCCATCCATCTAATGTTAGCTTCCATAACCCAAACAATCAGAAACCTCTACCTTTCAAATCTCCTCTTTCCAAACCTTTTTATCCCTACCCCTCAAACCTGTTTCATCTTTTCAGCTGGCATACCAGTCCAAAATATTGATTGTATGCACTATATTTTTTCATTACCATGCTCTCATTCAAAGAGTAAATAATTTCTAATTTGTATTTTATTCTAATTATTATTTATTATTTATTTAAACAAGACTTATTGTGATTTGGGGGTGGAAGGCGGGGGTGGGGGTTAGAGTGATTTAGCATAGAGCGGTTAGCATATTTTATAAATTAAACATGTTACACACAGAAAAAATGTTTTCATTGGGAGTATATCTACTAAACAGTGATTTTTAAATTAAAGGGACACTATAGTCACCAGAACAGTAGGATCATTACCTTCAGGCTGTAAACACTGTCTTTTCCGAGAAAATGCAGTGTTTACATTACAGCCTAGTGATAACTTCACTGGCCACTCCTCAGATGGCTGTTAGAGATCCTTCCTGGGTCATGGCTGCCTAAAATGCATCCAAACAATCTCCTCCCTCTGCATGCAGACACTGAACTTTCTTCATAGAGATTCATTGATTCAATTCAGCTCTATGAGGAGATGCTGATTGATCAGGGCTGTGTTTGAATTATGCTGGCTCTGCCCCTGATCTGCCCTCTTGTCAGTCTCAGCCAATCCTATGGAGAAGCACTGTCATTAGATCAAGCTACCACTTTTGATCATGTCAGCACACTGCTTGTTTTTCTGAGACAAACAGCATGCAGAGTTACAGCTTCAGGCTTGAAGTAAGTAAGATTTTGCTATATTTATGGAGGCATGAGGGACCCAGGGGGGCTAGATGGTGGTTTTAACACTATAGGGTCAGGACAACATGTTTGTGTTCCTGACCCTATAGTGACCCTTCAATGTTCTTATTTATTTTTGTATTTGGACAGTGGAGTGTCCCGTTAACCAAAACTAGCATCACTCAGTAAAGAAGATAATTGAATAAGAAGCACAAACAGGTAATAAGAAATGGTAAAGGTAAAAAAACAAAACATAAAATATAAAAAACAAATAAAGCATTTATATAGTGTGCTCACCAGGGAGCTATTAATTTATACAAATTACAGCTCCCTTATTGAAGCACACTACATAAATAGTGTTTGGCAAGTAATGGAGAGGCAAAAATTTGCCTACAATACCTTGGTGATCGAGGTGAA
The DNA here is from genome assembly GCA_933207985.1 of Pelobates cultripes. Taxonomy (NCBI): domain Eukaryota; kingdom Metazoa; phylum Chordata; class Amphibia; order Anura; family Pelobatidae; genus Pelobates; species Pelobates cultripes. The sequence goes on along the minus strand of OW240918.1, from coordinate 33,708,752 downwards.
GACTTTTTCTAAAATAGCATTATGCTGGGCCTTCCGTGGTCCACTGGCTTGAATTTTCAGTGCCAAAGCACAGGGTTTAGCTATAAACCTACAAAACATAAATAAAGAGAAAAAAAATATTAAAAATTATACAAAATTCAAATTATATTTCAGCCATTTTTTTAATGAGAACACGTTGGTCTGGCTTTGTAGTGTGGCCACTATTATAAATTACTTACCATTTGGTAAGTGAACAAGAAACATCTGTGAGCTACGTCCCAAAATGTTTATCCTAAAGTAACATGTGATCGTAAGAGAGGTTATATTCCCATTTCAGGAAAATTTTAATAATGGTACTAATAATGGTACTAATGTAGGTGGTTTAAGTTTTCTCATTTTTGGATAAAACTGTAGTGAACATACTCAGTGCTGGTAGCCTTTCACTGGAATTCTCTAACTTTGCAAAACAACATGAATTTCTTTTAAAATTAGCTTTTTGCAGAGTTAAAAGTTTATTTAATATTCCTGTAGGAGGAGGAATGGAGAGAACAGAAGGATCAGACAAATTAATGAAAATACATGGTCTGAAAGTGCGATCAATGAATACTAAAAATTTAAAAAAACCTGCAGTTCATAAAATAGGGAATCCGATACCAGTAAAAGACAGACAAAATGAATACCAAATAAACATAAAAATTAACCGCGCTAACCCAGAAATGGTAATGAAATTAAAGGTCAAGTATTTCTTTTACTGAATAAAAAGTCACAGTGATAAAAACCATAATATGTTGCAGTACAGATTCAAATAAAATAAAATATATTAAAGAAATTCATGCAGACATTTAATTTAAAAAAGAAAAATCTGTCCTTCTCAAATATGGTCCAGTAGTAATTCCAAAATATAGAAAATTGTCCAGGTGGAGTACAACATATACAAAGTGTGTGGTGGGGGGGGGAGGATTCTGGGAGGTAGCACTTTTGTTCTGTTTTGCAAATTTTCTTTTTTTTTTTACATTTTGACTTTTTATTTAGTATAAGATAAATTGTATTGTTAAATTCCATTACCATTTCAGCATTAGCGCGGCTCATTTTTTCATATATATGTGAATACCATAATGACCCAAAATTATTTAAACGAGAATGGTACATTTAGCTCTCAAGTAAACAGATGAAAAGTCCATTTGGTAATAAAACATGGTGATTAAATTGACCCTCTGGACATTAAGCCAACTTTAATACATTTGAGAGGTTTTGGCTTTATCAATATTTTTTGAATGTTCACTAATTTTCCTTTTTATATTGGGGGGGACCTTGGGGGGAGAATATTGCATCACAACCCTGCTCCCTTAACTATTCCTAGCTGGCTGCCTAGAAAGTTTACATAGAGAGCAAAGGCACAGAGAGCAGTGACTGAACTGTACTGCTCATAGACAAACTGAGGAAGAACAAGAGGCAGAAACACAGCAAGAATACCAATAAATAGGACATTTCTGCATCCCGCTGAAGAGTGAATTTTATATGGGATTCCAGACCTTTTAGTGAATGCTCACTACAGTGAGTTAAAAACTCAGTTTAGAAGTGTAAGGAGGTCCACTGTCGCTTACAATGGTACAATAGGGGTGAATTCTGCAATTTCTTTTAATTATTCTGACCAGCAATGGAGTTTGCAATTGGCTCTAGTCATAGGACGAATCACAAACTGAAATGACAGTTAGAATTATTAATGGAAGACAGCTCGAGCTTATGAATGCTCATTATCTAAATCTGTGTCCCATTCATAATTCTAATCGACATTTCAGTGCTATAAATAGTGCTGATTGCAAATGCCATTGCTGGCTAAAATTCTACATTATTTGGCTATGGGGGAGGAGGGAGGTGAGGGCATATTACCCCCTTCTCAGCTGTGATACACTGGGAGCTGGTCTGCCTAATGTCTTCTTATACACAGACCAGTCATGGAAAGTCACCAAACATTTTGGTGATATTAGGAAGCTAGCTGAAAATTTCAGCGGAATTGAAAGGGGAACTGCAGGTCAAAATAAAAACCTGCAAAACAAGTAGTTAGAGAATGTAATTAAAACTGTCTCAATGGCTGTGCCAAATGATAATTACATTAACCCATTGTGTAAGGTAATTGTATCACAGGCAGAGGGGAAGATTTTGTGTGGAAGTGTCTGAGTGTATTGTATGGGTTTATTGGTTGTTTTACAAAACCCTGTGGGTGGTACTAATGTGTAAGAATGTGTATATAAGAACAATAAACCCACAGCTCTGTCTGTTCCTGCTTGACCCTCAAAACGGAGCCTTGTCTCGTTCTTGGGGGGATTTATTGTATGCTGTTCCAGTTTGACTGCTAAGAGTATAAACCTATTCGTATGGTTTTTCCTATTCAGCTGTTTACAGCATTCGTATGGTTCCGGTTCAGCTGTTTACGGCATTCATATGGTTTCCTGTTCGGCAGATTGGTGTCTTTGGTAGCTGCCTGTGTATCTGGAAGGGGAATATCCTCTAAACGGCGTTTAACCCCTTTTATGCCCGGGGTGCCGTTACATAGGGATAGCAGGATTCAAGGGACACTCTAGGCACCACAACCACTTAAGCATACTGTAGTTTTTACTCATCTGGAGTGCCCATGTGTATCTGGTTAATGGTGCCTGGATTCCCTGGGTACAATCAACCAGTAACCAGTGACCAGTCAAATCGACGCAAGTGTGCATACACACAGAAACTCACACACACGCACACACGCACACAGAATGTACACACATCAGATTGCTTCAACATACAGTACAAATTAGTATATGGATTATTGTATTACAATATTATGTATGTTATTTTTTCCTTTGTAACTTCCACATTTTTAAGTAAAACAAGTGCAATGTTTTCAATTAATGACTTTGAATAAGTAAAATCGACTTCAAAAAACTGAAGTTGGTATATTGCATTGTTATTTATAGACCTTCATTATTTATACGTGGTGATAGTTTTTTTGTGTATCACATGAAAAATTACCATTGCTTTGTGACGACAGCCAGTCTGTAATTTATGAAAGCATTGAATTTATAGATGTGGACTCAGACCAAGAGCCCCTTGAGATGTAGCAGTCTGTTCACAGAACTATAAGTCAAATCCTTAAAGCAGCTAGAAGTAATGGATTGCAATAAAAGTGAAAATAAAAATATATAAATATGGTTGCGGAAGTAATCTTTCCTTCCCAGAACAAAAGGGGTTCTTAGGTGACCACCACATAAAGAAGTCACCAAACTAAACTTCCAAAATCTGGGTAACCCAATATGAAATATCACTAAAGTATGGCGCCAAAAGACAGGGGGAGGTTAGTGTAAAATAAAACTTAACTATTAGTAGTAGTTTAAAAGCAGGGAATCAAACTTAACTCATATATAGTGATGTCGGGAACCGTTCGCGAACTTGTCGCGAACGGTTCACCACGAACCGTTCGTGGCGAACTCCGGTCAGCTGACACATCCCTGCCAATCTCCGGCAGACCCTCCCTCCCAGGCCCTCCCACCTCCTGGACAGCATCCATGTTGAAGCTGCCTTCAACATGGATGCTGTCCAGGAAGTAGGAGGGTCTGGGAAGGAGGGTCTGCCGGAGATTGGCAGGGATGTGTCAGCTGACCGGAGTTCGCCATGAACGGTTCGTGGCAAACCGTGGCGAACCGTTCGCGGCAAGTTCGCGAACGGGTCGCGACATCACTACTCATATATACACCAAGTGAAAGAACTATTTTTGTTTTTAGAAACTTTATTAAAGAGGAACTGTCAGATTCCAACATAAAAGTTCTTTTGGTAGAGATTTTGTTTTTTTCATTTATTTATTTTTTTAACTTGAGTGTATACAATGGTTATTAATTATATTATTTTTAAATGTGTATCTAGCCAGAATTTTGTTTTGTTTGTTAATTATTTCTTTCATTTTCAGGCCTGCAATAACCACACCCCACTCTGGAAAGGTAGACTCAAAAAGGACTGTCTCCATCGGGTGTCAGTTGACCTTCTCGAGGTAGTTCATTACACAGATACCTTCGGTCAAAATGGAAAAAGACTGACGATATGACTTCAAAACATACTGGCAATGGCCTTGATTTAATTTGATTGAATCAGAAATGGTTTCATTCGGTTAGAAAAAAAAAAACCATTCAAATGATTTAGCTACAAAGAAACAAAATAAGTCATTTGAAAGGTTATTTTTCTAGCAGAATGTAATCATTCCTGATTTTGATTCAAACTAGTTCAAAGGAGTCCAAAGTTTTAATATTTGTACAAAGCCAGCAACAAGCTAAATTGTTGTCTAAGCTAAATAGTTCAAAGAACACTTGAACAACAATTATTTAATTGGACCGACTATTACAATGTAAAAATGTCTGTTAGAATTGAAAGGCTGTGACATGTAAGATATCTATAGTGTAGTGATGCTGTTTGTATTAATATGATGTTATACATGAACGCTTAAAACTAATTTCAATAAAGATTGGAAAAAAAATGTCCGTAAGAACTGAGACAAGTTCGATCCTACCTTGCCAAGGCAGCTTATTCTACTCAAAGAATACCCAAGTTAAACTGTTATGTTATTCATAACGTTCCAAAATATTCAGCTGATTAGATTATACAGATATCTTATTGAAGCTGTAAGCTATATTACAAGATCACAGAAATGCATTTTTGTAAACTCAGTTCTAACTCGTAGAGTTTCAGTTTTTGAAGTATACTCCTGTGTCTTGTTAAAGAAGTAATTCAAGATGTTGAAGAAACTCGTGATATAGTGACATATCAGAAAGAATATTCAAACTGAAATCTGCATATGTATGCTTCTGCTCAGGGAAACTTTTAAGTACATCGAGTGATTTAATTTCATGAAAACTGCACAGGAAAAAAATACAAAAGCACTTCAGCTCAAACCAGGATAATTGTGTACCAACCTTCTAAAATGTCATTATGTTTCTGGTACACTGATCCTGCAAATGACAAAATTATATTTCAAAACTTTAATATATGTATACATGTTTGTCAAAAAGTGAAAACCATTTTCTTTGCAGCTGTTCAACTACGGATTCAAACCTTTAATTAAGTCGGATTAAAGCAACATTCTGTTCCAAGCTGTGTCTTTCAGTTTTCTTTTGGGAAATAGCAGCAAGTGTTGTTTTGAGGTGATGGCCATTCTTGCAATGCCTTTAGTACACCGTGTAAGGCAAACTAGTAGAAGATGGATAGGCATGACTTTTTTAAATTACAATGTTAGCTTACAAATCAGCTTTGAGGTATATATAAATTGCAATCATGATGGGTTTGTTAAGGTTGGGAACATGACTATGGAGTGGGCAATGTGGCTGTGGTTCTGGATTGTGAATACGATCATAAGAAGAAGGGGATGGTCCAGGCATTCAATGTTTTGACCCCACCGGCAGTCTCTGCAAGCTGGATCATCCCTTTCTTTTGTCTATTGCTAGACAGAGGATTTGCCCACTTCGGGTCCAGTTAAGAACCTGGGATTGAAGGAAAGTGCAGTTTTCCTATTCTGTTTTCAATTTATAAAGATGCAATGGGACATATGGTTATGCAGATTAGATAGGAAACATGTCTATGGTGCTAGGCTGGTAATATGACCATAAAGATGAATTTTGGAATATGGCTAAAGGGATGATAAAGGGATATGGCTAAAGCAATGAGATGAAGAATTTAACTGCGATGCTGGGTTAGGTATATGGCTGTAGGGATGAGATGTGGAACAAAGCTATGGGGATTATATGGGGAATATGGCTATGGTGCAAAATAGGAATTGCATTAACCCCTTAAGGACACATGACGGAAATATTCCGTAATGATTCCCTTTTGTTCCAGAAGTTGTGTCCTTAAGGGGTTAAAACAGTAGACTAAATAAAGATACAGAGCTGATCGGAGAAGAACATCTGGAGTGATGAGGTGACACATGCAGGAAGAATACCACAATACATTAACATGGGGTAAGAGTAAAGTACACGAGTGAAAGGGGGGCACAAATTGTTAGTGAGTTTAGGAGGCAGCAGATACAGGAAAACAAAAGCATGATGAACACCAGAGATAAGCTAATGGTATACAAGAGAAAGATTTCAACAATTTGGGGTGGAAAACATATGAAATAGAAAGAATTCCACAATATTGACATACAGGGGGATGTTACAAAAACACATAAGAAATAGGATGAACATTGAACAAAGGAGGCAATAAAAATTACCGCTAGATAGAGGTATTGACACAAGGCATTGAATGACTGTTGAAAAGCCACAAATGAGAGAAGTACTCATGATTTGGAAATAGAGAAAAAAAGAGAACCCTCAAACGGTAGGGAAATTACAGCGGGGTAAAGAAGAAGAGATGGGCTCAAGTAGGAAACAGAGGGGGAAATAGATCAATGCCAGAGAAGATATAACATCTAATGGAATCTCGTGCACACTGAGACTGTGTTAATAAACATATCTTAAACTCCATGGTTTGTCATAAACATGGACTGTCTTAAAACTCTATGGATGCCCTAAAACCTCATGTACTGTTTGCACATGGCTCTCTTAGACTGCATTCATTAATAAAGTTTGTTTGGAACAAAGGTCATATTTAAAAGTTTTGTTAAAATAAATAAATCATAATTTCATTATTTTTTATTCTGCTAATGTGTAACATCTCAGTTGACATACTCCGACACTGCTGTGCCAAGGGATATATATATAGTAAATTTATGAAGGGTATGTGAAGACATATTTATTTACACAAGCAGTTAATTACCGACCACAATAAACACAATATTAAAATACATTTTGAAAATACTGGTCCATTTGTTCTTTCTAGTTTACAGTTCTTAAAGGGATACTTTCTCATTAACCCCTTAAGGACACATGACATGTGTGACATGTCATGATTCCCTTTTATTCCAGAAGTTTGGTCCTTAAGGGGTTAAAGTGGGCTTGGTGGAGTATCTCTGTGCTTCCTTTTTCAGGAACTGCATTATTTACATTTCAGGGTTAAGACAGTCATACTGACAACCACTAGAGGCTCTTCCACTGTACAAGTCGTTCACGTGACGTGGAAGTCCTATAGGAAAGCAATGATTCAATGATTTTCATTGGGAAAGTTTAAATATGTGGGCAGCTCCAATGCGCCTATATGAGGAGCATTAGACTGGACCACCCAGGAGGTGACAGAGCCGGGGGAGCAGAGATAAGCAGCACCAAAGGTACATATTTGTATTCCTATCCCTATAGTGTTCCTTTAATTAAAAGCACTACATATTTAAAAAAAAAATAATTAATCACACAGGAAAAATAACATTTCTGAGCTAGCATTTCTGATTCAGTTCTCTTCTATTCTCAACAATAACCGTTAATGAGTTTGTGTAAATAAGTGATGCTTATTTGCTGTTTAAATCACCTTTACAGCTCTTAGAAAGCTATTTACATACAAAACATACTTCTATTCAATATTCTAGATTGGGGCTTTTAAATCATAAACTTTAAGTAGCCCCCATCACTGCACATTAGAATGGAACACTGCTTCAGGTTAAAAGTGTAATTAGTATGTAATTTAAGATTCATGGTACCATTACATGTCACTAGGCAATATGCTAAGCCTTAGCCTGAACGCTGTGTGTTTTAATTTGTTTAGAGTTGATTTAATAAATCCCTAATGTAGTGCAACAATAACAATTTAGTCTGACACACTTCAAAACCATTAATTAAATCCACTCAAAGTGTGCGCACTTGTGTTTGACTTTGGCAACATGTTACTATCCTGCGTACTTGATCCATAAAGGCTGTTCAATGGTCTTGATTGGAACAACAAATCCAAATGTTAAGTGTTTATGAATGTATCACAGATTTATAACAAAATAGTTCTTCGCACCCTACACCGTCACATTATATGGTGGCAGTGCCCCTGATAAGATTAGGCTCCGGATCGATCACACTTGTCACATCAAGAAATTAAAATTAAGTCAATTTTTACTTGGTTTGTCGGAGATGTTGCAATAAAATTAATTCATTTTGCTTTGGCGTGGTTATATTTAGGCAAAAAGCCAAATAAATTAAAAATCAAAAACAGATACAAAGACCAAACATAGGCGGCAAGAAATCCATGTAAAAGGGTGATGATTTTATCCTATGTTCTAGGTCTCTCCCAAACATGGGTATTATTTTAGTTTCCAGGAATTATTTCATATCATTCTACATAACATTTAAACTCTTTAAGGATTGAGGCAACTCATGAACACAAACACAAATCAGAATTTGTGCTATATGATTCTTCCACAATTTCTCTTTAAGTGTACATCCATACATAATATATATATATATATATATATAGTATAGATATAATGGCACTCACCCTTGCTGATGTACTGAAGATCTTATGCCCTGGTGCTATCCCACGTTGAGATATATAATATATCAATAAAGAGGGTGCACTCTCCGGTCTTTTTAAATATTTCAGAGATATTTATTCCGTTACATATTGTAACACATTGATCGACGTTTCGACCCGTTCGGGTCTTCCTCAAGATCAAATACACATTAAAAAACAAGCTTTATATAAGGTAAGTGAAAATTGTACTCACCAATAGTGATTGTGTCCCGCCTATCCCTGTTCGAAACCCGGAAGTGTCCAACGGACACCACGTGATGACGTAGGTACGTGTGTGGTTGCTAAGAGACCCGTATCAACAATTATTGTAAAGCCGGCAGTGCAATATACCGGCTTGAAAAAGCCCTATATTAGAGAGTGTGACAGCTAACAACAAGTGATATGTATAGGGTATATTGTCTCTTAAACAGCATATATAAATGCTGTAGCTCTGTAGCACTATTTAATAGCATATAGGTGAATTATCGCCAATCGATAGATTGAGTGAAATTATATAAAGGAGAGTGCACCCTCTTTATTGATATATTATATATATATTATATATATATTATGTTTATTTGAAGAGCAGAAGAGCAGAAGAGCAGAAATTGCCTTTTTAATATCCTGTATGTATACAAAACACAACATAAAGTATGAATAAAATGTTTAAAAAAAATGAATGATATAAAAAACAAAAAATGCATTTTCACATTGTTGCTTATACATTTACATATTAATTGCAACTAAAGAAAAACAATTCAAAATAGATTCACATAATACTGATTGTTAAAGAAACTGTATAGATAAAAAAAACATATCTGGTTTCTCCCCACAAGCAGTAAACCTACTGTCACAAAATGTTTTTCCCTAAATAGTGCGGATAATATGCTTTAGAAGTACCTTTAATGATTTTTAATTTTATGAGATTTTCTGTTCCTCCTCTAATTGCATGTCATTTCCCCCTTTGCTTTTTTACTGCCTGCTGTATTTCAGCTAGACTTTTCACCAGTCTCCATGCTCCAATGATTCTCTATGAGAATCAGTAATGACACACCTTAGTAGGCATGCCAGAGCTTAGAGATGCTTAGAGCTCAACCTAAGTTACACTACAAATAATGCATTCAGACACTAGAACTTACATACCACATCACACACACACAAACATTTCCCCACCACATTAGGTAACATATAGTGTCATATGTTTATTGTGAATAGATGCAAAGAGACAGACAAAACACTTGTAGAACATTGTGTTATATCTATATCTATCTACATCTCTTTCTCTCTGTATATATATATATATATATATATATTAATTACACAAGATCCAGCGCACTCACCTATCCACTAGACAGCAACTTCAATAATCTAGGCAAAAATAATGGGGGTTTAGTTACATTATATGATCATACATTGCATAAGCCTGCCACAACCTCACTACCCTCTGGTAACCCCTTCCAGTTAATCAAGCTCCCTACCCACTTATAACCCCTTCCCCTTCAGCCCCTGTCAGATAACCTTACTACCCACTGTTAACCCCTACCCCTCCAACCCCTTTCAGCCAACCTCTCTATCCACTGTTAACCCATTCCCTACTGCACTCCTTAGTACAAAGTACACCATTGGAATGAAGGAGATACATGATGCCTGTCAGCTAGCTGTACTGGGACTGGCAAGGAAGTGGTTACCAGTGGGATGGGTGGATAACAGGGACTGGCAGGGAAGGGGTTAACAGTGGGTAGGGAGGTTGATTAACAGGGACTGGCAGGAAAGGGGTTAACAGTGGGTAGAGAGGTTTATTAACAGAGACTGGAGGGGAAGGGATTAACAGTGGGTAGGGAGGTTGATTAACAGGGCCTGGCAGGGAAGGGGTTAACAGTGGGTAGAGAGGTTTATTAACAGGGACTGGCAGGGAAGGGGTTAACAGTAGGTAGATAGGCTGGCTGACAGGGGCTGGAGAGGAAGGGGTTAATGGTGGGTAGTTAGGTTGGCTGAAAGGGGCTGGAGTGAAAGATGTTAACAGTGGGTATTGAGATTGCTGATAGGGCTGGAGGGGAAGGGGTTAACAGTGCATAGTGAGGTTGGCTGATGGGCTGGAGGGGAATTTATTACTTGTATTACAGGGAGGGGGGCACATATGGGGTGGCTAGGAACACGGGGTGAGGGGGAATATTAAAGAAAGGAGGAAAAGAAGGAGAACATTATATGGATACATTAACCTATGCAATAAAAAGAAACTAAAGAAAACCAGAAGTGAAGCCAAGAGAGTAACAAAAAAAACCTCTCTGCAGTGCAGTCTGTTCTGTGAGCATTTCTTACACTACTGAAGACATACCTCTATTTTCATTGGCTGCAAAAGGTATGTTTCTTTATGAGACTGGGAATCAGGAACATGTTGAAGTTTGAGAGGGGAGGTGGCTAAGGAGGCTGGGATACACTGCTGAAAACAGCAGAACATTTTACAGCACTGCAGGAAAACTACACAGAATTAAAAGAAAATAAACTAAGCAGATGTATTTGAGCTTATTAGCTTTAATTCAAACTTAACTCGTTTTTCGGAGTGTCCCTTTAAATGCCCATATTTCTAGGATCTAAATGAATTATTGGTAATTAATGCTAACCCTATACCAATTCACCCAGAATCCTACAAGAACACTACCCCTTAATTATATGCTAACACTAATATTTATCGTTCACCTACCATAATTTTGTGAGTTCTGTGTACTTGGAGATTGCAGCATGAAAGGGACATCTGCCCCTTACCCTGCATCTCCTGCATGCTTTTCCTGCTGTGATTGGTGCTGGGCAGCAGGCAAATGTGCTCATAGTCAAGAGGGGGGTATGCAGTGAGACCCTGTCAGTGTCTTTGTCTATGTTTTGGGGCAGGCGGAGTGGTCAGCTGCATTCACTTAAAGGGCTATATGCAGTGCTTACTTTGAGAGCTGCATATAACTCATCTGTTAGTCTGGGGTCCTAATGTCTTAAAGGGGTTAATAAATGAATATTTTTGTTATGTAAAGGAACACTATAGGGTCAAGAACACAGACATGTTTTCCTAACCCTCATGTTAAAAACACCACCTAGCCCCTCTGACCTCTCTTTTATCCCCTATATATAGTAAAATATTACTTGTATTCCTGCTTGGTTGACATCATCAGAAGTGGTGGTCTGAGCCAATCACAATGCTTTCCCATAGAATAGGCTGAGCTTGTCAAGGAGGCAGATCAGGGGAAGAGCCAGCACAAGTCAAACACAGCCCTGGCCAATCAGCATCTCCTCAGAGCGATGCATTGAATCAAGACATATCTAAGAAGAAAGTTCAGTGTCTCCATGCAGAGGGTGGAGACACTGAATGACAGTGCAGCACACTATGCAGCACTGCCGCAGGAAGCATCTCTAGTAGCCATATGAGTAGTGTCCAGTGGAGGTATCACTAGGCTGTAATGTAAACCCTGCCTTTTATCTGAAAACACAACATTGACTGCAAAAAGCCTTAAGGGAATGATTACACTTACCAGAACAAATACAATAAGCTGTAGTTGTTCTGATGACTATAGTGTCTCTTTGAAAATGGTTAGATTAGAAGTGAAACACATGCCTTTCTTCTTTATCTACTCAATTATGTTGTGCTTACAGGGAGTCATAATTAGTAAACATAAGTATATAGAACTCTTTTTTAGTCATTGAAAATTAATAATTGCATATTCAATTTTAGGTTGTAAAGATCACAACTTGTTCTCAGTTATTATAACAGCTCTTATGTTTTTTTTTCTCTTTTAATGAAATGTTTAGCTTTTGAAATAAAGATGAATAATTACATATACACCTCGTTCTGCTTCTAAACCGAAGGCACTATAGCCATTGTGCAAGTACAGCTCCAGCTGAGCAATTAGATACTAATTTCCAATATTCTAATGCGAAGGTATAGTAAGATCTGTTTTACCAATGGTCTGTGTCTGTGAGGATGAAACTCTAGGTGTTTGTGTCCTATAGTAGCCAATACGTACATTGTGACATTGTGATTGCTCTATAGCTTGTGTGGAATTGTGAAAACAGCAATTATTTGTAAACTTTTTGAAGACAGAAAAAAGGCTTTAATTCACATTTGCCATAGTTTGCAAGTGACAGGTCTGGAAAAGAATGAAAGTACATGGGGATAGGGAAAGGGCTAGCATGAGGTCATTCTAGTGATGTAATTTCTCTCCTAAATTAATTATGCATGATGCAAGTGCACCATGGTGGCAGACTGGAAAAGGTGATAAGCGATTGGGTATGAGGCAGCTCCTGATGCTGAAACGCCAGGAGTTGAGGAGGAAGATGTCCACACCCTCAAGGTACAGGTTCAAGTAAATAAATCACATCTTAACCTGCCTCCCCCTCAACCGCTGGCTACTAGACCCCCAGCGGCGATGTCACCTTCGGGAGCTTTGGCAATTGCCGCAAAGTCCCAAGACGGTTACAGTGCCACTTTAATCCTACCAGACTATTTTCATACTTACACTTCAACAGGACTCAACAGAAAGCATGAATACTCAAGATATGCGGATAACAGTTCGTAATGGGTAACAGTCAAGATACAATGGAAAATAATTAAGTATACTGAAAAATGTATCATACAGAAATAGCACAGTGGACTTATAAATATATATATAGTGGCCATGACAGCCACAATTAAGAGAACAAAAAAGATGCCTACTTATAAGATCACATTGAAGTACATTGTGTTCGCTTACTAAGGCACTTGATGTAATATTTGTAATTGTTTCTTAAAAGACACACTTAGTATCCTCACGCAGAATATTATATAATGAACAAGTAAAATTATTGGACCAATGACAAAGCCACACAATACGCTTTTTGTGAAAGTTTTGAAATAGTTACAGACATTTTGTGCTTTGTGTATAAACAACTTTTATATTAGTCAAACAATTCAAATATAACAGAGTGCTTACAAGCTCTTTTATATATATAAACAAAACCAAGAGGGCTGCACTCACCTGAACATGCATTCATTATAGGGTGCTGCTGGGGCCAAAATATACAAAATACACAATCCAGCGCACTCGTTTATTCACTAAACAATGATTTCAAATCTTAGAGATTGTAATAGGTTTATTTAAAAACACCTCACCTAGGCAAAAAATAATGGGGGTTTAGTTACATTATATGATCATATATTGCATAAGCCTGCCACAACATCAATGTACCCCATTCTTGGAAGGCCCTACTCTTGCAGCCTAATGCTTGCTCTTATGAGATTAATCCACTTACTTGGGAAATACTTCCTTACTGGGACTCTCTGCAAGCAGATTATGGTTTGCAAAATTAATATTTTGCTGTATATTCTAGAACTGCTATTGACCCACAAAGACAATGTTTTACTAGTGACAAGGGTCCTTCTTATGTTTATTATAATTTGTGTATCTTCCTGTTACTAACCATGATTTGTTGGATTCTAGATGGATTCTGATTGGCTAATAGATGGATTTGAGAAATTTCCCAAGTCAGCTATATTCCCAATTTGCCAGATTTTGGGTAGAATTGTTTGAAAACATGGTTTTCAATTCACCAATATTTACTATTAACAATATTTAAGACATAATAGTTGTGGCAAAAGTGTTGAGCAATATAATATATATATATATATATTTTTTTTTTTAAATCAGTTTTGGTGTAAATGTTACGATTCCCTGTTTAATTCCCAAATGTACATGGCTTTTTAAAATAATTCTGTGAGTAATAAAGCCTAAAAACCAATAGTTTAGATTTTTAATTCAGTGTAGCCAATGAAAAATGTTAAAGAATTCCAATATCCTATATTATTTTTTTTGGAATAACAGAATTTTATAATAAGACGTTCACTTTAAAAAAAAGTTTTAATCTACTTTACTCTTTGTAAATGGAGCAAATCTCATTTTACAACTATAATAATCAGCACTCCAGATGTTCTGGCATACATTTTCAATAAAGCTGTTTTTTAATAATGTTTATTTAATTTCTGAAGCACTTTATCCTGTGTTAACCCATCACGTTTGCTATAAGACTTTTGTTACAAGGATTTCCAAATCTACAGCTATAGATGTGCAATGCGGGCCCCCCGCTACCTGTATTCTGCAGGGGGGCCAGCACACTTCAAGTATACTGCCCAGATGCTCTGCTCTGTCTAAGTCTTGCGTGCACCGCGACAGAGCAGAGTAGCTGGGAATTATATTTCAAGTGTGCTGGGCCCCCTGCAGAATACAGGTAGCGGGAGGGCTGCACCATGCCACAGGACCTCCAGTCAATGTGCTCTGTCCCCTCTATGGCCACAGGTGAGATGCAGGGAGGGGGAAATAAAACATTACTATTAATGTAAGAAAAAAATACTGTAGGCTTTCCCCCCACATTATGCAGCCCCATATATTTACACACACTATACAGTAACATTTACACACACTATTCACTAACATTTACACAAACTATACAGTAACATTTACACAAACTATACACTAACATTTACACAAACTATACAGTAACATTTACACATACTATTCACTAACATTTACACATACACAAACTACTATTCACTAACATTTACACAAACTATACAGTAACATTTACACAAACTATACACTAACATTTACACAAACTATACAGTAACATTTACACATACTATTCACTAACATTTACACAAACTATACAGTAACATTTACACATACTATTCACTAACATTTACACAAACTATACAGTAACATTTACACAAACTATACACTAACATTTACACAAACTATACAGTAACATTTACACAAACTATACACTAACATTTACACAAACTATACAGTAACATTTACACATACTATACACTAACATTTACACAAACTATACAGTAACATTTACACAAACTATTCACTAACATTTACACAAACTATACAGTAACATTTACACAAACTATACACTAACATTTACACAAACTATACAGTAACATTTACACATACTATTCACTAACATTTACACATACTATTCACTAACATTTACACAAACTATACAGTAACATTTACACATACTATTCACTAACATTTACACAAACTATACAGTAACATTTACACAAACTATACACTAACATTTACACAAACTATACAGTAACATTACACAAACCACTAACATTTACACAAACTATACAGTAACATTTACACAAACTATACAGTAAAATTTACACAAACTATACACTAACATTTACACAAACTATACACTAACATTTACACAAACTATACAGTAACATTTACACAAACTATACACTAACATTTACACAAACTATACAGTAACATTTACACATACTATTCACTAACATTTACACAAACTATACACTAACATTTACACAAACTATACAGTAACATTTACACATACTATTCACTAACATTTACACAAACTATACAGTAACATTTACACAAACTATACACTAACATTTACACAAACTATACAGTAACATTTACACATACTATTCACTAACATTTACACAAACTATATACTAACATTTACACACACTATACAGTAACATTTACACAAACTATACACTAACATTTACACAAACTATACAGTAACATTTACACATACTATTCACTAACATTTACACAAACTATACAGTAACATTTACACAAACTATTCACTAACATTTACACAAACTATACAGTAACATTTACACATACTATTCACTAACATTTACACAAACTATACAGTAACATTTACACAAACTATACACTAACATTTACACAAACTATACAGTAACATTTACACATACTATTCACTAACATTTACACATACTATTCACTAACATTTACACAAACTATACAGTAACATTTACACATACTATTCACTAACATTTACGCAAACTATACAGTAACATTTACACAAACTATACACTAACATTTACACAAACTATACAGTAACATATACACAAACTATACACTAACATTTACACAAACTATACAGTAACATTTACACATACTATACACTAACATTTACACAAACTATACAGTAACATTTACACAAACTATACACTAACATTTACACAAACTATACAGTAACATTTACACATACTATTCACTAACATTTATACAAACTATGCAGTAACATTTGCACAAACTATACACTAACATTTACACAAACTATACACTAACATTTACACAAACTATACAGTAACATTTACACATACTATTCACTAACATTTACACAAACTATACAGTAACATTTACACAAACTATACAGTAACATTTACACATACTATTCACTAACATTTACACAAACTATACACTAACATTTACACAAACTATACAGTAACATTTACACATACTATTCACTAACATTTACACAAACTATACAGTAACATTTACACAAACTATACACTAACATTTACACAAACTATACAGTAACATTTACACATACTATTCACTAACATTTACACAAACTATACACTAACATTTACACAAACTATACAGTAACATTTACACATACTATTCACTAACATTTACACAAACTATACACTAACATTTACACATACTATTCACTAACATTTACACAAACTATACAGTAACATTTACACAAACTATACACTAACATTTACACATACTATTCACTAACATTTACACAAACTATACAGTAACATTTACACAAACTATATACTAACATTTACACAAACTATACAGTAACATTTACACATACTATACACTAACATTTACACAAACTATACAGTAACATTTACACAAACTATACACTAACATTTACACAAACTATACAGTAACATTTACACATACTATTCACTAACATTTACACAAACTATACAGTAACATTTACACAAACTATTCACTAACATTTACACAAACTATACAGTAACATTTACACATACTATTCACTAACATTTACACAAACTATACAGTAACATTTACACAAACTATACACTAACATTTACACAAACTATACAGTAACATTTACACATACTATTCACTAACATTTACACAAACTATATACTAACATTTACACACACTATACAGTAACATTTACACAAACTATACACTAACATTTACACAAACTATACAGTAACATTTACACATACTATTCACTAACATTTACACAAACTATACAGTAACATTTACACAAACTATTCACTAACATTTACACAAACTATACAGTAACATTTACACAAACTATACACTAACATTTACACAAACTATACAGTAACATTTACACATACTATTCACTAACATTTACACAAACTATACAGTAACATTTACACAAACTATACACTAACATTTACACAAACTATACACTAATATTTACACATACTATTCACTAACATTTACACAAACTATACACTAACATTTACACACACTACATCCTTACACAAACACACACTCTGCAGTCACTACACACACTGCATCCTTACACAAACACACACTCTGCAGTCACGGCACAAACACACACACACACTCTACAGTCACTACACACACAGTCTGCAGTCACTATACACACATTAAATACTTACACAAACACACTATGTAGTCACTATACACACACTACATCAACTACACAAAGACACACTCTGCATTCACTATACACACACTACATCCACACACTGTATTCACTAAACACTACATCCACTACACACACTCTGCATTTACTACACACACTACATCCTTACACAAACACACACTCTGCAGTCACTACACACACTACATCCACTACACACACAGTCTGCAGTCACTATACACACATTAAATACTTACACAAACACACACTATGTAGTCACTATACACACACTACATCGACTACACAAAAACACACTCAGCATTCACTATACACACACTACATCCACACACCATATTCACTAAACACTACATCCACTACACACACACTCTGCATTCACTATACACATCACATTTAATACACACAAACACTACATCCACTACACAAACACACACACACACACACCGCATCCACTTTACACACGAACTCTGCATCCACTACAAACATTCTACATCCACTATACACACACCAGAATCAGTACACACACTGCATCCCTGTGGGTGGACTCGGGTGGGGAGAGGGGGGGAGGGGCAGCACTTTGGGTGGACTCGGGTGTATACCAAAACTGCTTCTCTAAAGTTGTTTTGCTGCCTGTGGTATCCTTTTTTTAAATATTTTTTTTTATTTTTGTTGTGCACAGGGAAAAAATGTAAAGTAAACTTGGCATGCCAAGACAGCAATAACAAGTATGGCAAACAACAAAGTTACAAAATTAGGTGACATACGAAAATGCTGCACAATTTTACAATATTATGTGATGATGCTATGCTACATGTCTAAGCTTAAAAATGGTTTACTAGAGAATTATCATGCATGAATGTAGAAATTGTAAGGCAGCAGAGTATACCACCCCAAAAGGCGCCAGGTGCATAATAGGATAGATTGGAACAGAAAGGAATGCTTATATATCTGTGGTTTGCTACTGTGGGATTTTAAACAAAAAACTTCAAGCTTGGGAGCCAGACTAAATTAGAGATAATGTAAGCATGCAATGCTAAGAAACAACATATAGTGCTGATATATGAAGCATGAGGCTAATCTTTTCAGTAAGCCTATCACCATTATTGATATCCCACAGTCCCACATAGTGGTGCGCTGCAGGCCTGATTCTATAGGTTTCAAGCGAGTGTCCTGTGTCAGCAGCTGCTGCACTCTCTGCACACCATGCTTCCGTGTATTCCACTTAGCTGCCCTGGGGGTGGTCAGCGACGATGCGCCTTTGCACGCTGCCTTTGGCGCGCTGGACTAACGATGAAGTGTTTGGAACAGCATGGGACTCGTCAGGATGTGCCAGAAGATGCTAGACCAACCACAGGAGCAGGTAGGATCAGCTTCCTCATCAACTTCCACCAGAAGGCCTCAAAGAGGGCATTTATCTTGGCTTCAGCTTGGGACCTTTCTCCCTGATATATGAGGGTACATGTGGCCTCCGCCAGAGTGTGCCGCTTTTGGAATCGTCATGTGTCACAGCAGTGCCACATGCTCTCTGTGAACTGCAGGGACCCCTAGGGTGAGGACCGGGATCACCCCCGCCAGTCCAAAGGGAGCTAGCGGGGCATCAGCTCCATGGTGCTTCGAGCCGGCAAGCATCAGGCCAGAAGACCGGCCACCTCTCCCTACCGCAAGCATCAGTCCAGAAGACCGGCCACCTCTCCCTACCACTCAGTCGGCAAAGATCTCTGTCCAGACAGTGTCCGGTGACCACTGGATATAGGATGCTGAGGAGTCTCAAGGTACTCAAAGTACAGTATTTAATGCATGGGACTAAGTTGTTTAATGTTTTGGGAGCTCTAAGAAAGCACATTCAATTGCCATCCATTTCAGGCTGCACCCCACCTGTGGTATCCTTTTAAAGCTGTTGAGCATAGCTGCCTTAGAGAATTGTTCCACTTTGGTTATTTTGACATTAAATTTGAAATTCATTTTGAATTCACTGTAAATTCTCACTTTAGTTAATAATGCTGTCGTTTTGACATGTGCAGTGTAAGGCAGTTGCAAAATAAGACTTTACAAAATATCTGGTTTTAGTAAATAGCTTTCGTGCACCTTTCATTCGACCTGAATTATTCCACTCTTCCTTAACTGAGCTGAAATCTACTGAAGCTTTGTGCAACCCTTTATGTTTTGTCTATTTGAAACCAAAAATCACAACTAATGCAAACTGCTCACTTAAATATAATGTTTCAAATGCCTCACTGCTATAGAAATCTTATTATAAGCATTACCAGCTAGTGTTATTTTTTGTGGTTGTGTTATGCGATCCCCATGTTCTTTTCTGTAGAAGTTACAATAATACGTTTAAAAGTAAACAATGCCATTTAACAGTATGAGACGCTGTAGGTGAGATAATGTAACAGGCATTAAGAAAATTGCCAATATTCCAATGTCATACTATACACAATATCAACAAAATGACTTTCAGTTTTTCGATGACACATGCTCAGCTGTTTTTGTTTTGGGAACAATTCTTAGTAATGGCAATTAGAAAACGCAGAAAGAAAAAAAGAACATAACAGGTCTCTGAATACTAAGAAAAATAACAATAAAACAATAGGCTCAAATGTATTAAAATGTAATTTAACTTAAACAAAACCATAACGCTTTACAAAAAACACAAAAAGTATACTTTAAAAATTGAAAGCCCCATAATACTATATGCTTTAAAGAAGGGGGCACCAGTCGTGTTGATTATGAAGGTCGTTTTTTTAACCTCATGAAAAACTGGGATCTTCACACGTTGTGATTTTCCATTATTAACAGTGAATCACTTAGAGAGCTGTAGTTGACAATTAACCCCTTAAGGACGGAGTGAAATGTACACGTTGTGAACGAAACAAAATGTAAACAAAACCTGGCATTTGCCCTACATGTATGTCCAACCGTAATTCACCTCTTCCATAGTAAATACACCCACCCTTATTATATATCATTTTATTCAGGGGAAATAGGGCTTTCATTTAATATCAAATATTTAGCTATGAAACATAATTTAATATGAAAAAAATTGGAGAAAATAAGATTTTTTTTGATTTTTTTAGTTCTACATGACATTTTAACTGTCAATGTCTTAATACTGTTTGCTTTTACTGCAATAAAATATACATAATTGTATTCAGCAAAGTCTCACGTGTAAAACAGTACCCCCTATGTACAGGTTTTATGGCGTTTTGGGACGTTACAGGGTCAAATACAGCACGTTACATTTGAAATTGAAATTCGCCAGATTGGTTACGTTGCCTTTGGGACTTTATAGTAGCCCAGGAATGAAATTTACACCCATAATGCCATACCATTTGCAATAGTAGACAACCCAAGGTATTGCAAATGGGGTATGTCCAGTCTTTTTTAGTAGCCATTTGGTCACAAACACTGGCCAAAGTTAGCGTTAGTATTTGTTTGTGTGTGAAAAATGCAAAAAACGCCAATTTTGGCCAGTGTTTGTGACTAAGTGGCTACTAAAAAGACTGGACATACCCCGTTTGCAATACCTTGGGTTGTCTACTATTGCAAATGGTATGCCATCATAGGGGTAATTTTCATTCTTGGGCTACCATAGGGTCTCAAAGGCACCGTAACCAATCTGGCGAATTTTAATGTGAAAAAAATGAAACGCAAGTCTTATATTTGACGCTGTAACTTTTGAAAACACCATAAAACCTGTACATGAGGGGTACTGTTGTACTCGGGAGACTTCGCTGAACACAAATATTTGTGTTTCAAAACAGCAAAAAGTATCACAGCAATAATATCGTCCGTGTGTCATGAAAAATGCAAAAAACTGCACTTTTACTGGCGATATCATCGTTGTAATACATTTTACTGTTTTGAAACACTAATATTTGTGTTCAGCGAAGTCTCCCAAGTAGAACAGTACCCCCCATGTACAGGTTATGGTGTCTTGGAAAGTTATAGGGTTAAATATAGTGCTAGCAAATTAAATTCCCTTTACTTTCAGCATAGGTTGTCAGGCAGGTCCTGCTAATTGTAATTAATTAAGATACCTAATTATGTAAAAATATTACATAAATATATATGTAGAATTAATATATGTATATATATCCTTATGTGAATCTATATGTGTATATATATATAATTTTTAAAAAATATTTTTATTTATATATAGGTATATATATATATATATATAGTGATATATACATATATATTTATGTATGTAGATATATACATTATTTTGTTCTACGTGTATTCTGATAGAAATATATATATTAATATCCCAATACAGTTAGAACGAAATAACACACATCTATATATTTTGTAATATTTTTTTTTTTTTTTTTTTTAACGTATTTACATATTAAATTATTTTATATTATATATAAATATATATATAACAATAATTATATATATATTTAATCAGTATCAGTCTACGTGTAATTTGTTATTAATATATATATATATATATATATAAGTAAAATACACCTAGACAGTGTATGTGTGTGTATGTATATGTGTATATATATATTTTTTTTTTTACACTTTACTTTTTAATTAATTTATTTTAATTTTATTTTCAGCCAGCAGGGGGACCACCTGTCATTACAGGAAGCCCCCCTGCTGGCAATGCAGGAGGCAGCTACCCCCGGCCATGTGATTGTGGGGTCCTCTCAAGCACCTCACTCTCACATGGCCGGGGGGGCTTCCAGGGGGTCAGACGTGCCGCGGGGGGCTCCCTGGGAGTCCCCCCCACCGGGTAAGTAAAGAAAGACCGGAGGGCATACAATTA
The DNA here is from genome assembly GCA_933207985.1 of Pelobates cultripes. Classification (NCBI taxonomy): domain Eukaryota; kingdom Metazoa; phylum Chordata; class Amphibia; order Anura; family Pelobatidae; genus Pelobates; species Pelobates cultripes. The sequence continues at coordinate 33,686,092 of OW240918.1, read as the reverse complement.
CGCCCGGTGGTGTTTAGAGCAGCCTAAAATAGGGCGTAATTGTATGCCCTCTGGTCTTAAGGGTTTAAGCTTATACTGAAATAACTTGATGAGATAGTTACTACTCTAAACACTAAAACTCGTACTGCCTGCTGTAGTGCTTGTGGTGTAGTGGTTATGGTGACAAAAGTGCTCTGATGTGCTAGCGCTTAGCTTAATTCTCCTAAAGGTGAAGATGGGAAGCAGAGGCTGTGAAACCAAGTAAGTTGTCAAACCATACTAAAGCTGTTAAACCAGTTCTCATGCCTGAGAATTGAAGCCCTTCATCTAAAGAAGCAGGATGGGGGAACAATGGAGGCAGTCGGCTCAGGGAGCATGGAGGCGGCCGTCTGGTGGTCATGAAGGAGGCCGCCCTGGGATCATGGAGGTGGCCGACCTAGGCTATATTGAGGCGGCAGGCTGGGGCAGTGCACGAGGGAGCAGTAATCTACCTGCAGCTCCTCGCACTGTATAGTAATGCTGAGAGCCGGAATATGATGTCATTCTGACCCCGGCATCACTACAGGGAGCAGAGAGGAGCTGCAGTTAGATTGCTGGATGAGAGAGCAGCTCCATTGGACCTCAGTGAAAGATCCACTCAGCTCTTCCAAAGATAGAGGGGGAGAATGATTAAAATTAAAATGGAAAATGGAAAATATTTTGTGTGTGTGTGTTTGTATGTCAGTGTGTGTGTGTGTGTGTGTACGTCTGTGTGTGTGTCTTTGTCTGTGTGGGTGGGTGTCTCTGTCAGTGTGTGTGTGTGTGTGTCTCTGTCAGTGTGTGTATGTCTCTGTAAGTGTGTGTGTCTGTGAGAGTGTTTGTTTGTGTCTGTGTCTGTGTCAGAGAGTGTGTCTTTGAGTGTCTGTTTAGGTACCTGCCCTCCTCCGATCAATAAGAGAGATGTTTTTACTCATGTTTTCCCATTCCGTGCTGGTTTCACTGCAGGTTGTCTTGACTTCATGGCTGCGATAATCAATCTTTAAGATCTCAGCTAAAGAAAAGCATTGGGAGAATATTGTGCATGTTCTCTATGGGTAAGATTCAGCACCTCCATGCAGTGGGACACTGAACAAAGGTTCGTCTGAGTCCCTGTCACTAGAGGTGTTACTAAGCAGCAATGTAAACAGTGCCTTTTCCCTGAAAAGGCAGCCTTTACATTGAAAAGGCTACAGGGACAGACTATAGGCACCAGAACAACTACATTAAGCTGTAGTGGTTGTGGTGACTATAGTTCCTTTAAGAATTGTATATTTCTTGTAATTTAAACTTCGCTAGTTTTAAAAAAACTGACTCCTAACTTTATTTAGCTGGCTCTTATATTCCAAACAAATTTGTCAAGCACTATGTTAAACTACCTATCATGGGATGGAGCCAAGATGCTCCTGACACCATAACTACTACAGTGGGCTGTAATAGTTATTGTGCTTCAAGTGCTCCTTCTGCCGCGTATTCGGATTAGCACCTGCTCATCGCGGGGACAGATCATCGACCAAGGGCCAAGGGACATCAGTGCTGGGATAAGGTAAGTGAACAAAGGGTTTTTAACCTCTTATTCACCGGGGAGGGGGCACGAGGGAGCGGTGAGACAGGGGGCGCGATAGTGCCAGTTAATACAGCTTTGTATTTCTGGCACTAAACCGTTTACGATATTTGCAAATAAAGCATTGCAACTCACTTTTGAAACAGAATGTGGTAGAGATAACACATTAAAGAGAGAAAGAGAAAAAACACTAAAGAATGCAAAAGTAACTCTTCTGCAATAAATATTTGAGCTTTCATCCTTGTCTAGCTGCTGCAACGTCATTAAGAGATTACTCAATAATCCTGGTCATCCCATTACTTGTATGGGACTATCCTCTGTCCATACTCGCCTCCAACACTTCTCCAGGGCTGCACCATTCCTTCTCGGTTAGACTTTCATCCAGTCTCCACTCCTTCAAGAAATCTTTGAAAACACACTTCTCCAGGAAAGCATATCATTTAAACTGTTAGCGGGTTTTCATACCGCCCCCATGACTCCTCTCCTGCAACTGTCAAATATAACCTAAGTTCTCAATTAATACTTTTCCAGTAACCTATTGCATATACCCTTTGTGTCACTATACCCCACTCCCTCTAGAATGTAAGCTCATTGAGCAGGCCAATCAACCCATCTGTTCCTGTGCGTCCATTTGTCTGGTCACAATTATGTGTCTGTTAATAAAATAATAAAATAATAATAATAATAATAATGGGAGATATAGAGAGTATGTTCAGTAGTATCTCTTTCAAGTTATTAAGAAAATAACATTAGATACCATCAGTGTATTCTCTGCTAGTTAAATCAGTAGGGATTGTAGCCAAAGTGGGACAGTCTGTACATTATTCATGTATTATTTGGTCATATCAGATGTAGGAATAAAGGACTGGTCCACATTTTTTAAAGCAGCCCAGCATACATTCCTATTAAATTCTGGCTTTCACATTTTTTTGCGCTCCATCTTACGCAAGAGAGCTTAGTGCTTTAAACTATAATGCTTATTTTGAGTACACTATATTCAGGGAGTTTCACAATTCACACTGATGACAATGCTGAGCATTTTAGAAATTGCCCCAATTATATGTTTAAGCACTAACGTAAATCAGAAGGTTTTATCTAGGCAACCAGACTGAGATGACATGTCACAAAGTTTTAAAGATTGAGCTTAATGGTATTTATTCTTGCAATTCAGTAAAAGAGATATAGAGTGGCAAGAGTCGGAATTAAGTTAAAACAGATCTGCTGGCCTAGTGAAAGGGGCATTCATTATCAGGATGAGAATATCATTTTTCTCCCTCTTTATAAATCACTGGTAAGACCACATCAGAGGGGATATAATAACATTATACAAATATATTCAGGGTCATTACAAAACATTGTCTGGAAATCTATTCATAAGCAGGACTATACATAGGACACGATGTCACCCGATTAGACTGGAAGAAATGAGATTTAGTCTAAGGCAAAGGAAAGGTTATTTTACAGTAATAAAAATAAGGATGTGGAATGTTGTGCCTGAAGAAGTGGTTTTATCAGAGTCTGTACAGATGTTTAAACTGCAACTGGATGCATACTTGCAAAAACATAATATTCAGGGATATCATTTTTAATTTGTGGGGTAATAGCTTTTTGATCCAAGGATAAATCTGACTGCCATTTTGGGATTAAGAAGGATTTTTTATGAGTTTGTTGCAAAATTGGAAGTGCTTCAAATTGGGTAAAAACAGAAAGGCTGAACTTGATGGACACATGTCTCTTTCCAGCCAAAGTAACTTTTTAACTATGTAACATGGCATAACACTCAGTAACACAAAATTCAAACTAATGCATGATAAAAAACCAAACTTGCAGGTTCATATCAATATGGATATATTTTGATGCACAGAAGAATTTATGTTATTGTTCATCACTAGTCCAGACAGAGCTTTGGACTGGAGCTTCGGATTGGGTTGGGTTCGGTTTTGAGCCAACCTGAAAGCTACAGTGACTACACAATGACTAACAGGGTTATGCAATAAAAATAAAATTATAAGGGAATTTCAAATTTAAGATTAAATTTCAAAATTAGCAAATTTCTAATTAGCAATGCTTCCAGTTCAGCTACTTTGGCCTTAAATTTACGTAGAATTCTTATTTTAATGATTTACCAAGTAAAATGTGTCCAAGCTTATTTTGCTGAGTAAATTATGAGCTATTCACCTAACATTCCAGTAGCTTTATATTTTGTCTAGTTCTGTATTAGTGAATAACATGCAGCCTGGTTAAAAAAAAAATCCACCTAAATTAGTTTGACAACTCAATGTTTAGTAGAGAAACCCTATGGACCCTTATCAATAGTGAATAAATTTGACCAATGCGCCATGCTAAGTGATGTTTGTTGGAAACTAATTACATTATAGATTGCTTATCGATCTTAATTCAATTTAACAATGTGGCTTTAAAATGCAAGATTGAAACAAGAATGCATCCTCTGTGTGTTATATCATTTTGTTATTTTGATTTCTTTCTTGTCCCTTTCTCGCTAGCTCATTATTTTTAAGTGATCTACTTGTTTAGGTTTCTATTTTGGCAGTCAATAGTGTATTGTAGAAGACTCAGTATCTTTGAATTGTGATATCCGTCAATAAATAATCATGCGATTTCATAGATATTTCAAATCTGGACCCAGAAAGTCAAAGGGAGTCAGCATGTAAAGGGTACATTTTGAATCAAGCACAATTTAATTAAACTTGATTTGAAAAAGGTTTGTCAGTGAAGAAAATCATGATTATTTCAGGGGCCTCTGAACAGTCTTGGGTCTTGCCTAGTGTGGTAGATCCCCGTTTCTATTGATCTGGTGTTGAGTGCCTATTCCTGTGCTGCTAGGATCAGTGCCTCGGTGCTGTCTTTCAGTTCTGTGTTTTCCAACTCCTGATAGGATTTTTATTGTGAGCCACATCAACTATCTACTAGTGGTACACCCAATGGAAAGATTTATCTTGCCATGGAACCTCCTCTCTGTTTCATCCAGGACTGTTGCCTTGACACTAATCAGGCCCGACCTCCTTCCTTCCCTGCTGGTGTACAGTCTGTGGGCACTGGATTTCAGGTGGAATCCTCCATTCATAGTGAGTAGTTTCTGGGTTTTGACATCCATGGTGACCAGCTCTTCTCTTGGCCAGTTTAATATTCTAGCTCTGTAACTGATGACTGGTAGGACATATGTGTTGATGGCTTGGATCTTGTTCTTACCATTAAGCCTGGACCCCAGGACATATCTGACTCAATGAATGTACTTGGATATTGCTATCCTCCTTGCCTCTTCTACAAAGTTGCCATGTGTTTGTGATAGCCACAGGTCCTTGTAGTTGTTCTATACATCTCCTATTTGACATCATCCGCCCACATTTATCCAGTCCGAACATGCAAGTGTCACAACTGTAATTATATATATATATATATATATATATATATACATACATTTGCTAAACTTACTTGCATATGCCCACCCAGAATTCCTTGCAGTAGTAACAGCACTGCAAATGTGAAATTTATGTGGGAAAAGCAAGTCTTATGGCTTAACTGGTATGTGCAGATCTGTGATTAACAATGTATTGACTATCCATTGACTTCAGGTGGAACGGGTTTTGAATCACTTTTTCCCCCACCATAACTCGATTGGTTTGAGCTCTGCAAGAAACGCCAAGCCTCAATAGCAAGCCACTAACCAACCTCATTCTAATGAGTTGCATTAACAACAAAACAGCTGTCCATGAGTTGTGATCTGGCTTTGCACCTCTTGAGTTGTTTTTCAAAGCTGTTGTATACTGCAGACATAAACTCCAAGGAATCCATGTATAACGTGGAAAAATGAGGCAAAAAGGTGGTTCTTTGTTGAACTCATTTGCAAATGCCTACCCAGAATCCCTTGCTTTAGTAACTCTCTGCAAATGTGAGATTCTTTGTGGAAAAAGCAGGTCTTATGGCTTGACTGGTGTGTGCAGTTCTGTGTTTAACAAAATATTTATGTATACATATTTTTTAATAAAGGGGTATGCTGGCCCTTTAATACATATATTAATGTCCAGAGTGTAAAATATTTGAAAGCCGATATAATCTGAAACACAGAACAGTGGTGGTACTTACCTTGCCACTGCAGATGCTTTCAGCTTGCTAATCATTATAAGAAATGTATTTTATGAATATTTGTAGTGATAGGGTTTACCATCACAGGTCGGAAATATATTCATTTATTTGAATGAAAACTGTTATTTCTCTGCATTGGAAACAGCAGTAATAAAGACAAACTTTCAAGTTTGTTCAAATAAATTTCAGTTTAATGAACCATAAATTATGAATACTAAGATGAAATTACTTTAGGCATGTTTATGATTTTATGTATTTAAAAAATACAAACAAATAATACAAATAACTTTGAATCTTAAGTAACTTTGGAAAAACGAATGTCATTGCACATATTTAAGCATTCGAATGATATATGAGTTTAAGGAAGATGTAAGTTATCATACATACTGCCTTCTCAGCAAACATGGAGCGTAACTTGGCATTAAAGGAACCCTCCATCTTGGACATGTCTAAATATATATTTTTTAATGCATTCTGTATTTAAAAATGCTAATTACATAAGTGGAAAATATTGAAGTACATATAATGACATTTCGTTTCCTACATTTGCTGCAAATTACCAGGCTATACAGCTTCTGCACTGAACTCTCAGGACAATTAGTCAGCTCACTTAAAGAGGCACTACAAGGACAATAACCCTTACACAGGGGTTCAATATAGCAGTTATGGTGTTTGGAGGGCTCTGGCACCATCCAAGGTAAGTATTCAACAGTTTTAAAAGTAGTCAGTTATCTAAACTGGGCTCCATTGGGCACCCGCACCCACCAGTTCTGGAGCTAAAGCCTCCTGTGCAATCACAGCTAATGCGTGCCTTGCTCCACCAGTTAGTTCACTGCAGTAGCTTCCAAGGGCAAAGAACGTGCAACAGATAGGAAGAGGTAAGTTGTCAAAATTGTTGCATAATGCTGCTTGACATTGCACAGGGAGTGAAAGGTCCTTATCAGGAGGTGGATTCCAGGTACGTTTTATATTTAGTTTTACAAGGTTTATCATCAGAGATAGGGGGATGGGAGGGGGGTACAGGAGCAAGTGTCCAAAAGGATATTAGAAATAAAAAATCAGAGCTTTAGGAAAAGGGTTAGAGTAACTCTTTAAAAGTCTCCAGTCCTTGCAGGGCCAACAAGGAGTTATATACAAAATGTTTAACTGAATCTGGATAAAATATGAAAAATACCCTTAGTTTTATTTTCAAGGTCAAGAGAGGCCTTCTCACCTCCTCCTACCAAAGTATTTTTTATCTGTGTTCTGTTCACATTGTGCATGTGTTTTATAATCTTTACCTAAAAGGCCCTGACAATCTGATTTTGTCAGAGGACTACAAAACTGTGCTGAAAAGCAATTCGGATATTAATAACTCTCATTAAATTTGTGTACAGCTGAGACAAGTCAGTGTTCTGCAACTGCATATTAATCAATGCCCGAAACTGATGTAATATCCAACAATAGCCAGAGGCATCCTCTCATTAGCAAAGACTGTGCCATCCAATTTCTGCTCTCTCATAGTCTCAAGAGCTGGAGTTAGCAGAGAAATGTTTTTTTGGGTGAAGGGAAAATTAATTTTACTGGCCCACATATTAGGCTACTTTTAGACAGCATAGTTCCACTGTGCACAAATGCAAACATGTAAAATGGAATTGTCAACTCACAAAGAATCCTTTTAGGAATTACATTGGAACAGAGTCTAAAAGTCTAAGAACGTTCTCAGGGAGCATTGCTATTATCTAGGAGTCATCCCATTGTACAGCTTAACAGAATTTACTGGCACTTTATAAATAATAAAATAATAATAGAGTCTACATTTGTCTTCTTCAAGTTCTACACAAATGTAGTCCCAGTTTTGACCCTTCAGTGAAACTTTGACACTGAATGTGCTTGAAAACTATAAGAATGTTACCGTCTAATACAGTGGTTCTCAAACCAGTCCTCATGGCCCACCAACAGTCCAGGTTTTATGTATTTCCCTGTTTTATTCCAATGGAGATACTAACAAAACCTGGACTGTTGGTGGGTCTTGAGGACTGGTTTGAGAACCACTGGTCTAATGGACGGTTTGGATCACAGTATTAAGTCCTAAAGGTAAACTGCCAATTCTCATGTTTTGCCAGTTCAGAGAGGTATTTTCAACATATACCTACTACAGCTTACCTAATTACAACAGAACATGGCAGCTAGTTATAATTCACAAAAAACCCTTTCCATTGAATATGCCACTTATTGTATAGTTCCAACGGAAGTTTAATGTCATAGTAGTGGATAATAAGGACTTTGTGTCTCTGTGCTATTAGATTGTGAGTCAATGTTTATAGGACAGTAAAGCCATGACAGTCTCAGAGGTTCAATAAGACAATAAGCCAACGCTGCACGGGGATATAGGTATTGCAACAATAAGCACTATCTCTGTTTTAATGGATATATACCTTTTTTGGTTTTTTTTACTGCTTTTCTCAGGTCTTTTATTTTTGTGTTTAACCTACTTTAAGAAAGGCACTTTTGAATCTTAATATAGACCGATGTCACCTACAGGTGTATTTAGTTGGGTCAATTAACTGATGATTTATTTTAGTTTTTATTCTGATATTGTATATCCATAATGTCTAGATTGGGATACCAGTTATCACATTTTGAAAAAAATCGCAATAGAATGATAAAGATAGATTATTTATTCAGGATTCTTTAATAGAGAGGCCCATGCCAGCATCATTTGAAGCAGTCTTGGACAATTTAGCATTCCACATACTGCTCTGGAAGAAGATAATGAGAGCAGGGGGAAAAGAGATTGAGTTGCACCTCAGTGACCCTCTGAAAGCTAATCGTAAGCTAAATGTAGGTATTCCTTCCTAAAAAAAAAAGGTTTCTCAGTGTTCCATTAGCAGTAAAGCCACTTAGAAAATACTGTTATATCATTACAGAATACCACTGATGATAAGCTTTATCTAACTCAACCTCTGCATCATCCACAAGGTTCAATGTAATTAAAAAATGGCTTTCTTTAACCCAACCTCTGCATCATCCACCAGCTTCAAAGAATTTAACAAATGGTTTACCATATTTGGCAGTAATAGAACTGAAATGCCTTCCTATTAAACAGACAAGCTGGCTTAGTTCTTTTTAATGACCACAATAAAATAATTAGAAATCTTTTTATATTAGTCTTCAAGTTCTTCAATGTAACTCTTATCAAACAAAAGCAGGGATTTGATGTTCGATTTACAGAAAATAAGCATACATATTAGTGAGCCATAGCACAGTGTACTAAGAATTTTTTTTAAAACATTAAAAAGCAATTTAGGCCGTGTATTATTACAGTTCCCTCTTACAGATTGAATATACTAGTAATGCCAAAGTACCTGATTTGTGACAATTTTAGCGAGGAAAGAAGACTGATAGAGCATGAGAAATAGATTCACATTTAGGTATTAAAGCCAAGAATGAAAAGTGCAGTTATTAAATGACAAATATTAAATATTGCTGCAAATTTTAAATACAGAAAGAATAAATGCCGAAAACACACTTTTTTAACTGCATTTAAGGTGATGACACTGTATTAAATGGATTCTGATTTTCTTTTTTAGTTTAACCCCTTAAGGACACATGACATGTATGACATGCCATGATTCCCTTTTGTTCCAGAAGTTTGGTCCTTAAGGGGTTAAATTTGCCTCTATGTAGCTAGATCTAGATCAGCGGGTCCCATGTTTTTAATTGAGCCTAGATATGTCTGAGCTGGTATAAGAGTATAACCTTTATATCCTGCCTGGTGTTTGTTTCCAAAAGCCCTGTGTGACGGATCGCTATAACCATGAATTATCATTCCCTTTTTCTGCATTAAACTATGTGCTCAGGACATTGCATTCCCCTGTATTTTGTTTCTCCCTGTCATTCCCTTACCGAACCAGAAGTGTGCCACCTATTAACATTATGTACTCAGTACACTTTGAACTCCCGAACACTCGAAACGGCTCGAAGTGAGTCAAAGTGGTCGCCATTTGAATATGTGGCGGTGGCCATCTTAAGCCGCGAGCACCATGAGCGATGTTTGGTCGTTGAGTGCATGGAACTCATATAGGACACTCGAAGGCGCAAACCCTGCTAAACATTCACCTTTGATGGATGTTCAACTATTCGAACCGGAGTTGAACGACGTTTGGTGAAAATAAACTCCTGAACAAGGGATATAACCTAAAACTACTTCCGAAGCTGTACGTAAAATAATTTGGGTTTTACTTCGAATTTCCAAAGTAGACCGGTCAAAATGTGACTTCCAGGAAATTCCTGAACCCCTGAACTGATCTGGGTAATTTTTGGATATGTTGCTCACCCAGATCAGGGCTATAAGAGGTGTGTCATTTGTGACGATATTATGTCTTTTGGGGTACTTTTGAGGAAAATATGTGTTTTTTCTGCCTGGAGCTAATTGGGTTAATACAGTATGTGACTCAATTATCTCCCAGGCAGAGGGGAGGGATTGTATGCCCTGTGTGGGAGTGCCTTACATTTTTACTCTGTTATTATTGGTTTACAAGTTTGTGTAACTGTCCCCAAACAAGGTCCATGTGGGTGTAACCCTTGTTTGGGGACTTGCATAAAAGGCCAGTGTGGCTACCATTAAACCAGACCTGCTTTACCCTTAACACAGAGCCTTGCCTCGTGTTTGTAGGGACCTGCTATACAAGCTATAACCACTAGCTATTATAAGAGCTTCACAAGAGCTATACCTACTCTTCGCTACTTGGATGGATGGTTGGGAATACTGCAGCGCTCTCTACTCTATTCTTTCTTTCCATTGTGTCTGCTTGTCAAGCTTGGTTTATTTTAAAGTGTTACTCCAACCAAAAACAGTGCCACCATGGGTCATTTGTCACCCGCATGCTATGCCTGTGCACAGGATAACATTTAATAACTTTAATTACGCTGTTGGAGGTGGAGATACACTGGCAGCAAATTTCATTAAATCTGCAGTGCAGCATATTTTAGTTAAACGCTGCACATACAGACTTTAAGTACCATGGCCACTTCAAATCACCAAAGTGATCAAGGTGCTTGGAGTCACCCTTTATTCTGTTTCAGCTCCATCTCCTTGCCTGTGAGTCTGTGTCACATCACTGATGTAAGAATTATATCTTCACTCAAATTCCCTGCCTTCAGTTTTGGAACATGGTCAAGTAATCCAGAGAGATGGTCCCTGGCTACAGCTCTGCTCCATCTGAGGGAGATCATCACTACTGATAATCTCCCAGTCAATCCAATTCTTCTCATAGAGAAGCACTGAAACCAATGTTTTAATTGTCTAATTGCCGTGGCAGTTGTCCTACTGAACCTGCAAAGTTTCTCCTACAGAAGCACTGAAACCAATGCTTTAAATGCCAAGGCTATTGTTGTACAGCGCCTACAATGCTCCTCCTGTAGAAGCATTGAAACAAATGTTTTCTCTGCAAAGCCCTCACTTAAGCTTTGTGCCATAGTACAAAGTAGTGAAGAAGAACACATTCCCCGTGGTCTGATATCCAGCACCTTTATAAAAAGTACCGATATCTCTTAAACTTGGCACTTTTAAAAAATATAAAGAAGAGACACTCTCGTAACCATCTAAAACTCTTTAGAAAGATAAAGTAATCTTAGGGGCTTGGAGTATTTCTTTCATTTCTATGACCCAAGGTCTGTCTCGTAGTATCTCCATTCTAAGATCTGCCTTTCATAACTAGATACTCACAAATTTTTGTGCTAACTGCAAATTTATGTGTTCTAGAGTTTCTGTAATTTTCTATGGGCCGACTATAAAGTAACTGACACCTGTCAGCCAATCTTTGCCTGCCTGAGCAATATGTGAAATGTAAAGCCATAATGAACATAATCGCTCACAGTGAAAAAAATATAGAAAGCCATAGCTTTCAGTATTTCATACTGTATTTCATAGTATATTCAGTTTATTAAAAAATATGTTTTTTTGGTTTTTGGCAACAGAAGCCCCTGACAAAGTCTGTTTCTCTCTTTTTTCCCCCATAACATGCCCTGAAAGGAAAAAAAGAAGAAATAGGTTTTACCCTTTTTTTGATACATTTCGCCTCAACATATTAGTGTTCATGTTATCTGCACTATTTGTGGTCCCTATTTGTTTTTTATTACTGTAGGTTATATTTTCCTATTTGTGTATTTTGAAGACATTGATGAATCTTCTTATAATCCTACTTTGTATACAAAGGGTACATTTTATTTTACTATTTTATTGTCAAACCACTGGTGTCCACCTTGGGGTATTATATATTGTATGTTGGTTGATAGCAGAAGGTTTACATCAGAAACCCTAATCCTGATTCATAAAATATATTGCACATCTCAACCACAATTTACGGAATGTTTTGCATACACTAAATTTACTCCGTAAGACACCCGGTTGTAGTTGACTAAAGATTAACATAACAAAGCATGTGTCAATTTCATAAACATCATTTGAGGCGCAGACCATCGTACATGTGTATTAGATGCAATCTGTGCCTGCAGAGTGCGAATCAGCAGAAAGAGGAATGATTACACAGATCCACATACACCCTGGAGAGTTTTGTGTTCATGAAACAGGTTTTATCCAATAAAAACCTCCTGCCATCAAATAATATTTTCCGAGTTATACGGAGTCTACTGCAGAATGAATTACCCAGCAGGTATATCACAAGGTCATAGGTGTTAATTAAGGTAGTGAATAAAAGCAAATTTTCACTATATTATCCGAAACATGTAAGCATTCACCATCTACATTTTTAAGTAAATCATGTGAGTTACATTTGGCTCTAACATTTTTACAAATGGGAGTTTGTGCTGTTGTTTTCGTTAAATGAATGGGCTGTTAAATAGAAGGAATGGAAGTCAGAGACATTGTTAGATGGATAGATTGATTAAAGGATAGGTGTGAAAATGAAAAAAAGAGACTAAATCACCTTAGATTTGGGTAGGCATTGGGACACATAGGGCTCCACACAAGTAGCTGGGTGTAGCTTTAAACTAGACTATGGAACTGATCTTGTTCTGATAGGTGTGGTGTATCTAATGCAGTTACATATGGTTGTATCACTCACTCACTAACTCACAACAATACAGAATCAATTACTGTAAGAGTTGTCCTGGCCTCAGTTTTGTAGATCTACATAAAGTGTATTTAATCTTTTATAGTTTGGCTTCTACTATCGGTCTTGCTCCCTCAATATCCAGTTCCTTGACCCCTGGCGAAGTTTGGTTGACTACAAACACCATCTGCCTGCCCTTACGTTGGTCATTCCTGACTACAGTTTATATTGTCATCCCATGTGGTAGTTTGCTTCAGACAAATCCCAAGCTGCTATCTATTACCTGCCTGAGAGGTCTGTTCCCATAGATGCTCTTACAATAAGTGTATGGACGCATGGACACAGTGTTAGATGGACAGACAGAGGGAATGATTGATGAATACACAATTAGACAGATTATGAATGGATGGGTAAACAGATGGGTAGGAAGACGAACAGATAGATGGATGGGTAAGTAGATAAACCACTAACATCTTTTGAGTTAAAAGTGACAATGCTCAATGTTTAGTGTTTCCTTGTTATCAACAAATGCTTTCTTATATTGTTTTGCTAGAATTGTTAATGTGTGTATCTAAACAAACATTTGACATGACATCTACAGCTAAGTAAATAGAAACCAAGAAGGAGTGTCTCACAGAAGAGGGCACCCATCTAACATGCCCTCGCTGTGTGAGTATATATATATATACGAAGACTCTTTTTGGAATTTAAAATCCTTATATTTTTTTTTCAAGCAGTTGATGGGAAATTAGAGAATTAAAAAAGAAATATTGCAGATAAAAACAAGATTACCCTATAGAACAAAAAGTGGACTTATATATCTAAAGTGCATTAATCTTTCCTGCGGCCTTGTAATGATTACTTACGTGCCCCCGGCACACACGCGGGGATCTACATCCCAATTGCTTCTCTAACTAGGACTTCGGAGATTCTGGTGCCGGACGCTTCAGCACTGACTTGTTTTATGACACAATGCATGCATGTCGACGCCATTACGTCAATTTCATTTTCACCGCCCCCTAATGTTTTGGGGTCGTGGTTTTAAAGCAAAAGCGCTCTTCTATAAATAATTAGAAATTATTTCACTCAGCAGGGAATGGCTCTGTTTTGTATCTATTTGATGTTTCAGAATAGCATTTATTTCCTGCTATTTTTGGATATTGAAAAATAAATTGTAAATTTTACATCAAAATAGCTAAACAGGAAATAATATTTACATATATATCGCTATATTTTCAGCTCAGCTTCAGCTTTGCAGTTTCCTTGTCGCGTTTAGACAATTCCATGTTTAGTGAATAAGTTCCAATAAGTTATACTACAATTTTATTCCTGCTGTATCTGTTATAGACTATTTTGGGAACATTTTCGAAACGTGATGGAGATAAAAGACAAGGTGTTCAAACCCAGACCTGCTGAAAGTACAGGACACAATTTATTCTTGCTGTGGATGAATTATTGAAATTCAGAGTGGCATATCTGACCTGGTTTAAGATGTCTAAGAAAAGAAAGCTATGCTTTATCAAAGCACCCTGCGCATTTCACAAGAACATCAATCAAAAGACCAGCAGACACTCTGCCACTCACCACCTCTATTTTAAAATATAGATGGTTTTAAACACCGCAAATATTAAGGAACAACTGAAGAAGTAAGATTAAAAAAAACAGATCTGTTGATATGTTAAGAATACAGGACAGTTTTCTTATAAATGTTATAACACGCGTCACCAATCCTTCCAACGTATCGGCAACACTTCTGCTGCCACACAGCCATTCATTTATTGGCTGAGAGAGTCAACTGAGCTCAGGGCTCAGCTCATTAGCTATGAGTATTCCAGCTGACACTCCAGCCAACGAGATAACCCTGCATCGTAGGGCTTAGTCCAGGAGAGTTAATGGAAGCTCCTAAGCAGGAGCTTTCTGCTCTCCAAGATGCCAAGAGAAGACAGAGAGGAGCACCCTACAGACTCCAGGTGTGAAGTGAAACCATCTGAAACAGTTTGACTACTCTCAATATGGGGGTGCCAAGGCACCATAACAAGTGCAGTGCACTATAGTGATTATGGTGATTGAGTGTTTCTTTACGTCTCCAATAACAATTAATGGCTCACATTTGCTCCATATGAGTATGGAGGTGACAAGACATCATAAGAATACACAACACTAAAACATGCGAATCTAGTTCACAAGGCATGCACAGTTACAATGCTTTTGCTTTCAGGGTCAAAACTGACCTACAGACTGTTACTATTTACTGGTAACTTTCGTCTTGTAACCTACAAAATGTATCTGCATAACCCTGTTTGTATCGTGGTGTGACTGTGTAGCTTGTCTGACATTAGAATATGTTGGGTTTTGTCATAGCTAGTTGGGGTGGAAAACCTGTCTAGGCTGATCGCGACGCTAATGTTCTCTGTAATATAGAAATTGCTCCCTCCAGATTGTTAATAAATGAAGGAAGAAAATAAAAAAATATTCTTTGCATTAAAAAATAAATAAATAAATAAAACCTGTATTTTATTTGACTTTGTAAAACTCTATACCACTACCTTTATGTTGTATAAATTTACTCCTTGCAAACAAAATATTTACACATTATAATCACTTTGCAATCCATGCTCTTTGTGTATACGTATGTACACAACAACTAGGAAAAGGGAAATTTACCTGAATTTGAGAACTGTTTCTAAATGTAGCTATTTTGACCTAAAATTTCCAATTCCTGCCGATTTCCTACCCAGTAAAGTTTATAAAAGGTCAAATTTTAAGAGGTTTAAGGAACACTATACTGTTAGGAATACAACATTGTATTGCTAACACTATAGTGTCGCTCTGCCTGCATGGTCCCCCAACCCCATTCATAAAAGGGTTAAAAGCCCTTTCTATCAATTACCTGATTCCAGAGCCAAGGTTTCTCGGTGCTGACTTGGTCTCCTCCTCCCGTGCTGTCACGGCTTTGGGGGAACCTAATGCACATGCTCGAATCACTGCATTCCTTTGAGGATGTTCAAGATGATGGATACCCTTATGCAAAGCGTGAGGACGTCCAGCGTCGTTTGACAGAGTTAAGCTCCGTATCAATGCAGGAAGCGCCTCTGGTGGCTGTGTGGTAGGCAGCCACTAGAGGCAGTCTTAACCCAGCAATACAAACTGCCGTTTTTTCTTGCAGGGTTAAGGCGACAGGGAAACTGCGCCCAGACTACTTCAATGAGATGAAGTGGTTTGGGTGCCTATTGTGTCCATTTAACTATAGATGGAAAGGGCATTTTATAGTTAAAGTTATACGATGATATACAGTCTAGTTCTAGTCCATAGAAAATAATTCTTTCCCATACTTTCATTTACTGTTTTCTCCAAAATTCAGGGCAACATGAACCAGTGAAATACAAAAGAAGGCATCCTCTATCAAAGTTATTCACTAAAGTGTGAATTCCCAGGAATTCAGATTGAACTGGATTGGGGTTATTCCGAAACCCAATTTAGTTATGAAACTAAAAGTCATAGTGAATTAAATCTAAATGGCAAAACTAAGGCTAAATGGTTCATGGGGGAAAATGATCCAACTCAGTCAGAACAGATTTTATCCTCACTTTGGCCAATTAGATTTAACTTGCTACAATGTTGCACTGTGTGTCATGGTTGTGCTAGGACAGAAGTTGATTGTAATACTATTTGCTGAATCTGTAGTATATATCTAAAATAACAGAGTATAACATTAAAATAAGATTAAAACAAATTATGAATTTTCAGATTAATTCAATTTAACATTTTCAAATAAATATTTGTTTCCCTTATAAAATGCTGACTCAAGGTACACTGTTGGTTTGAATTTATAGGCCCTACTATAACCCCCTTCATGACGAATGAATTGCAAGGTATGGACCTCACTACAAAAAAAGGATTATGAGGGTAGGAGTCAAGTTGCTACAGGCTGGAAACATCTGGCACTCCGGCATCATCTGACTAAAATGCACATCATGCAGAAATACTACAAGGACTCGTTCTGCCAGTCTGAAACAAAAGATGTTTAATTTTCAAACATTCTACATAAAGTATGAGTGCTGATATGCGCAGCATTAGCACAGCATTCCTTAATTTGAGTTATATGGGGGACATGAGGCTGTCAACGAAAACTAACCGGTATAGAAATAAACCCAATACAATAGAAACCTTTGTTCTTTTAACAAGCACGCTGCCAAAAGTCAGTGAATGGGTTAATAAATTGAACTACCTTTTGCACTTACAGATCAGCATCAATGGATGTGTAGGACTGACCTCTGTTACACCCTGTGCTGTTTAGGGCTCCCAAGCAAATCTCTCCTCCTACTGACAGTAATAGCACTCTGTTTCATGCACAGATACTGTACATTATCTGACATAGCAGTGCGATTCTACGTATTTGATTCAGCAGATGGAGTTTGGAATATTGACAGAGACTATCTCCAATACAGACAAGCAGAGTCTGCACCACCAACTGCATGGTATAGATTGCAAGCTCTTTGGGGTTAGCAGAGACTATTCATATAGTATATACATGTGCAGAACTTAATATTTAATTCATTTTACAGAGCAGGGGTCGTCATAAGGTTGATCCCAGGCAGTTGTGAAACTGCAACCCTGGGAGAACCTACCTTTTTATCACTTTTTTATCACTATCACTTTTAGAGCAGGGAGAAGATGGTACATGCTATGTGAACATGTG
The DNA here is from genome assembly GCA_933207985.1 of Pelobates cultripes. Taxonomy (NCBI): domain Eukaryota; kingdom Metazoa; phylum Chordata; class Amphibia; order Anura; family Pelobatidae; genus Pelobates; species Pelobates cultripes. Next base: position 33,668,676 of record OW240918.1, on the reverse strand, counting down.
TGTGTGTATATATATATACACACACACACACACTGCATCAGTGATCATTAGACATGCATGTGACATCTGTAGAACCACCAGTGCTACCATGGTTGGAGATGCTGCAGAACTTCTTGGGAAAAAACAATCAATCATGATACTTCACCAAGTCACCCAAGTCATCATTCCCATGAAGTATGGGCACAGCATCCCTGATCTGTCCTGCAAGTTGGCATGGCTGAGTGGTCCCCTGCATCACCTCTCCCTGTCTGCTTATGCAGTGAAGTATGATGAGGGCTGTTGAATACATAATATCTCGGCCAGTACATTTCATTACAAAAAAAAACCAAGCTGCCAGTCTGCCAGGTGCCCTGAATATGCCAGTCCTTACCTCTCAAAGAACAGTCGGATCATAAAGATGCAGAATGCCAAGGGTATAGCCAAATACAGATCCTCAGCTTGGGGGAAAGTAGCGTCCTCTGTGTTCTTCAAATCCGCCCAGGTTACATTGTGAGGCAACCAAAATCTCTCATTCCAAAACCAAACTAGGATACCTGCCATCTTGACTGTGTGCCCTATATAGCTCTATCTAGATACCTCGCTCTGCCAGTGTGCTTCCCTCTGTGCCTGGCAGGTGCAATGCTGCTGGTGGCTGGAATTAGCTGCTCAGGGACAATAAATGATGCTCCCAGGGCTGATTTCTAGGTGTCTGTGGGATGGACTGCTTTCTAATCAGTTTAAAGGCTGCCTCTTTCTTTTTTATGCTCCTCTCTCATCCCCTTCACATCATTAGGAAGGGGGTGGTGTCTGTTCAAACAGGAGCATGTGCAGCTGGAAAGCCTCTAGCCACATGTAAGCATGCTTTTGATTGGACAGTGTGCACAACGCTATGTGGAGTACAGAGAAACCTGCCCTGTGTTGGGCAATGTCTCATTCATTTATCCCCAGGATAATGCAAGGGATGCGTGGATGCTACAATGTATCACAGCTGCAGCCTATTAGCTGCCCTTCAGGATAGTGCAGGACTAGAACTCCTGTTACCCTCAGCCAGCAGGATGTTGGTGGCTGCAACCTGCGAACAAGCAACCCCTGGCTGAACTGGTGCAATGACAGTGGTTATGGTATTCTGCAGAATGCTTTCTTATGGAAGGAGGCGTATGCATTGTACATTTTATATCAGCATTACTTGGATCTGGTGTGAAAATATTGAAACTATTTTGTTTTAGAGCAAGAAGAAATCAGTGAAATATTTAGATTTATCCTAAGTTTTTATTTTCCAAAACACCTTTAAAACTAAAACGATTGTTGATGTACATGTGTGTGTATGTGTGTATATTGTATGTATATATTTGTATGTCTGTGTATGCATGTACAGGTTGTATATATGCCGTCCTGAATATTCTGGATTCTTGAGTGTGGGATGTGGGTGTGCATGATGCATTTTTAATCTGTGTAATTTTTTTTAATTTTTTTTTTTTAATTTAATCCTACTAGCACCATCTCCTGCATTGTTTGTTTTTCTCTCACTCCTCCCTCACTCTGTGATCTTTGTACAAAATATATAGGACCCTCTGTGAGAATGGTGTCTATTTTTTTTGTTATCAGACCTGTGCCTTATCTGCACTCATGTCGCTTTGACCCCAGACTTCACCAGTATCAAAACTTCTTCATTAAACTAAAGCTGCTTTGGTGACTATAGTGTCCCTTATTGCTGAGCCAGACTTTTTCCCTGTCCTTCATTTTGATAATTAGCTGCATTATTTTGCATTATTTTTAGTTATTTATTTTTTGTGTCGAAGATCAAGATCATTCAAAATGCACTGTCTTTGTTATAACTACATAAACAACAATTATAGCTAGGTACCAATAAAGTTGTGGTGAGGCCAAACACAATTTAACTCTAAACAGTGCAAATACAAAAAAAAATTACTGGTACACGTCAACTGCATAATTTATGTTGGACTTTGAGTAGTTCTTTGTGGGCATAAGAAATCATGTTTCTACAACTATCCAAGAGTTCCCAGATTGACATGCAAATGAGCACAGACAGACATCATGTTTCAGATTTCATACTGCAGTTCTGCAGGGACCCTCAGCAATTGACACTGTTTTAAACACCGCTTTTTAAAAAACCTGAATTACTGGCCATCGACAGCGTGAGGATTAACCATGGGGCGTCTGGTCAGAGCTTGATAGGCAGCCGCCTCATTAAAATAGTGAAAAATAAAAAGAGCCTCTTGTGTGAATATGACCCTAATATCATAAGTTAGGTTATGTATGCTGTGTTTGGGAGCATATCTACTTTGCAAAGTGTTCTGCCTTTAAATCACTCACTGAACACTTCCAACAGAATCACGCAGGTCGGAGCAACCGAATTTCGACCATTACAAGCGTCAGTAAATATGAGAATGTCCATTCCAGTTGGAATTCTGCCATTTTCACCGGCTTTCGTTCATTTGGACAAAATCTGGTGTTTTGTGAATAAACCCTGTTAATATCTTTCAAATAAAACACTTGCATTTATTAAAATGACAGCATTCTAACATAAAATATTTCATGGTATAATATTTTGAGAACAATGACAATTACCTAATATAATTTATGTGATGTAAAATATCTGCATTGATTAAATAAAAATACCAAATTAGTCAAACACCAGTTATTTGGCATTTTTTAGCATTTGATTAATGAAGTTGGGTTCATATTAAATAATTAGTGATGTATTACTTCCCGAGCTTTTTGATGAATAGATCTTGCTACTAGGATCAATTTGTAAATTCTTCTCTTATCCTATTATTTAAATAACCAAGATGTAACAGCATTATGCCCTTGTCATTTATATCAATTTGGAATAATCCATAGCTACCAGCATCCAACTTTTCTCCATTTCTTACCTCTTTCATTTATATCCAGCCGTTTTCTGGCACACAAAAGAAAATCTCTGATGACTGCAAGTGTTACAAATTAATTTTTTTTAACAAAATGCAAAACATCAATCTTTGCATTTCATAGGACACGACCATGTTGGCTTTGTGAAGGTCCTCATTTCATGAAAAAGAATAGAGGTCTTTTAAAATGGACCAACAAGCATGGGCTTTTTAAATAAAATGCGACCTATCGCTGGTCCTTTGTAAATACACAACAAAATGGGAGGACTACTGATTTCCTCCTTAAAGGGATACTATAGTCACCAGAACAAACACAGCTTAATTTAGTTGTTCTGGTGAGCAGGCATTTTCATGTAAACACAGCCTTTTCAGAGTGTTTGCCATTGGAGGTGCCTAGGGACACCTCCAGTGGCAGTCACTCAGACAGCCACTAGTGGGGCTTCTTGGGTCAATGCTGCACAATGTGCAGTTCTGATGTTCAGTATCCCCACGCTCTGCACTGACTCAATGCACCTCTAGGAGGAGATGCTGATTGGCCATGGCAGCATTTGGCATCACTCCCACCCCGTCTCCTTAGCTGATATAATCAAAATTGACAATCTCAGCGCAATCTGGTGCTGGAATAAAGGTGAGGGGGGTAAGGGAGGGCTGGGGGACTAAACTTAATTTTCATTACTATAGTGTCAGGAATACACATTTGTATTTCTGACCCTATAATGTTCCTTTAAGTGCGAGGAGAGTGCAAGCCGGAAGCTGCTAAAAGCAGTGTGTTTAACAAGCCAAGTTGCACTGAAGAGTTAATTGACTAGTGATATGTGATATGGGAACAAGGTTTATCTGTATACATAGTGCCATTCTAATAAGCCATCTGGAAAGCAAATTCCCAGAGGTGACTTTGATTGGGTCAGTCAGTTGTACATCTTTCCTGCTGATGGTTGTAAATTGGCTAGCACTCTCTGTGTTTCTATAGATTAGTGTTGGATAACCTTAACCTTAATGCGAAACATTTCAGCATAGCAGGTTAGAGTATGATAAATGGTAGAGTTACAGAGAGATTGAAGAATCCAAGCACCATTACCACCACAGCCAGCAGGAATACCTTGGAGTCATCCCACATTTTAGTACAGTTTGAACTATTACCCGGGTCCCACTAGTTGCCAACAGTTGCAGCCTTTGCTTCTGGTCTTTTCCTGCAAAGGTAACCAGCTATCTCTACAGAACGGAGCATGGCCATGCAAAACTGCGCTCACTGGCTTCCTTTAACTTGTTTCTCACAATAATATTTTTACATCATGCTCAAAGTTAGAGTTTTAACACATGTATTTTGGGGGTTTACAGTGTGTGACTCTTATTCAAAGTTTTCATTTCTTGATGTCTGAGGTTTAGGGGAGAATAATATTGTATCATATGATGTTCCGATTCAGATTCTCCAGACTTTTGCAATGTGAATTTTTACCAAATGTTTATGCTTTTAAAATGTTGTCATCCAAATATTCCCTATATGTTCTTACTATTGCACAGCTTGAAAACTAAAAATCAAATTCAGTTTATTATATATTTAAGGGGATACTATAATCACTGGAACAACTACAGCTTAATGTAGTTGTTTTGGTGTCTACAGCCTGTCCCTGCAGGCTTTTTAAAGTAAACACTATCTTTTCAGAGTATTTACATTACTGCCTAGGAACACCTCTTGTGGCAGTCTGAGTGACTGCCTAGGTCTGTGCTGTACAGTATGCAGAACTGACATTCAGCATTGGATTGGCTGAGATAGTCAAATTTGGTGATCTTAGCCAAGGAGGTGGAATGAGGCAGGGCCAGCCGTGACGAGACCCATGCGGCACTGGAAAAAGGTACGTTTAACATCTTTATAACAAGGGGCAAGACGAGCCTGACACCTAAACAGTGCATTTAGTACTATTGTGTCAGGAATACATATAAGTATTCCTTGAAGGAAAAAAAGTCAGTAAAAGAATATCAATACATACATGGGCCAGGGTAGTTGGGTGATCTTTAGCTCCTCCAAACAATTTATCTGCTCAACATTTAGCAATATCCAAATGCCATAGCCACTCTGGTGACCTCTAGTGGAGAGGAAATGATTGGAGAAAGGTAAGTATGGCATGACAATGCCACTGAAAGGTTTAATGCTCTCAGCCAATATGTAGTGGAGTGGAGACAGGTAGGGGTTCCTGGTGGACCAAGAGCAGGATTAAACATAAGGGGATATAAAATACAATATGTGGAGAGACACTTAGTATAATTGCTACCACAATTATGGGTGCTATTCCAAGAAGGTACTCCCTTCAATACCAATATAGTAAATATTCAAAAAGAAAGGAATGCACACCAACTAATACAATAAAGTATATCTATATATATTTTATTACAAATCCAAATCTCACATAAAAAATGTAACAGTGACCAAATAGGCAAAAAAGTTTAACAATATATTTACCAAAATTCCACAAGCCTATATGGGCAGAAACACGAGTCACAAATAGTCCCCCAACGTTTCGGCTCCTCCTGGTAGCCTTTATCAAGGGTAGCTATATCACAACATCGTCCAGGAAACTATTATATACACATAAACAAACTACTTACAGCTGATTGCCATCAGTGATATCGCAGAGAGCCGTGACCGGAAGTGACATCATCACCTCAGATCATAGCCCTATATGTAAAGCATAATAGCAATAAATACATTACACATTCACAATATTATTGTCAGACAAATTCCATCATATGTATAAGAGTATCCTGCTATCATATAATCCATAACTACGGGTACGTTACATAGATGACATCTTCTTTTTTTGGACAGGTACGGTTGAAGAGTTGCTCTGCTTTAAGGAAAGACTGGATAATAAATTGGATACGATATCTTTCACTATAGAATATAATAGGCACCAAATGCACTTTTTGGATGTATCTATGGAGGTAAGTGAGGGACAATTGAGCTTTGATCTTTATCAGAAGCCTACTGATCGGGTGTCATACTTACATGCTGATAGCTTCCATCCGCCACAATTTTTGCAAAAATTACCATATGGACAATTTATTAGAACCCGACGAATTACATCACGGGACACAGATTATGATAGACGTGCAGATGAATTAGTGCAGGCGTTTACTTTAAGGGGATATGAGAAGAAGAATTTGATGGAATGTAAGGATCAGGCTAGATTGTTGGCAAGAGAACAACTTCTAACTAAAAGAGTTAGGGATAGGAACATGGGGATCCCATGTGTTACCACCTATTCTGAACATTCGAAGGAGATTAAACATATTGTGAACCAGCACTGGAATATATTACAATCGGATCCCAAAGTTAGGGTTTGTTTTAATGAGAAACCTTTGTTTTCTTTCAAAAGACACCGAAATCTTCGCGATCATTTAATGCGGAATGTGGAAGTACAAGGAAAGATGGGGATTAAGGAATCGTGGCTTAGAATGCCTGTTGGTATGTACAAATGTGGACATTGTGTGAATTGTAATGGGGTAATTCTGGGCGATTCCTTTCTCCATCCTAGATCTGGGAAGAAATATCCTATTCGGGATTTTTGCAATTGTCAATCAGAATTTGTAGTCTACATGTTGAAATGTCCTTGTGGCTTAGCCTATGTTGGGGAGACCACGAGGAAATTCACCATTAGGATAGGGGAACATAAGAGTAGCATTCGGACTGGAAAGATCCAATATCCAGTGGCTAGACATTTTGTGGAGATGCGACACATGGTGTCACAATTAAGATACTCGATTCTAGAGGTAGTGAAACCTTTGAGAAGAGGTGGATCTAGGGAAACGTTGTTGAAGCAACGTGAATTATTTTGGATTTATGAGTTGCAGGTTCTATTCCCTAAGGGTCTTAATGAAGAACGGGATCTCTCTCCTTTATTGTAGCCTCGTTTGGAGAGGCTAGCTTATCCACCCTGCCTGAGTTGTGTTGATATCATTGATATTGTTTTTAATTGGTGTTTATTTTATCTAGATTGCGTATGGATTTCCATTTGGATACTTAATACATTGGGTACCTGGATGATAGTGTGTACTAGATCAAGGATGGAGTGTATTCCCCTTTTTTGGGGGGGGATATTGGGTCCCATTGGTACGTTCAACAATGTGGATGGATACAACCTGGATTTGGAATCATTTATCGGATCTGCGATTGGATGACGACGATTTGATCTATTGGATACCTCCTTATCTTTGATTGATTTTGATATGTATATGATTGTGAATGAATACCTGTTATCATTTGAAGAATCTTTATATAAATGTTACTAAAAAGTTGTATAACTAATAGGGTGAATTGATATTGATACAAGGGTATAAAATAAAATATTTTAATCACATATATAAGGCTTGAGTAAAGAAATACATATGACTGTCTATTGTATATGGATTTTTTGTATTGAGTTTCCTTTTTGGGAATGACCCGATCGTTCAGCAGGTTGGTGAATGTATGCCTTGTATATATGACATAGATGAATAAACATGAGATTAGCATAGTATTGCACATTCTATTGGTGTCTTGTAATTATGGTGGAGGTGATTTTCACTGTTAATATTTATTTTTTATAGATTTTTGCTATACTATGGGACTACTTATACACATATTATGATATATCATAAGTGATTTATGCATTTATGTCATTCCCCTTTAAGATTTGATCGGAGCGCTAGCATGTTGTATGTATCGTTCTATTTTGGGGGAAGCGCATGCGCGGGCGGTGTAGCTCTTTGTTTACTGCGATTTTTTATTAGGTGTGGACCTCGGAGGCTTCCGTTAGAGGGGGACTGGAGTGAGATCAGCCGGTTGTGGTAAGACGAGTGCGTTTTCGTTTTTTCCGCTGAGTTATTGCACACATATTTTTGTGATGCCTAGTATGCTTATTGGGTTGCCTATTAAGGGATATGTTTCCTTACTGGGGTGTATTGAGTGCGGCGATAGATAGGTGCCAGTAGATGATATGGCGACCGCTTATATTTACTGTTGCATTGCGCATGCGTGTTCATATTTAGGCTGATGAGGATAGTTATGGATTATATGATAGCAGGATACTCTTATACATATGATGGAATTTGTCTGACAATAATATTGTGAATGTGTAATATATTTATTGCTATTATGCTTTACATATAGGGCTATGATCTGAGGTGATGATGTCACTTCCGGTCACGGCTCTCTGCGATATCACTGATGGCCATCAGCTGTAAGTAGTTTGTTTATGTGTATATAATAGTTTCCTGGACGATGTTGTGATATAGCTACCCTTGATAAAGGCTACCAGGAGGAGCCGAAACGTTGGGGGATTATTTGTGACTCGTGTTTCTGCCCATATAGGCTTGTGGAATTTTGGTAAATATATTGTTAAACTTTTTTGCCTATTTGGTCACTGTTACATTTTTTATGTGAGATTTGGATTTGTAATAAAATATATATAGATATACTTTATTGTATTAGTTGGTGTGCATTCCTTTCTTTTTGAATATTAAACATAAGGGGACCCAAAGTGGCTGCTAGTGCCCAGGAGGTACAAGACGGCACAATAAATTACCTTCTTGCCCCATTAACGATCCCTATGGTGCCCCAGATCCATGAATATTATTGGCTACATTAACCACTACTATGTAAAGAGAGAAGTCCCAAACTGGTAACCTGACTTGGGTCCTTCTCTGAGTGGACTCCAGGTGAGACTTCATACCATTCTAAAATGGCTTGACTTCTTAAAATGGCTTGACTTCTTACATTATCATTATAATGCTCTGTAGTGGTTATGGCACTTGTAGTGCTCTTTAAATAATAGAGCCCTCTGAACTATAAACTGGCTAGCATTTCTTTACTTAGTGGATTCCATTCACAATAGCTAATCTGTTCCCTCAATTATTAGAAGGAACAATGTATTTTAGCAATGCAACTCCTGAGCTAAAATTTTCTAACATCTTCACACAAGTGGGTGAAGTTGGACTGGCTTGACTCTTCCTCATTTCTGCTTCCCAGCAAATATGTCTTACAATTACATAGCTACATACCTGCTCCCTGACTGGCCTATCTCATCCAACCACTACATTTTGTTTTTGAACATTTCAAATGTTGAGAAGTATGCAATTAAACTGCATTTCTTACTACTTCAGCTATGTTGAATTATGGTAATCCTAAAGACAAATTAGTTTGCTTTTTTTCTTATGTGCATCCATACATTCACCTGTCTGTGCAGGTGATATCATACTTCTGCCTTCATAACTTCTATGTAATCATGCTGAGCTAAAAAATGGGGGCAAATGGCTTGAATAATCCTCTGTGTGAATTGACAAAGCTTAATGGCGTTGTGCTCACAATCATAAGCTCAGCATGACGATGCTGAAGATGACAGAGGCTTTGAAAAACTTTAGAAGCACAACAAATAATGACATCAGAAGTATACAGGGAACTTTCAGCAGTTTTACCTTGATCGATAAATGGAACACAAAGATAAAAGTTCTAGTTTCAATAGAACACATGCATTATTGTTGGCTATCTTTACATGACTGATGTGCGCAGGTTGTGTTGGTACTGATAATGGTTTTAATCATATTTAAAGTTAATCTTACATAAGGAGAAAGTAAAAAAAAAGTGCAATACTGCTGTAAAATTCAAACATAAATTTAATAGATAATTTAATAGTCTTTTAACATTGGCTTTTTAGATATAAATGCTGAAAAAAACGTTAAAGGACCACTATATGCACCCAGACCACTTCAGCTCAATGAAGGAAATAGCTAAAGTGACAATGAAGGGGGAGTTATCCTGATGTGAACTGGAAAACCAAAATAGCTGCTTGTGCCAGGAGCACACAATAAACTCCCTACTGGGATTGTCTCTAAAACAAGTCCTTGAGGAGCCAACTCGTAAATAGGCCATACTAGATTTAGTGTTAACAAATGGAGATTTGGTATCAGATATTACTGTAGGTGCAAGTTTAGGATCCAGTGATCATCAGCCAGTGGGTTATAACAGTGACTGAGTCACACCACACAAAAACAAAAGTTTTAGACTTTAGAAAAACAGACTTTTCTAAAATTAGAATGTGTGTAAAGGAGTCATTGTCAGACTGGAGCAGTTTAAAAAGAGTCCAAAAGAAATGGGATTATTTAAAAGTTTCACTGCTGAGGGCAACAAAAAATTGCATTAGGCTTGTAAGTAAAAGCAAAAAAATTCAGAAACCACTGTGGTACTCCGCAGATGTGGCCAAAATAGTAAAAAACTAAAAGTTAGCATTTAGTAGTTATAAAAAACCAGAGTGAGGAAGATAGACAGGTCTATAAGATTAAGCAGAAAGTGGTTAAGCAAGTTATAAGGGCTTCTAAAGCCAAAACAGAAGAGAAAATAGCACAGTCAGTAAAAAAGGGGGACAAAACATTTTTTAGATACATACATGAGAAAAGGAAAGTAAAACAAGGATTAGTTAGATTAAATACAAAAGAAGGAAGGTATTTAGAAGAGGATAAAAGTCTAGCTGACTGCCTCAATGAATATTTGTGTTCAGTATTTACAGATGAAAATGAAGGAAAGGGGCCTCAGTTAGGAAAAAGGACAAATGAGTCATTTGTTACATGTAAGTTTACAGAGAAAGAGGTTCTATTTCAACTGTCAAAAGTACAGACAAATAAGGCAATGGGGCCTGATGGAATACACCCAAAGTTATTAAAAGAGCTTAGTGGTGTACTAGCAAAACCATTAACAGATTTATTTAACCAATCATTGTTAGCAGGAGTAGTCCCAGAAGATTGGAAGTTAGCGAATGTTGAGCCCATTCACAAGAAAGGTAGGAGCCGGGCAACTATAGGCCAGTAAGCCTGGGGAAAGTAATGGAAACCATGCTAAAAGATAGTATTGTTGAATATCTAAAATCACATGGATTTCAAGATCAGAGATACCATGGGTTTAATTCAGGGAGATCATGCCAAACTAATCTTGTTGATTTTTCTGATTGGGTAACTAAAATTATAGATCAGGGTGGTGCAGTAGACACTGCTTACCTAGATTTTGGTAAGGCTTTTGACACTGTTGCACATAGTAGACTTTTCAATAAACTGCAATCTTTAAGTTTGGATTCCAATATTGTTGAATGGGTAAGGCAGTGACTGAGTGACAGGCAACAGAGGGTTGTAGTCAATAGAGTATATTCAAAGCATGGGCTTGTCACCTGTGGGGTACCTCCATGTTTATCAGTTCATATAATGACATTTAGTATGACATTTAACGACTATTTTTACTAAATGTCGTTATATGAACTGATAAACATGGATTGTTGGTTGTGGCTATTAACTATGTACATATAGTTTCCCTTTATGTATCTTTCATAATTAATTTTTGTAATTATTTTTTGTATTCATCTATTTTTTTGTTTTTTGCATATGCCATCTATATATAACATTATTGTATTACTTGTATATGTTTATAAGACTTTATATCATACATATTGGTTTATTGTATGCAAAGACAGTTTATTTAAACCAATTAGTTGAATGTGTATATAAAGAAATATTGAAGCAATGGTTCTCCATCCGTCTCTGAAGAAGTAGGGGTTCACCTACGAAACGCGTAAGACAATTGGACATATCCATCAGGACACAGATCCAGCATACACCCATCAATAGAAGGCAGTATTCTCCCAAGACCTGTTGATGTGCTCACTTACTGGAGCCGTCTACAGTGCACGTCCCTCCAGAGTAAGGCTTCTCTTGGGACGCACGCTGAAAAACACGCTGTCCTCACCGGCGGTTACAACACAAGCTGCAACTTAGGAACACAATCCATATCCAACCGAGCATAATCCGAAGGTCTCTGGATACTTCTAACTTCTATATGACTGGTAACAACTGTATGAACTTTTCCTGATATATATTTTTTTACATAAATACTTTTTTTATCATTTTTTTGTTTAATAAACTGGCTTTTTACCTATATCCAGTTTCTGAACCATTGCTTTTAACCATTTTGTGATACACTGTATAACATTTTAGCATTCAGTTCCATATACTGTATTGCTACAATATTTCATCATTCTACTTTTATTTTTATTTTCATTTGTATTTTTATCTTTGCATGATACAAAGTATATAATTTGGAGTAAGTGCCAGCCACTCTGTTCTATAGCAGAAAAAGAGGCACTCGCACTGCACATATTGCATAAGACATATATTTATTTATTTATTTATTTATTCACTATTTATTTGCTGTTTGCCGATCTCCAATTCACTTTATCTTGTTCTATTTTCTTCCTTTATACATTTATCTTGTTTTTACACTTTTATTTGCATTTTCGTTTTTCCTTAAAGGCACAGTACCAATATTTACATATTCTCTCACGCAGATATTGCCATTCCATTTATATCTCTACACATTCTAGCCATATCTCAGGCCAGCTCCTGGTATTTGTACACGTGATTAGTGTCCTCCCAAACTAATATTATGTATATATGTCTGTGTGTGTATGTCAGTATGTATGTATGTCTTTGTGTGTATGTCAGTATTTATGTCTGTGTATGTATGTCAACATGCATGTATGTCTGTGTGTATGTTAGTATGCATGTATGTGTGTGTGTGTGTGTGTTAGTATGTATGTCTGTGTGTGTATGTCAGTATGCATGTATGTCTGTGTGTGTATGTCAGTATGTATATATGTCTGTTTGTGTGTGTGTATGTCAGTATGTATGTCTCTGTGTGTATGTAAGTATGCATGTATGTCTGTGTGTGTATGTCAGTATGCATGTATGTGTGTGTTTGTATGTCAGTATGTATGTCTGTGTGTAATGCCCGCTACGTACGTAATGCGTGTATTACCGCATGCATGTCTGTGTGTATTGCCTGGGCATGCATTGCATGTATGTGTGTGTGTATGTCAGGCATGTATGTTCAGGTATGTCATTATGTATATATGTGTGTGTATGTCAGTATGCATGTATGTCTGTGTGTGTGTCAGTATGGCAACTGTGTGTATGTCAGTATGCATGTATGTGTGTACCGGGGCATGTGCATGTCCAGTGTATGTCAGTATGCATGTATGTATGTGTGTGTGTGTGTATGTCAGTATGTATGTCTGTGTGTATGTCATTATGTATATATGTGTGTGTATGTCAGTATGCATGTATGTCTGTGTGTGTATGTCAGTATGCATGTATCGCTGTGTTTGTGTGTGTGTGTGTATGTCCGTATGTATGTCTGTGTGTGTATGTCAGTATGCATGTATGTCTGTGTATTTATGTAAGTATGCATGTATGTCTGTGTGTGTGTGTGTGTGTATGTCAGTATGTATGTCTGTGTGTGTATGTCAGTATGCATGTATGTGTGTGTGTGTGTGTATGTCAGTATGTATGTCTGTATGTGTATGTCAGTATGCATGTATGTCTGTGTGTGTGTGTATGTCAGTATGTATGTCTGTGTGTATGTCATTATGTATATATGTGTGTGTATGTCACTATGCATGTATGTATGTGTTTGTGTGTGTGTGTATGTCTGTATGTATGTCTGTGTGTAAGTCAGTATGTATATATGTCTGTGTGTGTATGTATGTGTGTATGTGTCTATCTGTATGTATGTGTGTGTGTATGTCAGTATGTATATATGTCTGTATGTATGTCTGTTTGTCAGTATGTATGTATGTCTGTTTGTCAGTATGTATGTATGTCTGTGTATGTGTCTGCAAGTATGTATGTATGTATGTCTGTTTATGTATGTCAGTATGTATATATGTCTGTGTGTGTCAGTATGTATGTATGTCAGTATGTATGTATGTATGTATGTCAGTATGCATGTATGTCTGTGTGTGCATGTCAGTATGTCTGTATGTGTCTATCTGTATGTGTGTGTGTATGTCAGTATGTATATATGTCTGTGTGTGTGTGTGTGTATGTCAGTATGTATGTGTGTGTGTATGTATATATCTTTCAGTGTGTATGTCAGTATGCATGTATGTCTGTGTGTGTGTATGTCAGTATGTCTGTATGTATCTGTGTGTGTGTGTCAGTATGTATGTCTGTGTGTATGTCAGTATGCATTTATGTCTGTGTTTGTGTGTGTGTGTGTGTATGTCTGTATGTATGTCTGTGTGTGTATGTCAGTATGCATGTATGTCTGTGTATTTATGTAAGTATGCATGTATGTCTGTGTGTGTGTGTGTGTGTATGTCAGTATGTATGTCTGTGTGTGTATGTCAGTATGCATGTATGTGTGTGTGTGTGTGTATGTCAGTATGTATGTCTGTGTGTGTATGTCAGTATGCATGTATGTCTGTGTGTGTGTATGTCATTATGTATATATGTGTGTGTATGTCACTATGCATGTATGTATGTGTTTGTGTGTGTGTGTGTGTATGTCTGTATGTATGTCTGTGTGTAAGTCAGTATGTATATATGTCTGTGTGTGTATGTATGTGTGTATGTGTCTATCTGTATGTATGTGTGTGTGTATGTCAGTATGTATATATGTCTGTATGTATGTCTGTTTGTCAGTATGTATGTATGTCTGTTTGTCAGTATGTATGTATGTCTGTGTATGTGTCTGCAAGTATGTATGTATGTATGTCTGTTTATGTATGTCAGTATGTATATATGTCTGTGTGTGTCAGTATGTATGTATGTCAGTATGTATGTATGTATGTATGTCAGTATGCATGTATGTCTGTGTGTGCATGTCAGTATGTCTGTATGTGTCTATCTGTATGTGTGTGTGTATGTCAGTATGTATATATGTCTGTGTGTGTGTGTGTGTATGTCAGTATGTATGTGTGTGTGTATGTATATATCTTTCAGTGTGTATGTCAGTATGCATGTATGTCTGTGTGTGTGTATGTCAGTATGTCTGTATGTATCTGTGTGTGTGTGTCAGTATGTATGTCTGTGTGTATGTCAGTATGCATTTATGTCTGTGTGTGTATGTCAGTATGCATGTATCTCTGTGTTTGTGTGCGTGTGTATGTCTGTATGTATGTCTGTGTGTAAGTCAGTATGTATATATGTCTGTGTGTGTATGTATGTGTGTATGTGTCTATCTGTATGTGTGTGTATGTCAGTATGTATATATTTCTGTATGTATGTCTGTTTGTCAGTATGTATGTATGTCTGTGTATGTGTCTGCAAGTATGTATGTATGTCTGTGTATGTATGTCAGTATGTATATATGTCTGTGTGTGTCAGTATGTATGTATGTCAGTATGCATGTATGTCGGTGTGTGTATGTTAGTATGCATGTATGTCTGTGTGTGTGTGTGTATGTCAGTATGTATGTCTGTGTGTATGTCATTATGTATATATGTCTGTGTGTGTATGTCAGTATGCATGTATGTCTGTGTGTGTATGTATGTGTGTATGTGTCTATCTGTATGTGTGTGTGTATGTCAGTATGTCTGTATGTATGTCTATTTGTCAGTATGTATGTATGTCTGTGTATGTGTGTGTGTATGTCAGTATGTATGTCTGTGTGTATGTCATTATGTATATATGTCTGTGTGTGTATGTCAGTATGCATGTATGTCTGTGTGTGTGTATGTCAGTATGTATGTGTGTATGTAT
Source organism: Pelobates cultripes (assembly GCA_933207985.1). Lineage (NCBI taxonomy): Eukaryota > Metazoa > Chordata > Amphibia > Anura > Pelobatidae > Pelobates > Pelobates cultripes. Next base: position 33,653,254 of record OW240918.1, on the reverse strand, counting down.
ATATATATATCAGTATGTATGTCAATATGCATGTATGTCTGTGTGTGTGTATGTCAGTATGTCTGTATGTATCTGTGTATGTGTGTGTGGGTGTGCGCTCTTGTGTGTGTATGTATATCAGTATGTATGTATGCCATTATGTATGTATGTCAGTATGTATTTATGTGTATGTATGTCAGTATGCGAGTATGTATGTACGTCAGTATGTGAGTATGTATGTACGTCAGTATGTGTGTGTATCTGTATCTGTGTGTCTGTTTCAGTATTTGTGTCTCTTAGTATGTGTGTATCTTTCTGTGTGTGTGTCTGTGTCCTTTTGTGTCTGTGTGTGTGTATTCCTGTGGGCGGGATTTGGAGGCGGGGCTTGGAGATGGGCACCCAGGCACCCAGACCTTGAGCTGTGTTAGGGGCCCACAATTTCTGATGGCAGCCCTGCCAGGCCGTGCAGTATAATTGCCAGGGCCACAGGTGAAGGGGCCCATCGGGTGGCCCATGCTGTTAGGGCCACCCAATGGAAATGAATGTCATCATCAGAGTGGGCCCGGTAATAGTGCGACCAGGCCCACTCTGATGATGTCAGACGCTGGGACGAAGTGACTGCCCCGGTCACTCCTCCCAGCAACCACCAGGAGGTAGGAAGCAGAGGGAGTCAGAGTGGGAACTCTGACTCCCATCAACCTGAGCCACTGGACCCCAGGGAAGTCACCCTCCTGCACCTAAAAGGTAGGTAATAGGAGGGTGACTAAAATATTTTGCATGTGTGTGTGTTAGTGTATGTGTGTGTCTCTGTGTATGTGTCTGTATGTATGTATCTCTGTGTCTATGTATATGTCTGTATGTATCTCTGTGTGTGTCTCTGTGTATGTGTCTTTATGTATCTGTGTGTGTGTGTGTGTGTGTCTCTGTATGTGTGTGTGTATGTGTGTCTGTATGTATGTGTCTGTATGTATATGTGTGTATGTGTGTCTATATGTATGTGTCTGTATGTATCTGTGTGTATGTGTGTGTGTATGTGTCTGTGTGTATGTGTCTGTGTGTGTGTCTATGTATGTGTGTCAGTATGTATGTGTCTGTATGTATGGTTGTGTGTATTTGTGTGTGTGTCTATGTATGTGTCTGTATGTATGTTTGTGTCTCTGTGTATGTGTGTCTGTATGTATGTGCCTGTGTGTCTGTGTTTGTGTATGTGTGTCTTTAAATGTCCTTGTGTGTCTAAGTATGTGTGTCTCTGTGTGTCTATGTATGTGTCTGTATGTATGTGTGTGTATGTCTCTGTGTGTCTGTGTGTGTGTATGTGTATCTGTGTCTGTATGCCTGTCTGTGTGTCTGTATGTATGTGTCTGTGTGTGTGTGTGTCTGTGTGTGTCTATGTATGTGTCTGTGTGTCTGTATGTCTGTCTATGTATGTGTATGTATGTCTGTACGTATGTGTGTGTGTATATGTACGTATGTGTGTCTGTACGTATGTATGTGTGTCTGTGTGTATCTCTGTGTGTGTCTGTATGGGGTGGTGGTGGTGGGGGTGGTGGTGGAGGGGTATGGGGGGACCCATGGATCAGTTTTGCAGTGGGGCCCCATGGACCCAATGGCAGAGTACAAAAAATTTGATAGAGTCCTAACCTCAACATCTGAGGAAATAGATTTAGGGGTAATTATTTCAGGTAGGCAGACAATGTAATAGAGCAGCAGGAAATGCTAGCAGAATGCTTAGTTGTATATGGAGAGGTATTAGCAGTAGAAAGAGGGAAGTGATTATGCCATTGTACAGAACACTGGTGAGACCTCACTTGGAGTATTGTACACAGTACTGGAGACCGTATCTCCAGAAGGATATTGATACTTTAGAGAGAGTTCAGAGAAGGGTTACTAAACTGGTTCATGGATTGCAGGATAAAACTTGCAAGGAAAGGTTAAAGGATCTTAATGCATAGCTTGGAGGAAAGATGAGACAGGAGGGATATGATAGAAACATTTAAATACATAAAGAGAATAAACACAGTAAAGGAGGAGACTATATTTAAAATAATAAAAACTACCACAACCAGAGGACATAGTCTTAAATTAGAGGGGCAAAGATGTAAAAATAATATCAGGAAGTATTACTTACTGAGAAGGTAGTGGATGCA
>OW240918.1:33334770-33651028 GCA_933207985.1 Pelobates cultripes | reverse complement strand
CAAACTATACACTAACATTTACACAAACTATACAGTAACATTTACACAAACTATACACTAACATTTACACAAACTATACAGTAACATTTACACATACTATTCACTAACATTTACACAACACAAACTATACAGTAACATTTACACATACTATTCACTAACATTTACACAAACTATACAGTAACATTTACACAAACTATACAGTAACATTTACACATACTATTCACTAACATTTACACAAACTACACTAACATTTACACAAACTATACAGTAACATTTACACAAACTATACACTAACATTTACACAAACTATACAGTAACATTTACACATACTATTCACTAACATTTACACAAACTATACAGTAACATTTACACAAACTATACAGTAACATTTACACAAACTATACACTAACATTTACACAAACTATACAGTAACATTTACACATACTATTCACTAACATTTACACAAACTATACAGTAACATTTACACAAACTATACACTAACATTTACACATACTATTCACTAACATTTACACAAACTATACACTAACATTTACACAAACTATACACTAACATTTACACATACTATTCACTAACATTTACACAAAATATACACTAACATTTACACACACTACATCCTTACACAAACACACACTCTGCAGTCACTACACACACTGCATCCTTACACAAACACACACTCTGCAGTCACGGCACAAACACACACACACACTCTACAGTCACTACACACACAGTCTGCAGTCACTATACACACATTAAATACTTACACAAACACACTATGTAGTCACTATACACACACTACATCAACTACACAAAGACACACTCTGCATTCACTATACACACACTACATCCACACACTGTATTCACTAAACACTACATCCACTACACACACTCTGCATTTTCTACACACACTACATCCTTACACAAACACACACTCTGCAGTCACTACACACACTACATCCACTACACACACAGTCTGCAGTCACTATACACACATTAAATACTTACACAAACACACACTATGTAGTCACTATACACACACTACATCGACTACACAAAAACACACTCAGCATTCACTATACACACACTACATCCACACACCATATTCACTAAACACTACATCCACTACACACACACTCTGCATTCACTATACACATCACATTTAATACACACAAACACTACATCCACTACACAAACACACACACACACACACCGCATCCACTTTACACACGAACTCTGCATCCACTACAAACATTCTACATCCACTATACACACACCAGAATCAGTACACACACTGCATCCCTGTGGGTGGACTCGGGTGGGGAGAGGGGGGGAGGGGCAGCACTTTGGGTGGACTCGGGTGTATACCAAAACTGCTTCTCTAAAGTTGTTTTGCTGCCTGTGGTATCCTTTTTTTAAATATTTTTTTTTATTTTTGTTGTGCACAGGGAAAAAATGTAAAGTAAACTTGGCATGCCAAGACAGCAATAACAAGTATGGCAAACAACAAAGTTACAAAATTAGGTGACATACGAAAATGCTGCACAATTTTACAATATTATGTGATGATGCTATGCTACATGTCTAAGCTTAAAAATGGTTTACTAGAGAATTATCATGCATGAATGTAGAAATTGTAAGGCAGCAGAGTATACCACCCCAAAAGGCGCCAGGTGCATAATAGGATAGATTGGAACAGAAAGGAATGCTTATATATCTGTGGTTTGCTACTGTGGGATTTTAAACAAAAAACTTCAAGCTTGGGAGCCAGACTAAATTAGAGATAATGTAAGCATGCAATGCTAAGAAACAACATATAGTGCTGATATATGAAGCATGAGGCTAATCTTTTCAGTAAGCCTATCACCATTATTGATATCCCACAGTCCCACATAGTGGTGCGCTGCAGGCCTGATTCTATAGGTTTCAAGCGAGTGTCCTGTGTCAGCAGCTGCTGCACTCTCTGCACACCATGCTTCCGTGTATTCCACTTAGCTGCCCTGGGGGTGGTCAGCGACGATGCGCCTTTGCACGCTGCCTTTGGCGCGCTGGACTAACGATGAAGTGTTTGGAACAGCATGGGACTCGTCAGGATGTGCCAGAAGATGCTAGACCAACCACAGGAGCAGGTAGGATCAGCTTCCTCATCAACTTCCACCAGAAGGCCTCAAAGAGGGCATTTATCTTGGCTTCAGCTTGGGACCTTTCTCCCTGATATATGAGGGTACATGTGGCCTCCGCCAGAGTGTGCCGCTTTTGGAATCGTCATGTGTCACAGCAGTGCCACATGGTCTCTGTGAACTGCAGGGACCCCTAGGGTGAGGACCGGGATCACCCCCGCCAGTCCAAAGGGAGCTAGCGGGGCATCAGCTCCACGGTGCTTCGAGCCGGCAAGCGTCAGGCCAGAAGACCGGCCACCTCTCCCTACCGCAAGCATCAGTCCAGAAGACCGGCCACCTCTCCCTACCACTCAGTCGGCAAAGATCTCTGTCCAGACAGTGTCCGGTGACCACTGGATATAGGATGCTGAGGAGTCTCAAGGTACTCAAAGTACAGTATTTAATGCATGGGACTAAGTTGTTTAATGTTTTGGGAGCTCTAAGAAAGCACATTCAATTGCCATCCATTTCAGGCTGCACCCCACCTGTGGTATCCTTTTAAAGCTGTTGAGCATAGCTGCCTTAGAGAATTGTTCCACTTTGGTTATTTTGACATTAAATTTGAAATTCATTTTGAATTCACTGTAAATTCTCACTTTAGTTAATAATGCTGTCGTTTTGACATGTGCAGTGTAAGGCAGTTGCAAAATAAGACTTTGCAAAATATCTGGTTTTAGTAAATAGCTTTCGTGCACCTTTCATTCGACCTGAATTATTCCACTCTTCCTTAACTGAGCTGAAATCTACTGAAGCTTTGTGCAACCCTTTATGTTTTGTCTATTTGAAACCAAAAATCACAACTAATGCAAACTGCTCACTTAAATATAATGCTTCAAATGCCTCACTGCTATAGAAATCTTATTATAAGCATTACCAGCTAGTGTTATTTTTTGTGGTTGTGTTATGCGATCCCCATGTTCTTTTCTGTAGAAGTTACAATAATACGTTTAAAAGTAAACAATGCCATTTAACAGTATGAGACGCTGTAGGTGAGATAATGTAACAGGCATTAAGAAAATTGTCAATATTCCAATGTCATACTATACACAATATCAACAAAATGACTTTCAGTTTTTCGATGACACATGCTCAGCTGTTTTTGTTTTGGGAACAATTCTTAGTAATGGCAATTAGAAAACGCAGAAAGAAAAAAAGAACATAACAGGTCTCTGAATACTAAGAAAAATAACAATAAAACAATAGGCTCAAATGTATTAAAATGTAATTTAACTTAAACAAAACCATAACGCTTTACAAAAAACACAAAAAGTATACTTTAAAAATTGAAAGCCCCATAATACTATATGCTTTAAAGAAGGGGGCACCAGTCGTGTTGATTATGAAGGTCGTTTTTTTAACCTCATGAAAAACTGGGATCTTCACACGTTGTGATTTTCCATTATTAACAGTGAATCACTTAGAGAGCTGTAGTTGACAATTAACCCCTTAAGGACGGAGCCAAATGTACACGTTGTGAACGAAACAAAATGTAAACAAAACCTGGCATTTGCCCTACATGTATGTCCAACCGTAATTCACCTCTTCCATAGTAAATACACCCACCCTTATTATATATCATTTTATTCAGGGGAAATAGGGCTTTCATTTAATATCAAATATTTAGCTATGAAACATAATTTAATATGAAAAAAATTGGAGAAAATAAGATTTTTTTTGATTTTTTTAGTTCTACATGACATTTTAACTGTCAATGTCTTAATACTGTTTGCTTTTACTGCAATAAAATATACATAATTGTATTCAGCAAAGTCTCACGTGTAAAACAGTACCCCCTATGTACAGGTTTTATGGCGTTTTGGGACGTTACAGGGTCAAATACAGCACGTTACATTTGAAATTGAAATTCGCCAGATTGGTTACGTTGCCTTTGGGACTTTATAGTAGCCCAGGAATGAAATTTACACCCATAATGGCATACCATTTGCAATAGTAGACAACCCAAGGTATTGCAAATGGGGTATGTCCAGTCTTTTTTAGTAGCCATTTGGTCACAAACACTGGCCAAAGTTAGCGTTAGTATTTGTTTGTGTGTGAAAAATGCAAAAACGCCAATTTTGGCCAGTGTTTGTGACTAAGTGGCTACTAAAAAAGACTGGACATACCCTGTTTGCAATACCTTGGGTTGTCTACTATTGCAAATGGTATGCCATCATAGGGGTAATTTTCATTCTTGGGCTACCATAGGGTCTCAAAGGCAACGTAACCAATCTGGCGAATTTTAATGTGAAAAAAATGAAACGCAAGCCTTATATTTGACACTGTAACTTTTGAAAACACCATAAAACCTGTACATGAGGGGTACTGTTGTACTCGGGAGACTTCGCTGAACACAAATATTTGTGTTTCAAAACAGCAAAAAGTATCACAGCAATAATATCGTCCGTGTAAGTGCTGTTTGTGCGTGAAAAATGCAAAAAACTTCACTTTTACTGGCGATATCATCGTTGTAATACATTTTACTGTTTTGAAACACTAATATTTGTGTTCAGCGAAGTCTCCCAAGTAGAACAGTACCCCCCATGTACAGGTTATGGTGTCTTGGAAAGTTATAGGGTTAAATATAGTGCTAGCAAATTAAATTCCCTTTACTTTCAGCATAGGTTGTCAGGCAGGTCCTGCTAATTGTAATTAATTAAGATACCTAATTATGTAAAAATATTACATAAATATATATGTAGAATTAATATATGTATATATATCCTTATGTGAATCTATATGTGTATATATATATAATTTTTAAAAAATATTTTTATTTATATATAGGTATATATATATATATATATAGTGATATATACATATATATTTATGTATGTAGATATATACATTATTTTGTTCTACGTGTATTCTGATAGAAATATATATATTAATATCCCAATACAGTTAGAACGAAATAACACACATCTATATATTTTGTAATATTTTATTTTTATTATTTTTTTTATTTTATTTTTTAACGTATTTACATATTAAATTATTTTATATTATATATAAATATATATATAACAATAATTATATATATATTTAATCAGTATCAGTCTACGTGTAATTTGTTATTAATATATATATATATATATAAGTAAAATACACCTAGACAGTGTATGTGTGTGTATGTATATGTGTATATATATATATATATTTTTTTACACTTTACTTTTTAATTAATTTATTTTAATTTTATTTTCAGCCAGCAGGGGGACCACCTGTCATTACAGGAAGCCCCCCTGCTGGCAATGCAGGAGGCAGCTACCCCCGGCCATGTGATTGTGGGGTCCTCTCAAGCACCTCACTCTCACATGGCCGGGGGGGGTTCCAGGGGGTCAGACTGCCGCGGGGGGCTCCCTGGGAGTCCCCCCCACCGGGTAAGTAAAGAAAGACCGGAGGGCATACAATTACGCCCGGTGGCGTTTAGAGCAGCCTAAAATAGGGCGTAATTGTATGCCCTCTGGTCTTAAGGGTTTAAGCTTATACTGAAATAACTTGATGAGATAGTTACTACTCTAAACACTAAAACTCGTACTGCCTGCTGTAGTGCTTGTGGTGTAGTGGTTATGGTGACAAAAGTGCTCTGATGTGCTAGCGCTTAGCTTAATTCTCCTAAAGGTGAAGATGGGAAGCAGAGGCTGTGAAACCAAGTAAGTTGTCAAACCATACTAAAGCTGTTAAACCAGTTCTCATGCCTGAGAATTGAAGCCCTTCATCTAAAGAAGCAGGATGGGGGAACAATGGAGGCAGTCGGCTCAGGGAGCATGGAGGCGGCCGTCTGGTGGTCATGAAGGAGGCTGCCCTGGGATCATGGAGGTGGCCGACCTAGGCTATATTGAGGCGGCAGGCTGGGGCAGTGCACGAGGGAGCAGTAATCTACCTGCAGCTCCTCACACTGTATAGTAATGCTGAGAGCCGGAATATGATGTCATTCTGACCCCGGCATCACTACAGGGAGCAGAGAGGAGCTGCAGTTAGATTGCTGGATGAGAGAGCAGCTCCATTGGACCTCAGGGAAAGATCCACTCAGCTCTTCCAAAGATAGAGGGGGAGAATGATTAAAATTAAAATGGAAAATATTTTGTGTGTGTGTGTTTGTATGTCAGTGTGTGTGTGTGTGTGTGTGTGTGTACGTCTGTGTGTGTGTCTTTGTCTGTGTGGGTGGGTGTCTCTGTCAGTGTGTGTGTGTGTGTGTCTCTGTCAGTGTGTGTATGTCTCTGTAAGTGTGTGTGTCTGTGAGAGTGTTTGTGTGTGTCTGTGTCAGAGAGTGTGTCTTTAAATGTCTGTTTAGGTACCTGCCCTCCTCCGATCAATAAGAGAGATGTTTTTACTCATGTTTTCCCATTCCGTGCTGGTTTCACTGCAGGTTGTCTTGACTTCATGGCTGCGATAATCAATCTTTAAGATCTCAGCTAAAGAAAAGCATTGGGAGAATATTGTGCATGTTCTCTATGGGTAAGATTCAGCACCTCCATGCAGTGGGACACTGAACAAAGGTTCGTCTGAGTCCCTGTCACTAGAGGTGTTACTAAGCAGCAATGTAAACAGTGCCTTTTCCCTGAAAAGGCAGCCTTTACATTGAAAAGGCTACAGGGACAGACTATAGGCACCAGAACAACTACATTAAGCTGTAGTGGTTGTGGTGACTATAGTTCCTTTAAGAATTGTATATTTCTTGTAATTTAAACTTTGCTAGTTTTAAAAAAACTGACTCCTAACTTTATTTAGCTGGCTCTTAGATTCCAAACAAATTTGTCAAGCACTATGTTAAACTACCTATCATGGGATGGAGCCAAGATGCTCCTGACACCATAACTACTACAGTGGGCTGTAATAGTTATTGTGCTTCAAGTGCTCCTTCTGCCGCGTATTCGGATTAGCACCTGCTCATCGCGGGGACAGATCATCGACCAAGGGCCAAGGGACATCAGTGCTGGGATAAGGTAAGTGAACAAAGGGTTTTTAACCTCTTATTCACCGGGGAGGGGGCACGAGGGAGCGGTGAGACAGGGGGCGCGATAGTGCCAGTTAATACAGCTTTGTATTTCTGGCACTAAACCGTTTACGATATTTGCAAATAAAGCATTACAACTCACTTTTGAAACAGAATGTGGTAGAGATAACACATTAAAGAGAGAAAGAGAAAAAACAAAAGAATGCAAAAGTAATTCTTCTGCAATAAATATTTGAGCTTTCATCCTTGTCTAGCTGCTGCAACGTCATTAAGAGATTACTCAATAATCCTGGTCATCCCATTACTTGTATGGGACTATCCTCTGTCCATACTCGCCTCCAACACTTCTCCAGGGCTGCACCATTCCTTCTCGGTTAGACCAGTGCCGGTGCTAGGATTTTTAGTTACACAGGCGAACATGCATTTTGGTGCCCCTCAACCTCCTTTAAAAAAAAAAAAAAATGCATCTTCACCTGTGTGTATTTCCTCCCAAGCCACAGGCATAATTTTTCAGTCACACAGTCAAAGTCATACAGGTACACTGTCATACAAACACAGAAATAATCATACAGAGACATTTAGACACATACAGTCAGTCAGAGACATACAGACATACAGGCAAAGACATACATGCATACAGAGACATGAAGGCATATAAAAACATGCATACATACAGAGGCATACCGTCATACAGACACATACATACATACAGAAACATACATACATACAGGCATACAAAGACATGCATGCATACAGAGACATACTGCCATACAGACACATACATATATACAGGCATACAGAGACATACATATATACAGGCATACAGAGACATACAGGCATACAGAAACATACATACAAAGACATACAGGCATACATACAGAGACATACAGGCATACAGAAACATACATACAAGACATACAGGCATACAGACACATACAAACATTCATACATAGAGAGGCAAACCGTCATACAGACATACATACATAAACATACATACAAAGACATACAGGCATACAGAGACACACAGACACATACGTACATACAGAGACATAAAGGCATACAGTTACAAACATGCAAACAGAGACATATATACAGACATTCAGAGACAAACAAACATTTAGTTACATACATGCATGCATACAGATACATGCATGCATACAGATACATACATGCATACAGAGACATACATACATAGAGATAGATACATACATAGAGATAGATACATACAGAGACATACAGACATACACACATACAGAGACATACATACAGAGACAGACATACATACATACATACAGATACATGCATGCATACAGAGACATACATGCATGCATACAGATAGATACATACATAGAGATAGATACATACATACATACATACACAGACATACATACACAGACATACATACATACAGATACATACATGCATACAGAGACATACATACATAGAGATAGATACATACATACATAGAGATAGATACATACATACAGAGACATACATACAGAGACATACATACACAGACATACACACATACAGAGACAGACATACATACATACAGAGACAGACATACATACAGATACATACATGCATGCATACAGAGACATACATGCATGCATACAGATAGATAGATACATACATAGAGATATATACATACATACATACATACAGAGACATACATACACAGACATACATACACAGACATACATACACAGACATACAGACATACACACATACAGAGACAGACATACATACATACAGATACATACATGCATGCATACAGAGACATACATGCATGCATACAGATAGATACATACATAGAGATAAATACATACATACATACATACACAGACATACATACACAGACATACATACACAGACATACATACATACAGATACATACATGCATACAGAGACATACATACATAGAGATAGATACATACATACAGAGACATACATACAGAGACATACATACACAGACATACATACACAGACATACACACATACAGAGAGACATACATACATACAGAGACAGACATACATACAGATACATACATGCATGCATACAGAGACATACATGCATGCATACAGATAGATACATACATAGAGATAGATACATACATACATACATACAGAGACATACATACACAGACATACATACACAGACATACATACACAGACATACATACACAGACATACATACATACAGATACATACATGCATGCATACAGAGACATACATGCATGCATACAGATAGATACATACATAGAGATAGATACATACATACATACAGAGACATACATACACAGACATACAGAGACAGACATACAGAGACAGACATACATAAATACAGAGACATACATACAGACATACATACAGAGACATACATACATACATAGACATACATACATACATACAGAGACATACAGACATAAATACAGAGACATACATACATACAGAGACATACATAGAGACATACAGACATACATTCATACATACATACATACAGAGACATACATAGAGACAGACATACATACAGACAGACATACAGACATGCATACAGACAGACATACAGACATACATACAGACATACATACAGAGACATACATACAGAGACATACATACATACAGAGACATACATACAGACATACATACAGACATACATACAGAGACATACAGACATCATACAGAGACATACATACAGAGACATACACAGACATACATACATACATACAGAGACAGAGACATACATACATACACATACATAGAGACATACAGACATACATTCATACATACATACATACATACAGAGACATACAGACATAAATACAGAGACATACATAGAGACATACATAGAGACAGACATACATACAGACATACAGACATACATACAGACATGCATACAGACAGACATACAGACATACAGAGACATACATACAGACATACATACAGACATACATACAGACATACATACAGAGACATACATACAGAGACATACATACAGACATACATACAGACATACATACAGAGACATACAGACATCATACAGAGACATACATACAGAGACATACATACAGAGACATACACAGACATACATACATACAGAGACATACATACACAGACATACAGAGACATACATACATACAGATACATGCATGCATACAGATAGATACATACATACAGAGACATACATACAGAGACAGAGACAAACATACATACAAACAGAGACATACTGACATACATACAGAGACATACATACATACATACAGAGACATACATACAGAGACATACATACATACATACATACAGAGACATACATACAGAGACATACATACAGAGACATACATACATACATACTGAGACATACAGAGACATACAGAGACATACATTCAGACAGAGACATACATACATACATACAGAGACATACAGACATAAATACAGAGACATACATACATACATACAGAGACATACATACATACATACAGAGACATACATAGAGACATACATAGAGACATACATTCATACAGACATACATACAGAGACATACATACATACATACATACATACAGACATACATTCATACATACATACATACATACATACATACAGAACATGACATACAGAGACATACATACAGACATACATACAGAGACATACATACATACAGAGACATAGACATCATACAGAACATACATACATACATACAGAGACATACAGAACATACCGGTACATACAGAGACATACATACATACATACATACAGAGACATACATACAGAGACATACATACAGAGACATACATACATACATACTGAGACATACAGAGACATACAGAGACATACATTCAGACAGAGACATACATACATACATACAGAGACATACAGACATAAATACAGAGACATACATACATACATACAGAGACATACATACATACATACAGAGACATACATAGAGACATACATTCATACAGACATACATACAGAGACATACATACATACATACATACATACATACAGAGACATACAGACATACATTCATACATACATACAGAGACATACAGACATAAATACAGAGACATACATACAGACATACATACAGAGACATACATACATACAGAGACATAGACATCATACAGAGACATACATGCAGAGACATACATACATAATTACATACTTACATCTGTTAAATCTTGTCCCCTGGGTGCATGTTGTCCGGCTCTGTGGAGTCCAGTCCTGCAACCCAGCCCCATCACAGGGCGCCAGCCGCGCTGTGTGGGACACAGGGAGCAGGGATATGATGTCATTCATATCCCCGCCCCCTCCACAAAGCCTGCGGCAGACACCAGGATAGGAGGTGGGCGGGCCGAGGCTGAGCTCCGCGGGCGGGAATCTCTGGGCTGCGCTCGGCCACTCTACAAGTAGTAACCAGCTGGAGGGGAGCCAGGTGCGCTTCCCTCCTTCCTGTCTGCCTGATGTCGCGCCCCCAGGGCTGGTGCGCCCTAAGGCGGTCGCCTGGGCCGCCTTATGGTAGCGCCGGCCCTGGGTTAGACTTTCATCCAGTCTCCACTCCTTCAAGAAATCTTTGAAAACACACTTCTCCAGGAAAGCATATCATTTAAACTGTTAGCGGGTTTTCATACCGCCCCCATGACTCCTCTCCTGCAACTGTCAAATATAACCTAAGTTCTCAATTAATACTTTTCCAGTAACCTATTGCATATACCCTTTGTGTCACTATACCCCACTCCCTCTAGAATGTAAGCTCATTGAGCAGGCCAATCAACCCATCTGTTCCTGTGCGTCCATTTGTCTGGTCACAATTATGTGTCTGTTAATAAAATAATAAAATAATAATAATAATAATAATGGGAGATATAGAGAGTATGTTCAGTAGTATCTCTTTCAAGTTATTAAGAAAATAACATTAGATACCATCAGTGTATTCTCTGCTAGTTAAATCAGTAGGGATTGTAGCCAAAGTGGGACAGTCTGTACATTATGCATGTATTATTTGGTCATATCAGATGTAGGAATAAAGGACTGGTCCACATTTTTTAAAGCAGCCCAGCATACATTCCTATTAAATTCTGGCTTTCACGTTTTTTTGCGCTCCATCTTCCGCAAGAGAGCTTAGTGCTATAAACTATAATGCTTATTTTGAGTACACTATATTCAGGGAGTTTCACAATTCACACTGATGACAATGCTGAGCATTTTAGAAATTGCCCCAATTATATGTTTAAGCACTAACGTAAATCAGAAGGTTTTATCTAGGCAACCAGACTGAGATGACATGTCACAAAGTTTTAAAGATTGAGCTTAATGGTATTTATTCTTGCAATTCAGTAAAAGAGATATAGAGTGGCAAGAGTCGGAATTAAGTTAAAACAGATCTGCTGGCCTAGTGAAAGGGGCATTCATTATCAGGATGAGAATATCATTTTTCTCCCTCTTTATAAATCACTGGTAAGACCACATCAGAGGGGATATAATAACATTATACAAATATATTCAGGGTCATTACAAAACATTGTCTGGAAATCTATTCATAAGCAGGACTATACATAGGACACGATGTCACCCGATTAGACTGGAAGAAATGAGATTTAGTCTAAGGCAAAGGAAAGGTTATTTTACAGTAATAAAAATAAGGATGTGGAATTTTGTGCCTGAAGAAGTGGTTTTATCAGAGTCTGTACAGATGTTTAAACTGCAACTGGATGCATACTTGCAAAAACATAATATTCAGGGATATCATTTTTAATTTGTGGGGTAATAGCTTTTTGATCCAAGGATAAATCTGACTGCCATTTTGGGATTAAGAAGGATTTTTTATGAGTTTGTTGCAAAATTGGAAGTGCTTCAAATTGGGTAAAAACAGAAAGGCTGAACTTGATGGACACATGTCTCTTTCCAGCCAAAGTAACTTTTTAACTATGAAACATGGCATAACACTCAGTAACACAAAATTCAAACTAATGCATGATAAAAAAACAAACTTGCAGGTTCATATCAATATGGATATATTTTGATGCACAGAAGAATTTATGTTATTGTTCATCACTAGTCCAGACAGAGCTTTGGACTGGAGCTTCGGATTGGGTTGGGTTCGGTTTTGAGCCAACCTGAAAGCTACAGTGACTACACAATGACTAACAGGGTTATGCAATAAAAATAAAATTATAAGGGAATTTCAAATTTAAGGTTAAATTTCAAAATTAGCAAATTTCTAATTAGCAATGCTTCCAGTTCAGCTACTTTGGCCTTAAATTTACGTATAATTCTTATTTTAATGATTTACCCAGTAAAATGCGTCCAAGCTTATTTTGCTGAGTAAATTATGAGCTATTCACCTACCATTCAGATCGGTCCAGTAGCTTTATATTTTGTCTAGTTCTGTATTAGTGAATAACATGCAGCCTGGTTAAAAAAAAAATCCACCTAAATTAGTTTGACAACTCAATGTTTAGTAGAGAAACCCTATGGACCCTTATCAATAGTGAATAAATTTGACCAATGCGCCATGCTAAGTGATGTTTGTTGGAAACTAATTACATTATAGATTGCTTATCGATCTTAATTCAATTTTAACAAGGTGGCTTTAAAATGCAAGATTGAAACAAGAATGCATCCTCTGTGTGTTATATCATTTTGTTATTTTGATTTCTTTCTTGTCCCTTTCTCGCTAGCTCATTATTTTTAAGTGATCTACTTGCTTAGGTTTCTATTTTGGCAGTCAATAGTGTATTGTAGAAGACTCAGTATCTTTGAATTGTGATATCCGTCAATAAATAATCATGCGATTTCATAGATATTTCAAATCTGGACCCAGAAAGTCAAAGGGAGTCAGCATGTAAAGGGTACATTTTGAATCAAGCACAATTTAATTAAACTTGATTTGAAAAAGGTTTGTCAGTGAAGAAAATCATGATTATTTCAGGGGCCTCTGAACAGTCTTGGGTCTTGCCTAGTGTGGTAGATCCCCGTTTCTATTGATCTGGTGTTGAGTGCCTATTCCTGTGCTGCTAGGATCAGTGCCTCGGTGCTGTCTTTCAGTCCTGTGTTTTCCAACTCCTGATAGGATTTTTATTGTGAGCCACATCAACTATCTACTAGTGGTACACCCAATGGAAAGATTTATCTTGCCATGGAACCTCCTCTCTGTTTCATCCAGGACTGTTGCCTTGACACTAATCAGGCCCAACCTCCTTCCTTCCCTGCTGGTGTACAGTCTGTGGGCACTGGATTTCAGGTGGAATCCTCCATTCATAGTGAGTAGTTTCTGGGTTTTGACATCCATGGTGACCAGCTCTTCTCTTGGCCAGTTTAATATTCTAGCTCTGTAACTGATGACTGGTAGGGCATATGTGTTGATGGCTTGGATCTTGTTCTTACCATTAAGCCTGGACCCCAGGACATATCTGACTCAATGAATGTACTTGGATATTGCTATCCTCCTTGCCTCTTCTACAAAGTTGCCATGTGTTTGTGATAGCCACAGGTCCTTGTAGTTGTTCTATACATCTCCTATTTGACATCATCCGCCCACATTTATCCAGTCCGAACATGCAAGTGTCACAACTGTAATTATATATATATATATATATATATACATACATACATTTGCTAAACTTACTTGCATATGCCCACCCAGAATTCCTTGCAGTAGTAACAGCACTGCAAATGTGAAATTTATGTGGGAAAAGCAAGTCTTATGGCTTAACTGGTATGTGCAGATCTGTGATTAACAATGTATTGACTATCCATTGACTTCAGGTGGAACGGGTTTTGAATCACTTTTTCCCCCACCATAACTCGATTGGTTTGAGCTCTGCAAGAAACGCCAAGCCTCAATAGCAAGCCACTAACCAACCTCATTCTAATGAGTTGCATTAACAACAAAACAGCTGTCCATGAGTTGTGATCTGGCTTTGCACCTCTTGAGTTGTTTTTCAAAGCCGTTGTATACTGCAGACATAAACTCCAAGGAATCCATGTATAACGTGGAAAAATGAGGCAAAAAGGTGGTTCTTTGTTGAACTCATTTGCAAATGCCTACCCAGAATCCCTTGCCTTAGTAACTCTCTGCAAATGTGAGATTCTTTGTGGAAAAAGCAGGTCTTATGGCTTGACTGGTGTGTGCAGTTCTGTGTTTAACAAAATATTTATGTATACATATTTTTTAATAAAGGGGTATGCTGGCCCTTTAATACATATATTAATGTCCAGAGTGTAAAATATTTGAAAGCCGATATAATCTGAAACACAGAACAGTGGTGGTACTTACCTTGCCACTGCAGATGCTTTCAGCTTGCTAATCATTATAAGAAATGTATTTTATGAATATTTGTAGTGATAGGGTTTACCATCACAGGTCGGAAATATATTCATTTATTTGAATGAAAACTGTTATTTCTCTGCATTGGAAACAGCAGTAATAAAGACAAACTTTCAAGTTTGTTCAAATAAATTTCAGTTTAATGAACCATAAATTATGAATACTAAGATGAATTTACTTTAGGCATGTTTATGATTTTATGTATTTAAAAAATACAAACAAATAATACAAATAACTTTGAATCTTAAGTAACTTTGGAAAAACGAATGTCATTGCACATATTTAAGCATTCGAATGATATATGAGTTTAAGGAAGATGTAAGTTATCATACATACTGCCTTCTCAGCAAACATGGAGCGTAACTTGGCATTAAAGGAACCCTCCATCTTGGACATGTCTAAATATATATTTTTTAATGCATTCTGTATTTAAAAATGCTAATTACATAAGTGGAAAATATTGAAGTACATATAATGACATTTCGTTTCCTACATTTGCTGCAAATTACCAGGCTATACAGCTTCTGCACTGAACTCTCAGGACAATTAGTCAGCTCACTTAAAGAGGCACTACAAGGACAATAACCCTTACACAGGGGTTCAATATAGCAGTTATGGTGTTTGGAGGGCTCTGGCACCATCCAAGGTAAGTATTCAACAGTTTTAAAAGTAGTCAGTTATCTAAACTGGGCTCCATTGGGCACCCGCACCCACCAGTTCTGGAGCTAAAGCCTCCTGTGCAATCACAGCTAATGCGTGCCTTGCTCCACCAGTTAGTTCACTGCAGTAGCTTCCAAGGGCAAAGAACGTGCAACAGATAGGAAGAGGTAAGTTGTCAAAATTGTTGCATAATGCTGCTTGACATTGCACAGGGAGTGAAAGGTCCTTATCAGGAGGTGGATTCCAGGTACGTTTTATATTTAGTTTTACAAGGTTTATCATCAGAGATAGGGGGATGGGAGGGGGGTACAGGAGCAAGTGTCCAAAAGGATATTAGAAATAAAAAATCAGAGCTTTAGGAAAAGGGTTAGAGTAACTCTTTAAAAGTCTCCAGTCCTTGCAGGGCCAACAAGGAGTTATATACAAAATGTTTAACTGAATCTGGATAAAATATGAAAAATACCCTTAGTTTTATTTTCAAGGTCAAGAGAGGCCTTCTCACCTCCTCCTACCAAAGTATTTTTTATCTGTGTTCTGTTCACATTGTGCATGTGTTTTATAATCTTTACCTAAAAGGCCCTGACAATCTGATTTTGTCAGAGGACTACAAAACTGTGCTGAAAAGCAATTCGGATATTAATAACTCTCATTAAATTTGTGTACAGCTGAGACAAGTCAGTGTTCTGCAACTGCATATTAATCAATGCCCGAAACTGATGTAATATCCAACAATAGCCAGAGGCATCCTCTCATTAGCAAAGACTGTGCCATCCAATTTCTGCTCTCTCATAGTCTCAAGAGCTGGAGTTAGCAGAGAAATGTTTTTTTGGGTGAAGGGAAAATTAATTTTACTGGCCCACATATTAGGCTACTTTTAGACAGCATAGTTCCACTGTGCACAAATGCAAACATGTAAAATGGAATTGTCAACTCACAAAGAATCCTTTTAGGAATTACATTGGAACAGAGTCTAAAAGTCTAAGAACGTTCTCAGGGAGCATTGCTATTATCTAGGAGTCATCCCATTGTACAGCTTAACAGAATTTACTGGCACTTTATAAATAATAAAATAATAATAGAGTCTACATTTGTCTTCTTCAAGTTCTACACAAATTTAGTCCCAGTTTTGACCCTTCAGTGAAACTTTGACACTGAATGTGCTTGAAAACTATAAGAATGTTACCGTCTAATACAGTGGTTCTCAAACCAGTCCTCATGGCCCACCAACAGTCCAGGTTTTATGTATTTCCCTGTTTTATTCCAATGGAGATACTAACAAAACCTGGACTGTTGGTGGGTCTTGAGGACTGGTTTGAGAACCACTGGTCTAATGGACGGTTTGGATCACAGTATTAAGTCCTAAAGGTAAACTGCCAATTCTCATGTTTTGCCAGTTCAGAGAGGTATTTTCAACATATACCTACTACAGCTTACCTAATTACAACAGAACATGGCAGCTAGTTATAATTCACAAAAAACCCTTTCCATTGAATATGCCACTTATTGTATAGTTCCAACGGAAGTTTAATGTCATAGTAGTGGATAATAAGGACTTTGTGTCTCTGTGCTATTAGATTGTGAGTCAATGTTTATAGGACAGTAAAGCCATGACAGTCTCAGAGGTTCAATAAGACAATAAGCCAACGCTGCACGGGGATATAGGTATTGCAACAATAAGCACTATCTCTGTTTTAATGGATATATACCTTTTTTGGTTTTTTTTACTGCTTTTCTCAGGTCTTTTATTTTTGTGTTTAACCTACTTTAAGAAAGGCACTTTTGAATCTTAATATAGACCGATGTCACCTACAGGTGTATTTAGTTGGGTCAATTAACTGATGATTTATTTTAGTTTTTATTCTGATATTGTATATCCATAATGTCTAGATTGGGATACCAGTTATCCCATTTTGAAAAAAATCGCAATAGAATGATAAAGATAGATTATTTATTCAGGATTCTTTAATAGAGAGGCCCATGCCAGCATCATTTGAAGCAGTCTTGGACAATTTAGCATTCCACATACTGCTCTGGAAGAAGATAATGAGAGCAGGGGGAAAAGAGATTGAGTTGCACCTCAGTGACCCTCTGAAAGCTAATCGTAAGCTAAATGTAGGTATTCCTTCCTAAAAAAAAAGGTTTCTCAGTGTTCCATTAGCAGTAAAGCCACTTAGAAAATACTGTTATATCATTACAGAATACCACTGATGATAAGCTTTATCTAACTCAACCTCTGCATCATCCACAAGGTTCAATGTAATTAAAAAATGGCTTTCTTTAACCCAACCTCTGCATCATCCACCAGCTTCAAAGAATTTAACAAATGGTTTACCATATTTGGCAGTAATAGAACTGAAATGCCTTCCTATTAAACAGACAAGCTGGCTTAGTTCTTTTTAATGACCACAATAAAATAATTAGAAATCTTTTTATATTAGTCTTCAAGTTCTTCAATGTAACTCTTATCAAACAAAAGCAGGGATTTGATGTTCGATTTACAGAAAATAAGCATACATATTAGTGAGCCATAGCACAGTGTACTAAGAATTTTTTTTAAAACATTAAAAAGCAATTTAGGCCGTGTATTATTACAGTTCCCTCTTACAGATTGAATATACTAGTAATGCCAAAGTACCTGATTTGTGACAATTTTAGCGAGGAAAGAAGACTGATAGAGCATGAGAAATAGATTCACATTTAGGTATTAAAGCCAAGAATGAAAAGTGCAGTTATTAAATGACAAATATTAAATATTGCTGCAAATTTTAAATACAGAAAGAATAAATGCCGAAAACACACTTTTTTAACTGCATTTAAGGTGATGACACTGTATTAAATGGATTCTGATTTTCTTTTTTAGTTTAACCCCTTAAGGACACATGACATGTATGACATGCCATGATTCCCTTTTGTTCCAGAAGTTTGGTCCTTAAGGGGTTAAATTTGCCTCTATGTAGCTAGATCTAGATCAGCGGGTCCCATGTTTTTAATTGAGCCTAGATATGTCTGAGCTGGTATAAGAGTATAACCTTTATATCCTGCCTGGTGTTTGTTTCCAAAAGCCCTGTGTGACGGATCGCTATAACCATGAATTATCATTCCCTTTTTCTGCATTAAACTATGTGCTCAGGACATTGCATTCCCCTGTATTTTGTTTCTCCCTGTCATTCCCTTACCGAACCAGAAGTGTGCCACCTATTAACATTATGTACTCAGTACACTTTGAACTCCCGAACACTCGAAACGGCTCGAAGTGAGTCAAAGTGGTCGCCATTTGAATATGTGGCGGTGGCCATCTTAAGCCGCGAGCACCATGAGCGATGTTTGGTCGTTGAGTGCATGGAACTCATATAGGACACTCGAAGGCGCAAACCCTGCTAAACATTCACCTTTGATGGATGTTCAACTATTCGAACCGGAGTTGAACGACGTTTGGTGAAAATAAACTCCTGAACAAGGGATATAACCTAAAACTACTTCCGAAGCTGTACGTAAAATAATTTGGGTTTTACTTCGAATTTCCAAAGTAGACCGGTCAAAATGTGACTTCCAGGAAATTCCTGAACCCCTGAACTGATCTGGGTAATTTTTGGATATGTTGCTCACCCAGATCAGGGCTATAAGAGGTGTGTCATTTGTGACGATATTATGTCTTTTGGGGTACTTTTGAGGAAAATATGTGTTTTTTCTGCCTGGAGCTAATTGGGTTAATACAGTATGTGACTCAATTATCTCCCAGGCAGAGGGGAGGGATTGTATGCCCTGTGTGGGAGTGCCTTACATTTTTACTCTGTTATTATTGGTTTACAAGTTTGTGTAACTGTCCCCAAACAAGGTCCATGTGGGTGTAACCCTTGTTTGGGGACTTGCATAAAAGGCCAGTGTGGCTACCATTAAACCAGACCTGCTTTACCCTTAACACAGAGCCTTGCCTCGTGTTTGTAGGGACCTGCTATACAAGCTATAACCACTAGCTATTATAAGAGCTTCACAAGAGCTATACCTACTCTTCGCTACTTGGATGGATGGTTGGGAATACTGCAGCGCTCTCTACTCTATTCTTTCTTTCCATTGTGTCTGCTTGTCAAGCTTGGTTTATTTTAAAGTGTTACTCCAACCAAAAACAGTGCCACCATGGGTCATTTGTCACCCGCATGCTATGCCTGTGCACAGGATAACATTTAATAACTTTAATTACGCTGTTGGAGGTGGAGATACACTGGCAGCAAATTTCATTAAATCTGCAGTGCAGCATATTTTAGTTAAACGCTGCACATACAGACTTTAAGTACCATGGCCACTTCAAATCACCAAAGTGATCAAGGTGCTTGGAGTCACCCTTTATTCTGTTTCAGCTCCATCTCCTTGCCTGTGAGTCTGTGTCACATCACTGATGTAAGAATTATATCTTCACTCAAATTCCCTGCCTTCAGTTTTGGAACATGGTCAAGTAATCCAGAGAGATGGTCCCTGGCTACAGCTCTGCTCCATCTGAGGGAGATCATCACTACTGATAATCTCCCAGTCAATCCAATTCTTCTCATAGAGAAGCACTGAAACCAATGTTTTAATTGTCTAATTGCCGTGGCAGTTGTCCTACTGAACCTGCAAAGTTTCTCCTACAGAAGCACTGAAACCAATGCTTTAAATGCCAAGGCTATTGTTGTACAGCGCCTACAATGCTCCTCCTGTAGAAGCATTGAAACAAATGTTTTCTCTGCAAAGCCCTCACTTAAGCTTTGTGCCATAGTACAAAGTAGTGAAGAAGAACACATTCCCCGTGGTCTGATATCCAGCACCTTTATAAAAAGTACCGATATCTCTTAAACTTGGCACTTTTAAAAAATATAAAGAAGAGACACTCTCGTAACCATCTAAAACTCTTTAGAAAGATAAAGTAATCTTAGGGGCTTGGAGTATTTCTTTCATTTCTATGACCCAAGGTCTGTCTCGTAGTATCTCCATTCTAAGATCTGCCTTTCATAACTAGATACTCACAAATTTTTGTGCTAACTGCAAATTTATGTGTTCTAGAGTTTCTGTAATTTTCTATGGGCCGACTATAAAGTAACTGACACCTGTCAGCCAATCTTTGCCTGCCTGAGCAATATGTGAAATGTAAAGCCATAATGAACATAATCGCTCACAGTGAAAAAAATATAGAAAGCCATAGCTTTCAGTATTTCATACTGTATTTCATAGTATATTCAGTTTATTAAAAAATATGTTTTTTTGGTTTTTGGCAACAGAATCCCCTGACAAAGTCTGTTTCTCTCTTTTTTCCCCCATAACATGCCCTGAAAGGAAAAAAAGAAGAAATAGGTTTTACCCTTTTTTTGATACATTTCGCCTCAACATATTAGTGTTCATGTTATCTGCACTATTTGTGGTCCCTATTTGTTTTTTATTACTGTAGGTTATATTTTCCTATTTGTGTATTTTGAAGACATTGATGAATCTTCTTATAATCCTACTTTGTATACAAAGGGTACATTTTATTTTACTATTTTATTGTCAAACCACTGGTGTCCACCTTGGGGTATTATATATTGTATGTTGGTTGATAGCAGAAGGTTTACATCAGAAACCCTAATCCTGATTCATAAAATATATTGCACATCTCAACCACAATTTACGGAATGTTTTGCATACACTAAATTTACTCCGTAAGACACCCGGTTGTAGTTGACTAAAGATTAACATAACAAAGCATGTGTCAATTTCATAAACATCATTTGAGGCGCAGACCATCGTACATGTGTATTAGATGCAATCTGTGCCTGCAGAGTGCGAATCAGCAGAAAGAGGAATGATTACACAGATCCACATACACCCTGGAGAGTTTTGTGTTCATGAAACAGGTTTTATCCAATAAAAACCTCCTGCCATCAAATAATATTTTCCGAGTTATACGGAGTCTACTGCAGAATGAATTACCCAGCAGGTATATCACAAGGTCATAGGTGTTAATTAAGGTAGTGAATAAAAGCAAATTTTCACTATATTATCCGAAACATGTAAGCATTCACCATCTACATTTTTAAGTAAATCATGTGAGTTACATTTGGCTCTAACATTTTTACAAATGGGAGTTTGTGCTGTTGTTTTCGTTAAATGAATGGGCTGTTAAATAGAAGGAATGGAAGTCAGAGACATTGTTAGATGGATAGATTGATTAAAGGATAGGTGTGAAAATGAAAAAAAGAGACTAAATCACCTTAGATTTGGGTAGGCATTGGGACACATAGGGCTCCACACAAGTAGCTGGGTGTAGCTTTAAACTAGACTATGGAACTGATCTTGTTCTGATAGGTGTGGTGTATCTAATGCAGTTACATATGGTTGTATCACTCACTCACTAACTCACAACAATACAGAATCAATTACTGTAAGAGTTGTCCTGGCCTCAGTTTTGTAGATCTACATAAAGTGTATTTAATCTTTTATAGTTTGGCTTCTACTATCGGTCTTGCTCCCTCAATATCCAGTTCCTTGACCCCTGGCGAAGTTTGGTTGACTACAAACACCATCTGCCTGCCCTTACGTTGGTCATTCCTGACTACAGTTTATATTGTCATCCCATGTGGTAGTTTGCTTCAGACAAATCCCAAGCTGCTATCTATTACCTGCCTGAGAGGTCTGTTCCCATAGATGCTCTTACAATAAGTGTATGGACGCATGGACACAGTGTTAGATGGACAGACAGAGGGAATGATTGATGAATACACAATTAGACAGATTATGAATGGATGGGTAAACAGATGGGTAGGAAGACGAACAGATAGATGGATGGGTAAGTAGATAAACCACTAACATCTTTTGAGTTAAAAGTGACAATGCTCAATGTTTAGTGTTTCCTTGTTATCAACAAATGCTTTCTTATATTGTTTTGCTAGAATTGTTAATGTGTGTATCTAAACAAACATTTGACATGACATCTACAGCTAAGTAAATAGAAACCAAGAAGGAGTGTCTCACAGAAGAGGGCACCCATCTAACATGCCCTCGCTGTGTGAGTATATATATATATACGAAGACTCTTTTTGGAATTTAAAATCCTTATATTTTTTTTTCAAGCAGTTGATGGGAAATTAGAGAATTAAAAAAGAAATATTGCAGATAAAAACAAGATTACCCTATAGAACAAAAAGTGGACTTATATATCTAAAGTGCATTAATCTTTCCTGCGGCCTTGTAATGATTACTTACGTGCCCCCGGCACACACGCGGGGATCTACATCCCAATTGCTTCTCTAACTAGGACTTCGGAGATTCTGGTGCCGGACGCTTCAGCACTGACTTGTTTTATGACACAATGCATGCATGTCGACGCCATTACGTCAATTTCATTTTCACCGCCCCCTAATGTTTTGGGGTCGTGGTTTTAAAGCAAAAGCGCTCTTCTATAAATAATTAGAAATTATTTCACTCAGCAGGGAATGGCTCTGTTTTGTATCTATTTGATGTTTCAGAATAGCATTTATTTCCTGCTATTTTTGGATATTGAAAAATAAATTGTAAATTTTACATCAAAATAGCTAAACAGGAAATAATATTTACATATATATCGCTATATTTTCAGCTCAGCTTCAGCTTTGCAGTTTCCTTGTCGCGTTTAGACAATTCCATGTTTAGTGAATAAGTTCCAATAAGTTATACTACAATTTTATTCCTGCTGTATCTGTTATAGACTATTTTGGGAACATTTTCGAAACGTGATGGAGATAAAAGACAAGGTGTTCAAACCCAGACCTGCTGAAAGTACAGGACACAATTTATTCTTGCTGTGGATGAATTATTGAAATTCAGAGTGGCATATCTGACCTGGTTTAAGATGTCTAAGAAAAGAAAGCTATGCTTTATCAAAGCACCCTGCGCATTTCACAAGAACATCAATCAAAAGACCAGCAGACACTCTGCCACTCACCACCTCTATTTTAAAATATAGATGGTTTTAAACACCGCAAATATTAAGGAACAACTGAAGAAGTAAGATTAAAAAAAACAGATCTGTTGATATGTTAAGAATACAGGACAGTTTTCTTATAAATGTTATAACACGCGTCACCAATCCTTCCAACGTATCGGCAACACTTCTGCTGCCACACAGCCATTCATTTATTGGCTGAGAGAGTCAACTGAGCTCAGGGCTCAGCTCATTAGCTATGAGTATTCCAGCTGACACTCCAGCCAACGAGATAACCCTGCATCGTAGGGCTTAGTCCAGGAGAGTTAATGGAAGCTCCTAAGCAGGAGCTTTCTGCTCTCCAAGATGCCAAGAGAAGACAGAGAGGAGCACCCTACAGACTCCAGGTGTGAAGTGAAACCATCTGAAACAGTTTGACTACTCTCAATATGGGGGTGCCAAGGCACCATAACAAGTGCAGTGCACTATAGTGATTATGGTGATTGAGTGTTTCTTTACGTCTCCAATAACAATTAATGGCTCACATTTGCTCCATATGAGTATGGAGGTGACAAGACATCATAAGAATACACAACACTAAAACATGCGAATCTAGTTCACAAGGCATGCACAGTTACAATGCTTTTGCTTTCAGGGTCAAAACTGACCTACAGACTGTTACTATTTACTGGTAACTTTCGTCTTGTAACCTACAAAATGTATCTGCATAACCCTGTTTGTATCGTGGTGTGACTGTGTAGCTTGTCTGACATTAGAATATGTTGGGTTTTGTCATAGCTAGTTGGGGTGGAAAACCTGTCTAGGCTGATCGCGACGCTAATGTTCTCTGTAATATAGAAATTGCTCCCTCCAGATTGTTAATAAATGAAGGAAGAAAATAAAAAAATATTCTTTGCATTAAAAAATAAATAAATAAATAAAACCTGTATTTTATTTGACTTTGTAAAACTCTATACCACTACCTTTATGTTGTATAAATTTACTCCTTGCAAACAAAATATTTACACATTATAATCACTTTGCAATCCATGCTCTTTGTGTATACGTATGTACACAACAACTAGGAAAAGGGAAATTTACCTGAATTTGAGAACTGTTTCTAAATGTAGCTATTTTGACCTAAAATTTCCAATTCCTGCCGATTTCCTACCCAGTAAAGTTTATAAAAGGTCAAATTTTAAGAGGTTTAAGGAACACTATACTGTTAGGAATACAACATTGTATTGCTAACACTATAGTGTCGCTCTGCCTGCATGGTCCCCCAACCCCATTCATAAAAGGGTTAAAAGCCCTTTCTATCAATTACCTGATTCCAGAGCCAAGGTTTCTCGGTGCTGACTTGGTCTCCTCCTCCCGTGCTGTCACGGCTTTGGGGGAACCTAATGCACATGCTCGAATCACTGCATTCCTTTGAGGATGTTCAAGATGATGGATACCCTTATGCAAAGCGTGAGGACGTCCAGCGTCGTTTGACAGAGTTAAGCTCCGTATCAATGCAGGAAGCGCCTCTGGTGGCTGTGTGGTAGGCAGCCACTAGAGGCAGTCTTAACCCAGCAATACAAACTGCCGGTTTTTCTTGCAGGGTTAAGGCGACAGGGAAACTGCGCCCAGACTACTTCAATGAGATGAAGTGGTTTGGGTGCCTATTGTGTCCATTTAACTATAGATGGAAAGGGCATTTTATAGTTAAAGTTATACGATGATATACAGTCTAGTTCTAGTCCATAGAAAATAATTCTTTCCCATACTTTCATTTACTGTTTTCTCCAAAATTCAGGGCAACATGAACCAGTGAAATACAAAAGAAGGCATCCTCTATCAAAGTTATTCACTAAAGTGTGAATTCCCAGGAATTCAGATTGAACTGGATTGGGGTTATTCCGAAACCCAATTTAGTTATGAAACTAAAAGTCATAGTGAATTAAATCTAAATGGCAAAACTGAGGCTAAATGGTTCATGGGGGAAAATGATCCAACTCAGTCAGAACAGATTTTATCCTCACTTTGGCCAATTAGATTTAACTTGCTACAATGTTGCACTGTGTGTCATGGTTGTGCTAGGACAGAAGTTGATTGTAATACTATTTGCTGAATCTGTAGTATATATCTAAAATAACAGAGTATAACATTAAAATAAGATTAAAACAAATTATGAATTTTCAGATTAATTCAATTTAACATTTTCAAATAAATATTTGTTTCCCTTATAAAATGCTGACTCAAGGTACACTGTTGGTTTGAATTTATAGGCCCTACTATAACCCCCTTCATGACGAATGAATTGCAAGGTATGGACCTCACTACAAAAAAAAAAAAAAGGATAATGAGGGTAGGAGGCATGTTGCTACAGGCTGGAAACATCTGGCACTCCAGCATCATCTGACTAAGATGCACATCATGCAGAAATACTACCAGGACTCGTTCTGCCAGTCTGAAACAAAATATGTTTAATTTTCAAACATTCTGCATAAAGTATGAGTGCTGATATACTCCCCACTACAGCATTAGCACAGCATTCCTTAATTTGAGTTATATGGGGGACATGAGGCTGTCAACGAAAACTAACTGGTATAGAAATAAACCCAATAAAATAGAAACCTTTGTTCTTTTAACAAGCACGCTGCCAAAAGTCAGTGAATGGGTTAATATGTTGAACTACCTTATGCACTTACAGATCAGCATCAATGGATGTGTAGGACTGACCTCTGTTACACCCTGTGCTGTTTAGGGCTCCCAAGCAAATCTCTCCTCCTACTGACAGTAATAGCACTCTGTTTCATGCACAGATACTGTACATTATCTGACATAGCAGTGCGATTCTACGTATTTGATTCAGCAGATGGAGTTTGGAATATTGACAGAGACTATCTCCAATACAGACAAGCAGAGTCTGCACCACCAACTGCATGGTATAGATTGCAAGCTCTTTGGGGTTAGCAGAGACTATTCATATAGTATATACATGTGCAGAACTTAATATTTAATTCATTTTACAGAGCAGGGGTCGTCATAAGGTTGATCCCAGGCAGTTGTGAAACTGCAACCCTGGGAGTTGAGAACCTACCTTTTGGACAACTGTATTCTAAAGTATCAGTTTTAGAGCAGGGAGAAGATGGTATATACTATGTGAACATGTGTGTGTGTATATATATATATATACACACACTGCATCAGTGATCATTAGACATGCATGTGACATCTGTAGAACCACCAGTGCTACCATGGTTGGAGATGCTGCAGAACTTCTTGGGGGAAAAACAATCAATCATTATGTTACTTCACCAAGTCACCCAAATCATCATTCCCATGAAGTATGGGCACAGCATCCCTGATCTGTCCTGCAAGTTGGCATGGCTGAGTGGTCCCCTGCATCACCTCTCCCTGTCTGCTTATGCAGTGAAGTATGATGAGGGCTGTTGAATACATAATATCTCGGCCAGTACATTTCATTACAAAAAAAAACCAAGCTGCCAGTCTGCCAGGTGCCCTGAATATGCCAGTCCTTACCTCTCAAAGAACAGTCGGATCATAAAGATGCAGAATGCCAAGGGTATAGCCAAATACAGATCCTCAGCTTGGGGGAAAGTAGCGTCCTCTGTGTTCTTCAAATCCGCCCAGGTTACATTGTGAGGCAACCAAAATCTCTCATTCCAAAACCAAACTAGGATACCTGCCATCTTGACTGTGTGCCCTATATAGCTCTATCTAGATACCTCGCTCTGCCAGTGTGCTTCCCTCTGTGCCTGGCAGGTGCAATGCTGCTGGTGGCTGGAATTAGCTGCTCAGGGACAATAAATGATGCTCCCAGGGCTGATTTCTAGGTGTCTGTGGGATGGACTGCTTTCTAATCAGTTTAAAGGCTGCCTCTTTCTTTTTTATGCTCCTCTCTCATCCCCTTCACATCATTAGGAAGGGGGTGGTGTCTGTTCAAACAGGAGCATGTGCAGCTGAAAAGCCTCTAGCCACATGTAAGCATGCTTTTGATTGGACAGTGTGCACAGCGCTATGTGGAGTACAGAGAAACCTGCCCTGTGTTGGGCAATGTCTCATTCATTTATTCCCAGGATAATGCAAGGGATGCGTGGATGCTACAATGTATCACAGCTGCAGCCTATTAGCTGCCCTTCAGGATAGTGCAGGACTAGAACTCCTGTTACCCTCAGCCAGCAGGATGTTGGTGGCTGCAACCTGCGAACAAGCAACCCCTGGCTGAACTGGTGCAATGACAGTGGTTATGGTATTCTGCAGAATGCTTTCTTATGGAAGGAGGCGTATGCATTGTACATTTTATATCAGCATTACTTGGATCTGGTGTGAAAATATTGAAACTATTTTGTTTTAGAGCAAGAAGAAATCAGTGAAATATTTAGATTTATCCTAAAACATGAGCATTTTTATAATTTCCAAGCAATTGTGCATCCTTTGACTGATAAGTTTTTATTTTCCAAAACACCTTTAAAACTAAAACGATTGTTGATGTACATGTGTGTGTATGTGTGTATATTGTATGTATATATTTGTATGTCTGTGTATGCATGTACAGGTTGTATATATGCCGTCCTGAATATTCTGGATTCTTGAGTGTGGGATGTGGGTGTGCATGATGCATTTTTAATCTGTGTAATTTTTTTTAAATTTTTTTTTTTAATTTAATCCTACTAGCACCATCTCCTGCATTGTTTGTTTTTCTCTCACTCCTCCCTCACTCTGTGATCTTTGTACAAAATATATAGGACCCTCTGTGAGAATGGTGTCTATTTTTTTTGTTATCAGAC
Source organism: Pelobates cultripes (assembly GCA_933207985.1). Lineage (NCBI taxonomy): Eukaryota > Metazoa > Chordata > Amphibia > Anura > Pelobatidae > Pelobates > Pelobates cultripes. The sequence goes on along the minus strand of OW240918.1, from coordinate 33,622,206 downwards.
CTGTGCCTTATCTGCACTCATGTCGCTTTGACCCCAGACTTCACCAGTATCAAAACTTCTTCATTAAACTAAAGCTGCTTTGGTGACTATAGTGTCCCTTATTGCTGAGCCAGACTTTTTTCCCTGTCCTTCAGTTTGATAATTAGCTGCATTATTTTGCTTTATTTTCAGTTATTTATTTTTTGTGTCGAAGATCATTCAAAATGCACTGTCTTTGTTATAACTACATAAACAACAATTATAGCTAGGTACCAATAAAGTTGTGGTGAGGCCAAACACAATTTAACTCTAAACAGTGCAAATACAAAAAAAATTACTGGTACACATCAACTGCATAATTTATGTTGGACTTTGAGTAGTTCTTCGTGGGCATAAGAAATCATGTTTCTACAACTATCCAAGAATTCCCAGATTGACATGCAAATGAGCACAGACAGACATCATGTTTCAGATTTCATACTGCAGTTCTGCAGGGACCCTCAGCAATTGACACTGTTTTAAACACCGCTTTTAAAAAAACCTGAATTACTGGCCATCGACAGTGTGAGGATTAACCATGGGGCGTCTGGTCAGAGCTTGATAGCCAGCCGCCTCATTAAAATAGGGAAAAATAAAAAGAGCCTCTTGTGTGAATATGACCCTAATATCATAAATTAGGTTATGTATGCTGTGTTTGGGAGCATATCTACTTTGTAAAGTGTTCTGCCTTTAAATCACTCACTGAACACTTCCAACAGAATCACGCAGGTCGGAGCAACCGAATTTTTACCAGTACAAGCGTCAGTAAATATGAGAATGTCCATTCCAGTTGGAATTCTGCCATTTTCACCGGCTTTTGTTCATTTGGACAAAATCTGGTGTTTTGTGAATAAACCCTGTTAATATCTTTCAAATAAAACACTTGCATTTATTAAAATGACAGCATTCTAACATAAAATATTTCATGGTATAATATTTTGAGAACAATGACAATTACCTAATATAATTTATGTGATGTAAAATATCTGCATTGATTAAATAAAAATACCAAATTAGTCAAACACCAGTTATTTGGCATTTTTTAGCATTTGATTAATGAAGTTGGGTTCATATTAAATAATTAGTGATGTATTACTTCCCGAGCTTTTTGATGAATAGATCTTGCTACTAGGATCAATTTGTAAATTCTTCTCTTATCCTATTATTTAAATAACCAAGATGTAACAGCATTATGCCCTTGTCATTTATATCAATTTGGAATAATCCATAGCTACCAGCATCCAACTTTTCTCCATTTCTTACCTCTTTCATTTATATCCAGTCGTTTTCTGGCACACAAAAGAAAATCTCTGATGACTGCAAGTGTTACAAATTAATTTTTTTTAACAAAATGCAAAACATCAATCTTTGCATTTCATAGGACACGACCATGTTGGCTTTGTGAAGGTCCTCATTTCATGAAAAAGAATAGAGGTCTTTTAAAATGGACCAACAAGCATGGGCTTTTTAAATAAAATGTGACCTATCGCTGGTCCTTTGTAAATACACAACAAAATGGGAGGGCTACTGATTTCCTCCTTAAAGGGATACTATAGTCACCAGAACAAACACAGCTTAATTTAGTTGTTCTGGTGAGCAGGCATTTTCATGTAAACACAGCCTTTTCAGAGTGTTTGCCACTGGAGGTGCCTAGGGACACCTCCAGTGGCAGTCACTCAGACAGCCACTAGTGGGGCTTCTTGGGTCAATGCTGCACAATGTGCAGCTCTGATGTTCAGTATCTCCAAGCTCTGCACTGACTCAGTGCACCTCTAGGAGGAGATGCTGATTGGCCAGGGCAGCATTTGGCATCTCTTCCACCCCGCCTCCTTAGCTGATATAATCAAAATTGACAATAAAGGTGAGGGGGGTAAGGGAGGGCCGGGGGACTAAACTTAATTTTCAACACTATAGGGTCAGGAATACACGTTTGTATTTCTGACCCTATAGTGTTCCTTTAAGTGCGAGGAGAGTGCAAGCCGGAAGCTGCTAAAAGCAGTGTGTTTAACAAGCCAAGTTGCACTGAAGAGTTAATTGACTAGTGATATGTGATATGGGAACAAGGTTTATCTGTATACATAGTGTCATTCTAATAAGCCATCTGGAAAGCAAATTCCCAGAGGTGACTTTGATTGGGTCAGTCAGTTGTACATCTTTCCTGCTGATGGTTGTAAATTGGCTAGCACTCTCTGTGTTTCTATAGATTAGTGTTGGATAACCTTAACCTTAATGTGAATCATTTCAGCATAGCAGGTTAGAGTATGATAAATGGTAGAGTTACAGAGAGATTGATGAAACCAAGCACCATTACCACTACAGCCAGCAGGAATACCTTGGAGTCATCCCACATTTTAGTACAGTTTGAACTATTACCTGGGTCCCACTAGTTGCCAACAGTTGCAGCCCTTGCTTCTGGTCTTTTCCTGCAAAGGTAACCAGCTATATCTACAGAACAGAGCATGGCCATGCAAAACTGCGCTCACTGGCTTCCTTTAACTTGTTTCTCACAATAATATTTTTACATCATGCTCAAAGTTAGAGTTTTAACACATGTATTTTGGGGGTTTACAGTGTGTGACTCTTATTCAAAGTTTTCATTTCTTGATGTCTGAGGTTTAGGGGAGAATAATTTTGTATCATATGATGTTCCGATTCAGATTCTCCAGACTTTTGCAATGTGAATTGTTACCAAATGTTTATGCTTTTAAAATGTTGTCATCCAAATATTCCCTATATGTTCTTACTATTGCACAGCTTGAAAACTAAAAATCAAATTGAGTTTATTATATATTTAAGGGGATACTATAATCACTGGAAAAACTACAGCTTAATGTAGTTGTTTTGGTGTCTACAGCCTGTCCCTGCAGGCTTTTTAAAGTAAACACTATCTTTTCAGATTATTTACATTACTGCCTAGGAACACCTCTTGTGGCAGTCTGAGTGACTGCCTAGGTCTGTGCTGTACAGAATGCAGAACTGACATTCAGCATTGGATTGGCTGTGATAGTCAAATTTGGTGATCTTAGCCAAGGAGGTGGAATGAGGCAGGGCCAGCCGCGACGAGACCCATGCGGCACTGGAAAAAGGTACGTTTAACATCTTTGTAACGAGGGGCAAGACGAGCCTGACACCTAAACAGTGCATTTAGTACTATTGTGTCAGGAATACATATTAGTATTCCTTTAAGGAAAAAATAATAATATTAATACATACATGGGCCAGGGTAGTTGGGTGATCTTTAGCTCCTCCAAACAATTTATCTGCTCAACATTTAACAATATCCAAATGCCATAGCCACTCTGGTGACCTCTAGTGGAGATGATGATTGGAGAAAGGTAACTATGGCATGACAATGCCACTGAAAGGTTTAATGCTCTCAGCCAATATGTAGTGGAGTGGAGACAGGTAGGGGTTCCTGGTGGACCAAGGGCAGGATTAAACATAAGGAGACCCAAAGTGGCTGCTAGTGCCCAGGAGGTACAAGACGGCACAATAAATTACCTTCTTGCCCCATTAACCATCCCTATGGTGCCCCAGATCCATGAATATTATTGGCTACATTAACCACTACTATGTAAAGAGAGAAGTCCCAAACTTGGGTCCTTCTCTGAGTGGACCCCAGGTGAGACGTCATACCATTCTAAAATGGCTTGACTTCTTAAAATGGCTTGACTTCTTACATTATCATTATAATGCTCTGTAGTGGTTATGGCACTTGTAATGCTCTTTAAATAATAGAGCCCTCTGAACTATAAACTGGCTAGCATTTCTTTACTTAGTGGATTCCATTCACAATAGCTAATCTGTTCCCTCAATTATTAGAAGGAACAATGTATTTTAGCAATGCAACTCCTGAGCTGAAATTTCTAACATCTTCACACAAGTGGGAGAAGTTGGACTGGCTTGACTCTTCCTCATTTCTGCTTCCCAGCAAATATGTCTTACAATTACATAGCTACATACCTTCTCCCTGACTGGCCTATCTCATCCAACCACTACATTTTGTTTTTGGACATTTCAAATGTTGAGAAATATGCAATTAAACTGCATTGCTTACCTAGATTTCAGTAGACATTGCTTACCTAGATTTCAGTAAGGCTTTTGACACTGTTGCACATAGAAGGCTTATCAATAAACTGCAATCTTTAAGTTTGGATTCAAATATTGTTGAATGGGTAAGGCAGTGGCTGAGTAACAGGCAACAGAGGGTTGTGGTTAATGGAATATATTCGAAGCTTGGACTTGTCACCAGTGGGGTACCTCAGGGATCTGTACTTGGACCCATTCTCTTTACTATTTTTATTAGTGATATTGCAGAAGGTCTTGATGGTAAGGTATGTCTTTTTGCTGATGATACTAAGATATGTAACAGGGTTGATGTTCCAGGAGGATAAGCCAAATGACAAATGATTTAGGTAAACTAGAAAAATGGTCAGAATTGTGGCAACTGACATTTAATGTGGATAAGTGCAAGATAATGCATCTTGGACGTAAAAACCCAAGGGCAGAGTACAGAATATTTGATAGAGTCCTAACCTCAACATCTGAGGAAAGTGATTTAGGGGTGATTATTTCTGATGACTTAAAGGTAGGCAGACAATGTAATAGAGCAGCAGGAAATGCTAGCAGAATGCTCGGTTGTATAGGGAGAGGTATTAGCAGTAGAAAGAGGGAAGTGCTCATGCCATTGTACAGAACACTGGTGAGACCTCACTTGGAGTATTGTACACAGTACTGAGACCGTATCTTCAGAAGGATATTGATACCTTAGAGAGGGTTCAGAGAAGGGCTACTAAACTGGTTCATGGATTGCGGGATAAAACTTACCAGGAAAGGTTAAAGGATCTTAACATGTATAGCTTGGAGGAAAGACTAGACAGGGGGGATATGATAGAAACATTTAAATATATAAAAGGAATCAACACAGTAAAGGAGGAGACTATATTTAAAAGAAGAAAAACTATCACAACAAGAGGACATAGTCTTAAATTAGAGGGACAAAGGTTTAAAAATAATATCAGGAAGTATTACTTTACTGAGAGGGTAGTGGATGCATGTTACGTTCCAGCTGAAGTGGTAGAGGTTAACACAGTAAAGGAGTTTAAGCATGCGTGGGATAGGCATAAGGCTATCCTAACTATAAGATAAGGCTAGGGACTAATGAAAGTATTTAGAAAATTGGGCAGACTAGATGGGCCGAATGGTTCTTATCTGCCGTCACATTCTATGTTTCTATGTTTCTATGTTTCTATTTCTTACTACTTCAGCTATGTCGAATTATGGTAATCCTAAAGACAAATTAGTTTGCTTTTTTTTTTCTTTGCTTGATTGTATATCCCACTATAACCCATTACATCTTACAAGATATAGAAATAGATAATGAAGCTATGACGCTATGAAGAAAAAAAAGCTAGCCATGTTGAAGGGATGGAAATATATTTTATTTATGTTTGTGCATCCATACATTCACCTGTCTGTGCAGGTGATATCATACTTCTGCCTTCGTAACTTCTATGTAATCATGCTGAGCTAAAAAATGGGGGCAAATGGCTTGAATAATCCTCTGTGTGAATTGACAAAGCTTAATGGCATTGTGCTCACAATCATAAGCTCAGCATGACGATGCTGAAGATGACAGAGGCTTTGAAAAACTTTAGAAGCACAAAAAATAATGACATCAGAAGTATACAGGGAACTTTCAGCAGTTTTACCTTGATCGATAAATGGAACACAAAGATAAAAGTTCTAGTTTCAATAGAACACATGCATTATTGTTGGCTATCTTTACATGACTGATGTGCGCAGGTTGTGTTGGTACTGATAATGGTTTTAATCATATTTAAAGTTAATCTTACATAAGGAGAAAGTAAAAAAAGTGCAATACTGCTGTAAAATTCAAGCATAAATTTAATAGATAATTTAATAGTCTTTTAACATTGGCTTTTTAGATATAAATGCTGAAAAAAACGTTAAAGGACCACTATATGCACCCAGACCACTTCAGCTCAATGAAGGAAATAGCTAAAGTGACAATGAAGGGGGAGTTATCCTGATGTGAACTGGAAAACCAAAATAGCTGCTTGTGCCAGGAGCACACAATAAACTCCCTACTGGGATTGTCTCTAAAACAAGTCCTTGAGGAGCCAACTCGTAAATAGGCCATACTAGATTTAGTGTTAACAAATGGAGATTTGGTATCAGATATTACTGTAGGTGCAAGTTTAGGATCCAGTGATCATCAGCCAGTGGGTTATAACAGTGACTGAGTCACACCACACAAAAGTTTTAGACTTTAGAAAAACAGACTTTTCTAAAATTAGAATGTGTGTAAAGGAGTCATTTTCAGACTGGAGCAGTTTAAAAAGAGTCCAAAAGAAATGGGATTATTTAAAAGTTTCACTGCTGAGGGCAACAAAAAATTGCATTAGGCTTGTAAGTAAAAGCAAAAAAATTCAGAAACCACTGTGGTACTCCGCAGATGTGGCCAAAATAGTAAAAACCTAAAAGTTAGCATTTAGTAGTTATAAAAAACCAGAGTGAGGAAGATAGACAGGTCTATAAGATTAAGCAGAAAGTGGTTAAGCAAGTTATAAGGGCTTCTAAAGCCAAAACAGAAGAGAAAATAGCACAGTCAGTAAAAAAGGGGGACAAAACATTTTTTAGATACATACATGAGAAAAGGAAAGTAAAACAAGGATTAGTTAGATTAAATACAAAAGAAGGAAGGTATTTAGAAGAGGATAAAGGTCTAGCTGACTGCCTCAATGAATATTTGTGTTCAGTATTTACAGATGAAAATGAAGGAAAGGGGCCTCAGTTAGGAAAAAGGACAAATGAGTCATTTGTTACATGTAAGTTTACAGAGAAAGAGGTTCTATTTCAACTGTCAAAAGTACAGACAAATAAGGCAATGGGGCCTGATGGAATACACCCAAAGTTATTAAAAGAGCTTAGTGGTGTACTAGCAAAACCATTAACAGATTTATTTAACCAATCATTGTTAGCAGGAGTAGTCCCAGAAGATTGGAAGTTAGCGAATGTTGAGCCCATTCACAAGAAAGGTAGGAGCCGGGCAACTATAGGCCAGTAAGCCTGGGGAAAGTAATGGAAACCATGCTAAAAGATAGTATTGTTGAATATCTAAAATCACATGGATTTCAAGATCAGAGATACCATGGGTTTAATTCAGGGAGATCATGCCAAACTAATCTTGTTGATTTTTCTGATTGGGTAACTAAAATTATAGATCAGGGTGGTGCAGTAGACACTGCTTACCTAGATTTTGGTAAGGCTTTTGACACTGTTGCACATAGTAGACTTTTCAATAAACTGCAATCTTTAAGTTTGGATTCCAATATTGTTGAATGGGTAAGGCAGTGACTGAGTGACAGGCAACAGAGGGTTGTAGTCAATAGAGTATATTCAAAGCATGGGCTTATCACCTGTGGGGTACCTCCATGTTTATCAGTTCATATAACGACATTTAGTATGACATTTAACGACTATTTTTACTAAATGTCGTTATATGAACTGATAAACATGGATTGTTGGTTGTGGCTATTAACTATGTACATATAGTTTCCCTTTATGTATCTTTCATAATTAATTTTTGTAATTATTTTTTGTATTCATCTATTTTTTTGTTTTTTGCATATGCCATCTATATATAACATTATTGTATTACTTGTATATGTTTATAAGACTTTATATCATACATATTGGTTTATTGTATGCAAAGACAGTTTATTTAAACCAATTAGTTGAATGTGTATATAAAGAAATATTGAAGCAATGGTTCTCCATCCGTCTCTGAAGAAGTAGGGGTTCACCTACGAAACGCGTAAGACCATTGGACATATCCATCAGGACACAGATCCAGCATACACCCATCAATAGAAGGCAGTATTCTTCCAAGACCTGTTGATGTGCTCACTTACTGGAGCCGTCTACAGTGCACGTCCCTCCAGAGTAAGGCTTCACTTGGGACGCACGCTGAAAAACACGCTGTCCTCACCGGCGGTTACAACACAAGCTGCAACTTAGGAACACAATCCATATCCAACCGAGCATAATCCGAAGGTCTCTGGATACTTCTAACTTCTATATGACTGGTAACAACTGTATGAACTTTTCCTGATATATATTTTTTTACATAAATACTTTTTTATCATTTTTTTGTTTAATAAACTGGCTTTTTACCTATATCCAGTTTCTGAACCATTGCTTTTAACCATTTTGTGATACACTGTATAACATTTTAGCATTCAGTTCCATATACTGTATTGCTACAATATTTCATCATTCTACTTTTATTTTTATTTTCATTTGTATTTTTATCTTTGCATGATACAAAGTATATAATTTGGAGTAAGTGCCAGCCATTCTGTTCTATAGCAGAAAAAGAGGCACTCGCACTGCACATATTGCATAAGACATATATTTATTTATTTATTCACTATTTATTTGCTGTTTGCCGATCTCCAATTCACTTTATCTTGTTCTATTTTCTTCCTTTATACATTTATCTTGTTTTTACACTTTTATTTGCATTTTCGTTTTTCCTTAAAGGCACAGTACCAATATTTACATATTCTCTCACGCAGATATTGCCATTCCATTTATATCTCTACACATTCTAGCCATATCTTAGGCCAGCTCCTGGTATTTGTACACGTGATTAGTGTCCTCCCAAACTAATATTATGTATATATGTCTGTGTGTGTATGTCAGTATGTATGTATGTCTTTGTGTGTATGTCAGTATTTATGTCTGTGTATGTATGTCAATATGCATGTATGTCTGTGTGTATGTTAGTATGCATGTATGTGTGTGTGTGTGTGTGTGTGTGTGTGTTAGTATGTATGTCTGTGTGTGTATGTCAGTATGCATGTATGTCTGTGTGTGTATGTCAGTATGTATATATGTCTGTTTGTGTGTGTGTATATCAGTATGTATGTCTCTGTGTGTATGTAAGTATGCATGTATGTCTGTGTGTGTATGTCAGTATGCATGTATGTGTGTGTGTATGTCAGTATGTATGTCTGTGTGTGTGTGTATGTCAGTATGCATGTATGTATGTGTGTGTGTGTGTATGTCAGTATGTATGTCTGTGTGTATGTCATTATGTATATATGTGTGTGTATGTCAGTATGCATGTATGTCTGTGTGTGTATGTCAGTATGCATGTATCGCTGTGTTTGTGTGTGTGTGTGTATGTCCGTATGTATGTCTGTGTGTGTATGTCAGTATGCATGTATGTCTGTGTATTTATGTAAGTATGCATGTATGTCTGTGTGTGTGTGTGTGTGTATGTCAGTATGTATGTCTGTGTGTGTATGTCAGTATGCATGTATGTGTGTGTGTGTGTGTATGTCAGTATGTATGTCTGTATGTGTATGTCAGTATGCATGTATGTCTGTGTGTGTGTGTATGTCAGTATGTATGTCTGTGTGTATGTCATTATGTATATATGTGTGTGTATGTCACTATGCATGTATGTATGTGTTTGTGTGTGTGTGTATGTCTGTATGTATGTCTGTGTGTAAGTCAGTATGTATATATGTCTGTGTGTGTATGTATGTGTGTATGTGTCTATCTGTATGTATGTGTGTGTGTATGTCAGTATGTATATATGTCTGTATGTATGTCTGTTTGTCAGTATGTATGTATGTCTGTTTGTCAGTATGTATGTATGTCTGTGTATGTGTCTGCAAGTATGTATGTATGTATGTCTGTTTATGTATGTCAGTATGTATATATGTCTGTGTGTGTCAGTATGTATGTATGTCAGTATGTATGTATGTATGTATGTCAGTATGCATGTATGTCTGTGTGTGCATGTCAGTATGTCTGTATGTGTCTATCTGTATGTGTGTGTGTATGTCAGTATGTATATATGTCTGTGTGTGTGTGTGTATGTCAGTATGTATGTGTGTATGTATATATCTTTCAGTGTGTATGTCAGTATGCATGTATGTCTGTGTGTGTGTATGTCAGTATGTCTGTATGTATCTGTGTGTGTGTGTCAGTATGTATGTCTGTGTGTATGTCAGTATGCATGTATGTCTGTGTGTGTATGTCAGTATGCATGTATCTCTGTGTTTGTGTGCATGTGTATGTCTGTATGTATGTCTGTGTGTAAGTCAGTATGTATATATGTCTGTGTGTGTATGTATGTGTGTATGTGTCTATCTGTATGTGTGTGTATGTCAGTATGTATATATGTCTGTATGTATGTCTGTTTGTCAGTATGTATGTATGTCTGTGTATGTGTCTGCAAGTATGTATGTATGTCTGTGTATGTATGTCAGTATGTATATATGTCTGTGTGTGTCAGTATGTATGTATGTCAGTATGCATGTATGTCTGTGTGTGTATGTTAGTATGCATGTATGTCTGTGTGTGTGTGTATGTCAGTATGTATGTCTGTGTGTATGTCATTATGTATATATGTCTGTGTGTGTATGTCAGTATGCATGTATGTCTGTGTGTGTATGTATGTGTGTATGTGTCTATCTGTATGTGTGTGTGTGTGTATGTCAGTATGTATATATGTCTGTATGTATGTCTGTTTGTCAGTATGTATGTATGTATGTATGTATGTCTGTGTATGTGTCTGCAAGTACGTATGTATGTATGTATGTCTGTTTATGTATGCCAGTATGTATATATGTCTGTGTGTGTCAGTATGTATGTATGTCAGTATGTATGTATGTATGTCAGTATGCATGTATGTCTGTGTGTGCATGTCAGTATGTCTGTATGTGTCTATCTGTATGTGTGTGTGTATGTCAGTATGTATATATGTCTGTGTGTGTGTGTGTATGTCAGTATGTATGTGTGTATGTATATATCTTTCAGTGTGTATGTCAGTATGCATGTATGTCTGTGTGTGTGTATGTCAGTATGTCTGTATGTATCTGTGTGTGTGTGTCAGTATGTATGTCTGTGTGTATGTCAGTATGCATGTATGTCTGTGTGTGTATGTCAGTATGCATGTATCTCTGTGTTTGTGTGCATGTGTATGTCTGTATGTATGTCTGTGTGTAAGTCAGTATGTATATATGTCTGTGTGTGTATGTATGTGTGTATGTGTCTATCTGTATGTGTGTGTATGTCAGTATGTATATATGTCTGTATGTATGTCTGTTTGTCAGTATGTATGTATGTCTGTGTATGTGTCTGCAAGTATGTATGTATGTCTGTGTATGTATGTCAGTATGTATATATGTCTGTGTGTGTCAGTATGTATGTATGTCAGTATGCATGTATGTCTGTGTGTGTATGTTAGTATGCATGTATGTCTGTGTGTGTGTGTATGTCAGTATGTATGTCTGTGTGTATGTCATTATGTATATATGTCTGTGTGTGTATGTCAGTATGCATGTATGTCTGTGTGTGTATGTATGTGTGTATGTGTCTATCTGTATGTGTGTGTGTATGTCAGTATGTCTGTATGTATGTCTGTTTGTCAGTATGTATGTATGTCTGTGTATGTGTGTGTGTATGTCAGTATGTATGTCTGTGTGTATGTCATTATGTATATATGTCTGTGTGTGTATGTCAGTATGCATTTATGTCTGTGTGTGTATGTATGTGTGTATGTGTCTATCTGTATGTCTGTGTGTGTATGTCAGTATGCATGTATGTCTGTGTGTGTGTATGTCAGTATGTATGTGTGTATGTATATATATATCAGTATGTATGTCAGTATGCATGTATGTCTGTGTGTGTGTATGTCAGTATGTCTGTATGTATCTGTGTATGTGTGTGTGGGTGTGCGCTCTTGTGTGTGTATGTATATCAGTATGTATGTATGCCATTATGTATGTATGTCAGTATGTATTTATGTGTATGTATGTCAGTATGCGAGTATGTATGTACGTCAGTATGTGAGTATGTATGTACGTCAGTATGTGTGTGTATCTGTATCTGTGTGTCTGTTTCAGTATTTGTGTCTCTTAGTATGTGTGTATCTTTCTGTGTGTGTGTCTGTGTCCTTTTGTGTCTGTGTGTGTGTATTCCTGTGGGCGGGATTTGGAGGCGGGGCTTGGAGATGGCACCCAGGCACCCAGACCTTGAGCTGTGTTAGGGGCCCACAATTTCTGATGGCAGCCCTGCCAGGCCATGCAGTATAATTGCCAGGGCCACAGGTGAAGGGGCCCATCGGGTGGCCCATGCTGTTAGGGCCACCCAATGGAAATGAATGTCATCATCAGAGTGGGCCCGGTAATAGTGCGACCAGGCCCACTCTGATAATGTCAGACGCTGGGACGAAGTGACTGCCCCGGTCACTCCTCCCAGCAACCACCAGGAGGTAGGAAGCAGAGGGAGTCAGAGTGGGAACTCTGACTCCCATCAACCTGAGCCACTGGACCCCAGGGAAGTCACCCTCCTGCACCTAAAAGGTAGGTAATAGGAGGGTGACTAAAATATTTTGCATGTGTGTGTGTTAGTGTATGTGTGTGTCTCTGTGTATGTGTCTGTATGTATGTGTCTGTGTGTCTATGTATATGTTTGTATGTATCTCTGTGTGTGTCTCTGTGTATGTGTCTTTATGTATCTGTGTGTGTGTGTGTGTGTGTCTCTGTATGTGTGTGTGTATGTGTGTCTGTATGTATGTGTCTGTATGTATATGTGTGTATGTGTGTCTATATGTATGTGTCTGTATGTATCTGTGTGTATGTGTGTGTGTATGTGTCTGTGTGTATGTGTCTGTGTGTGTGTCTATGTATGTGTGTCAGTATGTATGTGTCTGTATGTATGGTTGTGTGTATTTGTGTGTGTGTCTATGTATGTGTCTGTATGTATGTTTGTGTCTCTGTGTATGCGTGTCTGTATGTATGTGCCTGTGTGTCTGTGTTTGTGTATGTGTGTCTTTAAATGTCCTTGTGTGTCTAAGTATGTGTGTCTCTGTGTGTCTATGTATGTGTCTGTATGTATGTGTGTGTATGTCTGTGTGTGTCTATGTATGTGTCTGTGTGTCTGTATGTCTGTCTATGTATGTGTGTCTGTGTGTGTGTATGTGTATCTGTGTCTGTATGCCTGTCTGTGTGTCTGTATGTATGTGTCTGTGTGTGTGTCTATGTATGTGTCTGTGTGTCTGTATGTCTGTCTATGTATGTGTATGTATGTCTGTACGTATGTGTGTGTGTATATGTACGTATGTGTGTCTGTACGTATGTATGTGTGTCTGTGTGTATCTCTGTGTGTGTCTGTATGGGGTGGTGGTGGTGGGGGTGGTGGTGGAGGGGTATGGGGGGACCCATGGATCAGTTTTGCAGTGGGGCCCCATGGACCCAATGGCAGAGTACAAAAAATTTGATAGAGTCCTAACCTCAACATCTGAGGAAATAGATTTAGGGGTAATTATTTCAGGTAGGCAGACAATGTAATAGAGCAGCAGGAAATGCTAGCAGAATGGTTGGTTGTATAGGGAGAGGTATTAGCAGTAGAAAGAGGGAAGTGCTCATGCCATTGTACAGAACACTGGTGAGACCTCACTTGGAGTATTGTACACAGTACTGGAGACCGTATCTTCAGAAGGATATTGATACTTTAGAGAGAGTTCAGAGAAGGGTTACTAAACTGGTTCATGGATTGCAGGATAAAACTTGCAAGGAAAGGTTAAAGGATCTTAATGTATAGCTTGGAGGAAAGATGAGACAGGAGGGATATGATAGAAACATTTAAATACATAAAGAGAATAAACACAGTAAAGGAGGAGACTATATTTAAAATAATAAAAACTACCACAACCAGAGGACATAGTCTTAAATTAGAGGGGCAAAGATGTAAAAATAATATCAGGAAGTATTACTTACTGAGAAGGTAGTGGATGCATGGAATAGCCTTCCAGCTGAAGTGGTAGAAGTTAACACATTGAAGGAGTTTAAGCATGCATGGGATAGGCATAAGGCTATCCTAGCTATTAGATAAGGCCATGGACTAATAAACATATTTAGAAAATTGGGCAGACTAGATGGGCCAAATGGTTCTTATCTGCTGTCACATTTTATGTTTCTATGTTACTCCCGTGTCTGTCTCCCTTCAAGTCAACGGCGCCACCATCACCTCTACCTCGCAGGCTAGCTGCCTAGGTGTTCTCTTTGACTCCGACCTCTTCTTCGCCCCATATGTCTAGTAGATCTCTAAATCCTGCTGCTTCCATCTGAAAACCATAGCTTGCATCCGTCCCTATTTAACACCAAAAACAGCTTAGGTGCTGGTCCATGCCGTTGTTCATTCTCGTCTTGACTACTGCAATCCCCTTCTCAGTGGTCTTACGTGTTCCCAGATTGCACCGCTGCAATCTATAAAGAATGCGGCGGCGAGGCTCATTTTCCTGTCCGTCCACATCTCCCACACCTCCCCCCTCTGTCAGTCCCTACATTGGCTTCCAGTTAGATATAGGACTCAATTTAAGATTCTGGTGCTTGCTTACAGGTCTCTACGTAATTCTGCTCCAACCTACCTATCCTCCCGAATACACAAGTATGTCCCGCCAAGACCCCTGCGCTCTGCCGAAGACCTACGTCTATCCACTGTCTGTACTCCCACATCTGATGCTCGCCTCCAAGACTTCTCCATGGCTGCACCTTTTCTGTGGAACTCCCTTCCCTACTCCATAATAATACTTTCACCTAGTCTCCACTTCTTCAAAAAATATTTTAAAAAACACTTCTTCAGGATAGCATATAATTTTAAACTGTTAGCGGGTTTTCATTCTTTTCTCAGATACCACAGGACACATTCAGAGGTCTTGTGGAGTCCATGCCTTGACGCATCAGAGCTGTTTTGGCAGCATGAGAGAGACCAACATGATATTAGACAGGTGGCTTCAATGTTGTGGCTGATCAGTGTGTTTGTACAAATACAGTTGCAAGAAAAAGTATGTGAACCCTTTGGAATGATATGGATTTCTGCACAAATGGGTCATAAAATGTGATCTGATCATCATCTAAGTCACAACAATAGACAATCACAGTCTGCTTAAACTAATAACACACAAAGAATGAAATGTTGCCATGTTTTTATTGAACACACCATGTAAACATTCACAGTGCAGGTGGAAAAAGTATGTGAACCCCTAGACTAATGACATCTCCAAGAGCTAATTGGAGTGAGATGTCAGCCAACTGGAGTCCAATCAATGAGATGAGATTGGAGGTGTTTGTTACAGCTGCCCTGCCCTATAAAAAACACACACCAGTTCTGGGTTTGCTTGTCACAAGAAGCATTGCCTGATGTGAATAATGCCTCGTACTAAAGAGCTCTCAGAAGACCTACGATTAAAAATTGTTGACTTGCATAAAGCTGGAAAGGGTTATAAAAGTATCTGCAAAAGCCTTGCTGTTCATCAGTCCATGGTAAGACAAATTGTCTATAAATGGAGAAAATTCAGCACTGCTGCTACTCTCCCTAGGAGTGGCCGTCCTGTAAAGATGACTGCAAGAGCACAGCACACACTGCTCAATGAGGTGAAAAAGAATCCTAGAGTGTCAGCTAAAGACTTACAAAAGTCACTGGCAAATACTAACATCCCTGTTAGCGAATATACAATATGTAAAACACTTAACAAGAATGGATTTCATGGGAGGATACCACAGAGGAAGCCACTTCTGTCCAAACAAAACATTGCTGCACTTTTACAGTTTGCACTAGAGCACCTGGATGTTCCACAGCAGTACTGGCAAAATATTCTGTGGACAGATGAAACCAAAGTTGAGTTGTTTGGAAGAAACACACAACACTATGTGTGGCGAAAAAAAGGCACAGCACACCAACATCAAAACCTCATCCCAACTGTAAAGTATGGTGGTGGGGGCATCATGGTTTGGGGCTGCTTTGCTGCGTCAGGGCCTGGACGGATTGCTATCATCTAAGGAAAAATGAATTCCCAAGTTTATCAAGACATTTTGCAGGAGAACTTAAGGCCATCTGTCTACCAGCTGAGGCTCAACAGAAGATGGGTGTTGCAACAGAACAATGACCCAAAGCATAGAAGTAAATCAACAACAGAATGGCTTAAACAGAAGAAAATACGCCTTCTGAAGAGTCCTGACCTCAACCCAATTGAGATGCTGTGGCATGACCTCAAGAAAGCGATTCACACCAGACATCCCAAGAATATTGCTGAACTGAAACAGTTCTGTAAAGAGGAATGGTCAAGAATTACTCCTGACCGTTGTGCACGTCTGATCTGCAACTACAGGAAACGTTTGGTTGAAGTTATTGCTGCCAAAGGAGGTTCAACCAGTTATTAAATCCAAGGTTTTACATACTTTTTCCACCTGCACTGTGAATGTTTCCATGGTGTGTTCAATAAAACCATGGCAACATTTCATTATTTGTGTGTTATTAGTTTAAGCAGACTGTGATTGTCTATTGTTGTGACTTAGATGATAATCAGATCACATTTTATGACCAATTTGTGCAGAAATCCATACCATTCCAAAGGGTTCACATACTTTTTCTTGCAACTGTATATATATGTTTTTTTTTTTAATTCATAAATTGGCCTAACTAATTTGCTAAACAGACCAATGTCTTAAAAAGTAGAGACATCTCCCAGGCCAGCTATATCTATTGCTTAATTTCATGCGTCCACCGACTCCACAATATTGCTTCTTGGAACAAGATTATGCCAATGCAGGCACTTCTCCCTAGTAAGTATTTATTAATAATTACAATATATTATTAAATGGCTAGTTTGTAAAATAGAATTTGTGAGTAAAATTGCATTCTTATATCTTTATAAGAATGTAAATGTGTTAGCATTTGATTTTGTAAAAGCTTTTGATACAGTGTAATGCAAGAAATGATAGTGTACATAAAATGCACAAGTAGATATACTTAAATATCACAAGAAAGGACAAAGCTTGAATTATCATTGTGAGTGACACATAATTCACTTAGAAACAATTTTGTTATTGAATTTTTTTGAATTAATGTCCCGTCTAATGCATCTAGTAATGTCAATATTTTTTTTCAGCATGACAAAAAAGAAGAAGCGTAATGCAGTACACCCAACTCTTACTTTGTGGACAAAATTTATATTCAGGCTGTTATATTCCACCTATTTTTATTTATTAGAAAAACCACAACTGTTACACTTTAAGAAACACCACATATAAGGGCCTCAATTTAATATACGTACATAGTTGTCTAGGTTCAAAAAAAACTAAAGTCCATCAAGTTCAAATTCTCTTATGTGAAGCAATTTGCTTTTTTTATTTTTTAAAGGAAAATTATAGTCACATAAACAACTTCATCTTAATGAAGCAGTTTTAGTGTATAGATCAGGGGTAGGCAACCTTTTATTAACACTGTGCCGATATAGGATTGTGATGTCCCGTAGCGTTTGGATCCTATTTTTTTAAATTGAGGTGTGTATGCTGCCGTATTCTGCTTGTGTCATTTTTACTGTAATTGCTTTGTATCGTTGTATTTGTGCGTATATGAGCTATTATATTGTATATGTTCATTAGTAGTTTATGGTATTGTGTATGATACATATGAATGTGTGCTGTGTATGAGGGCTGCTTGTGGAATTGTGTGTGGATGGATATGTCACATTGTATGTTTGGTAGTGTGTGGGGGCTGTTTGGGGTATTGCATGTGAGAGGCTGCATGCGGGGTTGTGTGCATGTATGTGGATTGTTAGCGGGTTACGTTTGTGCGGATTGTTTGTGTGTGGGCTGTCCATATTATTTGTATGAGGGGAGGGTTATTCTGCAAGTCTGTGTATATCTAGCAGTGTGGGTGGCTTCCCTGGGTTCCAGTGGTACAGTCAAGGACAGGAGCTGCAACAGCAGCTGCGGGCTGCTCTACTACAGTATGGATTCCCATTCACACGTGCTGGGAGGAACTGATCTGAGATCACATCTTCTACATGCTGCAATGCATAAACTGAGGATTTTCCTTCACCACCTTTTCGGATTAGCAGATATCTGAAGTTTCACTGAGACTCCTGATAGGCAAGAGCCTGTTTGGCTCTAGCAGCCTTGAGTGCCGTGCACAGACACCTCGAGTGCCGTAGGTTGCCTATAGATCATGCCTCTTAGGTTTGTACTGCTCAATTCACTGCCGTTTAGGAGTTATATGACTTTGTTTCTGTTTATGCAGCCCTTGTCACACCTCCGCTGGCTCTGATTGACAAAGCCTTCATGAAAAAAAATGTTTTTCTTTCAATCAGATGTAATTTACCTTAAACAATTGTATCTCTTACTCTGTAAATTGAACTTTAATCACATACAGGAGGCTCTTGCAGGGTCTAGCAAGCAATTAACATAGGAGGGGATAAGAAAATCTAAATTAAACAGAACTTGCAATAAAGAAAGGATAAACGTTAGATGACTCTTCACAGGAAGTGTTTAGGAAGCCTGTGCAAGTCTAGGGTTCATAAACAAAGTGATTTTACTCCTAAATGGCAGAGAATTGGCCAGTGAGGCTGCAGGGGCATGTTCTATACACCAAAACTGCTTCATTAAGCTAAAGTTGTTCAGGTGACTATAGTGGCCCTTTAAAAAATTGTTTTACCTACCTTTATTCTTTAAAAAGCAGTCAGATAATTAATTATTGTTCTTTAAAAAGCTCACTGTGTTACTTAGTTTAATTTCTGACATTGAAACCAGTTATCTAAAAACTGAAGAATAAACCTCAGCTCTCTTAGGAGATCATACATCATACTAATAACTCTGGTGTTTTGCTGAAACCATCGTTCACCAATGTGAAGTCATTAGGCTGAAATTATTGTCTGCTAAGTAATATTGTTTGCGTTCTTTATGAATGACAAAAATAAAAAAATCCCTAGTGGTTTAAAAACATGGGTTTGATAAAAAATATTTTTTTACGTCAAATCAGTATGTAAATTATGATCTGTGCAAATGATGCTCTGATGCCTTGTCTAAAAATAAAACCATTTAATTTTGTGGTTAGCGAACTGGATGTAACGCACTGATTGTTTCATTATTGCATCAAGAACCATGGGCTATTATGACAGTTTTTAATTCTAAGCATGTGCCCATTATCTTCAATAATGTTTAATTGCTATTGGGTGGCAACCAATCTACATGTTTAAAACAATAAGCTGATTATACAGTGGATGTGCTGGTATTTGACAGATGTAGCATTGTACTTTTTAGGTTGATTCTAACCACTTTTAACCGCAGAGAAAGTCTTTAATTAAAAAATAAAGAACTCTGTTTAAGGCAATAAAACTTTTATCGTTAAAGTATTTTTTTTATTAATATTTTGCTTTGGATTCAGTGCAGTAGCATTCCAGATGTTTCTTAATTGGAATGCCCATAATGCACAACCATCGCTCAATTTTGACCTATATCTTATTACGTTGTTATGCGCACCTAGCACTAGAACTAGCTGAGCATCATGGGAAATGTAATCCAGTTATATCTGAAAAGGCAAGAATAACCGTGAGTGATCTGGTGTCTGCATTTATTCTCATCGAGCACTGGAGCAATTACTAGAACATAACTGGAGCTAGAGACCCAGTTTTGGGGGGCTGGATCATTTTGTAGGGCAAGTTTATCTATAATGTGGGCACATTGGCTGTGTCGTGATGCAGTCACATCTCCATAATTTAGGTTCTTACATAGTCATCGTAGGTTGTACTACCAGTTATAACTATCACGGATCAAAATTAGGGAAGTTGAAGCTTGGTGCACAGGGAAAGCATATCAGGGTGAGACAGGATTCATCTGCTGCATTGTGGTACACACAAAATGTACAATTATCTCAATAGAACACCCAAAATCATAAACAAAATTGCTCTAAAATGATCGACGTGATTCTGAGTACATGCGATGTATCACTGACCAGCTGGGGAATAGCTTAAAATTAAATCCTAAGTAATTTCCAAATTTATTCACAAATAAATAATTTTTGTCTATGGTCTGCGTAAACATTCAGTAAACAAGGGCATTAAAATCAATTAGTCGATCAATAAAAAAAAGAAACTGTTTTCCTGAAAATTTTTTTTAAAGTAATAGAAAACACACTATTTATAACCTGTATATAGAGGATTGGCATAATTTAATTTTAAAGAGCCAGTTATGTTTCTGCATAAGTGATAGGCCTCGCCACAAGGTAATTTGCTATCAGATGCATAAGATTGTCTTCTGATATAAATGTACAATGGAAAATTCCTACATTCTAATTTTACGTATATATGGTCATCAAATTAGTTTATACTTCTCACTGCCTGGCAAAGGTATTATAAGGACACAATATAATTTAATCTTATATATATATATTGTTTTTTTTAATTTATTCTGTTTTTATTGTTTTTCAGAATCTCATCACAGGTGACTACAAATGGCATCTCACTTTACATCAATGAGTGTCATGTTCCATACATGCATCGGTTTCAAATGTTTTCAGAGATAACATAGTCAATCGGATACAGGCCGTGAGATTAGCGAGCTACTTCTACAGAAGCAGAAGTTAGCGTTCATGTCATATATTAAGCCATTTAAAAGGGTATGATTGGTTGTTCACATTCTTTCTATACGCGTCTATTGGTTATTAAATCTACCGGAGCTCCTTGCCAGTAATAATCTGTGAGATTCCTTTAAAATATACTTATATTTGAAGTTAGTTTTATATTCAAAAATAACATCAACACAAACAAAAGAAAAGAAGATTAAAGGTTAATCTGTGACCAGAGTTAAATATTTTATAACAAACTAAGAATTGCTTGTGCGGTGTAGGTTTGGGGTATCAGTGTTGTCTAAATCTAGACTGCTAGGGGAGAAACAATGGCACACCGGGCCTCTGTCCTGTAGTTTGATTGTTGTTCAATAAGTTGGCCAGTATCCCCAGTAATTATAAGGGTAGTGAGGACTTCAAGTATATTGTTTTGTGCATGCCTCCCCATTAGGGGTTGTCTCCTTGTAAATATTGTATCCATGGTTGCCAAATGGACATATAGCTATGGTATTGACCCATGGAGTTCCATCTAAGCTGTTCATTTACATGGAACCAGTAGAGTTTCAGATACCAGATAAGTATAGTAGGTGTTTTTTCAGGAACCTGCCATAACTGATTTAGCTGCTGTCAGCATGAAATAAAGGCAGGAGTGCTTGAATTTCGTTGGGGGAGTTTTTATAAGAAGAAAAAGCAGGGTCTCTGGATTATGTAGAAGATTGTACTGTGTGACCTTTTTATGGTATCCCTTCCATATTTCCAGTAACCAATAATACCGGTGCAAGACCACCACAGGTGTTGGTAGGTACTCTTTTTCCCCACATTTCCAGCACACTGTCGGAGTCTGTGGGCAGAACTGGTGTTTAATGTGATATTTTATGCTTCAATATACTGAAAGTGGTTTAGTCAGTGTGAGAACATCTGGAGGATGCCACAATTCTGAGGGAGGCATGCTGCAAGTCTCCCATTGATTACCTGTTTATTGCACGAAAAACATAAATGAAAACATTTTACTTGACTAGTCACTTCTTACATAACTGATACAATTTGCTAAATGCTAATGTGCTCTTATAACCCGAAAGATATATTAAAGCACTAATGTACAATTCCAAAATAAAACAACATGTTTTCTCCAAGATTTCATTTTATCTATATATGGTCATCGAGCATATTATCCCTTCCCACGCACAGCTTGGCTATGGCATTGTGAGGTCACTGGGAAGGCAATGACATCACAAACGTTACAGAGCATCATACAGAGATGTAAGTAGAAGCTTGATGATACGATACACAAGCAGGGTTATTCAATAAAGGAAGAATTGGCAGGAATTCAAAGTGAATTTCTAAATGTAAGCTAAAATTGACAAATTTGAAAAATCCTTCAAGTCAGTTCTTTTGTTAGTTTGGCTATCTTGATCATACATTTGAGATTCACTTTGAACTCACATTGAATCACTATCAATTCTTGCTTCAATGAATGACTGTGCAGGCGTTTGTTCTTTTAAACGAGAAAATTATACCTAAATACCAAAATCTTCTCCTTAGACCTATATATTAGTAAGCCCTGTGACCCAGCACTTACTGCATCTGATGTCGTCTTTGACGTATAGATACAGGAGATGCTATTCGCTGTATTCACTGTATACATGACAATATACAATTGTAAGAAACAAATGTGTTGATGAGATGCACTGGTTATGTTGACATGTAATGCAGTAGTTTGCTCAGTAGCTAAAACCCTACTAAAATATATGCTAATAATAAACATAGAAACATAGAATGTGACGGCAGATAAGAACCATTCAGCCCATCTAGTCTACCCAATTTTCTAAATACTTTCATTAGTCCCTAGCCTTATCTTATAGTTAGGATAGCCTTATGCCTATCCCACTCATGCTTAAACTCCTTTACTGTGTTAACCTCTACCACTTGAGCTGGAAGGCTATTCCATGCATCCACTACCCTCTCAGTAAAGTAATACTTCCTGATATTATTTTTAAACCATTGTCCCTCTAATTTAAGACTATGTCCTCTTGTTGTGGTAGTTTTTCTTCTTTTAAATATAGTCTCCTCCTTTACTGGAAATGCATATGCATATAGCTAAAACACTACTGATATAAATACGTAAAATACAAATTTATGACCGTGTTTTTTTTAACTCCTGAAAATTGCAGAATAGCATTGAAATGTTAAAAGTATAAAACTTTATGCTAATATACCATCTCTTCTCTATAATCGCTATATCATTTCCCAAATTTCGTATGGAAGGGAAACGAAAAATGTAACTGTATTTATGATGGATGTTCTTTTGTTCTAAGGAAATATGAGTTTTTTGCCAATGTTTAATAATATATCCAGAGGGTGGAATGAATCTCTGCCACCTTAAATATAGGTCACACAAAGCAATAAGTTTAGATTGAGTTCTGTGGATTGCCATAAGGGAGTCCTTTAATTATTACTAAACATTTTTTTGTTCTCAGTTCAATAAACTTTATTTTATTCTGATTGGGCAGCAAAAGGAAGAAGAATAAAAATTTGCACTGACTTTTTGGATCTTCTCCTGAATGGACACATTTTTCTGGCTTTGTATCGAGTTGCAGCTGGTGACGGTATAAAATGGTGGGGGTCCAGACTCCAACCACAAAATTTGACTCCAATCACTGTCTCTGAAAACCCCACCTTCTGATATATTGGACTCATAAATTATTTTAAAAACTGTCAACAATAATAGTAATAAGAATAAATAAATAACACCTACTTCATTTTATTTGTTTAACCCTTTGAATGCAGGAGATCTGACCAGCACATTGCAAAGAAATATGATTGGCATGCCCTGGCGTTGAAACGGTTAAAACATATAATTATGCATTACTTAGAATGTAAGAAATTGCTTTGGCTAATAAGTTACATTATACCTGCTCTGACACAGTGTGTTTGGTCTGTGGGAAGCATTGCTGGGGTTTGTGGAATACAATTTTATCATAAATACACAGAGTTGACATTGGTTGGATATTGAATATTGTTAATGTATGCACATTACATACTTTGCAAGTAATGGTTTTTAATGATATTTAAGATTTTTGAACAATTAGAAACTGGGCATACAGTTTAGATGCCTTGCTAGGGATTAAAAGGGGCACTTCAAAAAACATCTCTAGGGGCATACTAAGCTTGTCTGAGGTGGTCTCTGATTGGCCAGATTTCAAAAGTGACCCAAATTATACACATGCCCAGTTGTCCTCAACAGGTTATCCAGTCAGCCATCATTTATAATCAATGAGTTAGCTGTGCTATAGTGGAAGGAGGGGAGGAAAACTATAGCACTGCAGTGCTGTGTGGTATATGTTTAATGGATATTTGCAAGTTAACCCTTTCCTAAAGAGAAACAGGTCAGTAATTCACTCGTTTACCAGTGGCAATATCTTTGTTTCTTTAGGACAACATTTATCAGTGGGGTGCTTTCCTAAGTGCCCCTATGAATGAGCCTCCACTGTTTGCATGTAACATGCACAATCTCAGTCGAAACAATCATATAATAAGTCAGCTGTTCATCAAAGTTGGAGGTGAACCCTGACAAAGAACAATTACACCCCTACTAGAGGGGGACACTATAATTTATAGTTTCAATTAATTTTTAGAAGCTCTCTAATTAAAAACATCTATTAGTTGCATTGGCAATCATAATGGTGTGCATAAGCATAAATGTAAAAATACTATTAAAAACAAGTGAAGGCTGTAAGGATAATGACGTTCTATTGGTTATCAGTCGGACAGCCACTAGAGGCATGTATTTTGCCAAATGTGTGCATTGCCTTTTCTCAGAAACAGCATTGTTTTCCATTCTTCGTGAAAGCAGACAGTGCCAATAAACCAAAACATCTACAATAAAATAGCTCTGGTGCTTAGACTTAAAGGACCACTATAGTCACCCAGACAACTTCAGCTCAATGCAAGGTCCCCCAGGTTTTAACCCTGCAGCTGTAAACATATGTTTACATTGCAGGGTTAATCCAGCCTCTAGTGGCTGTCTTCCTGACAGCCACTAGCGGCACTTCGGCGACGCTCAATGCGAAAATCGCATTGAGCACGCAGAACGTCCATAGGAAAGCATTAAGCAATGTTTTCCTATGGGTCGTTTGAATGTGCGCGTGGCTCTGGCCGCGCATGCGCTTTCGGCTCCACTCGGGAGCAGACGTCGGAGAGGGAGGAGAGGTCACCAGCACCGAGGGAGCCCGGCGCTGGATAAAGGCAAGTGGCTGAGAGGGTTTTAACCTCTTTAGCCCAGCGGGAGGGGGGCCTTGAGGGTTGAGGGGACCGAAGGACTATACAATGCCAGGAAAGCGATTTGTTTTCCTGGCACTATGTTGATCCTTTTAAAGAAGGTAATTTGGAAAGTAACCTATTGTCACCAAGTCACACAACCTACGGCTTCTGTATTAGTGCTTGTTTTCTTAAACATTGTTATGTAAATCCCATCCAAAAGGTAAAGAGAATTTCAACCAATTAATTTGCATGTAAAAAGTAATGCAAACAAGCTGATAAGCAGAAACAAGATATTTTCCTAGGTACTCATAAATATTGACTCATATAGACAAACATTACATAAATACTGCAACAAATGTGTGGGAAATGTATTCCAGATATGCTGACATACTTTTGAATCATTGTACTATTGCTACATACAGTCTGTGTAGGTCATTGGGTCAGAAAATCTACCATATCTGACATCACTATAGTTCTTTAATATGATTATAAGGAACACCGTTGTCACCAAAACAAACTTAGCTTAATAAGGCAGTTTTGGTGTACAGATCATGCCTCTGAAGTTTCACTGCTCAATTCACTGCCATTTAGTAGTTAAGTCACCTTTGTTTCTGTTTATGCAGCCGTAGCCACACCTCCCCTGGTTGTGACTGACACAGCATGCATAAAAACAAAATGGTTTTATTTTCAACCAGATGTAACTTTAAACATTTTTTATCTCCGGCACTGTAAATTGAACTTTAATCGCACACAGAAGTCTCCTACAGGTTCTAGAAAGCTATTAACACTGCAGGATATTATAAATTCTGAATTAAACAGAATTTGCAATAAAGGAAGTGTAAACATTAGATGGCTCTTGACAGAAAGTGTTTAGGAAGACTATGTAAGTCACATGCAGGGAGGTGTGCCTGTGGACATACTCACAGCGAAGGAGGCGGACAATCCTCTGCCCAGGTCTGGAACTCATCTATTTCTGAGCCGTGTCCCCACCCGGACCGGCGAAGGTTACCAAGGTCCCCACTGGCATATACCCTGGGCATACTGTAAGCATTGTAACTTACAGCAACTCCTGAAGTTGGGGCCTACAATAAGCTGCATTGTAACCCACAGCGACTTAAGAGTTTGGGGCTTACTGCTTACGATGGCCTTCACGCAACAGCCCGCTACTCAGCAGACTGTCCCACAACCTTCCAAAAATGCTGACCTGTTTCTACAGGTCTTTAACAGACTATGTGCCCAACTCTGGGCAAAGCTGAGTGCTTGCGTTATCAACGTACCTCAAGGTAGAGATCCGATCTGCAGGCTGACGCACCGTGACAGGGTTTTAGCTATCGGGGAGATGGAGTCACAAGCGACTGCTACGGCCGAAGCTGGGTGGAGAAGCAGAGAAAGCGGGGGCCACAGCTGAGACAAGCTTGCAGCATGCCGTGTACTACAGTCCATCGCCTGTCAATTGCCTCCCATCCACCGGCATCGGCTGAGTAGTGCCATGAAATGACCGCAATTCCAGGACATGTCATAGTTACCAAAATGTGTGGCTATAACTCTCCAGGCCTGGACTTTATTCATACTATTTCTACTCTGCAGTTGGCACCCAATGGCACTATATTTAATTAGTTTATGTTTATAGGCAGACTGCCAGTACTGTACTCTAGCACTGCATATTTCTATATAGGTTATAATCAATTTTTTAAACATTTTTTATTTAAAATGTTCTTGTGCCCTACTTGATCATATGCAATGTTTAAATCATCTCATCCAGTGTTATTACCAGGGCCAGATTAAGAGCCCAGTGGGCCTGGTGCTGACAATTATGACGGGCCTAATTACAGAATCATATCGACCAAAAACAGTAAAACACTCCCAAGCGTCATGTATCTGATGGAGATGGGGCTGGAGAGAAAGAAAACAGCAGCTATAAGAAAACACATACCCTATGCTAATCTCCCTCTAATTTATGTTTTCATCTTTTAAGTAAATCCATTACCCCTAACAGCAGTGTCCAGTCAAGCAGGAAGTCAATGTGCGGGGTAAAAGGGTGTGCCACTGACACAAATCACGTAACCTGCCAAAAGGGGCGAACATGCCCAAAAAGAGGATATGTCTGCCCAAAGAATTAGAAGGCCAGCCTGGTATGAATGCATGTCAGGCTGCCTGCCAATCATGCAGCTGGCCAACTAAGGGCATACTATGCAGACAGCACCCTGAGCTTGGCATAAATGCATCTAATGATGCGCTCGCTCAACGCTTTCTAAGGACTGTCCCCTAGCACTCGCTGGTCCACTTGTCTCCTTACCTTCTTACTAGCAGGCAGAAGCTCCTGGTATATAGTCTGGGACAGAGAAAAGCTGGATGTAGTGAGTGTAAACGAATGGGAACATGCCACAGTGTTAGAGAGACCAAAGTCAGCATTACCTTAAAGGATCACTATAGGGTCAGGAACACAAACATGAATTCATGACCCTATAGTGTTAACACCACCATCTAGCCCCCCTGGGCCCCTCATGCCTCCATAAATATAGCATAATCTTACTGTATTCAAGCCTGAAGCTGTAACTCTGCATGCTGTTAGACTCAGAAAAACAAGCAGTCTGCTGACATCATTAGAAGTGATGGCCTAATCCAATCACAGTGCTTCCCCATAGGATTGGCTGAGAGGCAGATCAGGGGCAGAGCCAGCATGATTCAAACACAGCCCTGGCCAATCAGCATCTCCTCATAGAGATGAATTGAATCAATGAATCTCTATGAGGAAAGTTCAGTGTCTGCATGCAGAGGGAGGAGACACTGAATGTTTGGATGCATTTTAGGCAGCCATGACCCAGGAAGGATCTCTAACAGCCATCTAAGGAGTGGCCAGTGAAGTTATCACTAGGCTGTAATGTAAAGACTGCATTTTCTCTGAAAATACAGTGTTTACAGCAAAAAGCCTGACGGTAATGATTCTACTCACCAGAACAAATTCAATAAGCTGTAGTTCTTCTGGTGACTCGAGTGTCCCTTTAACTATATTCATTGTCAGTCAGTCCACACAAGTTTTGTTCCCATACATCCCTCTTAAGTTTCCATACTTAAGTAAGAGTATGTGAAAAGTAGTTAGGGTTGCCACCTTTCTTGGAAAAACATACCGGCCTTGCTAATTTGCATAATTAAATGGGTGACATCAAATGATGTAAATCACAAGGAGTGAAATAAGAGAAAATGCTGTAAATTCACCAAAAAACTACTTAGTTTGATTCTGCTGTATAGATGGATTCCTCCCAGTGCCCCATGTGTCAATTACTCCAGGTCTCAGTGTTCCTATGTATCAGTGTCTCAGTGCCCCATGTCTCCCATGTCTCAGTGTTCCTATGTATCAGTGTCTCAGTGCCCCATGTCTCCCAGTGTCCCCTAGTGTCGTGTCCCCAGGTCTCCCAGTGATCCTATGTATCACAGTGTCTCAATGCCCCATGTCTCCATGTATCCCAGGGTCCCCATGTCACTAGGAAGACAGGAAGACCTGGGGACACAGGGAGACCTAGGGACACAGAGACACCAGTGACACTGGGAGACTAGGGGACTCTGGCTGGGACGCATGGGGACACTGGGAAAATAGGGGACACTTGAAGACATGGGGACATAGACACCAGGGACACAGACACTAGATACACTGGCTGGGGGACATGGGGACATTGAGTTATGGGGCACTGGGAGACATGGGGACAAGGAGACACCAGGGCCACAGACACTAGGGACACTAGCTTGGAGACATGGGGACATTGAGACACTTGAGGCACTGGGAGACATGGGAACAGTGAGACACTGGCAGACTGGGGGCACTGGGAGACTAGGGGGCACTGAGACACCAGGGACACTGGCTGGGAGACATGGGGACACTGTGTCCCCATGTGTCTGTGTCATAATGTCTCCCAGTGTCCCTTAGTGTCTCAGTGTCAGCCATAATGTCTCCCAGTGTCCCTTAGTGTCTCAGTGTCTGCCATAATGTCTCACAGTGTCCCTTAGTGTTTCAGTGTCTGCCATAATGTCTCCCAATGTCCCTTAGTGTCTCAGTGTCTGCCATAATGTTTCCCAATGTCCCTTAGTGTCTCAGTGTCTGCCATAATGTCTCCCAGTGTCCCTTAGTGTCTCAGTGTCTGCCATAATGTCTCCCAGTGCCCCTTAGTGTCTCAGTGTCTGCCATAATGTCTCCCAATGTCCCTTAGTGTCTCAGTGCCTGTCATAATGTCTCCCAGTGCCCCTTAGTGTCCCCATGTCTCCTTGCAGCCTTTCCCCCATCCCTTACCCCTGAGCTGTAGGCTGTCTCTGCAGGGTGGGAGTTGCTGTCTGGACTCTCTGTAGCTGCACCCCTGCAGATCAGTGAGTATAGATAGGCAGGGAGGGATATGCTGGAATTTCCTAATCCGGCTCTGGTTATTACCTCTTGAACCTATCTCAAGTTCTAAGTTCCAGCAATTACTCTTCTCTCTCTGCTTTCATTTCACATTTACTATAAAAAGTGCAGTAATCTAAAAAAAAAAAAAAAAAAAAATGTATTTATAATTGGCAATAGTAGCCGCTACGATTGGTATTTTGGAAAAATTAGGTAAATACTAATAGTATTATTTTAATTATTTAATACACATTATAATTCTACATCACTACTCCATATGCCATATTCTTTTAGTTTAATATAGCACTCTTTTTATTTAGATAAAACAATACACATGCTAGAGTAACAGAGTTGGCACCGCATTAATCTGTCAACACACTGCAATCTATGATGCGATTGTGATTTCATTAGCAGAACAGAAATTTCCAAAACTTTGCCAACTGAATATTATGACATGTTCCAAGTTAATACTCAACGACGTGTGAATTCATTTTTCACTGTTAGAGGAATTTTTTTTTTTTTAAATAAATAAAAATGTTAAACCATGTCAACATTACAGTGATGGAGCCAACTGTCAAAGCTCTGAAGCAGAGCAAGCAACTTCTGGCACTTCTGCGGCACTGGGTCTCTGTCAAACTGTTGGCGCAGTCCACAGTAATTGGAGTGCCAGAGCGATGACTATCCCCGGTGATATTTAATGATTTCTGAATCTGTGTTCATGGCCAAACCTGTGTAAAATAGGGCTTTTAACAATTCTCCCTTTATAGGCAAATTACTGAGGAATTATCACCAATTATCGTGGTCAGATATGTGCAAAGATATTACATATACTTAAAGAGATACTCTAAACACCAAAACAACTTTAGTTTATTGAAGCAGTTTTTTTTTTAATAGATTATGCCCCTGCAGTTTTACTGCACACTTTTATGGCATTTAGGAGTTAAATCACTATGGGTATGCAGCCTTAGCCACACTTACCATGGCTGTGACTCACACAGCCTCCATGAAAAAAAAAGGTTACATTTCTACAGAACAGTGTATTTACTTTAGAAGGGTTTATCCCATGTTCTGTTAATTGAACTTTAATCTCACACAGGAGGCTGCAGTAGGTTGTAGCAGCAATTAACAGATCAGGAAACAAGACATTCTAACTTAAACACACTGTGCAATAAGAAAATGTAAATAATGCGGGCTCTTACTCAGTAACTGCGTAGGGAGGCTGTGTTAGTCACAGCCACTGGATGTGTCACTAGGAATACATGAAAAAAAAGGTGCTTTAACTCCTAGATTGCAGATAACTAAGCAAGTTGATTGCAGGGGCATGATCTATATACCAAAATCACTTAATTACACTAAAATTGTTTTGGTGCATAGTGTCCCATTAAAGGGCACTCATCAATTGAAAAGGGTAGCAAAATGACAGTATTTCATTGTGTTATCATGATCAATTATCAGGTGCAAAACTTCTTATGATTTTTCATTCATTGCAGCCACTTACCTGCCATGGGAATGGACATTCCGTTCGTGGCTAAACAAAGTTTATTTTGTGGCACAAAGATTTATGTATTGCAAGTCATGTTTCAATTTACAGGAAACAACTGAGAGGTGCACAATATGGGCAATTTTAAAGTGAAGCTTTTATTCCACCATCTGCAGTGAATCTAGCAACATTTCGACCTGTAAAGATCTTTGTCAAGTGTGTGTCTCATTTATCAATATAATTAGGACTAATGCCACATTTCAATATTTTGTCATGTTGAATTCATTGCTGCAACTCAATGTTGAGAGAAAAATGTGCAATTGTTGTTGGCACTTTCCAAATATGCTGTGATATTGTGCCACCTACTGTTCAAATACTACACTAGTTTCACCAATTATGACCAAGAACTGTGTAGCTTGAATCTATTAGATTTCTCCTTTTTAAAGAGGATGTCGTTTGAAGGTTATGACACAATCTAATAGCTAAGTATTGTGTTTATAGAGGAACAGTCGTTTCAAGGTTATGACACAATCTAATTTCTAAGTAAAAATAGCAACTGTTTTACACAGAAATATGACAGCTCCTCTCTGAAAAAACAGTGTACGCTAGAGGGTTCATTATTGCAGGTAGCTGTTACTAATATAGTATGTGAACCTGCTAATGAAAACATATTTGCATCCTTCTTAAGTTGATAACACATTTTAACAGAATATGAGAGCTTTCAGATTATATATTTTTTTTCGATATATGAAACAGGAAACTTTATTCGACATTGCAAAGGCACTTCACATTATTAACTAGAGAAATAAAAAGGGGAACTTGGGGTCCCATGCCTTAGTATATATAGGACCATATTATATCAGAATCATTACCAGTAAAAGTCTATGATTGCCGTTCCCGATGCTCTTTCAGCAGAAGATATACTGTCTTCATGTAAATAGATCTCATGTCTGCTTACGTACATTGCTCTGATCTAAGCGAGACAATGGACAATGGGCTATGACATCATATTTAAAGGAAAAGTCTAATGAAGAATAATTTTTTTTAGTCCATGTTTTCCATAATTAGTTTAGATTTAGAGCCCTCTCTTTTTTTTAAAATACAAATCTTCTGATCTAAATTAAACTTACCTGTTATTGAGCATAAAGAGACTTACTGCAGCCTTATCCTCCTACTGTGAAATCATCATGCTCGATGACTTTTGTCTTATGAAATGTTAAGCATTAAAGACAATCGCTGTGTTCTGTCAGTAAAATGCTTCTCATATGGAAGTTTCGGACGCACACACGGTTTCTGACAGATCACAGCGATTGTCTTTAAAAAAAACTGCTATGTTTACATTGCAGGGTTAATCCAGTCTCTAGTGGGTGCAAAAAACGCATTGAGCACGTAGAACGTCCATAGGAAAGCATTCAATAATGCTTTCCTATGGGAGTTTTTAATGCGTGTTCATCTCTGTCCGCACATGCACATTCGGCTCCACTTGGGAGCTGACTTCGGAGGGGGAGGAGAGGTCACCAGCACCGATAAAGGTGCTGGATAAAGATAAGTGGCTGAAGGGGTCTTAACCCCTTCAGCCAAGCGGGAGGGGGGCCCTGAAGGTTGGGGGAGGGGGGATGGGGGGGGGAACCTAAGGATTATATAGTGCCAGGAAAACAAGTTTGTTTTCCTGACACTATAGTGATCCTTTAATTTTAGAGTTCTTAATGAGCTGCTTATATCTATAATCTTTTTTAAAAGTGCAGTACTCGTTTTATACTACCGTTGTTGCATTCCATTTTCTTTACTCCGTCTTTATACATTAACTCTAACCCCAAATTCCCTTAAGTGAATGAGAAAATAATGTTTTCTGGTCAGTTTCTGGTATTTTCACTGAATTATGGAATTCTGAATCACATACGCGCATTGAAAGCTTACTGAATAACTCAAGATAAGTTAGTGTTCCTAAGCTGTTCTATTCACTTATATTACTTTTATAATATTCCGTGTTGTGCTTTCATCCTTGTTTCAATCTTGCTTTCAGCCACCTATTCATCTGCAGTTTATATTGTCACATTCTATACAAAAGTGCGATATTTCTAGTCACACTGAATAGAATCTCTCATGTAAAGTGAACCGTGGGACAGTAAACTAATCTACACATCAAATGCTAGAACAATGAAGGCTGATATATCAAATATATAGGAATGGGATTTTAGAATGCCTACGATCAGAGTGATTTATATGCAAGTCAGCAAGTACCCTGTGCTGTGCTAGATAATCTATTTTGGGATGTTTATCCATCTCCCTTCATCCTCGCTTAATGTAAAGATTTATGACTGATTAATATACTCCAGGAATACTTAATGAGTGAACACACAACTGGGCATATCAGTCAATTACTGTAATAATGTAAATGGGAATTTCTAAACAAAATGTTAGGCAAGTGCATATAAATTATTAAAGAATATATATAAAACAAACAAAATCTAAGAAATAATTATAGAACGACATAATAAAAATAAAATATGTCTCAGGTAAAATCCTTAAAGTCAGCAATGTCCAGTCTGATGCAAAAAAGTGCATCTTCATCATAGCCATCAAAGACACGCAGGGGCGCATACTTAGCCCCGGGCCCAGATGGGTTTGACGGCTCCTACTACAAAACCTTCAGGGAACAATTGATCCCCCACCTAGCCGCAATGTACACGACTTGGACAGACAATGACTCACATTCTATACAAAAGTGAGATATTTCTAGTCACACTTAATAGCCCAAGGGATATAAACAAAGAATTTACTAAAATCTATGCCCAAGTGTACAACCACTCCCCGACACTTACGATGACGAATAAAACACACATGGACCATATTACGGAATTCTTGAGGAAGGCTCACCTGCCGCTACTCCCAGCGCACAAAACTGCGCCCTTGGGAGCACCCATAGAACACGACGAAATAGACAGGGCAATTACAGCCCTCAATGGGGGGGAAAGCCCCGGGCCCAGATGGGTTTGACGGTTCCTACTACAAAACCTTCAGGGAACAATTGATCCCCCACCTAGCCGCAGTGTACACGACTTGGACAGACAATGACTCACCCAACGTGGACCTCTCCACAGCAGACGTAGTCCTGATTCCCAAACCTGACAGGGATGCCACTCAGGGGGCAAATTATCGCCCTATCTCCCTCATCAATTTTGATCTTAAAGTATATGCAAAGATCTTGGCCACCAGACTCAACCTCATTCTCCCTGCTCTAGTACATGCAGACCAAGTGGGTTTTGTCCCTAACAGACAACTATACGGTAACATGCACCTTCCCTCAATGTTCATGTAACGGATCGCCTGGCACCCCGACTGGGTACCTCCGTTGAAGGATGCTCCTAACACTTCCTGAGGACTCCAAGCACTGCAGCAGACACCACAATCGCCGAACCGGAGAAGCGTATACCTTCTCTCAAGCATATGAATGCTGTAGACAGTTGAATAGGAACCATACGAATAGGTTTACTCTCCTAGCAGTCAAACTGGAACAGCATACAATGAATCCTTCCCCCAATAATGAGACAACACTTCATTTTGAGGGTTAAAACAGGAACTCCCTGTACTGTCACATACAGTCTCTTTTATTCCCAATCCACAAACATAGTACAGCCCACAGGGCGTTACAAAACAGCCAATCAATCCATACAATACACCCAGACACTCCCACACAAAATCCTCCCCTCTGGCTGTGATATGATTACTGAACACAATGGGTAATCTAATTATCACAGCCAGAGAAATACAGTTTCATAAAACACATCACAGGGACCCCAAAACATGCAATAACCCCATAAAAAGTATATCCTTGGAACTGGGGGATCTGGGTGAACCACATATCCAAAATTCACCCAGATCCGTTCAGTACTTTGGAAAATACAGTTTAATGCAGATTCTGCAGAACATATACAGGCTAAATAAAAAACAATCACTGTATAATGTGTCCCCTGCTGTATAGTCCAAAACCACCGCACGATGTCTCTGTGCAACAAATACTGGTGAGATGGCACCGTGTTGAAAAGTCCACACAGTGTCTGTGAGTTAAAATGGCCGCCATCCATTGTTCTCACCATGTGCTTCTGATACAGGAAATGGTGGCCACCCAGTAACTCCACAGTATGTCCCCAGATGGTTCTTAAAAGGGCCAGCAGCAGCACAACACAAATCCATTATGCCCAAATCATGTCTTTAAAGGGCAATACATCCCAGGGACCATAGTCACATGGCAGGAGGCTGGCAATCAGTCTTCTCCAGTGCATAGTGGCGAGGTTGGTTCCGCCACAGTTCATAAGGGCGACCAAAGCTCTATACACTGCCCCAAGAGCGCAAATGCTAATCCCGGGGTCACAGCCAGTCCCCTTCGACCTGAAAAATGGTACACGTCAGGGCTGCCCCCTTTCCCCCCTCCTTTTTGTTTTAGCGTTGGAACCCCTATTGCACCTCATTCAAACGGACAACGAGATCAAGGGAGTACAGGTTGCGTCCGATGAATTTAAAATCTCGGCCTATGCCGATGATATCTTACTTACCATCACAGACCCTAAGGAAACAATCCCTCATGTTCTTAGGCTTCTTGACATGTACCACCAGGTATCTGGATACAAAATCAACATAGAAAAATCGGTCGGCATGCCGATTGGGCTCTCAGATTCGGACATCCAATGGCTGCAACGAACGACGGCCCTTAAAATTAGCACACAGCCCATTAAATATTTAGGGGTTAAGCTTACACAAGCCTACACGGACCTATACACGGTAAATCACCAACGGCTGATCGATGCCCTACGAAGGGACATAGACAGGTGGCATGACAAGCCCATCTCGTGGGTGGGATGGTTACACGCCATCAAAATGAACCTTCTTCCGCGCCTCCTCTTCATCTTTCAGGCGCTACCCGTAGCCGTAACTAAAAACAATCTTAAACCCCTACAAACCACAATAGACAATTTCATTTGGGCTGGAAAGAGGCACAGAGTAGCAAAACACACACTTTATACACCTAAGAGCAGAGGGGGTTTGGGACTTCCGAACCTCTACCTCTACTACTTGGCAGCCCACCTAGCACAAATAATAGAATGGCACTCGCCACCTGACACACACAGGTGGGTTGAACTAGAAATGCACCTTATGTCCACTGATTTACCCCAGTACTGGATCTGGGTCCCGAAACCCGACCGCCAGAGCTCCGTACCTCCTGTCCGGCCATCCTAAACTCAATTCGAATTTGGAATGCTACGGCACACAAATATGCCCTCACATACCCTGTTTCACCACTGACGCCCTATCTTCGAAATAAAGCCTTCCCTCCTGGCATGACCCCAAGGGACTTCCGAGGTCTTGAGGACACGGGAGTGCAACGTTACTGCCACCTGTTTCAGGATGGTATCTTCCACACCTTTGATAACCTGAAAACTAGGGCCCCCCTAACCAACAAAGATTACTTCCGATACCTCCAGCTTAGAGACTTTGCTAAGAAACCCAACATAGCAGCAGCGGCCATGGCAAAGCCCACATTCTATGAAACATTATGTCTGTCTGACGGACCGCGTACCGGCCTTATCACTCGCCTGTATGAGCAGCTAAGCGCGCCCACAAAAGAATCCCAAACACCCTCTTACATACTGCAGTGGGAAGCTGACCTCCGACAAACCCTAGATAGCGGGGATTGGCAAGACATATGGGAGGCGGCGGCCAAGTCCTCAATATGTGTCAGTCACCAAGAGCAATGTTACAAAACACTGATGAGGTGGTACACCACCCCAATAAAACTACACAGAATGGGTAAAACACCCTCAGATGTCTGCTGGAGAGGCTGTGGGGATAAGGGTACCTACCTCCATATGTGGTGGACCTGCCCGAAAGTCTCCCAATACTGGGAACAGGTAGCAAAACTCTCGACAGACGTACTCAAACGACCAATCCAGCCTGATCCCTGGACGTGCCTACTAGCCAAACCGATAGATAACCTCTCGAACAGAGAGCAGAAACTGGTGAATAAAATCAACTCGACACTCCACACTTGGACAGGATGATAGGCAATATCAAAGAAGCCTGCCTTATGGACAAACTCACGGCACAGGTGCGAGACACACACATACACACACTTTCGTAGGGTCTGGGACCCTTGGGAGGAATATATTGACCCCTGAGCAAGTTCCCCACATTCCTGCAGGGAAATAGAGACCACCCTTCGTAGGCAGACTCCTGCCTTCTCCCGACAGTAGGTCCTACCCACCTCTTCCCACCCACCCCTTTTTTTTTTTTTTCCTCTCTCTCTTCTCCTCTAAAAGGAAACAGGGTAAAACATGATGGCTCGTACAGGGCGACCATACACACACTCGTGCTAAGATTAACAACCACGGGCCAATGACGAGACCACCAACCGAACCTCCCCACCAATGCACATAGTCCCCCACATCATCTCACACCGACCGGGGGGAGAACAGTACCGCCATCTACCCCGTCTTCCTCCTATCATACTACCTGTTTTCTTTTCTCTTTTTCTCTTTGCTTGATGTTAAGTTCTTAAGAATGTTAAGAAGGTATAAAAGTTCAAAGTGACAGATCATTACAGTGCAGAAACCACATGAGCTGCCCCAGTAACACACATGTTCATGAAGGCCTTTGTGTAACCGTGAAATATTGTATTGCATAATGTAAACGCTGGCTTTTGCGAAAGCCCTTAAAAGGCTACAATAACTGGGTATCTTTCTTTGCCGCGACAGCAATAGATGTCTATACGAAACATTCAAAATGAAAAAGTGGCGGGGCATGTTTTTAACTGCAATATTGACTGGCCAAGTCCACACCACCACGTTTACTTTGGCTTCTGCGTAAGCCGCAATGTTGTGTTAACTATTGAATCGTCTTACTATGCCAATACAGGCTTCTGCACAAGCCACCCAAATGTCATATCAACTGCACATTGTTATGTGTCACGACCAAAAATAAAGAATTAAAAAAAAAAAAAGTGAATCTTCACCTGTCTTTTGAATTTCTTACTTTCTTACCCTCTTAAGTGTTTCATATATCCTCTTTTGAAAGTATTACCCCTTGTGTGCTTTAGTGTATTTTATTCCCTCTTTAAGGTGTCTTACAACCCACCTTGTATGTCTCTTACTTACACCCAGCCCCTTTCTGTGTCTCTTACCCCCAGCCCTCTGTGTGGTTCTTTCTCCCCTTTGTCTGTGTTGTGTGTCCCTCCCCTTCAGATCCCTTTGTGTGTCTTTCCTCCCAAGCCATGTAGACATAGACATGCAGGCACAAATACATACATACTTACACAATCATAGAGGCACACAGGCATTGTTTTTCAGGGACACAATCAAACAAAGTCATACAAGTACACTGTCATACAAACACAGACATCATCATACAGAGACATGCAGAAACAGAGACATACAGACAGAGACATATAGACACACAGGCAGAGACATACAGACATACAAAGACAGTTACACAGAGACATACAGACACTGTCACACGGAGATATACAAGACGGAACATACACACATACAGAGACATACACACATACAGAGACATACATACAAACAGAGACATACAGGCATACAGAGGAGTGCAGGCATACCGAGACATACAGTCATACAGACACATACACACATACAAGTATACAGAAACATACATACAAATACATAAAGGAATGCAGAGACATACAGGCATACAGACACATACATACAGACAGACACATACATACATACACACACACATACATACAGGCATACATACACATACATACAGGCATAAAGAAACATACATACATACATACATACAGAGACACACATGCATACAGAGGCATACATGCATACAGAAACATACATACAGAGACATACATACAGACATACAGAGACGTACATACATACAGGCTTAGAGAGGCATACATGCACACAGAGACATACATGCATACAGACATGCAGAGACATACATGCACACAGAGACATACATACATACATACAGGCATACAGAGACATACATACAGAGACATACATGCACTTAGGGGCATACATACATACATGCACACAGAGACAAACATACATACATACATACATGCACACAGAGACATACAGACATACATACAGAGACATACATGCACACAGTTACATATATACAGAGACATACATACATACAGGCACACAGAGACATACACAAACAGTCACAATTACATACCTACTGTACATACAAGTCCCTGGGGTGCACACTGTCTGGCTCGATGGAGTCCTGTCTTGCAGCCCAGCCCCATCACTGGGCTCCTGTGTGGTTCACAGGAAGCAGGGATATGATGACATTTATATCCCCGCCCCCTCTACCCAGCCTGCGGCAGACATCAATGTAGGAGGCTCCTGGGGCGGCAGTAAGATGGGCGGGCGGGCGGTAGAAGGCTGGGATGCTCTGAGGGGAGGTGAATGCACTCGGCCATGCTCCAAAAAGTAACTGGCTGGAGAGGAGTGCAGAGTGCTTCCCTCCTGCCGGACAGCCTGACACTGCGCCCCCAGTTCATGAAGTTTTAAGATGCTGAGGCCGCCAGACTCCTCCCCCAGAAATGTTATTACCCCCTATACAGTACAGTGATACCCAGACAATACAGCAGGGGCGGAATGACAACTCAAGGGGCTCATGGGTCCCCCTTGGTAATCTAATGGGGGAATAGGAGCTGTAGTGGTGTGGTAGGGGCTGAAGTAATGGTATTATGGGGATGTAGTGGGTGAAGAAAAGCTGTAATGGGGAGTAGCGGCTGTAATTTGGGATAGAGACTATAGTGTGGGGACTCAGGGCTGCCATGGGGGGAATAGGGACTTTAGTGGGGAGACATGGAGCATTCAGTAAAATTTACCACTGGGTATAGAAGAAAAAATTCACTTTCCCTAGGTGACACATGTTAACTACGGAAATTATTTACTAATTATTGCTCTAAAAACAGGTATAAAAAGGCCACCAAATACCTCTAAAAGGTTACTAATATAGTCACAGGATAAAAATCATGTGTGGTACCAGGAGCAAATATCCAGGGAAGAAGAAGAACTGGCAAATGACATAGTGTGGGCAATGCAAATAGAACAAGTCTAATATGGCTAAAAGGCTAATAAAATAGTGTACATTTATTGAAACGTCTTAAAAACAAACATGCATAAAATTAGCAGCAACAAATAGTGTGAATATATAAAATCCTAGTCACAAAAAACAAGTATCTAAACCAGAAGCATGTAGTAGCTTCACAATATCCCACAGAGTGAGTAATATCAATGGTGAGTCCAGAGGTAAAATCTTCCTAGTAACAGTTTCTGCCCCATTATTGTTGCAAATAAAAATTGCATATGAAAGTTCACAGTATCCAGAGAAAGTGAATCAATAGGGGAACAAGGTCCCCAGCTAGATCAGGTACTCACTGCCCTACTCGTTGCCTGCCACAGGAGGGTAGTGAGCTGCGGTGGTGGAGAGTTCCCGGGACTCTGGCTGTTAATTGGAGGGTTTCTACTTCCCATGCTCAATTAAGTGAAGGGAATCTTCTTCTGTATTCCTCTACTTGGTTTGACCCGGCACGTGCACGTGTGTCAAATCACCTGCTCCTGAAAACTTGTTGGGAGATCACGCCTTACGTGCTTCGTGGTGCTATTGTCCACTTCATCAGAGGCTATGCATAACCTGCCTACATTCTACATTAAATACCCCAAGGTCTTAAAGATGCACTATCTTCATTAAGATTTAACGGGGAAGCATCTAAAAGATTAGTGTGAATTGATGCAATTACTGGTAAAAAATACACATTGTGAGCAACCGTTATCTTCATGCAGAGTGTGGATACTCTTATTAGGTCCCCCCCTTATTAGTATTTAGGGCCCCCATCCACCGCTCAGGGGTGGGAGCCAAGGGGGAGGACCCTTATTAGTATTTAGGGCCCCCATCCACCGCTCAGGGGTGGGGGCCAGGGGGGAGGACATTAGGTCCCCCCCTTATTAGTATTTAGGGCCCCCACACACCGCTCAGGGGTGGGGGCCAGGGAGGGAGGACATTAGGCCCCCCCTTATTAGTATTTAGGGCCCCCACCCACCGCTCAGGGGTGGGGGCCAGGGGGGAGGACATTAGGTCCCCCCCCTTATTTTACTGTAGGGCCCCAACCCGCCGCAAACACTACACACAAATACACCTCTATATTCACACACACATACTCTATTCAAAACATGCTTAAATTCAAACATAAAAACACTTTGCTACACATAGAAACCATTCATATAGCTTAATGTATTTGTTCTGTCATGTATAGTATGTTCCTGCAGGCTTTTTAATGTAAACGCTGACTTTTCAGAGTAAAGGCAGTGTTTGCATTGCTGCCCAGTAACACCGCAAAGGACATTAGGTGCCTCCCTTATTAGTATTTAGGGCCTTAA
The DNA here is from genome assembly GCA_933207985.1 of Pelobates cultripes. NCBI lineage: Eukaryota > Metazoa > Chordata > Amphibia > Anura > Pelobatidae > Pelobates > Pelobates cultripes. The sequence continues at coordinate 33,581,207 of OW240918.1, read as the reverse complement.
AGATGCACTATCTTCATTAAGATTTAATGGGGAAGCATCTAAAATATTAGTGTGAATTGATGCAAATACTGGTAAAAAATACACATTGTGAGCAACCGTTATCTTCATGCAGAGTGTGGATACTCTGATTAGGTCCCCCCCATTATTAGTATTTAGGGCCCCCACCCACCGCTCAGGGGTGGGAGCCAGGGGGGAGGACATTAGGTCCCCCCCCTTATTTTACTGTAGGGGTGGGGGCCAAGGGGGAGGATATTAGGTCCCCCCCATTATTATTTAGGGCCCCCATCCACCGCTCAGGGGTGGGGGCCAGGGTGGGGGACATTAGGTCCGCCCTTCAGGTTAGCCCCCACTCGCGCAGCACGGGTGGGGGCTCGGGAGGGGAGACTTTTTTTTTTTAAAGTGAGCAGCCATAGGTTGCTCACTGTTTAATAGACATGCCCCTGCTCGCGGTATAGCGAGTAGGGGCATAATTTACTAATACTAAGTAATCTTTGAAATTTGAAAGACCAATTTAGGTCTTTCAGCCTTTTAGTAGATAGCTCCCTAATACCGTGGGAATTAGGGAGTTATCTACTTATTCATTCCTGTCATTACACTGACTGGCTAAGTAACTTACATTTTATATGAATGTGTGTTACTTGTGTTACTTGATTGTTGTAAGTGTTGCAAATGCTTACAGCTGTATCCTGGCTATGTTCGTATACTTTTTATTTAACATTGTACACAGTGTAACATTCTTCATTCTTTCACTGGGTAAGTATATTAGTTCTTAGGCAATACTGTGCTTCGGCACTTCGGCACTTCGGCACTTCAACACTTCGAAACTTCGGCAACTTCGGAACTTCGGCACTTCAGCACTTTGGAACTTTGGCACTTCGGCAATTCGACACGTCAGAAATTCGGTAATTTCGGAAATTCGGAAATTCGGAATTTCGGCAATTCAGCAATTCATCTATTCGGACACTTGGAAGTACCCGAATGTCCGAATTGCCTGAAATTGCACATGTCTAGAGATAACCATAACACAAACAGAGATACAATACACAATACACAGAGCTGAGTACAATATAAAGATACCTATACAATGCACAGAGCTGGGTAGACGAAAGAGATACTACAGGTAGAGCTGAGCAAAGTACAGAGAAATAACACAGAGCTGGGCACAATAAGGAAATACTCAAAGTTATCCCACACAGCCAGTGTCACTGTGATGGATTGCACAGAGCTGCAGTACAGAGTTCCCCACACAGTACATGTTGAGGTAAGGGTTACTGCAGTACCCAGAAAAAATCAAAATACAAACTTTTTCTATTGTGCTGCTGCACCTCCCTCTGCAGCTCCAAGCAGGGTAAAGGACATAAGGTACAAACGTTTCGGGTTATCCCCTTCAGGACATGCATTGATAAAGTGGATAACCCGAAACGTTCGTACCTTATGTCCTTGAAAATAAATCTCTTTGTAGCACTTGGTGTGCACATTTGCAAATGTTTGTGCTGCCCTCATTTTTTCTATTTTTGTGTATTACATTATCTTCAGTGGTGTTCCTGCCACAATAACTTTAGCTTTCTATTAAATATTCGTGCTGTCAACATACCAAGAGACTCCAACCATGTCAGTTACTCCTGATTCACTAATAGATAGAGTCCAATAGCATGCCACCACTCATGGGCAGCTGGCTCTGCTGCCCAAATGGTAAATCAATGGAAATTCCTGAAATATCTTCTTAAAGGACACTAAGCATGTGCAAAGCCTCCTGACACTGGGCAGATTTCCAGCCTCACCCATTTTTGGCATGCCTAGATGCTCTCAAGTAAGTTTCTCCAAACAGCTACAAACCAACTTTACATCCCTACCCAACATCCCAGTCTCTCTTTCTACCTGCCTTCACAGCACCACACCACTACATGGCTTAATTCTTCCATAGTCAAGCACAACCCACTCCACATCCGGAAAAGTCAATATATCATTACTCAGCCCACTGCACACCCTACCTACCAGCTCAGCTATTTCAACATTCCTAACCCCTCAGCCAGCTTCCCAATAGCATAGCACTACTCAACACAACACTGCTACTTAACTAAACCACTATAAACTGCTAAATCGCTCTAACAATCAAACTGCTATAAACATGTGAGTTTCACTACCTTAGCCCATGACACACAAATATCTAATATTATAATATATCGGGGTGAATCATGTATTTATTTGTTTGTAAAATATTGTACCAGGAAGGATACATTAAAGGTTTGCTCATTTGTAATTATGTCTTAATTACATTGTTACACATACATTGAAGACATTTTCAGTACACTTTAGGGATGTGCAATATGTTTTGGAACAAATGTAATTCTATCTGAAATTTCACGATTCAGCAATTCAGAAACATCCATATTGCCAAATAGGTGCAGCACTACCTAGGACTCACAGTTTTTTTCTCTGTTCTGTGAGTTTTTTACTTTTTATTCTGCACATATAGTCATTTCCCACAAGTAAAGCTTATCATATGCAACCTATATGATGTTCTCAGTTACGCTGGTTAAATATATGTGCACAGCAGGACCTGCATATCCATATTTACCAAAATGAAGGACCTGCTAGTATATTGTTTATTGTTTGTTCTGTAAAAATAATCACAAACTAGTTTTAGTAAAAAGAAATTTACAAAAAAGAATGTCTGAGATAAACCTGTAATCGAATGGTAAACCAGAGAAAATTGGGCCTAACATGATACAATCCCATTTTAAGTTGCTAAAAGATTTATCTATTGATTGTGCTGGACATATAACTAACAAATGCAAACATTAGCATACATTTTGACAAAATTAAAAAATGTTCCCATATCTCCTTAGAATGTTATAATATCTGGCTGCACTTAAAGGACCACTCTAGGCACCCAGACCACTTCAGCTTAATGAAGTGGTCTGGGTGCCAGGTCCCTCTAGGATTAACCCTTTTTTTATAAACATAGCAGTTTCAGAGAAATTGCTATGTTTATAAATGGGTTAATCCAGCCTCTAAAGCCTCTAGTGGCTGTCTCATTGACAGCCGCTAGAGGCATTTGCATGCTTCTCACTGTGAAAATCACAGTGAGAAGACGCCAGCGTCCATAGGAAAGCATTATGAATGCTTTCCTATGAGACTGGCTGAATGTGCGCGCAGCTCCTGCCGCGCATGCGCATTCAGCCGAAGAGGAGGATCGGAGGTGGAGAGGAGGAGGAGAGCTCCCCGCCCGGCACTGGAAAAAAGGTAAGTTTAACCCCTTTCCTTGCCACCCAGCACGGCAGGAGGGGGACCCTGAGGGTGGGGGCACCCTCAGGGCACTATAGTGCCAGGAAAACGAGTATGTTTTCTTGGCACTATAGTGGTCCTTTAACATGTAATCTAGCCACACGTCATACATGCACAATGTGACTTAAAACAAGTTTTGCGAAACAGCACTAAACTTGTGTCTCTCATTAATCAATACAAGTTACAAGACAAAAATACATAATGGTTTTGCAGTAAACTGGTTCTGTAGTTCTCCCAGGTTAGCAGTAGCTAGTGTATATGACTAGGGACAACATGTATTGTATTTCATTTCTGTAGTTGTAGTAGACTTTACTGCCCTAGAGTTCAATGATTATTAGAATGGTTTAATATAAGCTCAACATCCGCACCTAGAAAGCATGTCAATTATTACGATAGGGGATTTTCAATATTATACCTGCTGTCGGCCAGAGCCAGCTAGATTACCTAATATTACAGAATTATGAAAAAATATATACATACCTAGGACAGATTTAAAAATTACATTGTTTTCATTATCCCCACCGTTGCATCTGGCAATATTATATGCTGTAGATGCAAGCCATACTCAATTAAAACGTTGAACAAACTATCCTCACTGGAAAGTACTTTGTGCCCTACCTCGGTCAGCTGTTTGGAACCTGAAGGGTTAAGTGACAATCATCATTTACTTGCATGCAGTTGCAAGTGTTCCTTTTTTTTTTTTATGTACTTTAGCACCACCTTGTGGAGTTTTTTTTATAGAAGTGGAGAATTACTACAAATTCTACATGGCCCTTGTGAGATTTTTTGATTTTTTTATTAAACATTCTGTGCTTGTGTTTCTTACATTTGGATCTTAACCATTTGAGTGCCAATTTGGCATGTGACTCACGGCACTCCTGCCCCCACTTCCCATCCCCCACCCTAGCAAAGCAGAAAGTTTTTCCGTGCTGTTCACATATTGCTTTTTTTATATATATATTCATGTTTGTGGTGCTGTAGGCGAATTCAAAAAATGAAGAGCAACTGTTTTACTGTTTTTCTAATATTTCTCAGCACACGTTATCCAGCTGCCAATTTCCTGTAGAACACAGAAACTGCATTCAACCCACAGATACACCCTGTTCGATCCCATCACAAAGAGATCTTTATAGCGAGAACTCCGTAATATAGAATGAACGCCTGTCATTCACTATCATAAATGGAAGCATTGCAAAACACAATAATAGCCTTTTTTAGATTCTAGAGGATATTTAGAAGTTGCGTACACACTTTCATTAGTGCTATCCAATGTTACTGAAGTATAAATAATAAGAATTACAGCTAAAATAAATATTGTGAAACTAGATTTGTATTTCTGTTGCTGGATAAAACACACAACACATTTTTAATAACTATAGTATTATTATATTTATTACATAATATGACATGATTATCTTTTGACGATTTTTTTTTATAATTTGCACTTTTTTCCCCCCAATTTTTATTTATTTTAATTTTTTTGTAAATGCAGCTTTTATTATTTTCAATGTTCATGGAATAACATGTGGCATCAAGCAAGGTTGGGACACGCAGGTCCCTAGTGTCACATTTTAAATATTTGAGGTATAAAATGAAAACTCGGGAGACTCACAGGTCTCATATGAGTTGTATTCGAGCAGGAATGGGAGACGCGCAGGTTTCTATCTTATTATGTAACATAACATGAGCAGGATGCCCAGGTCCCTTTGAATGTGAAATATGCATGAAACATTACAAAGAGTCTTATAGTTCAGAGGTTTGCTGTCTTTTGCCTTGGGCATGTACAGTGACTATCTAGCGGCTGTCAGGTATGGGAAAGAGCAGTGAAGGGGAAGGGGAGAGGGGAGGGGAGAGAGAAGTGGGAGAAGGGGAGAGAAGGGGGGGAGAGGAATGGGTGAAGGGGGGGGAGAGTTGAGCCATGATAGGCGGTTTTGGCATTGTTAGGTAGGCTATCACAATGTCGGGGCTTTTGCCTGGTTTGGGGATTGACCCCTTCCCTATAGGATGTTATGGCAAAGAGTGTTGTGTTAGTAATGGAGTTTGCTAGCAAATCTGTCTCCAGAGCATGTCCACAGTGCAATACCAATTGGTTAGCAGTTTGTAGGCTGTCTCCTGGGTTTTACTGAAGATGGAGTATCGGTGTGTAAGGTAACTTATTTTTTCCCAGTCCCCATCGCTGAACTTGCGGTTTAGGGATGTTTCCCATTGAGCGTTTGCAGCAGTAGTGTTTTGATAAAGCTTGTCAGCTGATTGTGTTCGAATAGTTGTATAAAGGTTGGGGTGGATTCCCCTAAGATGTTGGGGAGGGTTCACAGCCCCGTCTCAGGGGGAGGTGGTGTAGTCTGGGCAGTGGGTCAGTGAAGAAGTCTTTAAATGTGCTGGGCTCAAGGCCCGGTTGGAAGTTAGCATTGTGCGTCAGTAGTGGTGATGAGTATGAAGTACCCAATCTTTAGTTTTAATGGTTTGAAGGATGCAAAGTTACAGACAAGTAAGAACAAGGGGATTAACATATAACCATAAATCGTATGGTACAACTGTCAACAAACCATTAAAAAAAAGTCTAATAAATGCAATCCGACATTTAGAACATTTAAAGAGCAGTACATTATATTTAGTGAAAATATAACTTGAGTCAAAAAATATATTCTGTTTAGCACTACATGATAGGAATGTTTGGGACGTCCGTGTCTCATACAATTTGTACCTTCAGCAAGTCTTAGCTAAATCAGCTTCTGATGATTATTCTACTTCATTCTGTGAGTGCATTTGTATTCAGCGGAAAACCATGTGTTAATTGTACTTCATTATTTTGTGTATTTTTTTTCGTGTTCCTTTTAGATTAACTTTCCAGCCGTATCCCGAAGTTCTGTGTTGCTTGTGGTTATCTGATGATTAACTGGAATAGATATAGAAAGGAGAGGGACTAGGGGAAAGAAAGAGCATAGAAAAAGACATGGTGGAAGAGAGGGGAAGGCACTTGAACATAAAAATTTGAAAATAAATTATGTAAGTTTATTTAGTTTTAAATTTTGAATGTATTTCTTAATATTTTACATACATTATTCTGAATAACAAGTTCTAATGGACATATGGTATTTACCACATTATTTGTCAAACAGAAATGATATGTTACTTGTTTTCCAACAACTATATTACCAATGGCATGATGTAATGTAGATCTCGTAGCTTATAAACTCGAGGCTGTCTGCATCTCTATAATACACAAATGGTGCCAGTCAATGGATTGCATTGCATGCATTTTTATTATTTGGGGTAGGAATTCCCCATGTGTTCTACACCTATGTCATGTTCCAACTACACAGAGAAGAATTAAGATCCCATGGGGTCCTAGGCAGGTTTTCTGTTTGGGGTCCCCTCTTCATTCTCCATAAATGTATGGTTAATAGGGCCAAGCAACTGAAAGGTTTTAGGGCCTCAGTCTAAACCTATAACAGTAGGTAGCATTTCTGCCTGGACTGGCCATCAGACATACAGGGCAAATGCCCGGTGGGATGCGATGGCCATGGGACCAGGCTGGCAGGGGAGATCACAGCGCCGGCCCTGCTGTGTGCCTTCATGGGCCGGTGGGGAGATCAAAGATCTCCCTGACTGGCCCACAGGCAGTTACATGTGGCTGCTGGTGGGGGAGGAAGGGAGAGAGGACCCAGTGGAGCTCTTACCTTCAGCTCTGCTGGGTTCCTCTTGCAAGGTCGAAGCGTTGCCCTGGTAACTATGGCATTGCTCCAATCTCGCGAGAGTGAACTCTAGCCTAGGACCACCAGGGATGGCAGCATGCCCCTGCCTCCTCTCAGGCTTAAGGTAATAAGGGAGGGGGGATACATATTTAATATATTTAAATCTACCCCACCCCCACACAATCCCAAACATATTCACACACATAGCACCCACACACACACACACACTCACACAAACAGCACCCTCATACACACAGCACCCTCAGACATACACAGCACACTCACACACACACACACATATAATATATAAAATAACCCTCAGTGAGTTACCAGACAAAGAAAATTAGAAACAAAGACGGCAGATAAGAACACCCTGACACACACAGCACCCCTCACACACACACACACATGCTGCACCCTTCACACATACACAAAGCACATCCAGCATACTGCGCCGCTCACACATACAATAAGTCCAAATATATATATATATACTACAGCACCCCTCAACGGCACCACTGCACACATTACGATCCAGATAGACGTTACATCCTTTACCCAACTCTGGATCATCTAATCTACACACACACATACACACACTAGATCCCTATATACACTCTGAATCCTCTACACACACATATAATCTCCTATACACACTCGGGGTCCTTTACACACTAGATCCCCTACACACACTACATTTCTGACATACAAACTCTGGATCCCCTATGCACACACTACATTCCTTGTAAGCAAACACATACTACATTCTCTAAACACACACTCTCTACAACCCCTACACGCACTATGTCACCTATACACACACACACACACACACACACACTACAGCCCGTATGCACACACTCGCTACATCCCCTATACACACTATGCCCCCTATACACATATGAAATACAATATACACTTAAATAAAAACAAAGACGAAGAAACATTCATAGGGCAACACCATACGACAAAATGGGCCCATAGTGATAATAATGCACTCACAGGATATACGAATTTTTCAAGCCCATCAGTGTCTCTTTAAATTTTCTGCTGTAGACATTCTCAATATCCAAAGGTGCATGTCAAAAGAAAAAAACTGGACATAATACAGCAATGCTTCAAAATGTAAAATGACACACTTTAATTAAATCCACTTACAAGAAGTAAGAACGAAAACAAATTAAATCCACCTACAAGAAGTACACACTATGCCCCCTATACACACACACTCTCTACAGTCCCTAGTCACACATATTACAGAACAAACATGAATGAAATTGAACTATTTACACAATACCACACCACAATTAGCTCACTCTAGACACACGCAATCCCACAAGCAGGCTCCAAACACATGCACGATACGCTTTTTCTGGCCCTTTTGTCCTCTGGTATCCCACTTATGGAGACACCAGAGATAAGTTACAATCAAACACAGTACAAACATGTTATTACATTTGCTTGCGCTGCGCAGAACAAATACAGGGCTTTTTTCTCATGCTAGAGCTCTTCAGCTGGCTCTGCGCATTGAACCAACATGCTCACTTTGATAAGGGGTGTGCTTGTCGTTAGTGATGACAAAACACACCCTCTCTGGCCCCGCACCCTTCTCAGGGGGTCACTGTAATTGAAAAATGCCGGGCTGAATTTTGTTCCCAGTCCGGCCCTGGTAGCATTAGTGTTAATCCATCTCTACATCTATAGCAGGAAATCGAAGGTTCAAATGGGGAAAATAAATAGTATTACTGAGTATGGAACGAGGGATGAAAGAGTGATGAAAGAGTGAATATAAATGCATGCCTGCATGAAATGTTATGAGGGATGTGCAAAGACAGAAGAAAAAGGGATGAGAAGAGGTACGTTAGGGGGGTGGAAAATGAATAATGTGAAATATATGCTGCATATGAGTGTATCACAGCGCTCCACAGTAATATAACTCACTCACGATAATGTTTGATGCATATGAATATATCACAGAGCTCCTAAAACACAGCAATGTACACTGCCCATCCACAGGATCCACTCCTGGGTATAACCCAAAACTATTGTGCTGCTTTCTGAAGATTCCAAAAGACTAGTTGTAGTTATTCTGAAGATGAATTCCTCTTAAGGCATACTCTAAACACCATCTTAATGAAGTGGTTTTGGTGTATAGACTGTGCATTACAATCTGGCAATGTACAATGTTCTCATTTTAGAGCAACATTAATGTTTACATTTGGTAATACCCAAATCTGTAGTCACTGACAGTCACCAGAGGCATTTCCTGATTGAAGACTTTCAATGCACAGCAAAAGCTATGCATGTTCAATACGTTCCCAATTAGAAGCATTGGATTGGACCAGAGATCAGCAGAGATGGAACGGATACTGAGAGGAGACTGTGAGGCATTGAACTACCAGTGAGTGAGTAAAAAATGCAATTTTATATTTTAAAGAGGGGACTGAAAGGTCAGATACTCAGTAACATTAAAAATAAATATATTTATTATTCATCTTAAAGCATTCCTTTAACAGATTAAGTACAAAATTATTATTTTTTCATTTTGATAAAATAATAATGATATTACATTTAACACTATATTTGATAGAAATTATAGAAATTTTATTTGATAAAAATGCAGAGAAATAATTAGGAAACTCCAATACACAATACTATGATTTCAGCCTTTGCAAATATCATCATGCTCATTTTCGTGCTCGGTCATATGACAATCTCCACATTCCCAGTCTCTCTCACAATAGTTCTATCTGTACTTGCCTATTCAGTGCAAGAGTGTTTAGCATACTACACAATGTAGAATTCATTCTTTGTTTTCTTATCGTAGATCGCAAAGTAAAAATATTCAATTTTCCTTCAAATAAAAGATGACAAGTACATGTAATAAATTTTGGCACAGAATACAGTGTAACTGAATTTGTTGTATAACATTAACATGTCATTAGATAACAAATCCGCATTCAATAGAACATGAATGTAACAGTACAATTTTTACAAAGTCAGCTGTATTTTGCATTTATTACCAAATGGGCTTTCAGTACCGGAGCAATTTTGATTTTATATATCTGGAGTCAGTGGTATCATTAATGCAGAGCAAATGGTTTACTTTAGAGCCCATTACTTTCTAACGGACCCATTGGAGCAGTTACTTTTGTGTAATAGTCACTTTGTAATGTATTTAACTGCTGGGCTCAATATTTTGAAAAGTATAATGTGCATTTGTTTAATAAAGCAGACCTGTTGGAAAACAAAACAAAATCTATGCATTTTTTTTTTCACCTGGAAAAGAGGAGAAGAGTGTATTCTAGAATGAGGAGATACAGATGGATGGAATAAGGGTGCTTATATAAATAGTATATTAAAATATATGCAAAAATATAAATTTAAAAATCATAATAAATAAAAAATGATATATTTACAGAAAATCAGAATGCACACTCTCATTTGAATAAAACATACACAATATATACAGGAAAAAGGGAGATAGCAAAAAAATGCAAGGCACTGGTACAAAAGTAATTACCACAATTTCACAAGCCTAACAGGACAGAATGCGAGTCACCAATACCCCGCCCCCACTCCCCGAATGTTTTGGCACCTCCCTTGCTGCCTTTCTCCAGGGTAAGTAAAAGACGGTAATCACATTTGCCGGTGAGATAGCTCAGTGGGCTAATGCATCATCAGTAGAATCTGTTCAGCCCTTGGGTTGCTGTTTTGAATCCCAGCAGGGTTAACTCCTTCTGAGATAAAATGAGTACCATTAAATTGAGTAATAGTAACATCCCCTGGATGTTGGGCTAAGGTAACATCCGCAGGATGTACTTAGAAACCAGAGTAATCTGAATGTGACTTTCCTGGCTAAATACTTTGTTGTTATTATTATTTGAGGTTCCTGCATTTCAAGCCAAACTCCAGGGTGAGCAGAATTTACAAGGAGCTTGCACCAGACCAGGATGTGGCAGATATATTTTGTACATTCGGCAGCTTTCCTGGGCTTTCTCTATAAACAGTGTGTTAGGGGCTTAGAAAGGACTTAGAGAAAACTAACAGATGGACTGCAGCTTCAGTAACATGTTTTATGGCATCATCTAAAGTAGTACTTCTGGAGAAAAAAAAATACCAGGGGTAGGCAACCTTCAACATTCCAGGTGTTTGGACTATATCTCCCATCTCCCATGCTCTTACAGTCATAATGCTGGCAAAGCATCAGGAGAGATGTAGCATCAGGAGAGATGTAGTCCAAAACATCTGGAGTGCCGGAGGTTGCCTTCCCCTGGTCTATACATTGTGGTGGATGAAACAAAAACAAAAACAAGCAAAAATGTCTGGAGAACTTTCAATTGTTTCTGCAATGTGCTGCACTTCATTTCTTTTCTGGCATGACTTGTTGTCCAGACTGAATCCATCTGAAGGTGACACCAATGCCGTTAAGAGGACATCAGAATTGCCTATGGTAAAGAGACACTAATCAACTAATTTTGTCTATGTAGAAGCCTGCTTTATTTAAAAAAAAGGAAACACTGCAGGATTAAAGAAAATAACTCGTTATCTCTATCTCTCTCTCTCCCCCTCTCTCTCTTAGTTTTTCCTTCCATTATCAATACAGAAATATTATTTATTTTGTTTTTAGAAAGCAGAACTGTATGTTCTTGCCATGCACACATCGAGTACTCTCCCCGGGAAGCATTCTTTCCAGTTACAATATTTTAATAGTTAATTTATACATCTAAAATATATGACATTATATCATCTGCTGTACAATGGTTGACTGTCATTGTTGAAACGCAACTGCCCTGTGTTCTCTGTGGGATAACCTGCACTAGTGAATTATAAAAAGAGACCCTAAGGTTCAAAGATCATGGGCAGATTTTTCAGATCATAACCAGTGTTCCAACTCTTCCAAACCCACTTAGTTTACTGACTTGTAGTCAGGTACCAAGGTACCAAGGAATGTAGGAATACATTTATATATTTTTTCAATATTATTTATTTATTTTACAGCAAACGTCAGCAGTACACGTTGTAAAAAACAACTACACATATGGCACGGGTTCAATTCCTAACTGTCAGTATTTTAAGAACAGATGTAACAAAATAATCATGACAATGTTATTATAAAGAACTGTTAGGGTATTAGCGTAACACAGTTATAAGGTCTATAAACTAAGAACCCTGAGGGTCTGATGAAAACATAAACATCAGATTCCTTCTTTAGCTATGAAATTAACATATAACATTTAACAAAACAGATAAAGAGAAAAAGATGGGGAAGTAGGGAGAGGGGTAGTGTAGGAATATGTGTTTTATAGATGTACAACCCACAAGCCGTCTCTGCTATATGGAGGTCACAAGCATCAAGTTAGCTTTGTGAGTTCTTGCATAGTGCAAACATGTTAACAAAAGCTAGCTCCCTATACATCCTATAGGAAAAAAATGTATGGAATTACTTTGAGGAGATGTTGAAGAGGGTAACATGAGTTGAGATTGGGGGTTAGAGTGTGAAGAATAAGTGGTGGACAGAAAAAATGCAACTGTGTAGCCAAAATTCCTTCTCTGGCCTGGATAGGCAGACAGTTTAATATACTGAAACCAGATTTGAATTACCTATATTGATGATGACCCATAAAGACACATGAGGATAAGTGATTAAAAGCCGTCATCGCATCCTGTCTTTCATAAAAAAAACATATTTGAGTGCTTTACATCCTGCAGAATAAAGAGGTATTGTGAACACAGCCCCTAGCACTTACTTTCAGACCAACTCTATGCAATATTGATGTGTTTTCAAACTATGTAGGTGTTATTTTTCTGAAAAAATTATGCTTATAATATTAGACATGTTATTCAATTCTACAGTATATACTGTGTATTTACTACAGTTTTTGTTTATCTTAATTTGTGTGAATTATTTAGATTTTTATTTTTTTATTTTTACAATGTCATTGTGTTATGTGGCTTTGTAGATCAGGGCTAGGTGGTTTATAGGGTATAACAAGCCTGAAGAAATCATTAGGTGGCTAAAGTATAATATAACAAGAATTTAAGGGTTAGGCAGAGTGACCTTGAAAAAGGACGAAAGGAGTGATGGTAAAATATGTAATTTAATGTACGTCTCACTGTGACCTCTGATGCTTCAATTCCACTCCACTTTACTATAGTAAAATGCTGACAACAATTCTAAATTAAATTAAAGGTACACCCCAAGATCTATAACCACTACAGCCTGCTGAGACAGTTATTGTGCCCTGTCACCCTTTCCAAGTAATTTGCCAAACCTTTTTAGAAATGTTTTACGGCTGGGCTTTAAAGCTACAATTCATGGTTTACTGTTATCAGAGCATAAGAGCACAACATTATTACATAGAATGGATCCATTGTATAACAAAATGTGTGGGCCTAACCATCCAACAACAAAGATTAAAATGACACATGAGTTCATACATAGACATAGTATACCTACCCGATGAACAGTGGACTATAGGAAGAAAAGAATAGAAGCAGGTGAGAGTTATCGAAAAGACAATGAAAGCATGGATTACGTTTCCCAGAGAGATTATATATTTTTTATAAATAGATTCATTTTCTCATTACACCAAGCGGCATGAAGACCCAGAGTGGAAGGGCTGCTGGAGACTTATGTGTAACATTAAAACATTTAAACAAAAATGAATACTGAATAAAAGCACAGTATATATAAGGCTTGTAAAGTGATAGATATATCTATTAATAATTTAAATCATTTCAGTTGTGTATACCTTATACAGTATGGTATCACACAGAGAAAATTACTGGTTCATTTCTAGACTGTAACGGCAGACCTTAAAGGGACACTTCAGACCCGTAAAGCTCTATAGCTTGCTGAAAAGTTTTATGTGTGAAGATTATGTCCAGGGCCGGTGCAAGAATTTCTAGCTACCCAGGTGAAGATGAATTTTGCCATCCCCCACCGCCACTTAAAAAAAAAAAAAAATGCATCTTCACCTTTGTGTCTTTTTTTTATTCATAAGATACTTTTATCCTGGACCTTATCATACTGCTGCTTGCCTCCTGATTTTTTATATCTTTTATATCTAAAATTGCTCTTTTCCATGTATGTACATTTTTATTTGTTTTGTAATCTTCCATTTTAAGGTGTGCACTATATATTTCCGCACCCCTTTATCTGGTCCCACGTCATTAGATATGAAAGTAGAATATATACTGTAGGTCAGTGTCCTTTAAACTCCTAGACTACAAATTAAATGTTTCACTCCTTTGATAGCTCCAGGGTCTCCAAACCCCAGTCCTAAAATGTTGTCTTTAAACTCCACACAGAACGTGCATGGTCTGGGGTACCCATACCTCAGCTAACAAACAGTATACCACTCTGAGCAGTTCCCAAGGCATTAACAGAATATAGCATAAACTTGAAGGACCACTAAAAGCACTCACACCACTTCAATTTAATGAATGCTTCGTGCACTCAATGGTTGCTGCACACCTAGACAGCTACAGGACACTGGTAAATAAAGCATTGGATTGGCTGAGATTGTCAAATTTGATAGAGGTGGAGTGAGGCGGGTCAGCCCCAGCACAACTGGCATGATGAAGGAAAAAAATTAGTAAAAGGATCTGTTTTAATGTAAATAGAGGGGGCTGGGGACGTAGATAGTTATTTTACCATGATACTGTCAGGAATACATGTATGTGTTCATAACACTATAGTGTTCCTTTAAGTTATTGTCAAACACAGACACTCAAGGGCATGGATAGTGTAGGAAATAAATTCCTGTCATTAAAAGGTAAACTTTATTAACTATAACACAACAATTAAAATTATTTGGTTAAATTGTTATAAAATCGTCTACTTGACAATAAAGTGTCACTTCTCCTTACACAGCTCAAAACCTACCAGTCTGAGAGAAAAATGGCGCAAGGGAAAAAAATAACGCGTGTAATAAAAGATCTGTGAGCTTTACTAGTCATGGTTTACAAAAATAGCATAACCTGACAAATCTCACATAACTGGTTTCTCAGGATAAGATTTGTACACTGGCGGCAATATGACATATTAATCCACTGATAAATAGTTGCAAACAAACATTTTTCAACAAACATTTTTCAAGAACAGACATCTTGCAGACCTTAGCATGTTCTAACACTGTGTCAATCAGCTCACCGAGATCTGATCTCCTGGGCTCACATAAGTATTGCTCCAGTAGGACCCATAAGATGCCCAGTCTCTTGGACTCTAAGGGGTTAATTCCTAATGAGAGTAATGCATAATCATTAAACCTCTAAAGGTCAAAAATTAGATGTTTTGGGGATTATGCATTGAACTAAAAAGTGTTGAAAATGAAATTGCCAATTTTACATCAAGATAGCCTTACGTGGCAAATTGAATAACTGACAGGCATGTGCATGGGAAATCTTATTTTTTCAGCCCCCAAAAAGGCCAAATAAAAAGCCATAATAACCGACGCACTTTAAAAAAAAACAAAAATGAATTTTCCCACGCTGTGTAATTTGAATCATAACTCTCTGATTGGTTATTTAACAGGCTGCTCACTGTTTACTAGATATGCCCCTCCTTGCGGTATAGTGAGTAGGGGCATAGTTTACTAATACTAAGTAATTTTTACTTAGTATTAGTAAATTTGGCTGAAAGACAAATTCAGATCTTTCAACCTTTTAGTAGATAGCTCCCTAATACCGTGGGAATTAGGGAGTTATCTACTTATTCATTCCTGTCATTACATGACTGGCTAAGTAACTTACATTTTATATGAATGTATGTTACTTGATTGTTGTAAGTGTTGCAAATGCTTACAGCTGAATCCTGGCTATGTTTGTATACTTTTTATTTAAACTTGTATACAGTGTAACATTCTTCTTCTTCCACTGGGTAAGTATATTAGTACTTAGGCAATACTGTGACACAATACTTCGACACTTCGTAACTTCGGTAACTTTGTAACTTCGGCATTTCGGCACTTCGGCACTTCGGCAATTCGACACTTCGGAAATTCTGTATTTTCGGAACTTGAGGACCTCAGCAATTCAGCACTTCAGCAATTCGGACATTCGGAAGTACCCGTATGTCCGAATTGCCTGCAATTCGTCCGAATTCAAATTCGGACCGAAACGAATTGCACATGTCTAATAACTGAGCTAATTTTCAGACTTAACTACTTAATGTTTGAAATTCTTATGTCAGCTATTCTCAAAAACATGTTTAGTGAATACATCCCTTTTATGTTAGGTAAAAATATCTCTACAGGCTTCATACATATACATCTCGGTGAGCTGATTGACACAGTGTTAGAGCATTCTAAGGTCTGCAAGATGTCTGTTCTTGAAAAATGTTTGTTTGCAACTATTTATCAGTGGATTAATATGTCATATTGCAGCCAGTGTACAAATCTTATCCTGAGAAACCAGTTATGTGAGATTTGTCAGGTTATGCTATTTTTGTAAACCATGACTTAGACTAGTAAAGCTCATGGATCTTTTATTACATGCATTATTTTTTCCCTTACGCCATTTTTCTCTCAGACTGGTAGGTTTTGAGCTGTGTAAGTAAAAAAGATTAAAAAAGATCCTTTTACTCATTTTTTTCCTTTATCACGCCAGTTGCGCAGGGGCTGGCCCACCTCGCTCTACCTCCATCAAATTTGATGATTTCAGCCAATCCAATGCTTTACAAGAGTCCTGTAGCTGTCTAGGGGTGCAGCAAACCCCTCAGTGCATGAAACATTCATTAAATTGAAGTGGTGTGAGTGCTTTTAGTGGTCCTTCAAGTTTATGCTATATTATGTTAATGAGATGGGAAAGGTTCAGAGTGGTATCCTGTTTGTTAGCTGAAGTATGGGCACCCCAGACCATGCACGTTCTGTGTGGAGTTTAAAGACAACATTTTAGGACTGGGGTTTGGAGACCCTGGAGCTATCAAAGGAGTGAGACATTTAATTTGTAGTCTAGGAGTTTGAAGGACACTGACCTACAGTATATATTCTACTTTCATATCTAATGACATGGGACCAGAGAAAGGGGTGGGGAAATATATAGTGCACACCTTAAAATGGAAGATTACAAAACAAATAAAAATGTACTTACATGGAAAAGAGCAATTTTAGATATAAAAGATATAAAGATCAGGAGGCAAGCAGCAGTATGATAAGGTCCAGGATAAAAAAAAGTATCTTATTAATATAAAGCAATAAACATTGAGTAGAAAGAATATAAAAGCAATGTTCAGTAATACACATTTCATCATGTAATGGACTTTCTCATAGTGTTCCTTTGCTAAAGTCAACTGACCTTAATTCAGCACTGGGCGAAACTCCCTGCTGCTCGATGCAACCCTGTCTAAAATCATGGGAACTGCTCCAAGGTTCAAGGTCCAGTCAAAGACTTCTCATAGAGATTCATGTGCACACTCTGATCTGGAAAAAGGAGGTCGAGAGGGAGGAAGCGAGGGGCAGGGTGGGGCTTTTGGAATAATTTGTGAATGGGGTTGGTAGGAGAGAGGGCTTTCCTCAATGTGGGTAGGAGGAACTTAGAACTCAGAATCGCTCAGGCTGTACAGTGTTTCAAGCTGAAACACTGCACATTCAGACTCCTATCACCATGACCACTTCAACAAGCAGAAGTGGTCATGGTGGTTGGAGTAACCCTTTAACTGAGTCAATCTGTATTGCTGTAGTATGGGGTTTCTGTCGAACCAAAATACTTTTCATTGTGAAATGTTTTGTTTGTTTTAGTATTGCTGCAATTTCTCATAGAGAAGCCTTTGATTGGAAGATGTGATTTTCTCACTGACACAGCAAGGGGAGGGGAGAGGGAGATAGGGAGGAGATAGGGAGGGCGAAAGCGAAAGAGGCAGGGGAAAAGGGAGGGAGGCAAGGGGGCAGGATTTTTCAAAAGTTTGGTAGGAGGAAAGGCTGGCCCAAGTGCCCCTATGGATGAGCCTCCTCTGCAGTAGAATTGTGAAACAGCGTATTCTGAGTCTCAAAAATGGCCTCTAACCCCAAACCAGATGTGTCCCATTAGCCTAACATTTATGGTTGAATAGGGATTGCGTTACATACACTCTCTGTTTTTTCATCAATAAGACAGTTCATCAATAAGAGCACAATCGTTTTATTGCTGAATGAAGTAGCATGACTCATTTAAAAATGAGTCAGTCTAAGCTTTTCAGTAATAGTCTTGCGGGTAAAATATTATTCTTTAAATAACATATCAGTGAAGCTGACAATTGAAGATGGCTCTGCAGACCTTCTTGTCACTACTTTGTGCCATAATTCAGGGAAACAAAAATGTCTGTGTACAGGGCCAGTGTTGTATTAAGGATAACTAGCAAAGCTATAGGCTATCTATCTGTCTGTCTGTCTTTCTCTCTCAATCTATCTATCTATCTATCTATCTGTCTGTCTATCTACCCACCTATCTCTTTGTCTGTCTGTCTTTGAAACTAGTAAAATATGGCTATTGGCAGTGATCATTTGGTAATACATTTTGATAGCAGTAAATTAATATTCATCACTCTGGCATAAAATCACCTTCAAGCAAATAATAGGAACCTGTATACAAATTATCTATATGGGACACTGGACAACCAACCAATGAAAGTAGTGTAATACTTCTCAGTCATAAGTGATAAATGCTAAAAAGTGATCTCATCTTCATAAGTCCTAATAATAGATGAATACAATTCAATTAAAAAATATTTTTCATACAATACTTCAGTATAAAAGATCAGGATTAATATATATCTTATACTCACATTTCATCTCTGTCTCAAACTCGGACCAACCAATGTATACCCATAAGTTGGAGGCCGATTCTGGGATTGAGGTTGAAGACTGGATTGATATTTATGATCACATGATGCATGATTGCATATAACCTCATCCACTTTGGTCAAAGAGAACAGTCTTAAAGCTCTGGCCTATTGGTACATTTACCCTTCTAGCTGATTCAAAAGTACACCTGGAGTAGATTCTGTTGTCTTAGAGGGTACGGGAGGAGGGCACTTATTTACATGCCTTGGTGCCCCTCGAGTCAAACCACTATGAGGCAATCTTTTAAACAGACTTTCGGATTCCTTAGAATGTGGATTGCCAGGTGTTGGAAGCTGCTCCCTTCTACCCTGGCTCAGACATATACTAAGGTATAGTGCATGATGTGGAGGATAGCTTTTTTTAACTTTTTGAAACTCTGGTCTCCCTGCATGGGGACTGTAGTGAAGCTCCAATAACTAGCATAAGTATCTCCGTTGTATAATCCTTGCAGCTGAAGAAGCAGTAAAACATCCAAGACAAAATCCCCCAGTAACAAGACGACACGTAGTTCTGGAGAACAAAAAAATGGGTCGCAAGAGTACAACTGGAATAAACTGTTTAATGGGACATGGTACAGCCACGTTATACACAGACCCCCAGCAGGGGGTCTCCATACAATTAAACAAAACTTTCACCAATGGGAATACAGAACAGGTCACAGAGTAAGAACTACAAAGCAACAAAGTGATTCCTTACACTAGTTACGGCGTTCCATCACAGGGACATATTCTTTCCAGGGTCCAAAATTGGTTCTTCTCATTTTTTGCTTTTCTAGGCTATGTTGCCTTGGTTGCATAGAGAGTTGGGTACCATTTTTTTCTTGTTGCATGGGGAGGGTTAACTCCGCACTGACTGGTGTCATAACCTTTACCTCTTTTCCTCCACCATTCTTTCCCCCCTTTTCTCTTCTTAGTCCTATTCTTTCCTGTGAACAAGCTTTCTATTTGGGAGGCCTTTCAGTCTTGTTTCATGGAGACTAGCAAGTGTGAGTTATGTTAACATTCATTGGTGGCCCTGCCTCATGAGGAAATATGTCTTGTATGTAAACATGGCTATGCTTTTGCCTTATTTTTACAATTTTTTTTTGTTTGTTTGTATTTATGTCCTCAAGTCTTTTCATTGTAGCACTTTAGATAGAGCTGCTGCATCCTGCAGGAAATGTGAACACCTTTAGGTCTACCTTCAAAAGGAGCTACCACAGCCAAACACCCGCTGATGGGACTACAGTGCTAGAGGAGGAGAAATTAAAAATGGATGGAAGATAGTAGACACTCTTTAAGTGATTCCTGATACAGAAAGGGCATGCACATATTTAACCTACAAGTTTATTCTATCATTGGGGCCCCTTTCTTAACAAATGTAGAGGGTCCCCACCATTATATTCCTTGCCCAGAGACCACCAGTACCTGAAACAAGTGGCACAGTCAAGTGACTCTTATTTAGAATTTCTCCATATTAGCGCTTATTACTATAAAAATATAAGCCTCAGTTCTGGAAATTAGGAATCACGTGAAAGGTATTCCAGTAATTATTTTAAAGTTCAACTTATGCATCAACAGAAAGGATATTACAACTGACTGCTCTGTCAAAGTATATTAACATATATCTGAAGCAACAGCCATGGTGTAGATGACTAGTCAAATTAGTTCAATAACCTACTATGATTAATGGCCTATTTTTTAAGTTTTCCTGTACATGACAATCAACGTGCATTTTTCTGTGTTAACATAATATTATCCTCTCAAAATGTGGCAGGTTAATTCTTGTTAGGTATGAACTTCATGAAAATAAGCTAAGTCACATTTCACGTACAATTTAAATCAAGCAGCTATTCAATTATGTATAATCTGTTCTACCTTAAAAGATCTAGAGCCATACTCTAAATTCCAGAATAGAATTTTCTTCATTCACTCCCTGAATGAATGAAGCAGGATTGTAACAAAGTAGAATGACCATTTAGTCTGAATATCTTTAGGGGGCAATTAATTATTATAATGCTCCACTACTCTATCTGTCCATGTAGTGCAGTCCTGAAAGCAAGGAGAAATGTACTTCTTAGAAATGTACTTCTTTAATGCAGACTAATATCGTTTATGTTTTTCCATTATAGACATTTACTGTATGCCTGTATTGAAGCATTCAGTGTGAGAATGCATAACTGTCCTGCGTAAAAACGCTGCACACAGTTGAAATCAAAGACCCTACTTACGACACCGGAGCACTGTGGGAAGGATCTTCTGCCCCCCAAGTAATAGTTAAAAGTAGAAATCTCAGGGCTATCTTTAACATTGATTGGACCCTGGACAGCCATTTGCTTGGGCCCCCTGAACCCTGTTCCCTCCCTGGCATGTAATCACGCCATCCATTCCAAAGCAGTGGCAGAACTAAAGTAGAAAGGGTCTGTTGCGAGAATTTTTTGCCCCCCCCCCCATCACAAGGGTTGCCAAAAGATAGA
Source organism: Pelobates cultripes (assembly GCA_933207985.1). Lineage (NCBI taxonomy): Eukaryota > Metazoa > Chordata > Amphibia > Anura > Pelobatidae > Pelobates > Pelobates cultripes. The sequence goes on along the minus strand of OW240918.1, from coordinate 33,559,947 downwards.
TTCCTATCAACAAACTGCCTTGAATCTTGAATTTTCCTGAGCCCAAGTTGTTTCCCGTAGTTCGGTACTTTTATCTACCAACAACCCCCCTGGCTTGTTATCTTCAAGTTGTTACCTTTGGTTCGGTATGTTTATCTACCATACACCAACCCCCCTCCCCCCCCGGCTTGTTATCTTCAGACAAACCACAAACTCAAGTGATCTCCCTGGATGGCCGCCATTCGTATAACTGAAAACACGTGCTCTATCAAATGGCAGCCATTTTGTCTCCCGAACGCAGGCAGCGGTACAAGGTCATTGAGTGCCTGGAACTCTGGACGTATACTTTAACGCGTGAACTTCGGTAACTTTGTACCATCGCCTGCTTCTTTCCCCGACAAGCCAGAAGAGGGCTGTTTGGTGAAAAGACCCTCCCGAAGAAGGCGAACATTCACTCCCTATGAGCCAGGGGAACAATTCATTTAAAAATGCGTGTGGTCCATCAAAACTTTACCCTGGTGGCGATTAGGCTGTATTATAGGAATTTGGACAACTTGGGCACTCAGATCCAGGCTATCCAAGGATATAAGACTTATGGGGGTTTCTATTGATATTGTATATGTTTTGGGGTGTTTTATGTTTTATTCTTGTGCCAGGGAGATAATTTGTTAAAGCAAACTCACTTATCTCCCAGACACAGAGACGCCTAGGCGGGCTTTCCTATGTGTATATAAGCAGGTAATTTGGCCATAATAAAACATTCCTTTTGTACCCTTCATCAAGTCTCAACTGATGTTTGGGTATGCGACGGCTGGAGCAAGAAAATCACACGACCTTGCGGGATTTCGGGAGACTTCGAACGAACATATCACTCAGGATACAGGAAGTTCTTTACACATACACACTGGTAGACATACTGGTACACACACACAAACACATACACATTCACTGACAGAGATACTGACACACACAGAATAAACACTGACAGACATATTGACACACATTGATATAAACACTGACAGACATGCTGACACACACACGAAATAGTTACATTTTAAACCCACCCTCCAATTTCCTACCTCCAGTTTCCAGTGTGGTGCCTGAAGTTGAAAAGAGTTTGGGTCTGGCTTTCCAGGCCCCTCCTCACTACTTGGACCTCCCTCCTGTACGGCTCTGTTTTCTCTGGGAGGAAGTGATGCACGGTAGTCACTTCCTCCCATTCTGCTGAAAAACAAGGGCCAAATATTGAACTAGCTAAGCAAAGCATATACTACCAGTTGGAAAATTTAGGAAACAAAAGCCTATTTGGCCTATTTCAGCTTAGCTATAGTCACAGCCTGTCTATTTTAGTTTGAAATGTTCAAGATAGACTTTAGTTCACTACTATCTGGTGTTTATATAAAATATAAAAAATAGTAGATGTGAACAATACATGAGTATAAGTCAATTGCATTGCAAACTGTTCATAAGCATACTTTATGTACAACACAAAAAAAGCAAATGGACATCTTATAAAAGAAATAACAAATGCAAAACATACTGTTTGAATTAGAATAAATATAACCTTGATAATCAGGTAGAATTTGTTTGCAATGTCCTTTGCAAATAGAAACTTAACCACAAACTTTAAGATATATTTTGCCTTTAAGTGTTGTTCACACATTCAAAACCATACATAAATCCAATGACTTGTTTAAAAATACATTGAAAACTCTTTTCTCACCCTTAATGTAAACACATTTTGTTTAAACTATTAAAGCAAATATTGATTTATTTTGGTAAACAGATTTTTTTTTAACATAAAGCTGACCTGCGACATTCAGAGTGTTTAAAATCATTGCTTACATCCTGAGGAAGTGGAATATTGGCACATATTATTTGCCTAGGGCTGTAATTAAATTTTTGCAATTTAAGTTTTGACACTAGGAGATCTAGTCCCCCAAATTTTTAGTACAGTAATGAGATTAATTTTAAAAAAATGTAAGGTACAATTTAGGCAAAATTAGCAGCTTTGAGAACATTTTCCAGTATAGCTGCTTACTTTCAATGTTGTTAGTAAATATCAGAAATACACAGTTATTACCAGCAGTCAGTGAATAATTGCAGCAACAAAATATTGACTCTGGTCCTCGCGCCCCACCACCTGTTCTCTCAATCCTACTCCCTCGCATCTCATCCGCACTTTGTCTCCTTTTCTTGCTCAGCCTTTCACTAAAATTTTCAATCTCTCCCTCTCCTCTGGGATATTTCCTCTATCCTTCAAACATGCAACCGTAACCCCTATTCTGAAGAAGCTCAACGTTGACCATAATTCCCCGTCCAATTACCACCCTGTCTCGCTACTGCCGTTTGCCTCCAAGATCCTTGAGAGAGTTGTGTATACGAGATTGACAGACTTCCTCGAATCCAACTCTCCCACTTCAATCTGAATTCCGTGCCCATCACTCTGTTGAAACAGCTGTAACCAAGGTATCTAATGATCTTATCACTGCAAAATCCCATGGTTACTACTCTATCCTAATTCTCCTTGCCCTTTCTGCTGTATTTGACACTGTTGATCATCAACAGCTTCTTCTCATTCTCCGTAATCTCGATCTACGATATATCGCTCTCTCCTGGTACTCCTTCTACCTCTCCCAGCCCTCTTTTAGTGTTTCTTTTTCTGGCTTTGCCTCTTCTCCCCAATCCCTCTCTGTTGGTGTTCTCCAAGGGTATGTCCTTGGTCCCCTATTGTTCTCAATCTATACTGCTTACCTTGGTAAACTCATCAGCTCCTTTACCTTCCAGTATCATATATTTGCAGATGATATGCAAATTTACCTGTCCTCCCCTGATTCCTCACCACCCCTCTTGACTCATGTCTCTGACTGCCTCTCTGCTATTTCCAACTGGATGGCTGCTCATTTCCTTAAACTTAACCTGTCCAAAACATAACTTCTGGTCTTCCATCCCTCAAGTGTTGCTTCTCACTTGTCTGTTTCCCTCCAAATCAATGGCGCTACCATCAGCTCTACATCGTAGACTCGCTACCTAGGTGTTCTCTTTGACTCTGACCTCTCCTTCACCCCTCATGTCCAATCAATTGCCAAATCCTGCCATGCATCTGACCCTTTTTAACGCCTGGTATGGCATAGGTTATTGTCCATACCGCTATCCTCTTTTGCCCTGACTAATCTTCCTGTCCGCCGGCACCTTACCCACCTCTACCCTAAGTCAGTCCCTACATTGGCCTTCCATAAGATATAGGGCTCAATTTAGGATCCTGGTACTTGCTTACAAATCTCTACACAATCCGGCTCCAACCTACCTATCCTTACTAATACACAAATATGTCCCGTCTAGGCCCCTAAACTCTGCCAAAGACCTACATCTAACCTCTGTTGTACTTCCACCTCTGATGCTTGCCTTAAATATGTTGCACCATTCCTATGGAATGCCCTTCCCCTCTCTGTTAGACTTTTACCCAGTCTCCACTCCTTCAAAAAATCTTTGAAAACGTATTACTTCAGGAAAGCATTTCAATTAAACTGGATCCTGATTCCTCTCCTGCAACTGTCATCAAACAAAACACTAAGCCCTCAATGAACCTACTTTTCTACCCTACCTTACCTTTTGTGTCACTAGACTCCACTCCCTCTAGCATGTAAGTTCATTGAGCAGGGCCCTCAAGCCCTCTGTTCTTGTGTGTCCAACTTGTCTGCTTACAAATAATTGTTTGTTAATCCACCCATTGTACAGTGCTGTGGAATTTTTTAGGGCGCTTTATAAATAATACTAATAATATAGATAGCTTCAGCGGTATAATCCCCACTAATGACTATACAAGGAATTAGAATGTACAATTAGCTGCCTTGAGGTTCCATGTCGATCGAGAAAATAGCAGGTGGGAGCGATCTGATACACACAGAAATACAATGTATTGTTAAAACCACTAAAATCTACATTATTGCTAATGGTAAATGCACTGTTGTTTTCCATAGTTATTTTCTCTGGGTTTTGCTGAGTTCCTCTGTAGTGTGTTACGAGGCAGGATATAACTGATTGATGGTGTTAGAGTTAGGACAGCTAATTTCTTTATTTCCTATTGCAATGTTCTCTTTTAGCTTATTTTGACTTTTATTAATATTTAACTGGCAGCTTAATTTACGATATTGCACTACAGTCATCACGTTGCCAGTTTTGTAATAACAGTTTTGAGGTCCTCCTGGTCCAATTCATAAGCTATGGATTATCATTCAAGGTATGCTCAGCTTTTTGTCATTGCTAGATCTATATCTTAGGTGCCTGTAGGCACAGAATTCTCAGGCGTTCCTTCTTCACCAAACATTCCAGATCTCTTTTACTTGATCCATGATCTTGAAGACACACGAGAAAATCAATCTCACACTCTATTCTTACACAAATAATAATAAAGAAAATAAATAACCACATATCAAAATGAAATCTAAAAAATGTAAAAATGAAACAAAATGCACACTTGTACTAAGCGAAGGCACACTTAGAAACAGGTTTTTGTAGACGGCGGTGTACTCTCCTATCAACATATCTTGCCGTGTTAGTGGTTTTGCTTATATGAATGGATTTGCATTGTATTCATTCTTAAACTCCCTATTAGTGTGTCAATTTTATCCACATACTACCCAAGTGTCTCTATGTAGGAGGGACAGTCCCTATTTTGGACACAAATCCTGTCCAATACTGTCTATCCCCAATACTGCCCTACAATAAATGTATTTTTCATTACTCATCACCCCTTTTTTTACTCTGTTTTTGTCTTCATTTCTATTTGAGAATGGACAGGGTAAGCATTAAAACTGCCCCATCATATTTCCTGGGTCCAAATTTTATGGAATTTTAGTAACAGCTCTGATCAGTCACCTGTCTTAAAGCTGTGTTGTTTTTTTCTCTCTCAAAAATACCTGATTAATATGAAATGTCCAGTTACATAATAATAGTATTTTCTACTTGGCAGTATATCTTTGGATACTGCAAACATGCCTTGGTTCGCTGCTATGCTTGGAAAAGAATTTAACATCCCTGTGCTTGTAAAATTAAGATAAGCACATTTACCAACATTTATATTCTTACGAAATGACTTCTATTACAGACTACTGTAAATCTTGGCAGACCTGGCCAAAACACTGTATATCAACCAAAGAACATAACTCATAACTTTAAGTGTCGACGCCATAATATATAAAAATAACACATTAACTGAAATAATTAATAGTATGTGTTCTTAGAAATGTTTTTACAAGGCTTCAAATTAATATGCAGCGCTATATAGTCAGTTTGTGATATAAGATTAAACAGTAAAAATAACGCAGGGAGGGTTATACTTAAATCGGATTGCTGATTGAAAAGAATTAATGGGCTTAAATTTATATCTTATACTTTTCTATGTACGGGAAATCACTGACCCCATACTATGAACATTTCCACGTAGAAGGGGCTGATGTCCCTGTGGGTGAGGGGTCCTGGACGCTTGTTGTATTACACCAGGATCCCTTTGCCCTGTCTTACTGTTCTTCCAGTAAGGCGTTGTCCCATTGTTCCAAGGTCACTTCCAGACCAGTTTCAAGTGACTGCCTTGACACTTCTTTAAATCCCCCATGTGATTCTTAACCCATGCTATGGTCTGTCCCCTCCCTTCCTGGTAATCACAATGGCTTTAAGCTTTGTAATATGATTGCTATTCCAAGTCCATACTGCTATTGGGTACCACAACCCTATTTAAATAAGGCTGTGGGGGTATTAATAGATTTGCTGTTTTCAATAAAGATAGTTGTTGTTTTTAACATTCACCAAGTCTCGTCTGGTGTTTGAAGAAATGGCTCTGATCACTGCCCTGCTGGAGAAAGGGTTTCCAGAGCCATAATCACAGTAGGCTGGAAAAGGCTCTCAGCAATCCCAGTCAAGCATAGGCGACTGCGTCTGAAGCGTTCCAGGATCCGTGATAGCGGCAAGGAGGCAGACTTGCTAAAGGCACTTGGTCTGAGTACCAGGAGCTCCGTCACACACTGCAATATTGCAATGTTGCCACATTTAACAATATGCATTGTAATATGTGCGTGTATGTATAGTAATTTGACCCTTAAACCACAATTTGCCTACGCAAAAGACTTTTTTCTTATTCATATTCAGGCCTTTCGTTTTGTATGATACATTCTTTTTAGATTTTCAAACCATTTGCCTAAGAAACAGGTGTCCAGGCAACCTTGGAAAGTGATCCTTTCTCACCAATAGCCAATCACAGAAAGTGGCCGCAAAATAGCAAATAACTAGCAAAAGCTTCTTGTTTGAGATTACCATTTGCCTAGTGTGTGTGTGGAAATTTAAAGCCCTGTATATGTGTTCTGCTTGTAACGAGTGCTGTATTTGCTCTGAGAATAGCAGTATCATGTAATAAGTTTATTGGTGATTAGGGGTGAGGGTGTTAAGGGTTAGGAGGGCTTTTAGGCTCAAGATTCAGAGGTGCTTGCCTTCAAGATGTTGTGGGACGTAGATCCTATCAATCCCAACCAGGCTACCCCCTAACCTAACATCTCACTTTATTAAAATTAGGAATACTGTTCTAAACGTAATTATTCATCACACTTTGCATGGTCTCCCAGCAACAGTTTTTTTAAACTGCTTCTACAACAAGGTCTGTTGCTACAATAAGTCAAAACGTTATAATGTATTATCATTGTAATTAATTTTATTAGGTTTTAATTGTGTGCTTTCATATTTACATTTTATTTCCCTTTCTATGTATTATTTTGTGTTTTGTTTTTATTTTCCATAATGTTTCAGTTTTATTCTAAATGTCATACAGTCCCCTAGTCCCCTCTCTTCACCCATTGTTCCTCTCCAAACCTCTACAGAGATTTCTGATCTTTTTGTCAAACACCCTTTACATAACTCACAACCTAGAAATATTTGTGGATTATCTAACTTCTGGTCATCACCTTCGACCTTCTCCACTCCCTGTTATGATGTTAACAGTGCAAAAAAGTTTCATAAAAAGGCTGCAAATGTAGGTTTTAATTTCATAGGTTTAATTTTCTGTCTTTTTTTTAAAATCAATATATGTGTATTGTATATCTATATCTCCCCAGTTGTTCTACACCACAGATTGCTAGATACTAGCAATTACAATGTTGTATAGCACTCTGGATAAGAGCGCTATTTAAGAAATGTTAATACATTTTAAAAAGCCACTGCGTTCTTACAAACCAAGCAACATTACAGTGTGAATGTAGCAACATTTAAATGTTCCATTTTTAGCAATGTGATTTTAAATGTACATGAAATATGGCTTGAAACATGTGTGTGTTTGAAGACATTCTTACTCCCTCAGATGCACTGTACACACACACATATACCTCCCAAATAAGTGGCATTTTTTTATAGTTAAAGGGACACTATGGTCAACAAAACAACTTTTAGCTTAATGAAGCAGTTTCGGTGTATAGATCATGCATCTGCAATCTCACTGCTCAATTCTCTGCCATTTAGTAGTTAAATCACTTTGTTTACACAGCCTTAGGGACACCTCCCTGCATGTGACTTACACAGTCTTCCTAAATACTTTCTGTAAAGAGACATCTAATCCTTACACTTCCTTTATTGCAAATTATGTTTAATTTAAAATTTCTTATCTCTTGCTCTGTTAATAGCAGAGTCTGTAGGATCCTCCTGTATGTGATTAAAGTTTAATTTACAGAGCAGTAGATATAAACTTTTAAATTGTGTTAACATGTGATTGAAAATTAAACCATCTTGTTTTCATGCAGGCTGTGTCAGCCACAGCCAGGATAGGTGTGGTTAGGGCTGCATAAATAGAAACAAAAGTGATTTAACTCCTAAATGGCAGAGAATTGAGCAGTGAGCCTGAAGGGGCATGATCTATACACAAAAACTGCTTCATTAAGCTAAAGTTGTTTTGGTGACAATAGTGTCCCTTTAAATAATAAGTATAGAGAGCAATGACATGGTATGCCTCACTACATCATTAAAATATTTATTTCACACTGAGGTAATTGACCTGCCTGGAACAGTGTGAATATAATATACATGCTGTGTCTTTTCTCTTTAAAAAGCATGCTAAAAGGACAGTATGCAGTGCTGCCACCTGCTGGAATATACAGTGCTATCCATTGCTAAGGGTATCTGCAGAAATGCAGGGTGAGGTCTGAAACATGAAGCCTGGCTGTGCTCATTTGCATGTCAAGCAGGGAACTCTGGGATAGTTGTGGAAACATGATTTATTTTGTATTTTCTGTGCTCAAGGGGACTTCTAAAAGTCCAATTTGATATATGCAGGTGATGTACAAAAGATGGCCACCTATTGCGCTGCATCACTTTGGACTGTGTATGCACCTCTTCATATCATTTCACCTATTTTTGAAGTTATATCCCGTCGTCACAATAGCCATGATGATATCTATATAAATAATTACAGGCTCCACGAATGGGTAATTATGAGTATGAGCCATGTTAATGAGTTAATATTTTATAAAATATGAGCATGAAACATAGTGCACTTTTAAAGCAGGGAATATTCAGGATTCCTTACATAATATGATGAAGACATTTTAACGCAAATCCAAACTAGCAAAACCTGTGACAAAAGAGAAAATGTATATTAAATAAAATGCAAAGTACCAGAAATATATATATATAAAAAATAGATTATATCTTTGATGTGTGTTACATAAATCTATGATATAAATAGTGTAATAATCCATCATTTATTTCAACTACAAAATATATACATTTCAAAGGACTTATTTATACAGTTCCATCTACCTTGAATCAGGGTTATCGACTCTTCCAATATGCGGCTGCTCGCAGGAGTCGGAGTCTGCACCTTGCCTGGGGGACTGGGGACATCTTTCAATTATTCTTCAACAAACAGTTCCTCCATTCACTGACTATTTCTTCACGAACCTACTGCCCTGAGAAAATTAGCTCTATTACTCTCAGTAACTACAGACACAGAAATAAGATTCAAATTATCTTAGATAAAAAGACATAAAAATTAGATGATTTTAGTTACATTCTGATATAAGAATTTTATTAAACTGTGCGCACATTTAGTGTGGCGATATGAAAAATTTTCTCGTTAAAAGCTATCCAAACCTTTAAAATCAAAATTTTTGAAAGTCGTAAAATCTAACCTGAATAATTATATCGATATAACCATTGCAAGTCACAGTTGGAATTTTATCTTGCACGTGTTGGGGAATTTGGGGTCAATGTAAATTCTTTTTTGTTTTATTGTACAACGTAACAATGTAATTCTCATCTAACAACTTCACATGGAAAGCAATTTAGCATTCACTTATTGTAACATGCAGATAATGACATTTACCAAAGTGTATCCCCTTGTAAGATGATTTCTGGAGTTGCTATCAAGGTTAGTAGACATGGATCAGAGTGTTGTGCAAATGTGACTGTAGATCTTCAAGATCTTATCTCCCAGTAGTTCTTACCATAGCAAAAGAGAGATGAAGTAATGGTAAAGATCAGTCGGGCGAATCTTCTGAAGCCCAGGTAATAACCAATACATTGGAGCAATGCTTCACATGTTCCTGTGTTTTAAAATGTGTCAAATAAATAAAGAACAAGCCCAATGGTCCTTAGCATAATGAATTGTCACATCTGGTCAGTATAAATGTATTAATAACCAAATAGAAAAAGTACAGATTCACCCACTTGTGGATAGAACACACTTATAGTGGGTAATAATTAGAAAACTAAATAATTACCCTTGAACTAAATGTATTGCAGATTAGGACTCCTCCAGGTCCTCAACAAATATGAACAAAAATAGGGATAAATCTACAATACAATAATAACAGAAAAAGACATAGCATAATACTGTTGATGGAAAAAGAAAGAGTGGAAATATAGATGATAATTCACACTCACAAACCAAAATTGATAGTAGGCATATCTTATAGAACGATGAATATCTTAGGATAAGTGGAACGTCAGGATGTACATAGAAGGAAATAAAACAGCATAATAGTGCAGAGTATCTTGATAAGAAAATACACTTTAATAATAAGGCACACTTACAATATTGTAGTGGCAAACAGGCATATATGAAACCACCGGTCTTGGGATCATAGGATGAATCACAGGATCCACAGGATCAAATATAACCAGCAGGTCCAAATAAAATAAAATAAAACAACCTGATAAGATAATAAAAAACTCTAAACACTATAAATGCTATAACAAAGCCCTACGCGTTTCGTTCAAACGTCCTTGAACTTCCTCAGGGGCAAAAAAGTCCTTCTGTATGCAGGCATAGTTGTCCACATAATGTACCTGGCTTTTAAATCCGTCCGGTTTGGCGCGCCGAAAAAATCCTCCAATTGTTCACTTCCTTCCGGGTTCGTCTATCTGTAATGCTTCCGGGTGCGACCTGTTGACGCAACCGGAAATGCGGCTCACGTCTCTCTTCCGGATCTCTATCTATGCGTTCCACCTGATATGCGTTCCACCTGATATGCGTTCCACCGCTCGAAGAGCGGAGAACAACCACAATTAATAAGAAAAAAATTAAGAACATGTATATATATATGTGATATTAATTATATTCATAATGATAATCTCAGAACATAACAATATTATCCAGATACTGTAAAACCTTGCCAATATTCTTCTTTTAATACAAAGTAAAGAATATGGCATAACAGATTATTATTATATTCCCAAAAAATACACAGAAGATACATAAAATTAATTAAGCAACATTGCTAAAAACATACATTTATCAATATTAAAGCTATATACAAGAACAATGTAAAAGTGCAAAATTGTCAATTTAGAGAAAGCAAACCAAATCAAAGTCGACATTAAGTCCTCTAGGTTGCATTGTTTGTAGAGTATGTATCCAATATCCCTCTCTTTTTCTCAATAGTAACATTAGATCACCTCCTCTTTCATCCAAGGCCACTTGTTCAATGATGGTACATTGGAGGGTATTGAAATTAAAAGCTGGACATTTATTGCAGTGTACTGGCACTGAATGTGTCAACATATGATTTTTGATATTATTTCTATGCTCCTGGAACCTAATTTTTGCCTTTCTTCCCGTTCTTCCCACATATTGCAACCCACATCCGCATGTGAGTAGGTATACAACATGTGTTGAAGAACAGGATAAAGTGTTCTTGATTTTAAATCTCCTTCCATTAACCGTACTCACAAAGCTCGTGATACTATTGTATTTATAGTTAAAACTAACACAACTTCCACATGTGTAGTAACCTTCTTTACGTTTTGTTTTACTCTTTCTAGATCTAAAAGTACTTGGTGCTAGAATTTGCTTTAAATTGACTCCTCTCTTAAAAATAACTTTGGGTAAAAGAGGAATCTGCTGATTGAGATATTCATCCTCTATTAATAACCCCCAATGTTTTTTAAAAATCCTCTGTATATCAAAGGCCTTAGAGCTATATTGTGTGTTAAAAGAAAAATCAAATACAGAATTCCTAAAGGTATCCTTTTTCTTATCAATAAGGAGATCGTTACGATCAATACTTCCCACCTTATTGATTTCTGCATCCAAAAGTTCTGGATTATAACCTTTCTCCAGGAAACGATCTTTTAAAACTTCAGCTTGTGTATAAAATGAATCTAGGTCACTACAATTTCTGCGCATCCTAATAAACTGGCTTTTGGGGACCCCCTTTAGCCAGTTGGGATGATGTGAAGTGGGCATCATCCCAACTGGCTAAAGGGGGTCCCCAAAAGCCAGTTTATTAGGATGCGCAGAAATTGTAGTGACCTAGATTCATTTTATACACAAGCTGAAGTTTTAAAAGATCGTTTCCTGGAGAAAGGTTATAATCCAGAACTTTTGGATGCAGAAATCAATAAGGTGGGAAGTATTGATCGTAACGATCTCCTTATTGATAAGAAAAAGGATACCTTTAGGAATTCTGTATTTGATTTTTCTTTTAACACACAATATAGCTCTAAGGCCTTTGATATACAGAGGATTTTTAAAAAACATTGGGGGTTATTAATAGAGGATGAATATCTCAATCAGCAGATTCCTCTTTTACCCAAAGTTATTTTTAGGAGAGGAGTCAATTTAAAGCAAATTCTAGCACCAAGTACTTTTAGATCTAGAAAGAGTAAAACAAAACGTAAAGAAGGTTACTACACATGTGGAAGTTGTGTTAGTTGTAACTATAAATACAATAGTATCACGAGCTTTGTGAGTACGGTTAATGGAAGGAGATTTAAAATCAAGAACACTTTATCCTGTTCTTCAACACATGTTGTATACCTACTCACATGCGGATGTGGGTTGCAATATGTGGGAAGAACGGGAAGAAAGGCAAAAATTAGGTTCCAGGAGCATAGAAATAATATCAAAAATCATATGTTGACACATTCAGTGCCAGTACACTGCAATAAATGTCCAGCTTTTAATTTCAATACCCTCCAATGTACCATCATTGAACAAGTGGCCTTGGATGAAAGAGGAGGTGATCTAATGTTACTATTGAGAAAAAGAGAGGGATATTGGATACATACTCTACAAACAATGCAACCTAGAGGACTTAATGTCGACTTTGATTTGGTTTGCTTTCTCTAAATTGACAATTTTGCACTTTTACATTGTTCTTGTATATAGCTTTAATATTGATAAATGTATGTTTTTAGCAATGTTGCTTAATTAATTTTATGTATCTTCTGTGTATTTTTTGGGAATATAATAATAATCTGTTATGCCATATTCTTTACTTTGTATTAAAAGAAGAATATTGGCAAGGTTTTACAGTATCTGGATAATATTGTTATGTTCTGAGATTATCATTATGAATATAATTAATATCACATATATATATACATGTTCTTAATTTTTTTCTTATTAATTGTGGTTGTTCTCCGCTCTTCGAGCGGTGGAACGCATATCAGGTGGAACGCATATCAGGTGGAACGCATAGATAGAGATCCGGAAGAGAGACGTGAGCCGCATTTCCGGTTGCGTCAACAGGTCGCACCCGGAAGCATTACAGATAGACGAACCCGGAAGGAAGTGAACAATTGGAGGATTTTTTCGGCGCGCCAAACCGGACGGATTTAAAAGCCAGGTACATTATGTGGACAACTATGCCTGCATACAGAAGGACTTTTTTGCCCCTGAGGAAGTTCAAGGACGTTTGAACGAAACGCGTAGGGCTTTGTTATAGCATTTATAGTGTTTAGAGTTTTTTATTATCTTATCAGGTTGTTTTATTTTATTTTATTCGGACCTGCTGGTTATATTTGATCCTGTGGATCCTGTGATTCATCCTATGATCCCAAGACCGGTGGTTTCATATATGCCTGTTTGCCACTACAATATTGTAAGTGTGCCTTATTATTAAAGTGTATTTTCTTATCAAGATACTCTGCACTATTATGCTGTTTTATTTCCCTCTATGTACATCCTGACGTTCCACTTATCCTGAGATATTCATCGTTCTATAAGATATGCCTACAATCAATTTTGGTTTGTGAGTGTGAATTATCATCTATATTTCCACTCTTTCTTTTTCCATCAACAGTATTATGCTATGTCTTTTTCTGTTATTATTGTATTGTAGATTTATCCCTATTTTTGTTCATAAATGTATTAATACATGTCATAAAAATGCTGAAAAAATTATATACTTACACACATCTGGAAGTATATTTTTTTAAATTCATTTTGACTGATATAATTTTTTGTTTTGTTGGTGAAAGTGTTGCTTTAAGCGTAGAGCTATATTAACTCTCTACAATTTCTTGCTCCCAACATTGGAGCTGCTAGATAACAGTATAGATCTCTTGTACCAAAGAGCATAAAATCTGTCAATACATTTGACCTTCGTGTTTTTTCGCTTTATCTATTGGCAATTTGCTGTACAATCAAGGCAGCAAGGATCATATTTCAGTTTCTGTTTAAATTAAATCAAGAGTTACAAGAGGTTTTTTTTGCTTGTTTTATGGTTAATGTTACTGTTAACTAAAGCTTTATTTTTTCTTAATTATGAAGGAGAATTAGTAAGCACAACAATGTGACAATAGGGCCATCGTGTCTTCATTCCAGGTGGAGATGTTGGTGGCAATCCAGTATACACAAGCAGGAAGACCTCTTTATTTGATGTGATGGATGAACTGTCAGAATTGTATACACTAACACTCAAATCTGATACAAAGAAGAAGATAGGATGGAGCGTATAGCCATCCAGAGTGGCTGAGCCTAATGCTGTAGTAAAGGTAATAAGAAGAATGCCTGGAAAGCAGAAATGTGGCCAAACTAGTCAAGGTCATGAGTAAAGAGAGACAGTAATGCAAAGAATCCATGCTAAGGTTCTCTACAGTTCATTGGGGGTGGGGGGGACGGGAAGGATATTACTAATTTTGTATTTCTAATTTTTTTTTAATTTTACAGGGAGTTACACCTATTATAAAAAGACAGTAGGATATAGCCCCATATGGCTACTTAAGGGTGGGTGATGATGCCTACCAATGTAGCTGTTAAGCTACATGACTTTGCTGTACTCACCTCTATTAGGTAGTATGGTGAGCACATTGCATACCTGGCAATGTTATCATTGAGATCCTACATGTTTAAAGGAGAGGACATAACATAGGAAAGCATGTATAGGTCATTGCTTACCCTCACCTCTCTTAGTTTAGGGGTAACCAAGCTGTCCTTTGGGATGAAGCCCCAGATGTTTCTACAACCCAGTTACACCCCAGCTGGAAACATTTGAATATATTATCCCCGTCTGTAGAGTTCATACAGTTAATGTATTGTAAAATGAGCCTGTATTTCACATATCTGACAATTATCATCCAATATAGTGTAAATATGAGTAGAATGTAGTTTAACTAACCTTGTCCATGTTCCCTATCTAAACTGATAAGTGGTGAAGCAGAGGACATGCTGACATGTTTGTCCTTCTGTTGAACATTATAGTGGAAAAATAGTTATGTTTGTCCATGTTAACTACACACTATTTGTTAGATACATATTTTGTATTGGCTTCTAACTAGTCACCATGTAACTTGTTACTATGAAATTTCTTGTTGATTCTAAGATAGCCTGTGAGAACAAGTAAGGTTCCTTGAAAAAGACCAATGTCCAAATATCTGGAGTATATGCATATGAAATCATCTACTTTCATTTGGGTCAGATGTCTAGATTTCAGCTAATAAAATGTATCAAACGTTCACTGTACTCGCTGTCAAACAATTGCTAACTAAATTGAGGAGAATGGTTCTCACTGCTGCATTAAGATTTGTTTGAAAAGAGCTTAAAGGGACACTCAACTGTCCAAATTCAAAAAGAAAAAAAAAAGTATAAAATCACTAATTATTTATAATGCCCTCAATAAAAAAACATTCTGTGTTGCAGAATGACCAACAGCACCCAAATAAAGAGCCCTTAATTTAATGTAGTGTAGAATTTTCCAATACTGTACTAATCGGTTTTCAGTACATTTAAATCAAGTTTCTTTAATACTATAATTTTCTTGTGTGGTAGCCTATTATTTGAGCCAGTTAGCAGTAAAATATAATCATTACTCTAATAAAAAAAAGAAAAGAGTATTGACGCTTCTAAAATCATAGGGTACAATGTTAGCATTTTTATTGATGACAAATGCTGAGGCAGAACAACAACTGATGGGATGGCTATGCCTCAAGTAAGAATCAATAAGATCTCCCAGTTCGCTGTCAATTCAGGAATGGTACACTTTTATATAATGTTCCTACGAGTTAAAAGGCGAATGAAGTGGATATTTTGAAATTAACATTAATGCCTCTTTTCGGAGACCCCCAAAACATAAGAATGACCTGTTTTCAAGCTGTTTAACCTTTTTTAATCTGTTTAACCAATAGGAAAAAAAGTGTTCACCTAGTGTAAGAAACATTGTAATACGTTTATACTAAAACAAAGAAATGTTTTTACATTTTATAGCTTTTCTAAAAGCGGCTCTGTTGTTTTTGGTGTCTGCATATTTTTCAAAGACCCCCAAAGGTGACATATCTGAAGCACTCCATCATAGGCGGTGCCCTCTTCTTCCTGGGGGCCTTCTTCAGCCCTACCAGAAACTATGTTACTGTTGTATTCTCATGCACACAAAGTACAACACTGACGTCCTGTGTAGAACAACTCTTCCATTGCACGAGAAAAAGCCTTTTCCCAGTACTGACATGGGTTGCTGGGAATTGACAAATTGACAGATTGTATCTTTATGAAAAACTCAAATGAAGTAGATTAGGTACAGGGAGCATACAACAACTAAAAACTGAATGTAAAAACCATGAGATTCATGAGGATTAAGCTATCAACACTATAAATTTCATACAATTTAGGGGTGAAAAAGTTAAAGAACAACTACATTTACTACTTAAAATAGGGACATCACTGCCATTCCATATTCTATAAACATCAATCAGCATCTATAACGGCTCTAGCTGTGCTTGATGGGAGTTGGCTTGCTTGTTTGCTTATGCAGCAGTTGCTAAGCCCACAATTAAATAGTTTTTTTTTTTTTTTTAAAGGATAGCTTAGTTTTAAATTAATAAAATCCATTGTGTCATATCCCTGTGAAACAAATGAGTATCAATCCTCATGCCAATTCTCCACAATACCCTGTTTAATAGATTAACCAAATTGCAGCATCTTCCCTTGCCTAGACTTTGGAGGTGATTCTCTAAACATCAAATTGTCCAAATTTGAATTGCAAAAAGTAGGCAAATATTGCTCTTTATAGTATAGTAAAAATTTAGTTTCATCTTTTTCAGATTTCAATTGATTACAATATGATGCTTAGAGATCAAACCCAAAAAATAATTTCACAGGAACACAAAACAGTGGAAACTGCTATAATAAAACCCTAAGTTTACAGCATGAGCACGAGGCTTGTAAAAAGAAAATAATTAAAAAAATATATATAGCCTAAAACATACAATTTCCTAGTGAGTTCTCCATTCAGTCCATAAAGCACTTGATGATGCAAAATGTAGAAATGATTATAAATATTGCCATGCATCTATGATAATTCAACATCTGATTCTTAGGAATGGTTCAGAAGTACTTATTGACATTGCAACACTTACAAGCAAAAACAAACACAAAAACACACACAATGTTCATAGAGTCATGTTTTGTTAAGTGAACAGTATTTAATAGAAATGTATTTTATTATCGGTAAGAGAATGTTGTTCTGCTGATCAGCTAATGTAGATATTGCAGAATGATAGAGTTATACCTGCTTCAATGAACACATTGTATCTAGCCCGGACATACAAAGAACGCTGGTGTAAGGAGGCATTACAAAGTAACCGTGGAAATGGGAATTAGTTCCCAGCTGACAGCTCTGAGCAGCATGCTGGTGACTTGTTCAGGAAGCACCACCTCTCTCGGCTCACACAGGAGGAAGCTGTACCAGCACCACCCCCTTGTCTCTTGGCTTCCCCTCCTCTCTCTCCCCGGTGCCTGGCTGTCAGGCTCACACAGAGAAGGAGTGAGGGAGGCAGCGGCTGAGTGAGTGCCCGCTGGACGCCCAGGCTGAGCATAGGTGCCCTGAGAGAGTACCTGCAACAGTATCAGCCGCATCATCATCAGCAGCAGCATCATGGCAGAGCAGAATGATTCTCCAGTGCACAGCCAGCTCCCAGCACAGCCCATCGGATGGCCAATCTGCAGGGACAGCTATGAGCTCCAGGAGGTTATTGGTCAGTCAGTTTTAAAGCCTTATCTTTTTCTTCCCTCCTAGGCCAGAGGAGCAGTCACTTTAAGGAACCTGCTCTGGGCCTACCGGCATCCCAAGGCCCCCACCTCCAAAGCTGCTGCATCCTCATCCACTTGCACAGCTGTCACTGCAGTGATGCTGCACACTGCAAACTCCCATTTTTAACATTAATATAAGGAGTGCAGTGCCCTTGCTACTGCTTGTAGCTTTAAGATCACACATACACACCTACTACACCCAGCTATGTGTCAGCCTAGTTCCTGTGCTATAATTTCACTCTGTCTTCTGTGTGTGACATTCAACATCCCTCTCTGTCTTAGCTCACTGCCTGTCTTGTGTTAACCTTGTCCAGTCATGGCTCTTCTAGAAAACACTCCAGCTGTTCTGGACTCCAGTTCTAATGATGCTCAGCCAGCCTTTAGAGCAGGGCTCAGCAACCTTTGGCTCTCCAGATGTTGTGGGCTACATCTCCCTTGATGCTTTGCCAGTTATGCTTTGAGAGCATTATGGGAGGTCTAGTCCACAACATCTGAAGTGCTGAAGGGTACTTACACCTACTTTCGAGTGTCCTAGATAATCCCCGCTCCCCGTAAGGCCGGAGTTTGATGGCTGTGGCTGATGAGATACTTTATTGGTAGCCACTGCATCAGATGGCATTTTGCAACTTGCTGCCTGTGTCTGTAAATTGCATGACATGCACGTAGTTATAGCGGAAACCACAGATTGCCATCTCTCACTTCTTTCTCTAGTTATTTAACCCTTTGTTAACGCTGCCAATGTGTGGTTAACTGTCATGGGCAGAGGTGCCCCTTAACCCACAGGAGTACACTTTCAGTGGCTGCATTTCAGACTTGTGTAAATGTGCTCAGTACTGTACGGTAGAAATGTGGGAGCCTATTAGGTACGACTACACAGCACATATCATGTGTTTAATGTTTGTAACCATGTTAGTGGCAGAAGAAGTGTATATCTGTGCTTCTAGTCAGTGATAATGTAACCTGGATAAAAAATTAGATTTTAATCTGGAACGTTGACACATTATTAAAAGTTTTATGTACCTAAAAATCCAAAGGTCCTGGAGTTCTACCTATTTATTTTATTTATGATTATATATATATATATATATATATATATATATATATATATATATATATATATGTGTGTGTGTGTGTGTGTGTAATTGTAACTTATTATTAAAAATATATTAGAAAATTATGAATTCAACATATATTTATTGACGGTTGTAACATGCATTCTACTGTATAAGAGAGGCACTCTCTTTATTTCACCACATTTTCCTGTTCAGGATTACTCATTAAATGGTAAAATTTCATGAATTGATCTGTGAAAATTCAAATACAGAGAAAAATAGCTAAACTGGAAACATTCTCTAACTCTACTATTTTTCTTGGTTCTTTTGGGAATTTTTAAAAATAATATTACAAATCTATGATAGTTTTCCATAGCCCTGAGTATAAATAAAAATTGATGAACATATTGACAATAGGCTGATTTGGACCAAATGTGAACCTGACTTGCTCACTGTGAGATGAAATAGCTGTATTGTAGAAAGTTAGTTGTGTAGTTGTTCCAAAGATTCTCTTACAGCTGACTATTGCTGTTTCGTTCCTGTTTTCCTGGCACTGCAGGTCCCCTCTCCCTCCCACCTCCCAATCCCCGGTTGCTGAAGGGGTGAAATCCCCTTCAGTCACTTACCAGAGGCAGCGACATGCCCCACGTCGCTGCTTCTTCCTCCGCCGGCGCTCCTCCTCTACATTACATCAGCCGTTGGGCGAGACTGATCCCACCCGCTGGCCGTGGAGACCTAATTCGCTGTGCATTATAAAAAACTGCAATAATTAAGGGTAGGGGGAATTGGCACCCAGAACACAGTGGTCTGGGTGCCTGGAGTGTCCCTTTAAAGCTGGATAGTTAGAAAATGTGTCTACTTGTAGAATGTAGCAAATAATGATCAACTAATGTAACAATCTCATCTAGCCCACTTGGCTTAAATGTTCATTTTTGGATTTTATGCCCATGATTCCTGGTGTCGCAACCTAAACAACCAATAAGTATTTTTAAGCTAGCTTTGCTTAAAGAAATCTAAAATATTACAATAAACGTTCAATCAACATTGATTGTGGGTGTGGCAGTATGCTAATATGTGGCCGATGACATAAAAAAAAGTGGTTAATTGGAAACATATCAAAACCCATATACTCCTGCCTAGCATGGGCTAACGAGATATGCACCTTCTGAATGGCAGTAGATTAATTCATGAAAATGCATGAACCATAAGGGCTAACAGAAACAACATGTGATTTACAGGTTCTCTTAGAAAAAAGTTAGATTGTTTAATATTTGCTGCAAATAGTTTTTTTTTTCTTTTTGGTTAATTGCTGCAGCTAAAATGAACATAATTAAAGGAAAAGGGAGATTGGCTAGTTCGTTGTGCTTTAAATTGGTTCAACAAAGCTTTATAGAAGCAAAGAAACATAGTTATAGTAGTATAATTGGGCAGTAGGTTTATGTGTGAGACTCTCAGGTCTCAATGCAAATAAACAAAGATGCAGTAGAGTAATAGATATTCGGTATTCAGTACTTCAGAAAAGTAAGAGGGGTAAATATATACTAATGTGTAGATATCGAAGCCTATCGGATATCACAGAATATGAAGCGGAAGTAGACGTACCCTTTGGGGAAATGCTACGTGCGGAACCCACATAATTATTATCTTACTTGTTTCTGCTTTTGTTTGAGCCGGTTCTTTTAGGTTATTGTAATTGAAATATCTGAACTATTGGTCACATATATGTGCTTGTGGGAGGACCGAGTACCAGGAGTTTGGCAGGTTGGGTAAAATTTGAGGTAGGAGATCTAGGTTGTGGTTAGGATTGGTGTGTTTGCGTATGTATGCGTCCCCCACAACTCTCATATATCCTGTGTTGCTATGGGGTAGTACTCTCGGAGTTCGTCTATGATTTTGTCTGTACTAATAGATGTGGTTTGCTTTCAGGGTTCCCGCTACGTTGTCCGGGCGAATAGTCACCTTCAGGGTGGTTAGTAGTTAGAGAAAAGGAAATAGGATAGGATGTAGTTAGTAGTAGGATAGTAGAAGAAATGTGAGCAAATGTGAGGTAAGGCTGTTTAGGACCCTGCGAGCCACCCCCGGCACCCCTAACGCATGCGCCGTCCGCCCGCGCCACGTATCCAAACCAGGACCACCACAGGTCTGTGTGTTTTGTGTAATTCCCTGTCGAAGATGTTTGCATTGCTTCCGCTCACTGAATTTACATAACTCTATCTAACCACTGTTCCATCATAGGGGTCTTTTCCTGTTTCCAGAGTGCAGGTATCAGAGATTTGGCTGCATTTAGGAGGTGACGATAGATGGATTTTTTGTATGCGGCCAGTGGGGAGGGGGTTGCATGCAGAAAAACATGTTCTATTTCGAAGGGTGGGATCTCCCCCAGTATCTCTGAGGTCTTGGAGTTAACCAATTTTCTATTGGTTTATTTGGGGACAACACCACCATAGGTGTCTGATTGTACCCTCTGCCTCCCCGCATCTCCAACGTGTGTTTGGGACTGTGGGGAACACCCTGTGTAGGTATTCAGGCATCCTGTATGAAGAGGAAAGGAGTTTGTAGTTGGTTAACTGGTATCTGGTGCTCACCAAGCTTTTATAGGTTAATATTAGGATCTTCTCCCATTGTGCATCTGTGATAGTTTTACCCAGGATGGTTTCCCAGGTTCTTTTGAAGGTATGGTTACTCTCGAGGTGTCCAACGAGTAGATGTTAGTAGAGCGAGCAGATCGCTCTATAAAGGTTAGTCTTTTCGTCACATAAGCTTTCGAACCAGGTGAGATCCCAATGTACAGCTATTTTGTCTGATAGCGTGTGGTAGAAGTGTCGTAAGTGCGAGTATTGGAATGTTTGTAATTGTGTTGGTTGTGCTTTGAATTGTCACATTAAAGGGATTCTTGAATGAAAACGAAACTATTTTAAAATACTGATCATTCTCTAAATGAGCAAGCTAAAAAAAATAAAAATAAAAATCAAATAACAAAATAAATCCTCCAAGACCAAACAAAAGGTTAAACCCAGCCCTACCTTCATGTTATTGTGTTAATTGGGGGAGTGCAACACACTTTTTTTTCTCTTGTCTGATGCCTGCAGGAAGAAAAAGAACTGTTAATGACAACAAAGAGGCACATCTATCCAGCCGGAAGCAGGTCTAGCCAAGTTATTCACTTAAAGGGAAACTATAGTGCCAGGAAAACAAAATTGTTTTGCTGGCACCCCTTCGTCATTTATCCTGTGCCAATCTCCCTCGGTGCTGGTTTGGGCTTTACCTCCGTTCCTTCCCCGCCGACATCAGCCAGCTGGAGAGACCTAATGCACATGCGCGGCACTGGCCGTGCTCACATTAGTATTTCTCCCATAGGGAAGCACGTATAATGGGGTGACAGGTGATGCTCATATCCAGCGTCAGTTAGGCGACCAAAAGTTGCCTAACAACCCAGAAGTTCCTCTGGTGGCTATCTAGTAGACAGCCACTAGAGGTGGAGTTAACCATCCGAGCCAATTATTCCAGTATATCTAAAATACCTTTATTTTTAAATAAATAAACAAATAATTACCTTTGCATGGTTAAGAGACCTGGGACTGTGCACCCAGACTCCTTCAATGAGCTGAAGTGGTCTGGGTGTCTATAGTGTCCCTTTAAGTGTAAGTTTTCCAGAATTTCAATTGAGTTTCACGTGTAAAAAGCAGCACTAGAAGACTTCTATTTTCATTTCACTATCAGTTTTGTGTGCAGCATATACACAATTGGGATGGCTCTGTCTCTCTTTCCTGTTAGTTTATACAAACATTTATAGAGCAGTTCCAATTATCCTATGAGATGTTTGAAACTGTGGGTACTGGTTAAACTATACCATAAACCTCTTCTTAATAAGGATATTTTATGGGATAAGATCAACCTTTGTAGACTTGAATGAAATTCTCCCGGATGAGTGTTTTATCCTGGTATTAGAGTGGCCTACCAAACAGCTGCGGACTGACCAACTAAGCAACCCACCAATAGAGGTTTTAAATATGTAAAATTCTGTTTTTTATTATTTTTTTTTAGCTTTCTTTATTGCATTATCTATATTTATAAGGTTTTAGACCTAGGCTTATATTTTACAAGTTATACTAGAAATGGACCCACATCACATCTCCATTCAGATGGCTATCTTACATAAGGCAAACAATATTTTACAAAAAGTATACCCTTTAACCAAATACATCTGCTTTCGGTTTTGTCTGTTTAGAGTGTTTAGATCGTGTGCATACCTGTCTGGATCTGAGGCTGTAATCTTTATAATATGTTAACCACATATTCTCATGGACTGCTCTTTAAAATATTTTGCATAATTCCTTGCCAATAAATAACTACATAAATAAATAATAATAATAACAATTGTAATACAGCATAGGTTTTTGTATATACTTGCATCATTACATAGGAGTTAATGTGATTGACTGTTTTTTCCAACCAATTGCATCGCTATTTCGATAGATAGATAGATAGATCTAGAATTGATATGTGAAAGCTACAGGACATAATATTTTTGGCTTTTTATAAGAAAAGATGATACCATTAATTTCTAATCATCATCAGTGCATTTTGTGGTCACTGACCGATAGTGATGTCCTGAATGGTTCGCGAACGGTTCGTCACGAACGGTTCACCGCGGACTCATCATTTAGTAAACTTTGACCCTGTACCTCACAGTCAGCAGACACATTCCAGCCAATCAGCAGCAGTCCCTCCCTCCCAGACCTTCCCACCTCCTGGACAGCTCACTAAGGCTGCAGCTTCAAAATGGATGCTGTCCAGGAGGTGGGAGGGTCTGCTGCTGATTGGCTGGAATGTGTCTGCTGACTGTGAGGTACAGGGTCAAAGCTTACTCAATGATGAGTCCGCGGCGAACCGTTCGGGACATCACTACTGACCGAGCAGCCAATTAGTACCTGTTAGTTTTCTGCCTCTTCTTTTCCCTGTAACCTATGATGTATTGTATCTAAAATCAGTTACTTCTTACAGAAGTAAAAAGAACAGGATAATCAACTTCATACAATGTGAGATTTCATTAAAAAAAAACTTACTGTCTGTATATGTTTTGCTGTGCGTAGTGTAAATTGGAATCCGAATTTTAAAATACAGGGCAAAAAAAAAGTATTTAACTTTGTTGTATTTTTCATTATATTACCTAAATTTTGCAATTTACTTTAATGAATAGTGAATAACCAAAATGTACTTCGAAAGACCTACAGATCGTTACACAGTAACACAGCTAATTAGAGCTTTTATTTAACATGTTACTAGCAGTTATGTGAAATATTACTTGTTCTGTTCCTGGTTTAAATCCCCAGTAGACAGGCCAGATGCAATGCAGTCTATATTTAGCCTGCTATTTTATTCTAAGTAATATAGCAAGAGAGACCATTATTTGAATGAAACTGTAGACTGCTGTAATCTGATACTTTTACCAGTAGATGACAAAGCTATACATTAAGCTATGTTTTATATTTCTGTTTTTGCTCATTACAATGTGAGCTTTTTCCCTCCAGACTCATTACTACAGTTAGTTTTTTTTTTATATATAGTTTAAAATTAAATATCAGTGATATCTGTTTTTTTTAATAACATCATCCTTGTAATAACTTACGATTTAATATGCAGGTGTACTGAGATGAGAACAGACGTTTTCATTAAAAAGTGCAGGTTACTAAGACTGAAAGAGTGATGGATAACCTTGTTGCTACAAATGCTAATGTTGCCAAGACATCCAGTTTAAATGCAGACTGCAGCACTATGACAAATGTGGCTAGCATATATCTGTAGTGCCATGGCCACCAGCCAGTAATCACTGGGCTTGACTTAAAGGAACACTCCACGCACCAAAACAAAATCATCTAAATTAAGTTGTTTTGGTTCCACGAGGCCCCTGGAGTCACACTTACCTCAAGGGCCCAAACCAGTCTTAAATGGCTTAAACACAAAGTTGCCTCCAGCAGCGATGTGCACTCCTCCCCTGGCGGCATCTGACTCCTGAATTTTTAGATTTAGGAAGCGCTGAGTGCCGCTTGGCAGGGGCATCACTAAACTGACTTGAGAAAGGTATGTTTCTTTCCAAGTCAGTTTAGTGAATGGGGAGTCACTGATTGGCATCTGCTGACCACTCTCAACCAATCAGCAGCGCCCCTGCCCAGTGGCACTCTGGACTTTCTGAATCTGAATATTCAGAAGCCGGATGCCGCCAGGGGAGGAGTTGACATTGCCACTGGAGGCAACTTGGGTTAAACCATTCAAAATCGGTTTAACCCCTTGAGGTAAGAGTGACTCCAGACATCTCCTGGCACCATAACAAGTTCATTTAGATGAAGTTGTTTTGATGCCTGGAGTGTCCATTTAACTCCAGGTGTCCCACTCTGTACTGTAGTAATAATAATATATGAAATAAATATAAAATAAGACTTATGTTTGAAATTCCTTCATTTTCTTTAAAGCATCACAGTTTGCAGCATGTACAGGGATTTCTGGCTAGACCAGGAAGTACATCAGCCAATCATTGCTGCTCTTTTAACTTCCTATAGCAATGTTGAGCTTATCCTACAAATCCTAAACAGTAGTACTTTAACTCAGCAGAGGTTTCTGAGAGTTGTTGTTCAGTTAGCTTCCTATGGTGAAAATTTAATAGCTGAACTGCAGTGTTGGATCAAAAATGGTAGCAGTACAAGTTGGGAAGGTTTAAAATCTGTGCTTATGGTGCAAAACGCTTTATTATATCTATCTATCTATCTATCTATCTATCTATCTATCTTTATACAAGGAAGTTGTATAATATGTGTTTGCTTGGAGAGGACCTTTAAATAAGTAATTACTTTTTTCAGTTTAATGACATAAGCTATTAAGTAATTATTTCCTTCTTTAAAAAGCAATAACAAAACAATGCCAATAGCCAAACAAACAGATAATTCATCCCATCTTATGTTTGCTTTTCAGAACTATTCAGGTTGTTAACACATTCGGGATCAGGGTTGGATTTAACTATGACAGTCTCGACATGTCTGTCTCGGAATGTGGTTAATTGTTGAGCTTTTGTTACCACATCCCCAGTCGGTCAATACAATATAACTGCCTGAATTCTAGAGTTCAATCATAAATCCATCAATATGTTTATATGTAATTACATTACAGCATGTAGTCTTCCTGGAAATGTAACAAATGAAAGGAGTATTGCCATGCAATATCAATATACAGATAAGTAAAACAGAGATTTGTTTAACCATTTTTTTGCCCTGGTAATGCAATGCCTCCTATCCTAGAACGCAAAGGGTTAATATATTCTTACAACTACTGACTTTGAGGAAGACCAAAGAGCAATATATGTTGCAGACTGTTCTAACTTGGGGGTATATTATTGATAACATGTGCACCAAATACTGGTCACTGTGCACCAAGTAATGTAAATGAATACTGTCATGTTAAATCATTTCTGTGTATGTATTGGAAGCAAGGGTAACCATGGCAGTAGCTTAGGATTGTACTACCGCATACAATGAGCAAACAGTTCAGATTTTTAAATTCTGGAACGGGATTTCATGCATTTGGGTCTGGACTTCAACTGTCTAGCGGCGTTTGGTCTGATTAAAATTCGGACCTAACTCAGGCTCATTTGGAGCATGAATTGCAAAATTCAGACATTGTTAAATAGTGTGAACAAAGGCCAGAGTTTGCAGTGTAAATGGCAAATATAGCAACAAAAGATTTTCCTCTGTTTGGTACAGGGCCATTTGGGCTTTACTGAATAACCTTGTGTCTATTGGTCCCAAATTTGAAATAACTTGGAACTGTGAAGAAAAACTAAAACATACCACTGGCATAAGTCTCTGAGCATATATAAAAAACATAAAGGAAATGGGAACACAACGTTCCCACTTACCTGAGTATAAGACAGGTCGCCAGGCATAGAAACTCCAAATCCAGATGAAACAGGAACAAAATATTTTTAATTACGTCATTGCAAGCGCTCAAAGTCCACAGGAGGTTTAAATGGCACAAAACAAAAAAGTAACAAATAAGGAAAAGGTCACACCAAACACCCAACACGTTTTGGACCTACAGGTCCTTACAGTGGTGGAACTACCAGTGGGACCCACAAACTGAAGGGCCCACACACTTTGGGCCACCCGACGGATATTGCTGAAAAGTAAAGACTGTCGGTCACCACATCCCCTTTAAGAGCGCGACCGAGCTCCTCTCCCATCAGCTGGGTGGGTGAAAGTGAGTACAGGTCACTTTGTCACTTCCATCCACCTACAAGAACTGCTGCGCTGGAGGGAGAGAAGACACAGCAGGAGTGGAAGGACCAAAGGAGTGGAACCTCGATCCTGGCCCACACTCCCATCAGTTTCAGACACATTAGTTCCGCCAGTAGATCCTTAGACATAGGCCACCAGGCACATTAGCAGGGCAGGGCTTAACTTTTTCCCAATTCTTTTCCTTTTTTTCTTGCAGATTCTGACAAAACCTAAACTATTAGTGCACCTCAATGACTCTGCTTGAACCACAACTTAAGAAAAAGTGCTTTACCTTTTGCCATCCAAAAGGTTAAACTTAATTTATACAAAGAAATGAACATAGCCCATAAACTGTACCATTCTTTTATGTTTGTTTTATAACAGTAGGTCTATAAATATATTTTTATTTTTTTATATATTACATTTTTTCTTATTGATCCTTCGCTATTTGTGGTTTGCAAGCCATTGAATTGCCCTGCAACTATTGAACAGCTGGCTGATTATTTTTATATATAGTTCAAGTTTGTGATAATACACTGCAGGAATGCAATAACGATTTGACATGTTACAGAAACAACTATAGTTAGAGTGCAGGACTGGTACTAGGCACTTTTATTAATGTCTTCATAACCATTTGGATGTGTATAAATTAGTTGGGGAAAATGGATGTAAAGCAGGGGAGCCCAAAAGGTAGATCCCATTATGTTTTAAAAGTACAATTTCCATGATGTCATTCTAAAGGCATGCAAAGACACGCAAAGCATCATGGGAGTTGTATTTCTAAAACATCTGGGGATCTACAATTTGGGCCCCCCTGATGTAGAAATTCTAGGTTGCGCTCGATGCAGATCAGTGATTGCTAAACTTGTTAATGAAAACCTTTGTGGACTACACTTCCCATAATTCTCAACCACCTAGAAACTGATTCATTATCATGAGAAATACACGTCTATATTGCCAGGATAAAGCATCATTGAAATCAGAGATTGTAGTAAGTATATAAAAATATATATTAAAGAAAATAAGATATTGTAACTTATTTATGTATATGCAGTTATTGAACAAATCGTAGTAGTTTTATAGCAATTATTTTTTATAGAGTGATATTCTATTTAAAATACGGGCTAAAACAGCTGAGTTGGCTTAAATTTCCAATTCAGCCAAGTTAAAAGAAATCCCTATAGATATTCTGAGAAATATTGTAGTTTTCATTGTGTCAGATCTAGAAAAAGATCTAAGTCTCCACTTATCAGGAAGTAATAGTATCTCTGTAACATATGAAGGAGTCTGTTGCTTACCTAGATTTCAGTAAGGCTTTTGACACTGTTGCACATAGAAGGCTTATCAATAAATTGCAATCTTTAAGTTTGGATTCCAATATTGTTGAATGGGTAAAGCAGTGGCTGAGTGACAGGCAACAGAGGGTTGCAGTCAATGGAGTATATTCAAAGCATGGGCTTGTCACCAGTGGGGTACCTCAGGGATCTGTATCTGGGGTACCTCAGGGATCTGTGACCCATTCTCTTGATGGTAAGATATGCCTTTTTTGCTGATGATACTAAGATATGTAACAGGGTTGCTGTTCCGGGAGGGATAAGCCAAATGATTTAGGTAAACTAGAAAAATTGTCAGAGTTGTAGCAACTGACATTTAATGTGGATAAGTGCAAGGTAATGCATCTTGAACATAAAAACCCAAGGGCAGAATACAGGGAGTGCAGAATTATTAGGCAAATGAGTATTTTGACCACATCATCCTCTTTATGCATGTTGTCTTACTCCAAGCTGTATAGGCTCGAAAGCCTACTACCAATTAAGCATATTAGGTGATGTGCATCTCTGTAATGAGAAGGGGTGTGGTCTAATGACATCAACACCCTATATCAGGTGTGCATAATTATTAGGCAACTTCCTTTCCTTTGGCAAAATGGGTCAAAAGAAGGACTTGACAGGCTCAGAAAAGTCAAAAATAGTGAGATATCTTGCAGAGGGATGCAGCACTCTTAAAATTGCAAAGCTTCTGAAGCATGATCATCGAACAATCAAGCGTTTCATTCAAAATAGTCAACAGGGTCGCAAGAAGCGTGTGGAAAAACCAAGGCGCAAAATAACTGCCCATGAACTGAGAAAAGTCAAGCGTGCAGCTGCCACGATGCCACTTGCCACCAGTTTGGCCATATTTCAGAGCTGCAACATCACTGGAGTGCCCAAAAGCACAAGGTGTGCAATACTCAGAGACATGGCCAAGGTAAGAAAGGCTGAAAGACGACCACCACTGAACAAGACACACAAGCTGAAACGTCAAGACTGGGCCAAGAAATATCTCAAGACTGATTTTTCTAAGGTTTTATGGACTGATGAAATGAGAGTGAGTTTTGATGGGCCAGATGGATGGGCCCGTGGCTGGATTGGTAAAGGGCAGAGAGCTCCAGTCCGACTCAGACGCCAGCAAGGTGGAGGTGGAGTACTGGTTTGGGCTGGTATCATCAAAGATGAGCTTGTGGGGCCTTTTCGGGTTGAGGATGGAGTCAAGCTCAACTCCCAGTCCTACTGCCAGTTCCTGGAAGACACCTTCTTCAAGCAGTGGTACAGGAAGAAGTCTGCATCCTTCAAGAAAAACATGATTTTCATGCAGGACAATGCTCCATCACACGCGTCCAAGTACTCCACAGCGTGGCTGGCAAGAAAGGGTATAAAAGAAGAAAATCTAATGACATGGCCTCCTTGTTCACCTGATCTGAACCCCATTGAGAACCTGTGGTCCATCATCAAATGTGAGATTTACAAGGAGGGAAAACAGTACACCTCTCTGAACAGTGTCTGGGAGGCTGTGGTTGCTGCTGCACGCAATGTTGATGGTGAACAGATCAAAACACTGACAGAATCCATGGATGCCAGGCTTTTGAGTGTCCTTGCAAAGAAAGGTGGCTATATTGGTCACTGATTTGTTTTTGTTTTGTTTTTGAATGTCAGAAATGTATATTTGTGAATGTTGAGATGTTATATTGGTTTCACTGGTAATAATAAATAATTGAAATGGGTATATATTTGTTTTTTGTTAAGTTGCCTAATAATTATGCACAGTAATAGTCACCTGCACACACAGATATCCCCCTAACATAGCTAAAACTAAAAACAAACTAAAAACTACTTCCAAAAATATTCAGCTTTGATATTAATGAGTTTTTTGGGTTCATTGAGAACATGGTTGTTGTTCAATAATAAAATTAATCCTCAAAAATACAACTTGCCTAATAATTCTGCACTCCCTGTACAGAATATTTGATAGAATCCTAACCTCAACAACTGAAGAAAGGGATTTAGGGGTGATTATTCCTGATGACTTAAAGGTAGGCAGACAATGTAATAGAGCAGCAGGAAATGCTAGCAGAATGCTTGGTTGTATAGGGAGAGGTATTAGCAGTAGAAAGAAGGAAGTGCTCATACTATTGTACAGAACACTGGTGAGACCTCACTTGGAGTATTGTACGCAGTACTGAAGACCATATCTTCAGAAGGATATTGATACTTTAGAGAGAGTTCAGAGAAGGGCTACTAAACTGGTTCATGGATTGCAGGATAAAATTTACCAGGAAAGGTTAAAGGATCTTAACATGTATAGCTTGGAGGAAAGACGAGACAGGGGGGATATGATAGAAACATTTAAATACATAAAGGGAATCAACACAATAAAGGAGGAGACCATATTTAAAAGAAGAAAAAACTACCACAACAAGAGGACATAGTCTTAAATTAGAGAGGCAAAGGTTTAAAAATAATATCAGGAAATATTACTTAACTGAGAGGGTAGTGGATGCATGGAATAGCCTTCCAGCTGAAGTGGTAGAGGTTAACATAGTAAGGGAGTTTAAGCATGTGTGGGATGGGCATAAGGCTATCCTATCTATAAGACAAGGTCAGGGACTAATGAAAGTATTTAGAAAATTGGGCAGACTAGATGGGCCGAATGGTTCTTAATTTGCCGTCACATTCTATGTTTCTATGTTCTATGTTTCTATGTTTCTCTTCATGCGTTATACTAAGTCATCAAAATACAAGTTATAGTTATAAGTAAAAAAGTAAAGGAACGAAAGGCTGATTATCTTTTTGAAACACAAATACAATTCCCTGCTCAATTAAAGTGACGGGTGCCTGGTTTTGTATAAACAGCTGGGGTGGATTGGCCTATCCAGACCGAGTGGCACCAGCTTGTACATTACTGTGAGTGCCATGCTCTTTTGTATACATCTCCAGAGATAAAAATTACAAAGTGAGATTTTAGTTAATGAGATGTTAAAAAGCATCAAATATCTTGCTAGATGAATTAACTTAATAATTGTTAAGGAACTTCAAACAACCATGGGTCTGCATTATTAAAACAAAGCATTCCATTATCATCTGATTTTAGTTTTGTATTTGCATGCAATTTTACTGATGCAGAGTAAGCTAAAATACATCTGGTCAGCTGTTAGATCACATGCAAGTTCTAAATTAGGGACAGCATATTTCAAACTGCAGTTTTACGAGAGCATCAATTCAAATTTAGGGATTTGTTCACCAAGCACTTAAGGGAACACTATAGTCACCAGAACCACTATAGCTTAACGGTTTCTGTAGCCTGTCCCTGTGGTCATTTCAATGCAAATGCTGCCTTTTCAGAGAATATGAAGTGTTTACATTCCTGCCTTGTAAAACCTCTTGCAGCAGTCACTCAGATGTCCACTACAGGTGCTTCCTGGGTCAGTGATGCACAGTGCGCAGCACCTATGTTCAACGTCTCCACGTTCTGCATGGAGGCGCTGAATGCTCGCCATAGGGATGCATTGACGTGTGTGTGTGTGTTTGTGGCAGTGTATGTGTACATGTGCATACATCTCAGCATTCAAAACGC
Source organism: Pelobates cultripes (assembly GCA_933207985.1). NCBI lineage: Eukaryota > Metazoa > Chordata > Amphibia > Anura > Pelobatidae > Pelobates > Pelobates cultripes. The sequence continues at coordinate 33,527,980 of OW240918.1, read as the reverse complement.
CAACACTACACACAAGTACACCCCTGCATTCAAACTTCAATACTACACACACACACACTACTGCATTGAAACGTCAACACTACATACAACACACCTGTGTTAAACACCAAAATTATATATAAACACCCACTGCATTTAAAAACATACTCCATAGAAAAACATGCTTACATTCAAACACGCAAACAGTGCTCAGTGTTAACTACAACCCTGCAAGCATGGGAAAATGGTAGAGCCCCAGCTATCAAAGCATTGTTGGAGCTGCACGACAGATGGGGATCAATCTTCTGATCACCCTTGCGATTAGGGGGCCAAACAAATTCTTGCACCAGGGCCCTCTCTACTTTAGTACCGCCATTGCATTGGGGAGTGAAGGGAGTGATTACATGTGAGAGAGTGGGGGGAAGGGGTCCAGTTCCAGGAGGCCCATTCAAATGCTTGCCAAGGGTCCAGTCAATATAAAAACCAGTCCTGCCGAATTGTATGGACCCCCTCAGCGTGTGGACCTGGCGCGCCCACACTAGCAGTATTTCTGCCGCTGGGTAGGGCCCTCTTTACCTTTTGTTTTGGTCTCTGTATATTGGGCTGTTTATTTCTTTTTTTTCTTTTTTCAATTGTACAGCACTGCATAATATGTTGGCGCTGTATAACTGCCAGAAATAGATAAATAAAATAAATAAATAATAGCAGGAACCATGTCAGCATTTCATATATTTATATAATGATAGTAATTCTGAAATATCCTTTTGACGAGGCAACGTTTTCAGTCCCATTTATACAAAATGTAATTCTTGTAATATTACCTCAAGTCTGACAACGTTTGCAGAATGATTTTGTCAACAACTTAATGACTTAATTGACTTAATTTAGGAAATGTAATCATCACATCTCCAGGAAGTTTGTTTTCAAATTTTCTTTTTTTACGTTTTCCTCTTAGAAAAAAATGATTTTTTATGATAATTTCCTTTTTCCTATTTCATCTTTCCATTATAAGATAGATGGTATTTTTTGTAACATTACAACCTGATGCTAATTAGGAAAATGAGGAATAGGAATTTATTCCAAGTAGATGAATGAAAAAATAGAATCTTTCATGAATGAATTCTTTGATGATATTTGGATATTCTCATTGTTGAGATGATAGAAATACCAAGTGTTTTGTACAATAGTAGGCGTGACTTGGTTATTTTTGCATTAAAGATTAGTTATACTCTTTATAATTCAGAAGGGAATTGCTAAGCTATACTAAAGGTGTGTTAAGGGAATCGTTAAGGCAAAAAAAATATTTTGGTGAATACGTGGATCAAAACAATTAAAGGGACACTCTAAACACTACAGCTTCATGTAGTAGTTCTGGTGTAAAGAGCCTGTCCCTACATTCTCAGCAATGGAAACACTGTCTTTTTTTGGGAAAAGGTAGTATTTACATGGCTTACTAGGGGCTCCTCTTGTGGCTCATATTCAGACAGCCACTAGAGGCGCTTCCTGTTGTGGTCCTGAAATCTTTGCAGGCTCAATGTTTGGTGTCTTAAAGCACTGCATGAAGATGTCAAACACCCCCATAGAGATACATTGAGTAAATGCATATCTATGAGGAGATGCTAATTGCCGCACATGCACAATAGTCCTTCAATGATTCCCTATGAGGAAGCATTGGATTGGCTGAGATCATTATCACTGATGATCTCAGCCCAGGTAAATTGGCTGTCACAGCTTCTCAGCCTAATGGCTATAATGTATATATGATAATTCCAATTAGGTATTTTACTGAAGGCAGCTTGGAGACCAATTTGGAGATTGGCCCCAAATATTCCCTTTGAGCTGTGTGGTCTGCAAAAATACATAAGTAAATACAAGTTTCTGTTTATTAAGCACTTGGAATTGATGTTTACAGAATAGAAAACGTAGGTTATTACCGTATATCAATGAATAATAATGGAGAATGTGTTTGTTTACGAAGGTTGTGATCACTTATTTTGACATGGTTCGAGGAAATTGAGCAAATGTTTTATCCGAGTGGTGATCGGTGGAGAAGTTAAGCATTTCCAAACACCAATGAAAAGCAGTTCAACAATTTTAACAAAAATTTGAGCATGTCTAATCCTTTCCGACAGGGGGTTAGGTAGTTTTAATTTGAGTAAGTCGTGAGAATCCCTTAAATTGCGAATGGTTGGGCCTCCTCCGTCAACATTTCCAGAAGCATCATAAAGGAAGTGAACCAAATTAGTTTGAGATATGCTCGGAGTCTGAGTGATTGTTTATTACATGTAATAAGATTAAAGTGTAGAACATTGGGTAGATGCTGAAGTGGAAAAGGGGAGCCCTCAGAGCAGAATAGCTCATCCAGACATGCAAATAGGGTTATGCAAGAAGAGAGCGCGAGATAAAAAAAGAAAGAGAGAAGAAAATAAATTGGGGAAAGGGAGAGGGCAGTGGAGATGAGATGCATGGAGCCGCACCTTCAATGTTCCAGTTACACATGAGAGAATCTGTAATCTAAATTACATGATTCAATATTTCTGATAAATCAAATAGAGGGCCCCCTTGGAGGAGGTGAATTCCAACCAGTAGTACCATCTGTGTGTGTAGCGTTTCCTAGCCTTCACCGTATCTTCATAACTGCTTCTGTCTTAAACCTCATCAATGGCATTGTATAAGAGACATTCAGTATTTCAGTAGTTGTGGAATAACTGACATTTTATACATCTGTAATGGGAATTGATCATGGTTAAGCAGAAAGAAGGCCGGTTCAAATGAAGGGCGAAAATCTAAATCTGAGAGTTTCTGAATGACCACATTTATTGCAGGCCGGTATGACTGTATTAGTGAGCGATCCCACCAGATGTGGTATATGTCACCCACGTCCACGCCACAGTGTCAGCAGTTGTCCGAGATTAAGAGGTTGTGAGCATGGAGTGTGTTAGGGCTAGATACCACCTAGAATTAAAACTTGTAGGATTTTTTCTATATGTAGAATCTTTTCTGATTCCTCTTCTGTGAAGGTGGTTCAGAGGTCCTCCTACCTACCATTGCAAGGAGACTCTAACAGGTATCAGTCCTCTACCAACATAACATAGTTCAAGGAAATATCTCTCAGCACCAGAGGATCCTAAAGGCAAAGAGATTCAAATGAAGTTAGGAATCTTGATAGGCATGGTTTCTGTGGGATAGATCTAGCATTGTTTTTTTACTTGTGCTTGGATCAATGAGTGAAGGAGTTGACTGCATCTGGAAAGAGTTCTGAGAGTATTAACACCTTGTGTGGAATTTGATGTATGTGGAGCATGCAAGGGCAAGAATGTTGTTGGAGCATATCCTGTAACGTGCCATGTAGCCCGGCGGAAAGTCTGGGTTCCCCTGAGTGGGATAAGTGGAATCTCCTCCGAAGTCGATGCCATAATGAGAGCATTGCCTTGACGAATGGGTTACATGTGGCTAAACGCCAACCCTGCTAGGTTCGGATCCATGGCAGCCCCTGTATGTATGCTGTGATGCTGTCCACCCCCATAGCCACCCACGGTATGTGATTATCCCCCACTGTCCTTATCAAGACACGCATGAAATATGCTGCTGCTAAGTACCTTTCAAAGTCTGGAAGGGCTATGCCTCCCTTAAGTCAGTCAGTCATACAGACTTAGGAGTCTGTTCACTAAAGAGTTAAAAAAACAGGCTTACAAAATGCTGAATGAAATAGCGGAGACTAATAAAATTAGTCAAGTTGGATATTTTTTTCCAAATCTGCTAAATTAATCTGCTAACTCAACTTAATAAACACATGAGTGCACAAGCTGCCTGCTGGTACAGTTATAAAACAAATATAAAAAAAACATAAATATAAAAATAAATAAATAAAATGTATTCATCTTCTCTTACCCCATGGACAGGAGGTAAATAAAAACTAAATGTCAAAAGGAGCTTTGGAGTAATTATTAGAGAGACCAATGGAAAAAAAAGTGACAATCTAAAATATTTCCTCTTGTTCAGGGATAGGCGGTCAGTCATATGAATTGCAATTCCTATCACTCCCAGCTAGCCTTCATACGACAGCAGTTTTAGGTCATCTCTGCACGTACCCTGGATAGAAAATGCTCTGCCTTTTCCTGAAAAGTATAAATTATTTTAATCAAAAATGGTCTGACTCCACGTATTTTCTCAAGGTCACACATATATGTCATAATAGCCAGCAGCAAATGTATTGACATTAAACAGTGATGCTCTACTGAATCAGAGTTAATGTGACCTTGACAAGCATGTGAAAACTGCTGCATTATCACGTTATCAAGGATCTCTGGAACACAATTTAAACCAATGTAGGTGAAGTTACAAGAAATATTTGGCATGAGCTGCAAACAATTTTGTGTTATTAAATAGCAAGACAGAGACATCTGTATGTTCTGCAGAGTTTTCCGTACGCTAATTTGGCAAACAGTTCTTTGTTTTAAATATGTACATGCTGCAGAATGCAATCGATTTACTCCTTTAGCAGTGAAATGTGGGCAATTGGAAACCAATAGAGTTTTTCAATATTCACTAAATAGCAAGAATTGTCAGGAATTCAAGTGAATCCTCTATAGACCTTAATGCTGTACTCTCATGCATGCGCAGTGATGTCAGCTCCTATCTGGAGCTGAAGAGGACCCACTGGAAGAAGATGTCTAGCCACGCCAGGGACAAAGTCAATGTCACCATCAGGGGTCTTTGCCAATTCTGCAAAGTCCCCAGGGGGTGGCAGTGCCGCTTTATATCTGCAAAAATACAATCTGTTAAACCTTTCTATAGTTCATATTTCCTGCTTTTTGTTAAAATTACAAATTTTTGCATTTATATAGCGACAACTTTTCCTGCAGCACTTTATTGATTGATGGTAGATTCTGTGTCAGGTCATTCTACCCATGTGATATTATCACTCCAGAGTAATAAATAAATACATATGTTTCTAATTCTTGAATGTTGTTTTCGAACCTCCTGGACCCCCTCTGCCACCACCCCTTTCTCTTTAAAGGACCACTCTAGGCACCCAGACCACTTCAGAATAATGAAGTGGTCTGGGTGCCTGGTCCAGCTAGGGTTAACCCATTTTTTATAAACATAGCAGTTTCAGAGAAACTGCTATGTTTATAAATGGGTTAATCCAGCCTCCAAAGCCTCTAGTGGCTGTCTCACTGACAGCCGCTAGAGGCGCTCGCGTGCTTCTCACTGTGAAAATCACAGTGAGAAGACACCAGCGTCCATAGGAAAGCATTATGAATGCTTTCCTATGAGACAGGCTGAATGCGCACACTGCTCCTGCCGCGCATGCGCATTCAGCCGAAGAGGAGGATCGGAGGCGGAGAGGAGGAGGAAAGCTCCCCGGCACCCTCAGAGCACTATAGTGCCAGGAAAACGAGTATGTGTTCCTGGCACTATAGTGGTCCTTTAATAAAGGGTCAACTTACCCCTAATCCACTTGTGAGTTGGTCTCCTCGCTGCAAATCTGCTCCACCTGACAAGAGATAATCAGTACTTACCCAGCCAATAGAATGCATTTTTTAGAGAGAAGCACAGGGAGGCATGGCACATGCATGTTTCTAATGCTGTGCTGCTCCTCCTGTAGCATTCCACTTTGCATTGGGGGGTAAGGAACTTGCTGTCTGATTAATAGCAGGAAGGATGCAAGTTCTCTTGAAACTGGCATTTTTATAAGTGGTATGAAAGAGAGTATACGCTGTAAATGCCTAAAGCACTTCAACAACCTAAAGATTGTCCCTTTAACTTTTGTCTTTTGTACACATTGTCTGTTTGAATTTTTCCCTGTTTAACTCCTGTCAAGAAAATATATTCAAATCATATCTTTGACATACAGTATGTTGACGTTTAAGGAATTTTATCACATATAACCTGAATATGTACATTTGAGCTAAACCAAGTTGGTGACTAGATTGCATTGTTATCATATTTCAAATCAGCACTTGCCATTTTAACCACTTAAGGACACAACTTCTGGAACAAAAGGGAATCATGACGGAATAGTTCCGTCATGTGTCCTTAAGAGGTTAAAATGCCCTTTTAAAATGGGAAAAATGTAAATAACTTCTCAGTTGACTAACCCTTTCATTACCACAATATTTGTGTTTTCAAAGTCTTGGTGTGAAAGTTATTTGAAACATGAAATGCAAATGTAATTCACACCAGAAGAGAACAGTATGTCAGCTACTCTCCACAATGGGACTAAAAGGGTTAATTTTATCTGGTGCAGGATTTAGGCCAGAAAATTTACTTTTTTTTTTTTTTTACACCTCAGAAAATGTTAAGCCATCTAGTAAACAGTTAATGGCATCACAGTTGCCATGGTTTCCTGTGGAGTGGTTCATGTCACAGTTTGAACACTTTTATTCTGGAGTGGTGCCAGGTATATGCCAGTTAGTATTCATTATTTTACCATAAGTATTCTGCTACACCAAAAAACATTTTTTTTTTAAATAAGTCTGGTAAATTAACCTGTAAAGCTTTGGTGTTAAGTTCAAATATGATTTTTTTTGTCTTTAAAGGGACACTATAGTCACCAAAACAAATTTAGCTTAATGAAGCAGTTTTTGTGTATAGACCATGTCCAGATTTGGATATTTTTTTCCAAATCTGCTAAATTAATCTGCTAACTCAACTTAATAAACACATGAGTGCACAAGCTGCCTGCTGGTACAGTTATAAAACAAATATAAAAAAAACATAAATATATAAATAAATAAATAAAATGTATTCATCTTCTCTTACCCCATGGACAGGAGGTAAATAAAAACTAAATGTCAAAAGGAGCTTTGGAGTAATTATTAGAGAGACCAGTCTCACTGCTGAATTCTCTGCCATTTAGGAGTTAAATCACTTTTGTTTCTGTTTGTTCAGCCCTAGCCACACCTCACCTCTCCTGGCTGTGACTGACGCAGCCTGCATGAAAACAAAATGGTTTCACCTTCAATCAGATGTTAACTTGTTTTATAACCTTTTATCTCCTGCTCTGTAAATTGAACTTTATTCACATACTGGAGGCTCCTACAGTATCTAGCAAGCTATTCTAAATAAATGTAACAGACTTTGCAATAAAGTAAGTGTTAACATTCGATAACCTTTTACAGGAAGTATTTACGAACACTGTGTAAGTCACATGCAGGGAGGTGTGTCTAGGGCTGTATAAAGAAAGTGATTTAATTCCTAAATGGCAATTGAGCAGTGAGACTGCAGGGGAATGATCTATACACCAAAACTGCTTCATTAAGTTCAAGTTGTTATGGTGACTATAATATCCATTTAAAGAAATTATGTAGTACACAGGTGAGTGACATATTTGTCACTAGGAACAAAAAACTTAAAAAATAATTAATTTTGGCAACTGCTTTCATTGAGCTGCCTGGGTGCCCTCTGTTTTTCAGTTTATTTATTTATTTAATATTTCGTGATAAGGTTCCCATCAATTCATCAGTGGGGGAAGGCTGCATGTTTTGTTTTTATGGAAGAATTGTATCTGTATAAAAATGGTCAGACATTGCTGTTCAGCTTGCACATAAGATTACCATTTTACATAGCAGGATAATTGCTTTGCTATGGTTGTGCATTCATGGTTTTTGGTTGATCTATGGTTCACCCATCATTAATTGCTCTCCTCAACCCCATTGTAAGCTCTGCCACCTGGAGTAATGGGTGCACCAGGGTAAAGTGCAGCATGGGTGCATGTTTAAATGAGTTGGTGCTATGCTCATAATGCATTATGGGGAATTTCAGCCCATACACAAGTGTTTCATAGCACTCACCATGCATGGAGCTTTCATGGGGTGTCCTGCCGGCCGGGCAAGATGTCATTCTGGGGCACAATCGTGGCTCACCCCTTTAAGGGCATACTCAGCGCCAGTGATACTTACTATGACATTGGTACTTTTAATAATCCTGTATGTCTCTTTCCAAGTCATTATATGTCACCGTTTACTGCAGATATTCAATGAATTATTTTATACACTAATATATGTTTGCATACTTATTATAATCCATTTCATTTGATATTTTATTTTAGTGGTGTTTTTGAGAACCAACACTTATTAAGGAGAACAAAACATGTGATCGCTTCTTTGCCCTTTTCACTTCAAGATCAAGTGTAGCATCTGTTCTTATAAGTTCAACACCTGATACGTCCCCTATCTGGGGACAATATATTCCCAGAGTTTGTCCAATATGAACACTTCCACAAAATTTCAATGGGGCGATGGCAACAATTCTTTGTTTCACAATGCACATGTTAATCCCCTTCCAGGTGGTTATGAAGTGTCAAAGCACTGAATCTGTGGACCTTAAGTTATCTGGACCAGTCTATTGTTCGGGACCAAGTTAATTTAGAGGATCACACCACTTATTTAGCGTGAATGTCTCATGACGATTTTCTTCATATTCACTAAGCTCCCCTTCAGCTTCATTCTTGTTTGGTTACATGCACTAAAATTAGACATCTTCAACATACATAGTACTGAGACAGGAGACAGCTGAGTTATTTTGCCTTGGGCTTTTACATGAATCAATGTCATCCCTTTAAGCCACATTTCATGTCAGTCCTGACCAATCCACTCTACATTGTTTGAATAGTTGAAATTTCATAAAACAGAAATTAAGCTCAGAAAAGTAATAACAATGTGTTTATATTCGTAGAATAGGATGGAAGAGTCTATTGGAATATTGTAGCAAATAAACATACGGCAAGATAGATGAGCAATGTTTTTTCTTTGGTAACTTGTAGTTATTTTGATCCCATTAAAAAAGCAATAATTCTTGCACTTAAAGGGACACTGCAGGCACCCAGACCACTTCTGCCCATTGGAGTGGTCTGGGTGCCATCTCCCACTACCCTTAACCCTGCAACTGTAATTATTGCAGTTTTTATAAACTGCAATAATTACCTTGCAGGGTTAACTCCTCCTCTAGTGGCTGTCTACTAGACAGCCACTAGAAGGCACTTCCGGGATTATAGCGCTATGTGAGGACCTTCAGCGTCGCTAAAATCCCCATAGGAAAGCATTGAAAGCATTCCTATGGGGAGGTCTAATGCGCAGTCTAAGGTCTCCCCCGCTGGCGGCGTGATCAGTCTCCCCCGCCGGCTGACGTGGTGACGGGGAGGAGCGTGGACGGTCCAAGAAGCAGTGCCGAGTGACATCTTCGCTGCCGCTGGTAAGTCACTGAAGGGGTTTTGACCCCTTCAGCAACCAGGGATGAGAGGTGGGAGGGAGAGGGGACCTGCAGTGCCAGGAAAACGGTTTGTTTTCCTGGCACTGGAGAGTCCCTTTAACTCTCTGTTTAGAGGCATAACATTAGAACAGCTACCTCATCTTGCCTAACGGCAGCAATATGCTGTAATGTAAAACAAACTGCATTTTCTGCACACTGATTTATAGCTTGGATTCTGTTAAGATATATATATATTTTTCCTCAACAGCTTTTTCTTGTTAGCTCAGGAGTTTTCCTCCATACTAAACATTACTCACAGCTTAATCAGCTGACTAATGAAACTGATGAACAATGTGTAGCTTTACCTGCATTAATTACAGATGCTAGCTGTTTAGTTAAAGTAAATGCACGTAGAATGCAGTGAAAATAAAAAATGTCACAAAATAGATTACAAAATATATTTTAGATGGGAATGTTCTTTTCAAGCAGTAATTTTATGTATTTGCTCTGCTGCTGTTGTCCGGTGTTGTCCACAATTATCTGCTTGACAACAAAAATAGAGCTCATTAAGAGAACTAGTTCATACTTACCAATAGCTCTGACTTTGACTGAAGAGTCCCAATTTTATACTAAGGTCCAACAAGTGTATCAGTAACCCCTTAAGGACACATGACATGTGTGACATGTCATGATTCCCTTTTATTCCAGAAGCTTGGTCCTTAAGGAATTAAAGAGCCCATATCAGGGCAAGATAAATAAGAGCTTTGTGCCCTTACGTACTTCAGCTGGGCCTGTGTTACGACAGGCCTGGGATGGGGCTTGCTGGAATGGCTTACAATCAGGCAGGCATGCAAACAAACATATCTCCACACTAACCCTGCCCCATCTCAAATACATTTTTCCCAAAGTTGGAGTGTATGTCACAACCTTGGACTCTGTGGCACTGTATGTTCCAGGTTTTTGTCCTATCTTTCTGAACACTCATTCTTTGTCTCTTCTGGTGCCACCTCCTCCCCGCTGTCTGTTTCAGTTGATGTTCCCCAAGGCTCTGTTCTTGGTCCCCTTTTATTCCCCATCTACACTGTCTCTCTCTGTAACCTTATTAACTCATTTGGATTTCAGTACCATCTATTTGCTAATGGTACTCAGATTTACCTCTCCTTCCCTGACCTTTATCCTGCTCCCCTGAAACGTGTCACAAACTGCCTCTCTTCCATCTCTAATTGGATTTTATTCCCATTTTCTAAAGCCTAAATCTTTCTAAAACTGAACTTCTCATATGTGTCCTTTCAAATAGTCCCCCTCCATAAATCTCCCTGCAAGTCAATGGGACACCTATTACCCTGACCCTCCAAACTCGCTGCTTTGGTGTTACTTTCGACTCAGGTCTTCTCATCACATCCAGTCTGTCTCCAAATTCTGTAACTTCCACCTTAAAGGACCACTCTAGGCACCCAGACCACTTCAGCTTAATGAAGTGGTCTGGGTGCCAGGTCCTTCTAGGGTTAACCCATTTTTTCATAATTATAGCAGTTTCTCTAAGTTTTTACCCCTTTCCCCCTTCCAGAGCCGGGCGGGAGGGGGACCCTGAGGGTGGGGGCACCCTCAGGGCACTATAGTGCCAGGAAAACGAGTATGTTTTCCTGGCACTATAGTGGTCCTTTAAAACTATTGCTTGCATTCGCCCTTTTCTAACTCAAGATACAACTAAGGTACTTGTCTATTGCAACTCACTACTCATCGGCCTTCCAAATACCCACATTATGCCTCTTCAGTTTGTAATGAATACTGCAACCAAGCTTATTCTCCTGATTGACCGTTACTCCCACACCTCACCTCTTTGCCATTCATTACATTGTCTTTGTGTAGCCTTCAGAATTCAATTCAAACTGTTAAAGGACCACTATAGTGCCAGGAAAACAAACTTGTTTTCCTGGCACTATAGGGTCTTTAGGTCCCCCCACCCTTATGGTCTCACTTCCGCTGGCTAAGGGGGCTGAAGGGATTAAACACTTACCTTTCTCCAGCGCCTGGCTCTCTCTGTGCTGGGGAAATCTCCTCCCTCTGCCGACGTCATTGCGCAATGCGCATGCGCGGCAATGCGCATGTGCGGCAAGTGCCGCACGCACATTAAAACAGTCCATAGGAAAGCATTTCTCAATGCTTTCCTATGGACGTCCAGGGTCTTCTCACTGTGATTTTCACAGTGAGAATCGCGGAAGCGCCTCTAGCGGCTGTCAATGAGACAGCCACTAGAGGCTGGATTAACCTTCAGTGAAACATAGCAGTTTCTCTGAAACTGCTATGTTTATAGCTGCAGGGTTAAAACTAGAGGGACCTGTCACCCAGACCACTTCATTGAGCTGAAGTGGTCTGGGTGCCTATAGTGGTCCTTTAATACTAATCTACAAAGCCCTTACTAACGCCACTCCTCACTCATTTCCTCTTTACTCAACAAATACACCCCTTTTCGTTCCCTTTACTCTGCAAAATTACCTTCTCCTGACATCTGTTCATTCCAACATTGCCAACTTTTATCAACAATATGCCTTTTCTTTGGAATTTGCTACCCCATTCCCTCAGATTCTCCTCTAGCCTCCAGTCCCTTAAGAAGTTACTGAAAACACAACTCTTTATGAAAGCACACCATCTTCCTGGATAACGTTTCTCTCATTTCACTACCCTCATCAGACCCCTCGCCCCCATAGCCCAGCTCACTCTCCTTCTACTGTTTGGTTCATCCACACACCACTTTTATTAGCTTATTTCAACACAGGCATCGTATCCATCAATCCTTAATTCCTTTGCCATGCTGTTATTTCTCTTGTGTGTATTTAACCCTTCCTCATAGACTGTAAGCTCATTTGAGCAGGGCCTTCCTCACCTCTTGTCTCTGTTATATTCCATATTTAAATTACTTGCCATATATCCCCATTTTATAATTGTAAAGCTCTGCGGAACATATTGACACTATATAAATCATAATTAATATAATTGTAATATTATTACATTCAAACTTATTTGAGAATGGACTAGTGTAAATCTAATTATAGCACTGTACCCTAGTTTTCTCTTTAAATTGCAGCTATAATCTGTCTATGTTTTTCATAATTCTTGTATAGTGCCCTAATTTAGTGTACTTTAGTAAAAATAAGTTGGTTAAAGGAAGTTCACAATGAAAACGGTCAGGTGATGGCAGGCAAGTAAACTGTTGCCATGAACAGGGCAGTTGGTGAAATCACACCCTCTGTGACACGATGATAAAGCCTTGAGTGGCAGATAGACACAACCATCTGTTTTACAGTGTTCCATGACCTTTATCTCTGAATGAAAATTGGATACAGAACCTCTGTTATACATATATAGTGTTTAGTAAGCAGCTGCTGCCACAGCAGTTGGATTCAGAACCCTCTGCTATGTGATATTTAATAAACAGCTGCTCTAAATGCCTCCAGCACAAATAGTTTCTGCCTAGCAACTGCATTCTAGGCATTGTGACTGCTGTGTCTGCATTGTTGGAAGGTATGGATGTACAGCTTGTTGGAGGTTTTGTTTGTCCACTGCATAAGCTGAAAATGACTGGATTCATTGAAAACACACCTTGCCATTCACAAAGTTGCCATTCACGAAGAGATGCTTTTTAAATAAATTGTTTCTAATATGTTTTTCACTGATATTTCACAGAATTTCCTATGTGTCATATTCGTTAATTATTTCAATGTATGAACTACTAATGCAGAATAAAATGTGTCAGGGAATTAATATTAAAGAAACATTCTAACTTTTAATAATAAATATTTATTTTTAATTTTAGAGTGTTCCCTTTTTACCTCCCCTGTAAAAAAGCTAAAAAAAAAAATCCATTTAAATTACCTATAATCTAGTTCCAGCACAATCTCGAAGGCAAGCATAGCCGAACTACAGTGCATGTGTGGCAATTGCCGTGCTTAGCCACAGTCAGGCCAGTGCTTCCTATAGACAAGCATTGCATCCAGAGCATTATTGGAGTTTGTCATCAAAGTGCTGGTTGTGATGATCACAAATGTGAAACCTTTCACAAATCCAAGATCTAAAAGGGAAAACACCCGCTAGAAGTGTGTTTTGGCAAACTGTAAACATTGCCAGAGAACTGCACCAAAACCATTACATTAAGATATAGTAATGTTAGGTTTTAGAGTGTGCTTTGAAGCCTCAATTCTAGAAATGATCATGTCATTCTGATCTCTGTCCATGGTGCTGAATGGGAAGAGTGGCAAGGGGTATACACGGGCAATAACTATCATCACACAATCAACAGCTCTGCACTCTAGGGGTTGTAACAAATAAACCATTAAGCCTTTGTTTTAAGTTCATAATTGTTTTCCTTAGAATGCAGTTAGAAAACAACTAATGACTCAATATATTTACCACATATTTAGGGATGCTGTCATAAGCCGAGTTGCCTTTTTTAGTCAAAGACCTCTTAGGGGGCAAGAAAATCTGCAACACTTGCTGTTTGTTATTGTTTAGGTCATATATTTCAGGTCCCGTGCTCCCGATATCCCAAGCTCTGTAACATAAAAGCATTACCAGAGGACAAAGTGTAAGAGGTATAAAATAAACATAAAAGGAAGCTGGGACAGACCCACGTTGATGCCAAGATTTGGTAATTGATCAGAATGGGAAATCTGACAGCTGCTATCAATGTAACCCATGATGATTTTCTGAGACTTTTGCTTCTCAGAGACTTAATCTGAATATCCTCGTAATGTAGCCCTGGGTGGGAGGGACGTGCTTTCCGCTCACCTGGCCTAAGATCTCATCTTGTGTCTTTTACTTTTCTACTCCTTTTCTTGTTTTGACTGCGAATTTGGACGCTGATATCGCAGGCAACGGACCTTCTTATTTTATGTATATTGGGACTGGAAAATGTGCCTGGTTTTGCTGTTCTTTTGTGGACTTTTGCTTAGACAGCTAAAAGTAACTTTGGTTTTCTGTTTTATGTATATTGGGACTGGGTTTTGTACCTGGTTTCTTCATTCTTTTGTGGACTTTTGATTAGATGGCTAAACATCTCTTTTGTTCTCTTGTAATACATACAAACTTCAATAAACTGTTAATTACAAAAAAAGCAATCTGTGACTTTGGACCAATCAATATAATTTTATCTTTATCGACTATTATTGAACAGTGTGATATGCGCTAGCTTCAAGCAGATACCTTAATCTAGTTTAAATCTTACACTTACTGCTTATTTACTTTAAAAGGTCAGACTTCAGTGGATAGACCCCCCCCCCCCTTTAGTTTAATTTAATTTAGAAAAGTGATAATGACACATTGATACGTTTTTGATAAATGTAATAAAAATAAATCAAAATCGGTACTTCCTATCAAAATAGAGAGGTATGCTTTTTTTACCCTTTAAATTTGGGTAAAAAGAAAGGAGAAACAAATTAGCTAAATTCAACTAAATACAACTTAACACTAAGTAACAGAAACACCAAAAATATTATTTAAATCATTTCAGTCATTTTCAAATATTTTCACCAACAACTTAACATTTTATATGACAAGAATGTTTTAAGTTTTCACTTATTTTATAACCGATACAGAATTCATGTAAAGGGACAGCTGTCAATGTTTTTTTGTGTATATGTTACTTAGATTGTACAACAAATGTTATACATGTCTTTCATATCGAGTTTAAAGATTTAAATTAATATTAATATTTTAAAACAAAGTAGATATGTCACATTAAAAATGTTCTGTTGGTTTATGTTAAAGCAACAGTCCTACTTGTTTATTATTTATCTCATGAACACCCCTTTCAGAAAACCAGAAGACATCATGTTAAAATTTGGAAAGCTATGAATCTTCATAATAATAATAATAATAATAATGATAGAATATTTAAACTTTTCATTTACTAGTAGAAGTTAGGTTATTATCAGTCCTTCTTTCAAGGTTGATCATCTTTGTTATTCTACTAAACAATGACACAAACCCTTCCCAGAGACATTAATGGGTGCACAGTGCCCACATGGTGTATTTTATGTTTAAGTCGATGCTTGGTATTCTATGAAAACCTCTACATGGGAAACCGGAGAGCTGTGATGATGTTGCCTTTGTAAATGATGACAAGCACTAGTAGTACTCTTGTAATTGAATAATTGCACTGACAGCATGTTTAGAAATGCACAAAAGCCCTAAGTAATTTAATACGAGTAACATTGTTTGTAGATTAACGTACTACAGTCGTGGCCAGGTGGAGGAGACATAGTCTAATTGAAAACAGCAGACACCATTCTTTAATATATTTTAATTAATTCAATCCATCCATTCATTGTGGCTAAGGATGCTAAAGGGAATTAGGGATGTTATCTGCATTGTGGTGTCTGATAAAGTAAATTGGTCATTATAGGAAAAACGTGCTTGTAAGTGTGTGTTGCCATGCTTTGTCCTATCAGCCAAGTCTATGTAATGTAACGTCTGTACTGTATAAACTGCACATGCATTGGGATTATAAATAGATAAGCAATTAGACAGTAGAATGTCTCACATAACTATTAATTATCCATGATCTCCATGGTGATGGAAAGTCCAAATAGATTGCTTGCATGTTATTTTAACAAAGAGAGAGCTTGCAAGGAGCAAAATCATTTAGTTGTGACTAGGCTTCCTGACATACTGTGTTTAGTGGTGCCCGACAAACAAGAATTATTGTTTCATAGGATCTGTTGAGATCATAGTTCATATTCAGTCTTCCGTGCATTTATCAGTGTCTCTCGTTGACTAGTTATGGCCTAAAAGTGACCTTACTGAATAAAATGAAAATACTGTACAAAAGCAATACACAACCATATATCCCTACTCTACAATTTCACTATACCAGTTGAAAAAAAACAACTTTGCTATTAAAATATAACACATCATTGCACACGTGCATATTTCCACATTTGATTGAGAAAGCAGGGCAATATAGGCTCTCTTGGTGGGTTTGAAAGGGAAAAAAAACAAGCCTAAAATCCTGAGGCTGAAGGAGTGCCTCCCAGTCATCTGTACTGTCTCCAAGACTGTAAGTAATGGGATAGTCTCTGAGAGTTCCATGTATCAGTCTGAGACAGTTTAGGGCAGGGGTAGGCAACCATTGGACCCTTCAGCTGTTGTGGACTACATCTCCCATGATGCTCTACCAGCATTTTGTGTGTAAGAGCATTATGGGCAATGTAGGCCACAACATCTGTAGTGCTGAAGATTGACTCCACTGGTCTAGGGCAGTGACGTGCTTTCTTGTTATGATAAACCATAACGTATACTTTACATAGTATATCATGTGCAAAGTATTCTCTGGAGACATGGTTAAATTGGGATCCTTTCAGTCTGACTTAGTATTCTGTGGAATGTACCTCACATTACCTGGGATTTCAAGTGGTCAGTATGTTAGTGCACATGAATCCTAGAAACGTATTTTTGTGCTACTGTTAATTACAGCAGTTATATTCTTACCTCGCATTTATTAACTTCCTGTTATTTGCAAATATTTGCTTTGGTAAATTCATACTCTTGCTTCTGTTGTAGGAACAAGAATACATGTTTAGTGTTTGTCATTTTCAAAAAAATTGTAGGTAGCGCATTCACTGACCATAATTTACATGCTTGTACGTAAAGCTTACACAGTAATTTTTATATCTATCTAAGAGAAGTGGTATTCTCTCTAGATATGATTCACCCAGTACATATATTTTTTTTTGTCTGACTGAGGTGATAGGAGTTGTAGCCCACAGCACCTTGAAAGCAGGTTACCCCAGCTCAATAGGCCCCCTTAACGCTATGAAAAATCCAGCTCTATGTTCAAGTTAAGCAAAAATGTTTTAAGTTCCTAGGACTCTAGACTTGTTAGAAGTTCACCTCCCTCTTAAAAGCTAGTGTAAGGATGAATCCAAGGCCATAGACAATTGCCTTACGTTGCTTTAAGATTAATCTGGCCATTCCTTAAACCAGAAACACCCCCAAAATGTAAGTCAAACCTCACAGAACACAAAGGCACCCTAAATGTTCAACCTGGGGTGCGAAGCATCTGTTTGATGTATAATATCATTTTTTAAAGTTGAGGTTTTTAAAGCTAATCAGTCTGAATGGGAGAATGGAGGTTAACCGCAAAACAAATAAATCAAATTAAACCTCAACAAATATTTTTAAATTCAGACTCCTGTACAGCAGGTACTAGGACCAAAATCAATAAATGTATTTCAAAAATATTTAATATACTGCTACAGGAACTCTGAAACATGTTTTATAGATAAAACTGTAATGTTAATGATAATAATTCCCTGAAACTTGTATTTAGAAGAAATTCCTTAACACGAGAGACACGGAGTAAGAATAGCTAAAGATTTTGTTTTGAGGTAATTACGTCTCATTATGCTGATGTAGCCTGGCCTATTCTTGGCAGAAGCAGTGTTTACATAATGCACAGGTTTTGTTCCTGGGCCGGATGCTACATTAATATAGGAGAAACTCTGTTTTTGTTTAGCTAAGGAGTGTCGGAATTTTTAGAGCTGAAAGCTAACTGAACCATTTGAAGTTGGAAGTATTGACCTGGTTTCTCATAGCTTAGCAATGCTAATATTTCTGGTACTGCAGAGAGGTCCACAAAGACTGGGTGGTCAGCTGCCGCAGCTAAGACAATAATTACCTACTCAATCCTCAATTTGAAGCATGCTATGCCTGCTATGTTCCTGTAGTCTCTGGCACTGAAAACATGACAATTTAACATGTAAAATATGTAAATAGAAATGTGTGTCATTAACCAATTGCAAACATAGATTTTTGTAACTGGTTATATGATGCCTTGCTACAATTAATATTTATTTTTTGCAGCATTTATTTGTGGCTTTGGAGTCTGTTTTATTACAGAAAAATACTTTGGAAGATATAATACTCTTCTAAACATATATAACCCACTGTAATATAAAAGATGTCAAATCATTTGTATTTTTCATTTGAGTTTTTCGGAAGCATATATACCAGTATCACATGATTTTAGTTGTTGGTTTTTTAATGTGATTTATTTTCTTGTTTCGTGACAGTAACCATGTGTACAGAACTGAAGTCTGAAGACTTCACATTGTTGTGCTTATTCACTTTTCACCCTTCAAGAGGCCCAGCTGTCAAAATATGCAGTGACAGTTTTACAAAAGTGAATTTATTTCTATATGACATTCCTTATTTTGCTGTGTATCTCTTAAATTGCTATGTCGTTCCAATTTGTCTATTTATTTAAAAAAAAAAACCTTTACAAAAACGAAAATATAAATTGCATGAAAAATAGTTTATCATCAATGGAAGTAAATAATGTGTATGTGTTTTGTTAGTACAGTAGTTATAACTTATACAAAACTAATATCACATTATAATTTATTTATTTTAATGCACTTTTTATCTTGGTTTACCATTAATATTTTTAATACATAGTTACAAAACATATTAAATATACAGATAAGATCTTCAGCCTTAAAGGGACACTCATGACCCTTAAAGCACTTTAGCTTGCAGACATGCCTTATGTATGAAGAGTGTGTTATCTGTTTTTCATTTTACAAAAAGTGCAGATTTCAATAGAAATTTGCACAATTATAAATTAACCTTTTTTTTATACTCCTCTGGCTTCCAATTACACAAGTGGTCCTGTTACTTCCCGGTAGTTTACCTCAGTGGAGCCAAACCTGGGAGGCAGACAATTTCCCAGAGCACCTGCCTTACAGAGATTTCTCATTAAGCTGCACTGTGACATCTGTGATTGGACAGCCACAGAAAGTCTGGGCAGGGTTAGAAGGGGAGGGCTTGCAAAGGCTGCAAATAAGAGAACCACTGTTTTTGCAAACTGCTTTTAGATAAAACCACAATGAAAAAATGCTTAATTAATTAAATGCATATTCCCATTGCTGGTATATCTACGAAATGTGATTTTTATTTAATTTTTTTTTTTTGTATTTAGGCAGTAGAGTGTCCTTTTAAGAAAAATATATATTTTATTATGCTTACTATGTTTTAACAATAATTTTCATAAAAAAACAAAACATATTTTGCTTTCTTTATAGTTTAACAGTAAACATTAAAAAGCCATATAGTACAATAAACCACACATAAAAAAACTCGTTTACATTTTACAAGGCAACTTAAAATCGCCTATCACAAATATAGGGATTCAGTTCCACCGTATGGCCATCTTATGTTAAGCCTACCACTACTTCACAGTACCCCAATATCGGTGGGTTTTACACTAATTCCAGTGTGGGAGACAAATTAAATAATGTTAGTTCTAAACAAGCAATAGTATATTTATTAATCTGTTGTAAGAGTATTTGGAATATAGATAATGCAAAATTAACGTGATAAATGCAATTAAAAAAATGCATTGTCAAAACTAAACAACAAAAGTGATAGTGTTCTGATGTATATACTCACAATATATCTGTTCCATGAAAATGATAATAAATGTGACGTAACTCTCCAAAACCTCCTCAAATGTATACCTTACTGTAGTCACCTCCAAAGGGGCATCTGGAGCTGGGGTACTGGGCAGGGTGCCATTTTAGGTTATTCTGTATTAGATAATGGATAATGATTTAAGAGCTCAATTTTAATTCAATAAATGAAGATAAGAGGCGCTTCTCTTTCACAAAATTAACTTTGTTAACCATTTGTTACAGGTAGCGGTGCCACAGCTGTAGTTCAGGCAGCGTTATGCAAACCCAGACAGGAACGAGTTGCCATAAAACGAATCAATTTAGAAAAATGCCAGACGAGTATGGACGAGCTACTTGTAAGTACATTTTGGTATTATTATTATAATAATTTATTTATTGCAACTATTATTTTTGTTTCTTATAGACAGAAGAGCATGTGATGAAAATGATCAGGTTTATATTGAGCCCCTGGGCCTATATGCAGTATGTCATGCAATTATTATATATTAGAAATAAATTATAATATTATAAATATTCTTAAAGGGATTATACACTGAAACAAGAATAGGTTAACAGGGAGCAGAACAATTGGTGTACACATGAATCTTAATTCAAGTTAATTCAATTCTTATATTCTTTCTTGATGTTGCCTTTGATGTGCTAATTATTTAGCAGAATCAAACAGTTCCACTCAGAGAATAGCTTTACAAAAACATGCAGGTTGGGTGACCATGATGCCTTGCATTTAGAAAGGTCCTTTAAGGACAGAATCCAAATGCACTGTTAACTCAGTCAAACATTGATTAATGGTAACTTATTATCCATCTTCTGTGATTATCCTTTGATCATCAATCCAATGTGCATTAATGCATAATTTATCGAAAAGGAAAAAAAAACAATTTTGAAAAGCAACTGACCAAACTTGTTTAGTGAGTAACTCCCCATTTAGTTGCTAAAAAAATAATTATATTTAGATTATATGCTGAAACTGCATATTTACAAAATATTTCCCACATTTAATGTAAAATATCGTGTCTTAAGACATTTCCAAAAATTATAAATTTTTTAAGATTTGTATTTAAAAAATAAAAGTTTTTTTCAGAAGTCCTTTGAAAGGCAAATCTTTTATTAAGTCAGAAAAATTTGGTTAAAGAGACATTATAGGCACCTAGACCACTTCAGTTCATTGAAGTGGTCCGGGTTGCACTGTCCCTATTGCACTTAGTACTGCAATGTTAAACATTGCAGTTCTAGAGAAACAAAGTCTGCCTACAGTGGCTGTCTACCACACAGCCACTGGAGGCGCTTCCTGCATCCAAATGGACCCTTGGTCTGATATCTGATGCGGGACGTCCTCACGCTCTGCATTAGGACATCCAGCGTCAGATTTTTTCCTATAGCAAAGCATTGATTCAGTGCTTTCCTATGGGGAGGTCTAATGCATGTGGGGGCATTAGCGCCCGCTCGTTGCGGTACAGAGGAGGAGGCGGAGTTGTGACCCAGCATCAAGGGACAATGGCGCTGGGGTAAAGTAAGTTAATAACAGTTTTTTAACCATTTATTGACACTTGCAAGGGGGTGGGAGGGTGGAGGCAGAGAGCTTTGTATTCCTGGCACTTATAATATCAATTTCAGCTTTTACATATATAAGGCCTTTGCAAAGCTTTCTGATATATCTAAACCCTTTGTATTTACTGAAAAGTATTTAACGAGGTCCTTCATTCTTTTCCGTTCACATCTTTTTTCATTATTTTTTAACTAAAAAAAAGTAGTGGCTGGGTTGTATATTTTAATGCAATTGATAAACTAAATGTATCATTAATATGGTGGGTCAAAATTAGATATTACACAAAGCATGAAATCACGACCAGCTCACAGTGCACAGATTTGAATAAAAACACTGCCTAAAGATGTGAATAACAAAATACACAGAGTGAAGAGCACACTCACGGATCTTAGAAAGGATCAGACCAGATGGTGCTCACCCATATATATCTCACTAATTTATATTTTTTTATATGCGTAAGAGTTTATATAATGAACTGTAAGCCAGAAAACAAAACATAACCTTCCAAAATCTACAGTGAGGGGAAAAAGTATTTGATCCCCTGCTAATTTTGAATGTTTTGCCCACTGACAAAGAAATGCTTGGTATATAATTTTAATGGTAGGTGTATTTTAACAGTGAGAGACAGAATAAAAAAATCTAAAAAATCCAGAAACACGTATGTCAAAAAAGTTATAAACGATTTGCATGTCAATGAGTGAAATAACTATTTGACCCCTTCGACTTGGTGGCAAAACCCTTTTTGACAATCACAGAGGTCAGATGTGTCTTTTAGTTGGCCACCAGGTTTGCACACATCTCAGGAGGGATTTTGTCCCACTCCTCTGTGTAGATGCTCTCCAAATCATTAAGGTTTCAAGGCTGACTTGAACCTTCAGTTTGGAATCTGATTGATTGCTTCTGTGGACAGGTGTCTTTTATACAGGTAACGAGCTGAGATTAGGAGCACTCCCTTTAAGAGAGTTCTCCTAATCTTAGCTTGTTACCTGTATAAAAGACACCTAGGAGCCAGAAATCTTGCTAATTGATATGGGATCAAATACTTATTTCACTCATTGACATGCAAATCAATTTATAACTTTTTTCACATGTGTTTTTCTGGATTTCTATTTTGTTATTCTGTCTCTCACTGTTAAAATACACCTACCATTAAAATTATAGACTGATCATTTCTTTGTCAGTGGGCAAACATTAAAAATCAGCAGGGGATCAAATACTTTTTTCCCTCACTGCAGCAGAATTTCTAACAATTACAAGATTTGTAGCCAACATCAAGTTGGGTGCTAAAAGTTGAAATACATACACATATCAAGATCAGTTTGTCTGTATGTGCGTGTGTAGATTTATTTTATTTCACATGTGCAGAAATAATATTGAATAATCTCTATGCCATGCCAGGTGATGTTGAAGAAAATTCAACAGAAACAATAGAAAATAATATTAATGTATTTTAAACGATACATGTCCTTTGGTCTTATGGTTGAGTTTATTTTTGATTCATGAAATCAAGATTCCAAATGCGGCTGCATTAGTGAGTCAAACTAGATTGATTGCAAATTAGTCCGCTGTTAAAGAGCTCGGATAATAGGCACTTATATACCACATGCAATTCTAAGCTTTTCATGAAAAAGTATTTGTGCAAAAGGGTGTATCATAAAAGAAAGACCATAGCCCACACGTAGACATGAACAGACAGACTCTGAATGACTGTAGAATTGAATCAGCACTTTTGTCTGTCTTTGCAAAAATTCAATGTTGCAAACTCATCAAAGTTACAATTTATGACAAGGCTGTCATTCTGTTACCACCTGAGAAAATGAAACTTGACATATACATTAGTTTAGCTATTAGCCTGTACTTTGGAAGTGTATATTCTGTAGCCAGCATGTAAAATAACTCATATAAGACCGCTATTCATGCTTTATAACTGTGCATATATTTATAAATGTTTTTTTTTTGTCTCATTTTTCCCTGGGATTTCATGTTATTATAAAATGTATGACTTTGGATATCTCTAGCCATGTAAGAATATGCAACATATGTATAAAATATGAATTTACTTTTTTCTTACTTATGTTAAAAAAGCAAATTTTTAATGAAATTTAAAAAAAGCTTGAATTCAAAGTGAGTTTCGAATTTAAAGGGACACTATAGTCACCAGAACAACTATAGCTTATTGAATTTGTTCTGGTGAGTAGAATAATTATCTTCAGGCTTTTTGCTGTAAACACTGTCTTTTCAGAGAAAATGCAGTGTTTACATTACAGCCTAGTGATAACTTCACTGGCCACTGCTCAGATAGCTGTTAGAGATCCTTCCTGGGTCATGGCTGCCTAAAATGCATCCAAACATTCAGTATTTCCTCCCTCTGCATGCAGACACTGAACTTTCCTCATAGAGATACATTGATTCAATTCATCTCTATGAGAAGATGCTGATTGGCCAGGGCTGTGTTTGAATCATGCTGGCTCTGCCCCTGATCTGCCTCCTTGTCAGTCTCATCCAATCCAATGGGGAAGCATTGTGATTGTATCAGGCTACCACTTCTGATGATGTCAGCAGACTGCTTGTTTTTCTGAGTCTTACAGCATTCAGAGTTACAGCTTCAAGCTTGAATACAGTAAGATTTTTACTATATTTATGGAGGCATGAGGGGCCCAGGGGGGCTAGATGGTGGTTTTAACACTTTAGGGTCAGGAATACATGTTTGTGTTCCTGACCCTATAGTGATCCTTTACGTCAAAAAGTTCACATGCATTGCAATATCAGTCACACCACTCTGGTTCAAATTGCATCATGTAGGAAATACTTTTTTTCTGTTTTTGTCTCTTTGTGATCCAGGACTTTTTAAAAAAAAATTAATTAAAGAAAGAAAACATCTCATAGTCAGTGTTACAAAAGTGCCTATACCACGAGCTCCTGGAGGAGCCTGCTAGCTAACCTCCTGTCCAAGGACTATCGGCCATATACAAAGACCATTTTCGGGAGTTAAATCTCCTCAGCCACCATTAGCAGCTTTCCCTGGGTGCCCCTGGTTCGGCACTTTCCCTTCATTCAAATGGAACCTAACACTAGCTCACTGGCAGCTGTTCGCATGAAGAAACCCACAAATTGTCCTCAGCGGTACTTAGTTTTTATGGAACTAAATTCGGCATGAGGACTTAGTGGGTTCCTGGTCATCTCAGCGGGACCGTGACCGTGTGGTTCACAGACAACTTGGTCTGGGGTTTTGAACGACTTTACAATGCGCCAGGAGAGCACTTTTTGGAGGGAAGGTGCGTGAGACTAAGGGTAACAAACGCTACTCGAGACCCAGGCAGAGCACCCAGGATTGTGGCCGCAGGAGCTCCCGAAAGTTGACTGGCCAAAGCATCAAACGCCCTGGAACTGTTTTGGGCATAGGACCACATGTGCGGCCGGAAAGAACTTTAATACGGTGGTGTTTCCCCTACACTGCATGGATCTGAGCGCTATTTGGAGAACTTCGGCGCTCAGGTCAGGGCGGTTTATTATGTATTTTGATGATGTTTTGGGGTATTGTTATGTTTTATATTTCTATGTTTGCCTCTCTGTTCCTGGGAGATAATTAGCCAGTCTTTAACACAATTATCTTCCAGGCACAGAGATCATTGGGAGGGGCTTGCATTGTATTGTGTGGTGACCCCCTACTAGAGGTTGTGTATATAAGCTGGCAACATGGCCATAATAAACCAGTTCCTTTACACCCTTCACTCAGTCTGAGCTAGTGTTTGGGTGGATCAGCTATACTCTCTGCAGGAGAGCTTAATCACTTACAGCTGTACCCAGGACTCTGTTCCAGGGCAGGTAGCAATGGAGAGACCCCAGCCAAGTTGCGGCAGCTAGGGGCTGAAGCACTCCTGTGTCCCAGAGGAGAGCTTGGAAGTGAACTTGACGGAGGTACCCGGTCAAGGTGCCAGGCGGTCCGTTACTGTCAGTATGATATTCTTCCCCTTACATGTATTAGTTTTATTAGCTACCTTCTCAATATTATTAGGGTCAGGGAGTAGGTAAACTATTTGGGGTGGGGCTGGACAGAGGCTTGGGGTTCTGCAGACAGCCATGGGAGGAGGGGGAATTGGGGGTGGACAGATCAATTTAAGATATTTGGGGGAGGGGAGCTGAGGAGGGTGAATACTGGCATGTTCACACTCCCCTTCATATATTTATTTAGCGCCTCCACCTGAGGTTGGACACTAGGTCCTCACTGTTTAATAATTCGAGTCTCAATTATTCCCCCCGGTATTGTAATTACAGCCCCCACCCACTTTCACATTTAATAATAAGTAGCTCCCTGCCTCTGACCGTGGGGCAGGGGAAGACATGATTTTCCACAATGCTTTTCTAATAGCTCTACCTGTTAGCCACTGTGGGGGTTGTGGAGTGGACAATGATATGCCCACATCCCCATTATTTAATTATTGTTAAGTCCCCCATCTGATACCCGTGAGGGTCACTATATCCCCTGCTTCATTTATTTTTTTATTATTTATATTTTTGAATATATCAGTCCCACCTTGGGGGCACGTGGGGTAAACAGTGACCTGTCCTCCCTCTGTTTTGTAAATTGGAGACACTAGGGAGTTTACTATTGACTGGGCAGCAATAGCTGTAAAGACGCTTTTTTTTTGTTTCGCAGTGTCTTTTATTTATTTTTTTACATTTGAATGTGGCAGACTGCTAGCAAGTGCACATGATTAAACCTTGCACCACTAAGGGATCTTAACTATTTGCCCACTGCTTGCTAGTATTTCCAGTGGGAGATAGAGGTTGACAGTTGACCGAAATTCGGTAAATCAACAAATATTTTCACAGAATTTCGATCAAGCTGAATCTTTATACGGCAGAAATTCGGTTGAACCCAAAAACAAAATTTCTAAGCCAAAAACAAAATTTTGAACTACAAAAATAATAAAAAGAAACAAAAATGATTTCCTTTCACATCTGTTTTCTTAAGAAAGTGAGGATTTTGCTTTGGCTTTCAGTTTGCTTAAATTATTATATATAACAGATTGTTATTGGTACAATTCATAAAAAAGCTAACATAAATTACATAACAATTATGTGTCTTGCAAGCCAGGATGCCTGTGTTGAATACTATACCCTATATGTATATAGGATTAATGGTGACTTTTGGTGTCTCTCACAGCCCACAAAGTCCTGAATATCCCAAAGGTTAATTCCATTCAAAGGGATAACTCACAGCTTAACCTCGATTTATGAAACAACACAAATGCATTACCCTAGTATTAGCTATTTAACACATAAACTACCTGTGAATGTTTTGTGAGTGGTCCTCCAAGCTAATGTGACCTTTTAATTGTTTTTTTGAGTCATGCCTTGAATAATTATAGTTATAAACATAACGAATGTTCTTTTTTCCCCACTTCATTTCATTTTCAAAGAGTCGTTGTATTTGAAAACTGCTCTGTTCATAAATGGGATTTTTCTGGATTTTTTTATTTATTTATTTTTTACACTCCAATCATGATCTCTAGATTCCAAAAACAGTTTTACAGTTTGTAATTGACTATATCTTCTGCACTGATGTGAGGATAGTTTGTACTTCCATTTAGTACTTTTCTCAACCAGATGTATTAAATCTCTGCTTAAATACGGGTCACTCTATAGATGGGATATCTTCAACCCGTGATGACTTCCAATGAAGCTTGGTTGAAGATACATTTATTTTACTCTTCTGCCTAAAATCATATGACATTGTATTATTTGATTAATAGTTTAAAGAATCCTGATATCAGCTTATTTAAAAAGCTCCCAGGTATGTTAATGTTCTCAGGATTGATGAGTTTGTACATTCCGACAACAGAACGCATATTACTTATTCAAGTTACTGTAAGCTAAAGGATGTTAAATACATAGTGACTGCTCTTTATAATTTAAATGCAGAATCAGATCTCCTGACTGATTGAATTGCGCAGTGAGAGGTGCTCCACAGGTGGCAGCACAGTGCAAAGTTTTGTTATGCCCGAAGAGATTAATTATTTAACATTTCCCCTCTCTCTTTTCATATAGACATGTCTATACTTGACTCTTTGGATTCCAGGTCAATAGTTTTCATTCTTCTTCGAAAAAATAATTTTATCCAAAGCTAAAAGGGAATTTATTATTATTATTCAATGAGTACAAGATTAGCTGCTGAAAAATCCCAGCTTCCAGTGTTCCTGATTATGCTAATGTTAATCATGTATTTATGAGGCTAAGTCGAATTTAATGTTTAACAAATCATAAGACGAACGATTAGGAGAGCAGGATGAAGTCACTCCAGGCCTCATTGTGGTTAGTTTGTAATTAATGTAGGTGTCACAATCCTGCCAAAGCTACTAAGCTCCAACAACTATTATTTTAGTTATTATCCTTGAAAATGTGTCCTTGAAGTCTACTGAATGTGGTTTGTTCACCATGACGAGGTATGTGAACAAATAGTTCTTTATGAAGAGTAGAGTGGAATGGATCTTGGACAACTTTTCCATTGCTTTTAAAGAGGACCTGTCACTTCCCTTGATTTCTAATGTTATGTTTACTAGACCCTATGTTTATAACATATTCATTTGTGAGGTGTGAAAAATAAAATTAAA
This sequence comes from Pelobates cultripes, assembly GCA_933207985.1. Classification (NCBI taxonomy): domain Eukaryota; kingdom Metazoa; phylum Chordata; class Amphibia; order Anura; family Pelobatidae; genus Pelobates; species Pelobates cultripes. Next base: position 33,500,177 of record OW240918.1, on the reverse strand, counting down.
TCAGAAATCCACACATCTGATCCTGCAATTGGATGTCTCCATCTTAGCTCAATCAATATTATAAGTTCTGTCCTTTGGACCTGGCAGTCAGCATAGAGAAAGCATAGAGAGAAGAAGAAACAATTAGTTAATGTTTCAATTTCGTAACTTCAAGGTTTGCCCTGGCTTTGCTTGGGGGTCTTGCTAAGTGGCAAAATGTTTGAAACAAGCTTGAGTCTTAAGTGTGAGCCAGCACCAAGAGCACTTTAAGTACCGTAACCACTACTGCGTTAAGTGCTTAGAATGCCCCCTTAATAAAATTCTACATCTGTAGCCTCCTTATTTAGAACTATTAGCATCATGGAGATATTTGATGACACTATGAATTTTAATTCCAATGTTTCAAAACTGAGTGCTTTATTTCTCAGCCTCTTGTGACCCCCTTTTTAATCTTGCATCAGATATGTAGACATCCTTTTCCCCAAAGTTATGTAGGTGCTATACCCCAACATGTTCCTTAACTCATATTCAAAATAGAACACAAAATTCATAACTGATCAAACCATTGCATCTTACTTGCTCCCTAACTTTTACATCCCCCTTCAAATGTTACAAATCATTCTCACTAAATTGGACCATGATTGACTTATGAGATTATTCTCTACCTTCCTATGAAATGACAAGACATCTAAAGACCCAACATTCTTGAATATAATCTAACTACATATTATTTTCATGCCATTGACTGGATCACAAGAATTCCACATTTCTCTGTTGTTGAATTGGAACAACATGATTCTACCATGGCACACAACTATGGCCTGCACTAAAAAGGAAGTAGGTTCTGAGCAAAATGGGATGGATCTTAAAGGGGGCCAGTTCTGCAGCTAATGAAATATATATAGATATATATTTAATGCTTAGAAAGTATTTCTATAGTGTCTATGCAATTTGTTTTTCTAATTTGATTGATTTGTAATGGTTAATTATATGTATTTGTTGACATAGGGATTCCTTTTAAGCATCTTTATTAAAAAGTATACGGGCACTAAAGTCCTTTTTGTACATTATCTAACCTGTTCTCACTATTAAAAAAAATAGCAAGTGGTGGGCTCACTCTATACATTTTTTATTTTTCTGTTTTTGTAGGTTGGATAATGAAATGTTAACTTACTGGTAAATGTATTCAGCTTGAGCATTTCCCCATCTTCTACTGCGTGGATAAGATAATAGTTATCAGAGTGAATCAGAGGTTCCTAAGCTCTCTAGCTTATAAGAAAATTAAGTTTAATCTTAATTATTAAATTCCTGAACGAAATTGCCCTCTGTCATACATTGCTGCACACAAGGTAGCTTCAAACCTCTTGGGTCCATGATAATCTTCATGACAATAGACTTCAAAAGAAGAAATTAAATGTACTGTTAAACTAACCCACAGTGTAGAGCAAAACCACTAAAAACAAACAAAATACAGTTTGGTAACAAATCTAAACTTTATCAGGAAATCAATACTGCATCAATAAAGTAAGTAAAAGTTGCTTTTAAATTAGGGTCAATTTATTGCAAAGCAGAGTAAAGCTGATATTAGAGGAGACGTCAAGTCGACATAAACAAAGCATCAATGTGTGCTCTTTAGTTCTTTCAGAAATATTTGGTTGGATGTTTAGCATACTTATAGTCATATTAGCCAAGGATTCTTGCCCAACTGCCATGTCAATGAGCCCAAGGGGCCAGTCTACCCATTAAAGTAGCTGACATGCTCTTCAAAGAGGAGGGTCAACTGCTAGAAATAGTGACCAGACATGGCTGACAGGCAGCCTGCCTCCTTGAGGTCGACTATGCTCAAATGCTCGTTGCATGATCCAAGCTGGATTCTTCTTGCATTTTAACATCTGCTGGCAGATTTCTAACTCCTGGACAGGTCTCTGGTACATATTTAATAAGTCATCTGTTCTTAGTTATTTAGATTTGTTGACATGCATTATCCAAATTGGTGGTGAGAATTTACAAACAAAGGGACTTAATGTGATGGGAAATAGGAACTTGATAAGATGCCAGGAGATTTTCTCTTGTTCTGTCATAGCATTTTTAGGATTGCCAAAACAAACGCTGGACACAGACAGAGAGTAGACCTTGATTTGGAGCCTCGTTTGAAGGATCACAATAAAACCTTGAATAGTGGCCAGAACACTAAAATGCATGTGTGTCATGAGTACTAACCGAAACAAAAGTAGTCATGTAGAAATACGAATTTTGTGCAGTAAGTGGTAATTGCATTTACTGTTTGTAATATCATGGGTTATTATTATAACCAAATACGCTTTAAAACACTGTTTTAAAGGGGACATGGTATTTATTTATTTTTTGCTTTCCTGTTAAACCACCATTTTATTCCAGGAAGAATTAGTAGATTGTAGTTCCTGTCACAGTAAACAGGGGAAGCTTAGTGACTAGTGGCAGTGAATGCTGTAGTCAACAGTGGGCAATAATTTACAATGTAGTAAAGACTGCAAATGGCAAAGGTTATTTTATGAGACTGCAATCAAGTGTGCAATTTAAGAATAACAGGTACTTTGGTGACAAAGCTGCATAGTGTAATTTGATGCAAAATGGTCGTACTTTATAAATGGTATCAGGGACAGGCCCACTATTATGGTCTAACCCTAGCCCCTCCTTGGTCCTGTGTTTTGCTGACTCAATTGTGACACTGTATCTAGGCAGAAGGACTGTAAATGGCACCCTACCAGTCTTCATACTCTACACCTGGAGTAGTGAACTATATCTTCCCTGATCCTTTACCAGCATTGTGATTGTATGAGCATTAATTATGGGAGAGGTAGTCCACAACATCTGGAGTCTTAAAGGTTCTCTGCCCCTGCTCTACACAATTATCAGGCCAGTTGTCATGGTTTACTATTAGTGACCATGTAGAGGAGGGTGAGAGAGGTCACTGTGAGAATATTACATGCTGAACTGCTGATTCAATATGGCCTTTTATGCCATATATTTTTAAAGATCTTTGTTTTAACTGTACTTACTGTATATTAGTGTAATGCCTGAAAACATACATTATCTTTACATTCTGACTGCATTTCAAGGAAGATGCAGCTACAAAATGGTCATCAAGTGTCTTCCGACTGTCCATAAGCAAAACGTCAGCAAACGGCCAAACTGGAAGCTTAGCTGACTAGGAGATTTTTTCCAGTTTGGCTATTTTGGGCTTGAATTTGAAATTCACCTAGAATTTCCAATAATTCTCACTTCAATAAATAGCCTGTATGTATTCTTTGGAACATTGTATTTCCTCAGTAAATCTGTAAAGGATGAATTAGTTCATTAAACGATAACCCAGTGCAAATTTACGTACCATATTTTTCCATGTATGTTTTCTTCTAACTTCTTTTAGGCTAAAATTAGGGATCGCCTTATACACGGAATGTCACTGCAGATGTTAAAACAAAATAAAACACACTTGTGCGTGGGGCCTGACAGCCAACCAAGCTAGTCGCATGTGACTGGAGCTCCATTAAAAATCAAATTATTAAGCCAAATACTTATTGTACTTACTCAAAACTTACACAAAACTTGGCTACCCGCTGACAGAACACTCAGCTCACTGCTGGGCTCACTACTGATAGGTTCCTGCGGTCATAGGCTGTGTTGCACACCTCTCCGACCTGCTGACATACTTGAAGCAGAGGAGGCGCTTCCCCATGAATTTGATCAATCATATGCGCGGGTCTGGGCAATCTTCCACGCCAGGACCTCACAGCTATGCACTACAGATAGACGCCGCTGAATGAGGCCTTGCCCAGACATCGCCCGTTGAGTATAGCGGACAGAGGGCATCATTACTGCCAACAGCAGGACGGCGGTCCAGGAAACCAATGTTCGGACGTGAGCGGACCTCGGGGAGCAAACTACCAGAGTGTGAGGGGGCCCAGAACCGGTTGGAGATCCTGATCAGCCAAACTGGACTTTAGTGCTATAGATGTTTAAAATATGTATTTCTTAATTTTGGTTTAAAAAAAATAGGGGAGTCTTATACACAGAAAAATACAGTAATTTAAAAAAATAAATAAAATTTAGGTGTTCGTGGAAAGCAATTTACACAGATATACAGTATTTTCTAGGTTTATGTGGCATCTATGCTTCTCATATTTCAAAGAAATGTTATACTTGGTATTTGGTAGTGAAGGGGTTAATAGACGAGCCACGCTGATTTATTGTAAGACGCTGTCTTCGGGGTTCATATGTGGAGTTAAGATATAGATCTCTTGTTATCTCTGCAACATTTTAATTTTATTTATAATGTATGCAAAATGTATACTGTATCTGAAATAAATGTTCACTTTACTTCATGTGTTAGCATTTTTGTAGCATCAAAGCACAAGAGAAGACATTATTTGCAGAAAATTCTGTTCTGTTGTAATTTTTTAACCCGATCATCAAACTGCTACCTTGCAGTCAGCTAAAAAAATAATAATTTTCTCTGTAAATTTAGTGTTTTTGAAATCTGCTGTTACTCTAATCTAATACATTCTAGTAAACCAAAAAATATAGTCAGTGACATTCATAACTTTTTAATACTGAACATTTTAAGTTGGAACTTCCATACCCTATGCAGTTTGTTACAACAAGAACATTTGCATTTTGGTATGTTTTAGGTAGTTTAGTAAATCCAATTCAGAACTTGGACAGTGATGCTTTAAAACAGGTTTGCCTAAACTCCAGCCCTCCAGATGTTGCTGAACTACAACTCCCATGATTATCAGCCTATCTATTACATTCATAGAATCATGGGAGTTGTAGTTCAGCAAAATCTGGAGGGCCGGATTTTGGGGAAGCCTGCTTTAAAAGGACACTCCAGACCCTTAAAGGACCACTATAGGCACCCAGACTACTTCAGCTTAATGAAGTGGTCTGGGTGCCTGGTCCAGCTAGGGTTAACCCTCTTTTCTATAAACATAGCAGTTTCAGAGAAACTGCTATGTATATGTTAGGGTTAATCCAGCCTCTAGTGGCTGTCTCATTGACAGCCACTAGAGGGCTTCCGCGTTTCTCACTGTGAAACTCACAGTGAGAAGACGCCAGCGTCCATAGGAAAGCATTGTGAATGCTTTCCTATGGACTGGCTGAATGCGCGCAGCTCTTGCCGCGCATGCGCATTCAGCCGAAGAGGAGGAGAAGAGGGAGGAGAGGAGGAGGAGAGCTTCCCTCCTGGAGCTGGAGAAAGAGGTAAGTTTAACCCCTTCCTCTCCATCCAGCCAGGCGGGAGTGGGACCCTGACGGTGGGGGCACCCTCAGGGCACTATAGTGCCAGGAAAATAAGTATGTTTTCCTAGCACTATAGTGGTCTTTTAAACAACTTCTGCTTGCTGAAAAGCTTTATGTGTGAAGAGTATGTCCTATTTTTTCATTTTGGAAAAAGTTCAGATTTCAATAGAAATTGAATTTTTTTATAAATGAGACTGGATACAGCCCTTGGCTTTTCAAGCAGACAATAGGTCCTGTTACTTTCTGGTTTGGTTAACTTATTTGCATTGAACTCAAGAGGCAGCAATTTCCCAGAGCACCTGCCTTCCAAATACTTCTCATTGAGCTGCAATGGGAATCTGTGATTGGACAGTCACGGAAAGTCTGGGTGGGGTTAGAAGGGGAGGGCTTGCACTGGCAGCACACAAGAGATCTTTTGTCTGTTTTTAGATATAACTCCAATGAAAAATGCATAATTCAGTGCATGCAAGTTTTAATTTTGGGTATATCTACTAAACAGTGATTTTCTATTTATTTTGTGTTTGGGCAGTGGAGTTTCCCTTTAAATTGTATCTGATAGCGAAATGTTTATGAATAGACATATCTCAGTTGTGCCTACACTGATGTTTTTTTTTTTTTTTCAGAAAGAAATTCAAGCCATGAGCCAGTGCAGCCACCCCAATGTTGTTACATATTATACTTCATTTGTGGTGAAAGAAGAACTCTGGTTGGTGATGAAATTATTAAGTGGAGGTAATGAATATTCTTCAAAAATTTAGACATTTTCTAAAAGCTTAATAAGACAAATATAATAAATATGATTGGTCAACTTTAATAGCACTTTAAGCTTTTAATTTTATTTTTTATTAGTGGTTAATTAAAGTCCGCAGCAGTTAGTTAAGTATATAAAAACAGGTCTAATATTTTTTTTGGATAGGATCCATCCCCTTCTACTCTCTTTAAATTCATTCTCTGTCAGTACTACATGCTACATCTGCACAGGAAAGGATTATAAATCAGTAATTTAATATGAGGAATTGGTATTTGTGTTTTGGGGTCTTTTCTGTCCTTAATTAAAAAAAAAAAAAAAAAAAAGCCTAGACAAAGGACACAAGTTTGTATAACGTTTAAAGATTTAGCAAACCCTTTATTTACTTCCTGAAAGTTAGGATTAAGTGTTCAACTGCCAATGTTCAGGATGTTTCAAACAGATTAAACAGCAGCTCTCTGAAATGTAACTGTTTAGTAACCCAAACAAGCTTGAACTGACTAACTGGATGTTAAAATATAATTAGTTTTATAATGGAACTTTACTCATGAGATGTATCTGAGTTATACATAGTAAGATTTATATTTAAAAAAATGAGTCGGTTCACATATACATACTGACAGTTTGGGAGATTTATCAAAATATTCTGTATTTAAAAGGGGTCAGAAGTACTAAAAAGAAATGCAATCATCATTGAAACCAGAAGGAACTGCACATTTTTGCAACACATTTTAGTTACATTTTTATTATAGGTGTCAGGCATAAAAAAATTTAAAAAAACACTTTTTTGTAATTACTTTTCATATTGTTTTTGACTTCATATATAGAAAACAGTATTAAATGCACTGTGTTGGTTATGCACGTAAGCTTTTACTAGCCCATAAGTATGCACATAAACATATTTTAGAAGGTCATTTTTTTAAAACTAGCATTTGGAATTGAAGATCTCAAATTAAGTGCGATCTTAGGACCCATTGAATGCATATTTTGTATATTACAAACAAGAGACTCCTATTGCAGACTTTGGCATAGAGACATGGCACCTAGACAAGGTGTCTTCTGTGCGTTAACAAAAGACTGTTGGCTAATCATAAGAGGCTCGTTACCCGGTGAGGTAAAAATCAGGGCTTGGAAGTATTCGAACCTCTTGAAGCATAAAAGCTGGATTTTCGAATTGACATAATAGCTCAGACTGTCCTGTACAGTGTGTAAACTTGACAAAATGTCAAAGCCAAACTGGTTGGAAACATTTTTGAGCCAAGAAAAATATTTAATTAATGATATAGTCAGATTATCTCCATTTGAAAATACACAAAGGGCTGTTATAGTAACTTTTATTTATTTATTTGTGATTCAGGTTCCATGTTAGATATTATTAAACATGTTGTCAGCAGAGGAGAACATAAGAACGGAGTTCTTGACGAATCAATAATCGCAACGATACTTAAAGAAGTATTGGAAGGATTAGATTATCTTCACAGAAATGGACAGATTCATAGGTAGGACGATATATGTTTTTTCTTGTTCCTAATCAATGAAAACTACCTGCTAAGATATTTAATTACTTCTGTTTCTAAAGTGAATGTCTGAAACCACAGTGTTGCCACAAGTGTTTGGTTTGAAAGACCTGGGTGGAATCTCCTGATGTTTTGTAGGCTCCTCTGATATTTTGTAAAATAATTTTTGCCCTGATCATATTATTATTATTTTTTTAAACGGACATTTCACTGCCCAAATAAAATAAAAATAAAATTGAAAATGTCCAAAGCAATTGTGTGCAAGGAGACAGATACAGGGTCCTGATTTGAAAGGGTAACTACGGGTAAAAATGGCTAATGTAAAGCACATAATTCTCATCTGAGCCCTATAAAGTGCTTAATCTATGTGGGGAACACTGTTGGCTTTGCATGGATCCCGGTATTACACAGATTGCAGTGAGCAACTATACCCACCAGCACTTTGGGCCTACTCGTACATTTCATCCTGACGCCATGCGCCTCAAAAGTTAAGGCTGCCTGCTGATACACGCCAAAGGGTGGATGAAGTTGGAGGCCGTGAGTCTCCATTGACTGAAGCATGTGGTGGCTGGTGGCCAGACCCCGCTTCACTCCTGCTGGTGGGGGTTATCCGGCCCATGGACATGAGCCTTGGTCGCATCATGAGTTAATGTTGATGATGGCGGATCCCTATCACATCATATCTCCTGCCCTGTCTTTGAGCTACCTATTTACTCCTATACTCTCCTATGTCTGCAACAAAAAAGGGTACACTTACCTGAAGAGCAAGGCTGTTACTTGATGCTCCTGTAACCAAAGGGGCAGCTGGCCAAATGCTGGAACTCCAGAGCTACCTGCCCAGTGAAGGTGCAGTGACCTCAATCTCAGGGTATGAGTGGAGGCCTCGGGAGATTTATCCCTAACATTGTAAACCTTGTGGAGCTGGTATACAGGTAACTGCGAGTGACGCACGTCTGTCCAAAGTTTGTGTCCGGTGCTGGGTGAGGCATAAGGGGACACAAGCTTAACAGATGCTCTGGAGAAGCAGGGGAAGTGCAGGAAGTGAATGGACTATGGACTCTTGGTGGGGGGGCCCAGTGGACTAAGCTGTCTCAGAGTTTCCACTGTAACACAGTTTACTCTGATAGAGGGATGGGACTGACTAAGTGGGGATGGCACCCTGATATATAGGCACCTTGATGGACCCAACACTTTCATATCAAACCAAATATACCTATTTGGTTGCCACTAGTTGCCCTGTATTATTAACTTAAGGTGGTTCTTTGACCCTGGGTCAAACTCACATTCTATACAAAAAAGGAAGGAGGTAGATTTATTTTTTTGTTTGTTTATTTTTGCGTTTAATAATGCCAGGCCATGCATGCTCGCACAAGTCCCTTAGAAACACCGGACCATCGGTGCATGGATGGGGTCTTCACATAGGGCTTTCCACTTTTTCTGATTTTTCTTCTCTGATGATTGGACCAGACTTTTTTTTTCTTTCTAAGGCTCAGATCATTGGTGTACTGTTGTACTGTTGGTGTACTCATGTTAGTCAGATTTTATTGTTATGCCTTGCTTATAACTCACTGCAGGGAACTCAGAAACAACTTTTTTACTAATATTGTTGTGTTGATCTCCCCGAGGCTGTTTAAACACCTGCATCTGCTTAACTATATATGTTATTTCTATTTTAGTTTGACATCACTAAAATTTTACTTTATTGTCATATAAAACATTCTTGATGCACCTGATCATTCTTGTGTATTGCCAGTATGCGTCTCATATGCACATGGGCTCTGTTTAATCTACTAGGCCTACGCTGCTTAAGCATCTTGTTGCATTTGTAGTACATATGCCCGCTTAGGCCAATTTAACTCTATATTACAATATGTGTATCTAGGCTTTGTATCAGAGTGCCTCTGCTCCCTATGGTGTAATCAACATTTTTTTTTTATTTAGCTGAGATGGGCTACTCTACTCTAACAATACACCTTTGGTGCATACGCACACTTTTGCTTATATATTGTTGCGCTACCATACCGCCAATTATGCGTCTTTACATTGTTCTCTACATAAACTGCAATCTTTCATATTGTATTGTGTAGTCATGTTTTTCTATTCTGTTTTTGTACATCACCACAATGCACCACAATAAACTTATACACAATAAAAAAAGAAACAATGCCTAACACTTTACTCATTAAATGAGATGCACCATTTTCTTTTGAATTCATATTAAACTCTTCACTGTCAAGCAGTTTTTGATTAAAAAAATATTAGCAGTAAATGTATTTGAAGCGAGTGATGCATAGAAACAGCAATTTTGTGTGCCAATTACTTTGCAGAGACATGTAAAACTTAAAACGATGTAATTTTACACATTTTTTATTTTTTCACTTCTTAATTTATCCATTATAAAAATATTTTGAAAATGTAAAAGCTTTAGACAGTATATTGCGTCCTTCATCATTTAATATATATCTAAATGTTAGTAGAAGAGAAAAAATATGTGACAAAATATATAAATAAAAATGGTTAAGTACCTTGATTATAGGTAGTAGTAAGTTCCCTGTAGTTTTAGCAGTAAAGCTTACTAAAAATGACAACAAAATGTAAAAAGAATGTCTGCATTTCAGCATAATTCTACATATAGTAAACACAGTTAAATCACATATTTCTAAAATAAAAATGTTTGAAACTGCTTTAGTGCTAATGTAATACTGACAGTGAAATGGTCCATTCACACCTACTCCATCCCTGACTATAGGAATGCTAACTCCCATTGAAACGTCCTGTACAGTTTGAAAGCAGAGGGTGAGCTTACATTTTCAGAAACTTTGCATTCATTATATCAGTGACTAGTGGCTTCTGGCAGAGACATTTGTTCTTCTACAGTCAGGTAATCATAACTAGAGTATAAACAAGGGTGAGTGAGGTTTAACACACTTGAAAAATACATGAAAACATTTATACCCAATGCTGATACTGAAGGGGTTAAGATTTAGCTTAATACATCACAATCCAGTTCGTACAATGTAAAGTCAGTGCAAACATTGAAAATGAAGAGTAGAAATAGAAATGTTGTTTCATTTCTCCTCTTCTCAGTATGCTTTCTTTATGCTGATTTCCCGTTTCATAGGGCAGGGAGCTAAAATCGTGGTATCCAGTCACAGCATAGAGTGTGAATTTCTCAATTTAATTTTATTTTTCAAAGACATATTAGTTAAATATAGAAAGGCTAAATAAAGTATTAAAAATACTAGTAATTGACAGTTACCCTGTAAAAGCGAATATATTTAGTATTGTTCTGTTTTATTTATTATTATTATTATTTTAATCCTTCTTGAAATGTCCCTTACATTTGTTTCATGGCCATTTCTGATTTTCAAGAATCGAAATAAAGTATTTATTTGGTTTTCTAATCTTTACCCTGAAGATTAACTGAATGGTGACTTGCTTCAAGATTACAGTTAAACCGTGCAATTCCCCTGTTTGCTTGAGGGTGGCATATTGCAAATTTTCTATGCAGGATGCATATCTCCATAAATATAAAAAATACAGACTCCAGAGAAGCATTATTGTAAGCTGTTGCCTTCAAGCAATTTCTCCTAAATGATTTCCCTTCTCAGGACAGTGAACAGAAATGTAATCACTGTAGCAGATGTAATCTGTAAACTAAAATTTTACTTCTAGACAGTTTTTTGTAAACATTGTCATAAAAGTAAAGGGACAATTCCATGGAATATTGCTAAGCAGATGTTCAAAAAATATAAATATATACATGTAGGATTTAAAAAAAATAAAAATCTAAATGACTCGTAAATTGCTGTTTTTCATGATTGCTTCACCATAAACATTACCAACAAGTCACTATTTAAAGGTACATTAGAAGCTTTTAATCAAGAATATACTGAAAGGCTATTACTTAATGTGTTTAATGTGGAGCAGGAGTGCCAAAAAAAAGTTGATCCCCAGATGTTTTAAAACTACAGCTTCCATGTTGCTTTGTCATTCTAAAGACATGCAAAGCATCATGGGAGTTTGTATTTCTGCAACATCTGGGGGTCTACCTTTTTGGCACCCCTGATGTAGAGCAAGGTTCTAGATTGAGGTATTTTAAACACTCAGATTCAGATTCCGACTTGAAAATATCTTGATGTTCCAATCAATTGTATAAGTAGTTCAGTGACCCAATTTTCATCTAAATACAATGCCATATTTCTGCAAAACACCTTTTTTTTTTTTTTTTTTAAGAATCTTTCAGTTTAGAAGGTGCCTCAACTGCACTACATAAGACAGATCTGTTCCACTCAACAATTTTTAGGGCGATTTTATCAGTGTCACCATCACTTTTCCATCAAAGTTTTTGGCAACTTCGTGGTGCAATTTATTTATCTTCTGCTTTCTTTGAATATCTGATATTTTTTGACCGATGCAAGGGATTTATGATTTTTTTTAGACACTTTTATACCACTAAATTTGGCAGTCTTATGAAATGTAAATTTGTCAGAATTTACTATGCTAAAAACCTTTCATTTTTAGATCAGTTTAATGCATACGTTTATAGTAATGATGTAATTTTATCTCCACTTTTCAGAACTCCTTGATAAATATCCCCATTGTGTGTAGTTGGCTAGGGACTGTAATGGATATCTATTCAAAGGACTCTTAATAGTTTGAACAGGAGTCGAAAGTATTATCAACCAAAGTCATGCTAAACACTTCCTGTAAAGAGAGATCTAATGTTTACATTTACTTTATTGCACATTCTGTTAAATTTAGTTTTTTTTCCCTCTCCTGCACTGTTAATAGCCTCCTAGACTCTGCAGGAGCCTCCTGTGTGTGATTAAAGTTCAACTTATAGAGCAGGAGATAAACACTTCTAAAGTAAACATTTGATTGAAAATTAACCATTTTTTTATGCTGCCTGTTTCAGTCACTGCATAAACAGAAATGACAGTGAGTTAACTTCTAAATGGCAGAGATTTGAGTAGTAAGACTGCGGGGGCATGATCTATACACCCACACTGCTTCATTAAATAAAGTTATATTGCTGTCTGTAGTATCCCTTTAAAAATGTACTATTCTAGAGACCATTATATAAGGACATACAGTTCTATCATGCATCAAATATGTCATCTTCCCATATTCCCAAACCTTATATCGCATTTGCATCTGCAAAGTAGAGACCTTGCAAGAAATAATGTACTTTTCAGAAGGTGAATATGAAATGGAAATCCTCAAATATTCAATTTTCTTGCTGTATCAATGGGCAAAGCATCTACAATTTAACTTTTTATACATTTCACAATTTCTACTATTTTTTTTTTTAAACAGAGTCAAATGTAAACATATTAAGTATGCAAATTGTGGGAAAGTCGTCAAATTGTTTACTGAATTTTTTTATTACATATCTAAACTAGAGGTTTTATTTGATTAAGATGGCAATGTTGACTTTACAGTATAGAACTGTATATCCTTTGTTTGCTTATTAGATGGTATTGTTAGATAGCATTTATGAGTGATAACATCAAAGATAAAGCAATTAAATGATAATTCAGAATACAGCTAGCATTTCCTGAGATCATTTCCTATGAGTCATGCAAATACAGAAAAATGTATTGTGCAGTTCTTATTTAAAACCGCTAGACATGTAATAAAATACACGTAGTTTACTTTGCACACTATTAAGCATAGTCATTTATTACAATATGAAGGTGAAGATATGTTTGTGAATTATAAATATTTAACTTGAGAAAATAATGTGATTGTTCTCTTTTATCTCAGAGATTTAAAAGCTGGTAACATCCTATTGGGAGAAGATGGATCAATACAAATAGCAGGTATATTAAATCATTCTTAGATGTAGTACGTTTCAAAGGAACACTCCGATATGGAATCTGTTTTATCAAAGATCATTATGTTTTATTTTCATAAAATACTCATGAAAATTATAGGTATACCTTGTGTGCTTTTAATTTTTTTCTTATGGGTAATATGAACAGACTCATACATCTAATCCAGTATACTGCAGACAACAGTATTATATAAAGATAATAACAAGCTGTTACCATAATTCTTGTCCTCTTTTATAATTTCATGTTCTCTTCTGCTAGAGTTTTCATTGCTTTAATTCCCAAGGCTGACCTCCATGCATCCCTCTTTTCCACCTTACGCAAAAGTGCCCATTGAGGTGTTAAAAGAAACATAAAATGAAATAGATTGAGATTAAGTATCTTTCTCCACAGTTATTGTTATCATTATTTTATTATTTTTATAGCGCCAGCAAATTCCGTAGCACTGTACAATGGGTGGACTAACAGATACATTATTGTAACAAGACAATTGAACGCACAGGAACAGAGGAGTTGAGGGCCCTGCTCAATGAGCTTACATGCTAGAGGGAGTGGGGTATAGTGACACAAAGGGTATAAGTAGGAGTACAATCTCAGAAACAATGCCAACATGTGGCCCCATATACTCCATATTTAAAGCAGCTATCTGACAGTGACAGGATTTTAAATTATTATTTAATTTTTAATTAATTTAATTTAATAACTTTAAATTATTCACTAAAGTGAGAATTTAAAATGAATTGAAAGTGAATTTAAAATTTAAAGTGACACTATAGTCACGAGAACAGCTTTAGCTTAATGAAGCCGTTTTGGTGTATAGATCATGCATTTGAAGTTTCACTGCTCACTTTTCTGCCCTTTAGACATTAAACCACGTTTGTTTCTGTTTGTTCAGCCCTAGCCACACCTCCCATGGATGTGACTGACACAGCCTGCATGAAAACAGAATGGTTTATTTTTCAATCAGATGTAACTTACTTTAAAAGTGTTATATCACCTGCTCCGTATATTGAACTTTAATCACAGACAGGAGGCTCATGTGAGACCTACAAACAGAGGAGGAGATAAGAAATTCTAAATTAAACAGACTTTGCAATAAAGGAAGTGTAAACATTAGATGACTCTTTACAGGAAGTGTTTATGAAAGCTGTGTAAGTCACATGCAGGGAGGTGTGCCTAGGGCTGCATAAACAAAGTGATTTAACTCCTAAATGGAAACGCATTGAGCAGTGAGACTGCAAGGGGCATGATCTATACACCAAAACTGCTTCATTAAGCTAAATTTGTTTTGGTGACTATACTGTACCTTTAAGGTCAAAATAGCCACACTGGAAGCATTCTCTGAGTTAGTTAAACTTTTAGTTCAGCTACACTGGGTTTAAATTTGAAATTCACTTGCCATGCACTTTGCATGCTAATGTTAGTAAATAACTCAGATAAAAGGAAATACAACCAGTACAGTTATAAAGACACAATTTCTACATTTTCCTTGAACATGTTTGGCACATATAGTCAAAGACTTCAAAAACCTCTTTCCTCTTTATTCCACATTTGGCATTGGAACATCTGGCATTGGTTGTAGCTGTTGATGTCATATGTTCAATGCAGCTCTTTGTTTGTTTGTTTGTTCGTGTGCTTGTTTGTTTTAAGTGAGAAATCAAAAGTTTGAAAGTTGTGACACAATTCCAGTGTGATCACTTGCACAGTAGAAATCTATTGAGTGGTAATTACAGTTAAACTTATTATAGCTTCTTAGTGAGATTAAAGTGGAATTACTCTTTTAGCACTATGGATTAAATGGTTTATGGATATTGAGTTTAATATTACCATGGTAGCTAATATTCCACAGTTACAGATTTTACAATCAAACGCAGAAAATGGATAAAAATTTTTATTACTTGTTAGGTATACTTTACAGAGCAATTCTTCACCATTTCACTATATTGGTAAATGTTGCTCTTCAGTAAGAACACTGCATTCTTATTTGTTAAATATAGACTCCTGGTCTTAACAGATGTATTAATTTGTAAGATAATTGAGCGTGATGCTCTGAAGCCTGCTGACAAAAGCGGTGTAACAAAAAAACTCAAATCACTTATGCAGTTTTTAAACAGAAGATTCATTAAAACTCAATACTCTGGACTTAAAACGCTGAATTCAAAAATAGTTAATTTCTTCACGGAAAGTGTAATTGAAGTAACAGTGAAAAACTCCTTTGTTTGTTATGAATTTAACCCATTCATTACTATGTTACCATTACTTTACTGTAAACGTAACTTTCCCATCATTGTTGGGGGCACCCTCAGGGCACTATAGTGCCAGGAAAACAAGTATGTTTTCCTGGCACTATAGTGGTCCTTTAAAGGTAGGCAGACAATGTAATAGAGCAGCAGGAAATACTAGCAGAATGCTTGGTTGTATAGGGAGAGGTATTAGCAGTAGAAAGAGGGAAGTGCTCATGCCATTGTACAGAACACTGGTGAGACCTCACTTGTAAAGACAAATTTTCCTGACACTATATAACCCTTAGTTCTCCTCAGGTCTCCCCTCCCTAGGCGCTGTAGGGGTTAAAACCCCTTCAGCTACTTACTTTAATCCAGCGTTGGGCTCCCTTGGCGCTGGTGACCTCTCCTCCCCCGTCGACGTCAGCTCCCGAGTGGAGCGGAATGCGCATGCGCGGCCAAAACCGCATGCGCATTCAAACAGTCCATAGGAAAGTATTTCTCAATGCTTTCCTATGGAAGTTCTGCACGCTGGGTGCGATTTTAGCATCCAGCGTCGCAAAAGCGCCTCTAGCGGCTGTCAGCCACTAGAGGCTGGATTAAACCTGCAGTGTAAACATAGCTGTTTCTCTGAAATGGCTATGTTTACATCTGAAGGGTTAAAACCTGGGGGACCTGGCACCCAGACCACTTAATTGAGCTGAAGTGGTCTGGGTTACTATAGTGTCCTTTTAAAGGATCTTAACATGTATAGCTTGGAGGAAAGTCGAGACAAGGGGGATATGATAGAAACATTTAAATACATAAAGGAAATCAACACAGTAAAGGAGGAGACTATATTTAAAAGAAGACAAACTACCACAACAAGAGGACATAGTCTTAAATTAGAGGGGCAAAGGTTTAAAAATAATATCAGGCAGTATTACTTTACAGAGAGGGTAGTGGATGCATGGAATAGCCTTCCAGCTGAATTGGAAGAGGTTAGCACAGTGAATGAGTTTAAGTATGCGTGGGATAGGCACAAGGCTATCCTAGCTATAAGATAAGGCCAAGGAATGAAAATATTTAGAAAACTGGGCAGAGTAGATGGGCCGAATGGTTCTAGTCTGCCATCACATTCTATGTTTCTATGTCTTTTTCATTTTATAAAAAGTGCTGATTTTAAAATAAATAATAATAAGAGTAATCTAATTACTCACCTCTCAAACTGTAAGTCCTGGTTTGTTTAGCTTGGTGGAACAAAACTCAGAAGTCAGGCAATTACTTGGAGAACCTGTCTTGCAAATACTTCTCATTAAACTACATTAGGAATTCTGTGATTAGACAGTCCCTGAATAAAGTATAATAGAGTATATCTACTAAATCGTGATTATTTTTTGGGGAGAGTGCAGTGGAATGTCCCTTTGTTAGTGAGGAACAAGGAGGGTTTGCTGCCACGTATATTTAGTATTTATTGGTTATAAGTACTTTGATGTCGGAGATCCCATATCATAACATTTTCCCAAGAAAAAGTGGTGGTGCATAACTGTTAGTACAGAATTGCTGTTACAAATAGAGAAAGCCTTGTGGTATTATTGGAACAGGTTATAAAGGCAAGTATTTGATTACAAATAAAAAATACTATAGAACATGTAATTTTAGGACAGTTGGACTTCTTCACATAAAATAAAAAAGGTTGTTCACTTTCTTTAGTAAGCTAATAGTATGTATATATGTTTTTCCTGATTTCAGATTTTGGTGTTAGTTCATTTTTAGCAACAGGAGGGGATGTCACGAGGAATAAAGTCAGAAAAACATTTGTGGGCACCCCGTGCTGGATGGCTCCTGAAGTCATGGAACAGGTACATTTTTTTATGACATTTAATTACATTTGCACCGGCTGCTTGACACTTGACGTCCAGAACACATTCTTCAGTAAAACATCAGCATTAATAAAGTTTCAGAGTGAATGAAAGTCTGTTTTTATTCTGGTGACCTTGATTTTTCTTTTGAAAATATTGATCTTGGCATAAAAATATCAACGCTCCACCTCTCTCTTGTACGTGTTTCGTACAATATATTGCTCTTTGTAGACATTTAGTGTCATGTAAGAGAATTGAATAATCACATAGAAAAGGGCATGCTGCTTGTGGCAATGTCCAGACAAATGTTCTGGCTGTCACTGTACGAGGATAATATACCCAGTTACTGTGTTTATGTAACCTCACAATCTTTTAAGGTGAGGAGACACCTTCAGCTTTAGAAGCCCAAGGTCTTTTAATTTGGCTCACTGTGAAACTGCAGTATGTCCAAAATAGAAGTAAAGGTAAATAAAACCCTTGCTTCTCGGAGCTCTAACAGATACACTTAGTCAATGCTGATTAGAGTTGAGCGACTTGTCTGCTTACAAGCAAGTAGTAAACAATTACACAGGCTGTTTCACTTTCAGTCATGAAACATTTCCCTAACTCATCAGGACAACAGTCAAACAAAGAGCCTAGATTGCTTTACACCAGCCATCCTCAAATTAGGGACCGCCAACAAGCTAGTATTTAAGGGTTACCCTTTGCAGTTTCCTAAGGTACATTGATCATATCTGATAGTGGTCTTCATGAACAGGTTTTACTGACCCCTATTTTTCTCAGTTTCCAGTTTAGCAAACTGTAGAATTAGAGATCTTGTTTAATCACTGGTGCCATGGCCTTTTTACCTCTGTACGCACACAGATTTTGTCCTCCCTCCAGAATTTTGGATCTAAATATTGATTACATAGTCAATCAGTCTCTGCCTGAAGAAGTGGTATTAACAGAGTCTGTACAGATGTTTAAACAGCAGCTGGATGCATACTTGCAAAAAAACACAATATTAAATGGATATGGGTAATCCAAGGATAAATCTGACTGCCATTCTGAGATCAAGTTTGTTGCAAAATTGGAAGTTCTTCAAACAGTTTCTTGCCTTATTTTAGATCAACAGCAAAAAACAATTAATTGAAAGGCTGAACTTTTTGACTCTTTATCTTTCTGCTTTCATTCCCCAGCTTAAATAATATTGGGATTTTAAATGTTTATTCCTGGTCTTCCAACTCCCAAAACAACATTTTAACATTTAACTATGAAAGAGGTTATGCAATGGGTAACCAACAGGGTAACTCCCCAGCTGTTTATGAACTAAATTCCATACATTCACATCCAGTGTGGTTTCTTTGATATGTTTGAGGACCATAATAGCTGAAGGACAACAACACCTGGAGCTCCCCCTGATCTATTTCCTGAGATGAGATGGAGATGTCACGCTTCCTCTCCACCTGGTGCCTCTCACTGGATCTACCTTGTACTCTATATTTCACAATATGTAATCTTGTTTATAGTATTAGTTATCTAGATGATACTATAGCTTTCAAAATAACTTTAGCTTAATGGAGCAGTTTAAGTGTATAGATCATGTCCCTGCATTTTTATTGCTCAATTCTCTGCCATTTCATAAATTTTAACTATAATATCATTTTTTTTTAGCCAGGACTTTTTACCAGATTTATGCCAGGGTCCCTAATTAGTCTTAGTCTTGCAGTTCTGTTTTCAGTAGCCCATACTTCACAATCCGCTGTTTAGTGAAAACATGATCTTGCTTTCATATAATTTTGTTCTCAATTATTTCTACTAGAATGGTTCGCAGTGAACGAAGTACACAATTATTGTTTTTGAATAAATGAAAAAAAATGGGTCAACAATGAAACTGTATAGGGAAAGGCATACCCGAGGTAAGGGATTATATCTAGATTGGGCCCTTGAACTTGTCTTCCTGGCCAAATCATTTTATAACATCTACAGGTATCATGGGTCAGTGGAACATTGCCACTGTGTGTTCTTGTCCACCATGAAATTCTAACCACGTTACTAGGATTGCATTCGATTTTGGAATTTAGCCAGAATAGGACATTTTTCCTACTACAGGTGCACTTTACAATAACATTGTAAATATAACTATATGTGCACAGACTGTTAAAAAAAAAAAATACTAAAAAGGCAAAATATGTTTTATATATTTTCACTCTAGGTTAGGGGATATGACTTCAAGGCTGATATATGGAGTTTTGGCATAACTGCTATAGAATTAGCAACGGGTTCAGCTCCATATCATAAGTACCCTCCAATGAAGGTAAGAATGCAAATTACATACAATTGTTTTAGTATTTTTCATATTTGTGTAGATGTCTATCTTATTTAATTGTTATAATTTACTCAATGGAAAATGCTGTGAAAGTTTGAAAACAGTTGATGGAGAAGGATGGAATGTTGGATATCCCAGGCAAAACGGTGTGGAGCTGAGTAAATAGAAGGAGAGAAACTCATGAATGTAACAACACTTCTTAAAATGGGTAGACGTAAATATCGCCCTTTCATGCTCAGGCCCCCAGCTTAGAATAGAATAAAGAGGTCTAGCAATACACAGAGCCTCTAACATTTGACCATGAAAACCTCAGTAAGATTCTGTGTAATATAAAACAAGGGGAATGGAATGGTTGAGATTAACAACAAACAACCTTTTTTCTTATTTTTATGACTATTTTGTTTTAATTTGACTATTTGATGTAAATATGTATTTTTATTGTATTATGTAATAAAAAAGAAAAACAGACAAAAGCCCCTATCGACGGGGGCTTATAGTGTGTCCTGAGGGTGTAATTTATTTTTTATCTTTTTTTCTTTTTGTATCTTATGAATTATAATTATTATTATTATGATATTTATAGAGTGCCGTCAAATTCCGCAGCGCTTTACAATGGGTGGACGAACAGACATGTAGTTGTAACCAGACAAGTTGGACACACAGGAACAGAGGGGTTGAAGGCCCTGTTCAATGAGCTTACATGCTAGAGGGAGTGTTTTTAAAACGTGTTTTTAATTGATATTTACCCTATATCCTGAGGGTTCTTCTAAAGTGTTCCAGGGACGTCCTGTCCCTGGTACACACCTATTTTTGTTATGTAATAAAAGCAGAATAAAAAACGGTTGGAAACCAAAAGTATGAGCTGTCACTTTAATTTCTTGACCATTCAGCTTGCTTGTAACAATACAGCAATATATAAAAGACAAATAAAATAACTACAAATGCACGTCAAGTGTAAAAGATGTTTCTTTTTACCTTGAAATAAACCTATTACTGTTTAACTAAGTATTAACTAAGTATTTAAACCAACACATGTACAGTTGCAAGAAAAAGTATGTGAACCCTTTGGAATGATATGGATTTCTGCACAAATTGGTCAAAAAATGTGATCTGATCATCATCTAAGTCACAACAATAGACAATCACAGTCTGCTTAAACTAATAACACACAAAGAATGAAATGTTGCCATGTTTTTATTGAACACACCATGTAAACATTCACAGTGCAGGTGGAAAAAGTATGTGAACCCCTAGACTAATGACATCTCCAAGAGCTAATTGGAGTGAGATGTCAGCCAACTGGAGTCCAATCAATGAGATGAGATTGAAGGTGTTGGTTACAGCTACCCTGCCCTATAAAAAACACACACCAGTTCTTGGTTTGCTTTTCACAAGAAGCATTGCCTTATGTGAATGATGCCTCACACAAAATAGCTCTCAGAAGACCTACGATAAAGAATTGTTGACTTGCATAAAGCTGGAAAGGGTTATAAAAGTATCTCCAAAAGCCTTGCTGTTCATCAGTCCACGGTAAGACAAATTGTCTATAAATGGAGAAAGTTCAGCACTGCTGCTACTCTCCCTAGGAGTGGCCGTCCTGTAAAGATGACTGCAAGAGCACAGCGCAGACTGCTCAATGAGGTGAAGAAGAATCCTAGAGTGTCAGCTAAAGACTTACAAAAGTCACTGGCAAATGCTAACATCCCTGTTAGCGAATCTACAATACGTAAAACACTAAACAAGAATGGATTTCATGGGAGGATACCACAGAGGAAGCCACTGCTGTCCAAACAAAACATTGCTGCACGTTTACAGTTTGCACAAGAGCACCTGGATGTTCCACAGCAGTACTGGCAAAATATTCTGTGGACAGATGAAACCAAAGTTGAGTTGTTTGGAAGAAACACACAACACTATGTGTGGCGAAAAAAAGGCACAGCACACCAACATCAAAACCTCATCCCAACTGTGAAGTATGGTGGTGGGGGCATCATGGTTTGGGGCTGCTTTGCTGCGTCAGGGCCTGGACGGATTGCTATCATCGAAGGAAAAATGAATTCCCAAGTTTATAAAGACATTTTGCAGGAGAACTTAAGGCCATCTGTCTACCAGCTGAAGCTCAACAGAAGATGGGTGTTGCAACAGTACAATGACCCAAAGCTTAGAAGTAAATCAACAACAGAATGGCTTAAACAGAAGAAAATACACCTTCTGAAGTGGCCCAGTCAGAGTCCTGACCTCAACCCGATTGAGATGCTGTGACATGACCTCAAGAAAGCGACTCACACCAGACATCCCAAGAATATTGCTGAACTGAAACAGTTCTGTAAAGAGGAATGGTCAAGAATTACTCCTGACCGTTGTGCACGTCTGATCTGCAACTACAGGAAACGTTTGGTTGAAGTTATTGCTGCCAAAGGAGGTTCAACCAGTTATTAAATCCAAGGGTTCACATACTTTTTCCACCTGCACTGTGAATGTTTACATGGTGTGTTCAATAAAAACATGGCAACATTTCATTCTTTGTGTGTTATTAGTTTAA
The DNA here is from genome assembly GCA_933207985.1 of Pelobates cultripes. Lineage (NCBI taxonomy): Eukaryota > Metazoa > Chordata > Amphibia > Anura > Pelobatidae > Pelobates > Pelobates cultripes. Next base: position 33,477,906 of record OW240918.1, on the reverse strand, counting down.
GCAGTCTGTGATTGTCTATTGTTGTGACTTAGATGATGATCAGAGCACATTTTATGACCAATTTGTGCAGAAATCCATATCAAAGGGTTCACATACTTTTTCTTGCAACTGTGTATTCTAAACAGTATATTGGCAAATAATATTCCAAAATAACTGAAATGAAAAAATATATTTGGCTCAAGTTGTGCCATTTAGTTGCCAGTTCTTCACAATTCACTGTTCAGTGAATAAAATCCCAAATATAATGAGCACGTCTAATGAGAGAAGTTTCACATTTCCTATCATTGTCCATTGTGTTGTCTAGGTCTTAATGTTGACTTTGCAAAATGACCCTCCTACGCTAGAAACTGGAATAGAAGATAAAGAAATGATGAGGAAATATGGAAAATCATTTAGAAAGCTAATTTCACTCTGTCTCCAAAAAGATCCATCAAAGAGGTAAGTGATCCATGTCTTAACAAAGCTTCACTCTGTAAATAAATTACACTCAAAATAATATAAAACTACATTCAAGTATTACATATCCATACAACTCAATCACCTTCGGACGAGAAAGTAGATCGAGGACAGTAGAGCATTTATATGTAATTCCAAACTTTTTAAGTATTACAATTATTTCATGCAACCTATTTGTTATTTGACTCAATTCTTAACATTCTAATTTTTTCCTTCCTTTTTTCTCTATTCATCTATCTTTAACTACTTCTTCACTTCCCTGACTGTTTAAATATCCAAACAATATTGTCCTCCCCATCTTTCTTCTGACAAATCTCCTTTTTTTTGTGCTATTTTTCTGAGATTCTGAGTGCGTTGTCCACAACCAGCTACCACTCCGCATTCTCCCCATTATTTAGTCTGCCCAACCAACTGAAATTTGAGTACAAAACACACAGTTGTCATTTGCCTTATATTATTCTGCTTTAAAGTTATGCTCTGCTTATGAATATGTAATGTATTTTTTGGGATGATTACAATTAGGTAAATACTGTTGTATCTGTTTTGTATTTGTTAACTAGGGCTTTTGGCTCATAGTGGGCAATACTTGTCTATTTTGTCTGCTATCCAGTGCAGAAGTTGTAATCTTTTTATATATTCCTCCCATATGATTGGCTCTGAAACCTAGTACTTTTAGTGCTCAATTCATTTCATATGGCATCCAGGTATTCTCTTTCCATAGCTTACATTACCTTTTGAACATTTCTCGATCTCTGATGTTCCCTCCTGGATGTCCCTATACACCTTACAAATAAACTGAGCCCAAAATTTAAAACTGATAACTTTTATTCCTTTCATGTAGTATCTACATCTCAATTTCTGTAATTCCCTGCAATTTGTGTATTATTTAATTCCTCTTCTTTGTTATAAACATGTTTTATTAAATATTATCTACAATTAGTATGTTATCAGAATTTCCATCCACTCATTGTATTCCTCACCGCCCACTATTCACCGTCATTGACCTTGTTCAGTGCTCCATTATCCCACTAAAACTAAATCAAAATGTGGCTTACTATATCTTCGTCAACAGTGCCTTTATCACACCATCACCGTCATTTGCAAAAACTCCAATAGTTTCTATTCTTCTATGGTTGATTTTTGAATTGTTTTCTCTCTCAATAAACCTTCCCTATTCTTACCTCTCATCATTCATCTCCTTTTATACTCATCGTCACCCCTTATTAATTTCCTTCACAACCTTTACCCTACATCCAAGGGTAAGGTCTTAATCCATTTGCTTCTTTTCCTTCTTAGCAACTTTAATGCTAGGACAGACTCTCCACATCTGGTTGTCAGACCTTACACCTTTTTACAAACTCCATGAAGGGGAGCTGTCACTTCTCTGGAATGTACACATTTGAATAAACATTGAACATTTTCTATAACTTGTATTTAACGTTTCTTCATTTTATTTTATATTTCTTTAAATTGTTTTGCAAATGACATCATACTCTAGTTCAGACAAGGCAACGGCAAGGCTAACATTGAGAGTGAGGAGGAGACACAGGAGAAAGAGTGTGTCATTTCTCCCATTCTCCTCATATTTTCTCTCTCCCGACTACAGGGTGCAAAGGACAGAGCTTATATCAATGATTGACAGGGAGCAGAGATGGAAACTTAGTTGCAGGATATAGTGGTGTGCATTTCTACATTAAATTTTTTTTTTCACACCTTAGAAATACATATTTGCTAAATATACATAAACATAATATTAAAAACCCAGAAGAGACAGTCTTCCTTTAGAATCTCTCTATTCACAAATGCCTTATGTTGCACTCTATAGTTCAGTCCCATTAGCGATCTCCTCTTTACAGACCGACTTATCTGACCTCATTACTTCCTTGCATCATTCCCTCTTTTCCGCCAGCTTTCTATCACCCTGACCTCCATCTGTCCTTCCTTCATTTGCCAATATTAATCTAGTATGATTCTGATATTATATTTAATGTGCTTTTAGAGGGCTGTTTAATGCCTGTGTTCTACCTGTCCTTCCCCTTGGTGCTATTACCAGTCACTCTGAATCTGAGGTCTAATGTGCTCATTGATGAATACATTATTACCAAGTTATATAATCTCTCTGGGTAATGGCATGGTATAAAAACGCAAAAAAAAAAGTATACAGTGTTATTTACTCTTCATGATAGACTGATTTCAAAGCATCATAGGGATAGCTGATCTTTCAAAATAAGCATTTTATTTCAGATATTTTTATTTAGCATGTCTATTGTGTTGGTTAACATTTTCATCATAATTCAGGTTTATTAACACAGACAACAAACATATATGTTTATAGATGCTGGGTTAATTTGCTAAGCAGTGTGTTGGAGAGAGCTGACAATTCATTTATTAAAATAAAATGGAGCTGTGAAATATCTCGATCTTACAGTAATTCTTGGTCTAGTGGATATTTTTCCCCATATTGGATGACTTCTGCTCCCTTGAGTTACACTAGAAATAAAATAATGCCTTGTCAGCCTCGGGCTAAATACAGCACTGGGCACAGTGGCACTAAAAACTGTCAAAGATCAACATTAAGACAGATTTACAGGTACACTCAAGACAATAACCCAAGTATGGTGATTTTTTTTTTAATGATGCATGTTTTTTTTGTTTTTTGTTTTTACAAAAATGCAAACATGTCTTACATTATACTCCTGGGAACCAAGGAAAAAATAGTCTACCAATATGCAATCCATTTATGATGAAAAGGAAGAGGAAGTTCCCAACCTCCCAGCCTATCACATGACATATCACTGGAAAGCCCAGGATGTCCTCTTTACAATACAGTAGGGATTGATAGAGCAGCTCAAAAGAATAAAACGAGATGCATATGAACGAAATGTCCAGTACAGAGGACACACGTTAATGAGCTGGGTCTCAGGAGGTTAAAGCTCCATCCTTGTGGTGAAAAAACTTGAAGTTTATGTACAGATGTATACAACATTTTCTTATTCAGGTTATTGGAATGCGAATGCATATACAAGAGAGCAGCTCATTACATCTTCATTCATGGAAATTAAGGAGAATTGCCCATGCAAGTAAATGAAAGTTGCTAGTTCATTGTTTGTTTGAAATCTTTTTTTACCGGACACGTGAAATTACTGAGCATATGCACATGACTCCAGAAAGAGACTTATGCTCAAACATTTCCCAGTTCTTGATTTCAGTTAACAAATCCAGACATCGACTGGTGTTTCCCAGTTATTTTCTGAATGATGTCATAGGCACAGGAGGAGAAATTTTGTCAGGTGCTTCTGTTTTTGTTACCTGTATGTAAAGCATTATACTAAATGCTGTAACAACGTATCATTATTGTCCTGTGAATAGACTATAACTGCAGTGATTTGTAAAAATTGCTGAGGCTATAACGCAGCCCCCCAAAGCTGTCAGTCATGTATACAGAAACTCCTCACTGGTGGAACTTTGTGCTGGTAAAAGACCTGAAGCCACATACATGATAGATACCAGAGATTCAAAAACCCTGCAATGTTCTTCTGTACTTCCCTGCCTTTGCTATTGTATACCATTTCCCCCTTTTTTCCTATACTTTTCCCTAATTTGTATTTCGTAGTTAAGGTATACTTTGAATGGTAAAAAGTCAGCAATAAAAAACTAATGTTATGTAAGTGTATAAAACAAGGCTGTCCACCCATAGGTAAAAGAGATTTATCTGAGGGCCGCATGCAAAGTTAGAAATTCCTTATATACCTTATTAACATGTGTGAGAAATGTATGTTTTGTGTGTTTAAATGTATAAATGTATTTGTATGTAGTGCTGGCATTTGAATGCAGTTGTATGTTTGTATGTACTGTTGCTATTTGAAAGTATTGGTGTACTTGTGTTTAGTGTTTGAATGTGTTTGTATGTAGAGTTGGCATTCAATTGCTGGGAAACACACAAAGATACACATAGATACACACACTGGCACATACATATAGATACATACACACACACACTGACACACACTAATACACTGACTCATTCACACAGATACCCACTGACACATACACACACAGATACACACTGACTCATACACACATAGATATATATACACACATTGACACACACAGATACACATAGGCTCATACACACACTAACACACACAGATGCACACTGGCTCATACACACAGATACATACACACATACAGATTCACACTGGTTCACACTAACACACACAGATACACATAGGCTCATACACACACTAACACACACAGATGCACACTGGCTCATACACACTGACACATACACATATATACACACAGATACACACACACTGATGCACACAGATAACTCATATGCATAAATTATATATATATATATATATATATATATATATATTTATATACACACATATTTACACACCGATAACACATACACACACAGATAACACATATACACACAAATATACACACATAGATAACACACACATATACACAAACACAGACATATACACACAAATATCACAATTTACAGATTTTTATGCCACTTCCCTGGGGTCTAGTGGCATATGACTGTGTCTTTTGGGAGTCTGGTGCAGACTCCATGCTCTTGCTCCTCTCTGGTCCTTCCCTCTCGCATGTGGCTCATTGGTAAGCTGGGAGAAAGTACATTGTACTGACTTAGTTCCAGCATTGCAGTTTCACACAAACCCTTAATCCCTATTCGACTGGACCCCTAATCAAAGATGGCCATTGGGTGGCTCTAAGTGCAGAGGCCACCCAATGGGCACCTTCAGCTTGCAGAAGAGCATTCTGCCACTTGCAGGAGAGCACCCACCACCCCCCCACACCCCATCCATTTTTTTTGTTTAGTTTTTTTAAACCCACAGATCGGCAGTGTTTTGGACAGCCCTGCTAAAAAGCTATTCATCTTATATTTCTCATAAATGGTTTGATTTTTATTAATATTAATGATAGAACAGATTAATGCATTGACACTTTAAATTAGAGTCATGTAGCAGGGTTGGTTGGTTCTCTTTAAGTAATGTCACAACAGCCGAATACTCATGTCCAGTATTATATAGAACTCCAGAGTGTTTTACTAAAGGGACACTTTGCTGTCAAAATGCAAAAATATTCAAATTTAATTTTGTATGTTTCATTGGGTGTATATCCTACAACAGCTTTACAAAAGCTGGAGATCTACTACCATCCAATTTTACTCATGCAGTCTTTATGTGCCTGTCCAGTCAACGATTTCCCAATGCAGTTCAATGAGAAATCTTTACAATGCAGGTGCTCTGAGTAATTTCATCCAAAGAGCTAAGCTACCAGGAACTAACAGCACCAGTTGTTTGATTGACATCCAAGGAGATGTAACAAGGCTAAATTAAAAGTGTACATTTTTATTGAAATAAAACTTTTTGTAAAATTAAAAAATATTTATTATACTGTCCAATTAAAATCTTTTGTGTTGTTGTTTCCATAGGCCAACAGCTGCTGAACTCCTAAAATGTAAATTCTTCCAAAAAGCTAAGGTAAAGAGATTTTTAATAACATATATGCAATATAAGAAATAAAATGTGAAAAAAATATATTCAACAATATACAGTAAACATTAAACACTGAAAGGAAAAAGTAGTAGTTTTGATTTTATTATATTGTATTTTGATTTTATTGTACATAGTACATAGTTGTATATGATGACTTTCAGGGTTTTTAAGCTCAATTAATTTGGGGGTTGTATTCAATCTTTTGGCCTCTCCTGATGACGTCACTGGCAAGACACTTTGAGCAATTGTCACTGTCCCTACTCTAAGCAGTGAATATCAGACTGCTGATTTCAAACAGTTAGACATGTCTTTAGAATGCTCAGGAAACACAATTCAGTTTGGAGGGAGGACGTATGACCATATAACATATTTATTTGTTCTCAAGATACCTCCCATTTAAAAAACATTACCATTTTGGCACTCTCCAGTAATGTTACAATCCAGTCTGTGTAGACACTATGCTAGCACTCATTAGAGTTCTGTTGTCACTAAATGAGTAGCATATTACATTTTAGCTTTAGGGACATGTCATGTTATGATACTGTTATAAACTACCCTTAAGGAGTTAAAGTGTATCTGTCAAAGCCCCCCGAAGGTGACATCTCCACTTAGGGTCCGTGACCGTGGGGTGCAATGGGATGGCTTTTACTATTGCTCCAATGGCCTTTAAAGGCACACCTTGAATATGAAAGAGCTTGGACTTTAATGGCCATTGTAGCAATACTAAACATCTCCTAACATTTAAATGTGCATACGGTTCTTAGAATAGTGCGCAGGTAACCTTTTTTTTTGCATTTGTTCTATATTATTATTATTATTATTATAATTATTTACTACACTTGATTTAACTATAATTTCAACTATTGAGATTGTGTTATGTAATAATCCATACATGAATTTTGGTTATTGAGTCTTTTCGTTTTTTTCGTTTTTTTTCCTCTTCTCTGCTCTTCCCTTCCCTTTCTTTCTTTCTTTCTTTCTTTCTCAGAATAGAGAGTATTTAATTGAAAAACTTCTCACCAAAACACCAAATGTTGCCCAAAGAGGAAAGAAGGTAAAGTGTTACATGCTTATTTAACTGATGCTATTATAATTGAATCTTTTTTTTCTGTATGTATAAAGAAAATCAAATACTATTTCATTAGAAAAGATTATAGAATATGCACTGTGCAGGGCAGCAGTAATTAGAATTTCAGTATTTATGTATGTTGCACAGAACACTGCAGGTTAAAAAACACAAAGCAGGCTAAAAGTGAAGGCAGTTACAATCCACATCTGCTATGTCCTCGAAGGTTAAAGGAACACATCTCAGTGTTATAGGTGTGCAAGGGAACAGTGCAGAGAGCTCACACCCACACGCTGGACATGATGTGTGAATGGACCTCTTGATGTGGGTAACAACAATTTAGTTAACGCTATGAAAAATGCTAGTTACTAGTTTTTCTTTCTTTTTTATAACCCAACCCAGCTTAAAGGGACTCTATAGTCACCAGAAGAACTACAGGTTAATGTAGCTGCTCTGGTGAGTATAGTGAGTCCCTGCAGGTATTTTCATGTAAGCACTTTTATTTATTTTCATGCCTTTTCAGAGAAAAGGCAGTGTTTAATTTGCTACCTAGTGTGCAGCACTGACGTTCAGCTTCTCCACGCTCTGCATGGAGACACTGGACTTTCCCCATAGAGATGCATTAATTCACTGCATCTCTATAAGGAAATGCTAAATTGGCTTGCCTCCCCCCCCTCACCCCTCCCCCCCCACACACACACACACTCACTGGTGTGCCTCTTTAGCTGAGATCATCAGAATTACTATGGGAAAGCATTTTGATTGGCTGAGATCATCAATTCTGATGATGTCATCCAAGATGGCAGATTGGTGGCAGGGAAATAAAGGGAGGACAGCCATATAAATAATTAGTTTACCGTAATAGGGTCAGGAATACATGTTTGCCAAGATGTTGTCAGGGTGAGTTAGTTGCGACAGGCAACTTTGAAATCAACTTTAACTTTAATGATTAGTCAACTTGCAGATTTTCTCCATGGCGTTTGTTTCACAAACACTGATAGAGTATTTTGTTAATTGAAAATTCAAGTGAATTCAAAGTGACTTTGAAATATAAGGCCAGAGTAGCTAAACTGAAAGCATTGCTGACTTAGAGATTTTGTATTCACTTTAAATTAATTTTGAACTTTAGTGAAAAACCCTGTATAAGCATCGATAGTATCCATGGAGCAACTTAATCCTTGCTGAAGATCTCTCTTGGTTTACAACTTTTTGGCTCCCATGGAATTAGTGTGATCTAAAATACACGTTAAATAAAGTGTTTTAAAAAAATACAAGGAATGTATTTGTACAGAGCGAGATACACATTTTCCTTGTTAGTTCACTGAGTCAGCAGACCCCTGGTGTAATCATTCTGCACCACTGGAAACTTTAATGTGATGCTTTCACTCTCACAGAATTTCTTTCATAATATTGACACAATTGCTGTTCAGTGTATTTTGGTCCTCAGAGACTGGCCTGTGATTTGGCACTAAAAACATCTAAGTATATTCCCATTTAAGGACACATTAATTATGATTCAGGAAGTCCAACCTCTATTCTATATAAACACGATGTTATTTAATGACAATTTATTTCTGTCATCAGAAATACTGTGTACAAAGTGTTCTCTGTTCGTTATTTCGGTTCTTCAGAGGACTTTATATTGCTAATGACGGTGCGTCCCACGCTGGAGACTGACGATTTGTCCTCTTTCTCGGAACAGTTTTAATGTATTGACTGGTAATGAAAAGACATACAGCCGGAGTTTAGTTTGGAACATGGAAAAAAAAAAAACTATAAATAATAATAAATTAAAAAAGTAAAAAAAAAGATCGTTCAGAGTTGAACTGAAGTTGCACCCGCAACTTGTTTACGGCATGGGAACAGCCTGTGGCAATAACACTGGGAAAAGCTGTACTGCAGAGCACTGTATAGTTTTTCAGAGAACTGATATAGTACAATTATAATAAATTAACATTTATGATAATATATGCCTGTCTACTTATCTGTGTTTTTTTTTTTTTGCTTTTTACTACTATCCCTATAACAGCTGGAGTAAATTTAAAAACCTAAGCGCTGTGTAAATGGATAATTTGCAGAAGTCCCTCATTATTGCAAGATGAAGCAAAAAATAGAACGAGGTCCAGGCACTCCAGAATACAAAAAAGGCAAATGTATTGAACCCACCGCCACTCACAATGTTTCAACAAGTTTGACAAAGACCGTTCAGGTCGAAACGTTGTAAGTTTCGACCTGAATTCTGTATTCTGGAGTGCCTGAACCTCTTTTTATTTTTTTCTTCATTAAGTATTTGGTTCCTGGTACTGGGACTGGCCTGGTTGCACCCAGATTCATATTACCATGGGGATTGAGTGCAGTTCCACACCCCTGTTTCTCATTATGGCAAGTGACTTAGGAGTTTGTAGTAAGTACCATTTTACTGCAGGTATGTTAATTGTACCGAAAAACACATATACACTCATTAAGGATTGATTCTATTTTGTTCTTTATTGAATATCAATCATATTCAAGAATCAGCTCAGGTTAGAAAAGTTCTAGACATTGATTTCAAAAAAGGAACAGAAAGGGGTTATTCAATGATTCTTACAATAGGTGCCAGCGGAATTTGATTAGTTTATTGACTGAATCATCCCAGCAAAGATCAACATATTACGAAAGATTGGTGAAACAAATAGAATCTTTGACAAAATATTATAGTTTAATTTTCTGTTAATAAGCATTCATAAGGCTTATCACATCCAACATTTAGTTTTAAATACCTTCAATGCACATTTAAAGGAATGTAAACAAAAATATTTAAATGGATTTATAAATTGTGCTAAATTATATTTTCTGGGAAATGTTCTCTACATTGCACCTAAGATGTATAGAGTGTCCTTTTAAAGACAGATCCACTAACATTTTTCTTAAAGGAACACACACAGTTCTTCAGCTTGCTTAAGCGTCTGTAGTCTATAATTTTTTCAACAGTTTATTAAAGTGCTGTTTTTAATAGAAATTGGTACTTTTATATTTAGACATCATTTGTCTATGTGGCAGCTGGGGAGTTTTCTTCTGCATTCTTTAGCTTTCTGGCAGGTGGTATACGCACTGGGATAGAGTGTGCCTGCTTTCCCCCCTTTCAGTGAGCTGTAGAATGGCTCTGGGATAAAAGGGAGGGCTTTCAAAGACTGCAAACAACAGGTTTGATTGTGCAAGCTGTCTTTTCATGCACCCAAAGAAAACATGTAGAAAACAATACATGCATGTTTTCTTTGGGGGTATATCTTCTGAATAGTGGGTAAAAATACATTATGTTTCTATGTATTGTTCCTTTAAAACCTGGAACCACACATCTCTTTGCAGAATAATTTTATTTAGCAAGGTTGTTAATATGTTTATTGTTGCATTGTTCAGCCTGTTCTCACCTGATGTTAGTTTAAATATACAAAAATGATAGTGTCACACATTACTTCAGCACCCACGCATACGTCTTAAGAAAACAATAAAGATGCCCTAACACACCCTTTCAATGCATCTAGCTGTCTCACAGAAAATAATTTAAAAAGTAGTTTAAAGGACCACTATAGGCACCCAGACCACTTCAGCTCAATGAAGTGGTCTGGTTGCCAGGTCCATGTAGGGTTAACCCTGTAGCTGAAAACATAGCAGTTTCAGAAAAACTGCTATGTTTATAATAGGGTTAATCCAGCTTCTAGTGGCTGTCTCACTGACAGCCGCTAGAGGCGCTTCTGGGCTTCTCACTGTGAAAATCACAGAGGGAGGGAGTTCCCCAGCGCCGAGGGAACATGAAAAGAAATCACAGAGGGAGGAGAGATCCCCAGCGCCGAGGGAGCCCAGCGCTGGAGAAAAGTACGTGTTTTAACTCCTTCAGACCCCTTCAGCCCAGCGGGAGTGGGACCCTGAGGGTTAGGGGAACCTATTAACACTATAGAGCCAGGAAAATGAGTTTGTTTGACTTCAGTGCAGCAGTTGAAAACTGGTCCATTGAGATGTTGACAGATTTGCAATTTATCTATACAGTAGATATGTTAAGTAGATTAACAATGTAGTCTGTAGAGATACTCATTGGACTTGATGTACATTATTATGTACATAACTGAAGTCAAATCCACTAAGAATGTTAAAAGAAATATGGACACAATCAATATGCTGGTATTCTATGACAGCGATATTCATATTAAATATTTTCATTTGAAAATATTTTAATTTGCTGTACCTTTGTAACTGAATTATTTAGTAGAGATAACTATGTCAAAGGTAAAAATTTAACAATATTACCAAGATGACAATTTGAAATTTAGGTTATGTGAACATTTAGGTATTAAAATAAATAACCTGGCTTCTTATTCAGTCAATAAATGTATCACTTGTACTAATGGAAAGCATTTATGCAGAGCAGTGGTTCCCAACCTATTCCTCAAGTACCCCCTAACATTCCAGGATTTAGGGATTACCCAGTTGTGTCTAAGGTGTTTTTAGAAAAAGGAAAAAAAAAACACTTTAGACACAACAGGGCAAACCCTAAATCCTGGACCCGCAGGGGTTACTTGAGGACTGGGTTGGGAACCCCTGATGTAGAGAATTACTATCTTGTAATGCAAAAAAAAAAGGTGTTGACTATAACACAACAGTCAATCAACTAGGTCCGTGTAACCAGTGACAATACCCAATACATGCCACTAGATGGTGTTGCAGAATCACTTAATAGCTGCCTTGCTGCAAACATGCTTCAATTTATAAACTGTATTAGGAGTCTTGTTCTAGTAAATGTGACTATAATTTGTATTCATTATGAAACAAAGGTTATTATTTTCATTCTGCAAACATTTACAGACTATCGTACTGTAGTAACAGTGCATAAAGTAGCTATGGATCATTAATATAATGTATTATTTATCACTGAGAAAAAAACAACACGCTTAGATACCAAAGTCCTATGGTGAAGGTCACTGATAATTAGTACTTATTCTTACTTGTAACTGTCCACTTCTAATTGGCTTCTTCCGTTTTGGTGTCTGGCTTTATTGATGTACGTACTTACAAGTGTCTCCCAGTAGTTAATGTAAGAAATAGAGCCAAATGGCATGTAAAGTTATGCCTATATTTTTGGATGGGGTTCGAATGAATTAAATGTGTTGAAAATTTTGTTACAGAAATTCATTAACTCAATAAGTAAACATGCCATCTTGTATTTGTTGTAATGAGAACACTATAAACAAACCTGTATTGTCTACGAACGGACTGTCTTTTTTTTTTTTTTTTCATTAGAACTTAACCCCTTAAGGACTGGACTGTTTTTGCGATGTTGTACATTTGCGACCAGGCATATTTTTACACTTTTGTGGTGTTTGTGTTTGGCTGTAATTTCCCGCTCTCTCATTTACTGTTCCCATACAAATTATATATTGTTTTTTTCAGGACAAAAGGGGCTTTCTTTACATACCATTATTTATATAATCTCTTGTATTTTAATTTTAAAAAAATACAAAAATATGATGAAAAATTGAAAAAAATACATGTTTTTGACTTTTACTTGAAAAATATTTTACTCATCTACAAAAGCGAATGGAAAAAAAATGCTAAATAGATTCAAAATGTTGTCCTGAGTTTAAAAATACAGTGTTTACGTGCTTTTTTGCTTTTTTTTGCATGTTATAGTTCTATAGGTACAAGTAGGATATTGCGGTTTCAAAACATACATTTGTAAAATTTATCAATAGTGACATTGTAACACTATTATCTGTCATAAATCTCTGAATAACACCCCACATGTACATATTTTTTTTAAAGTAGACAACCCAGGGTATTCAATATGGGGTATGTCCAGTCTTTTTTAGTAGCCACTTAGTCGAAAACACTGGCTAAAGTAAGCATTCATATTTGTTTGTGTGTGAAAATAGTAAAAAAACTAAATTGAACGCTAATTTTGGCCAGTGTTTGTGACTAAGTGGTTACTAAAAAAGACTTGACATACCCTATTTGCAATACCTTGGGTTGTCTTCTTTTGCAAATGGTATGCCATCATGGGGGTAATTCTCATTCCTGGGCTATCATACGCTCTCAAAGGCAACGTAACCAACCTGGCCATTTTCAATGTAAAAATATTTGACCCATATATTTGACCCTGTAACTTTCAAAAATATTATAAAACCTGTACATGGGGGGTACTGTTTTACTCGGGAGACATCGCTGAACACAAATATTAGTGTTTAAAAATTGGAAAACGTATCACAACAATTATATCATTAGTAAAAGTGCTGTTTGTGTGTGAAAAATGCAAAAAAAGTCACTTTCACTGACAATATCATCGCTGTGATATGTTTTACTGTTTTGAATCACTAATATTTGTGTTCAGCGAAGTCTCCCGAGTAAAACAGTACCCCCCATGTACAGGGTTTAGGGTGTCGTAGAACGTTACAGGGTAAAATACAGTGCTAGCAAATTAAAGTCTCTGGACTTTCGGCCTGGGTTGGCAGGCAGGTCCCTCAAATTGCAATCAATAAAATTACTTAATTATGTAAAAATATTACATAAATACGCACTTAGAATTTAAATATATATGTATATTTATATATTTGAAGTCTACGTGTATATTTATATAATTATTTATGTAATTTTGTATATGGACATATGTATATTTTGTATTATTTTTATTTAATTATATATACATAGATACAAAAAAAATCAGAAATCCCCTGCACTCACATCCAAAATGCTTCACCACCAGGAGCAAACACCAGGGCTCCACGTAACACAAATCCAAAAATGGCAATGGTTGCTCTCCGGTCTTAGAAAAAAGTTTATTGAATCACAGTAAAAACAATGACCCATTGCCATTTTTGGATTTATATACATAGATATATATATATACAAATTCATTCTATTTTGATATAAATATATATATATATATATATATATATATATATTAATATTAAAATACAGTTAGAATAAAATTTCATATAGATATATAATTTTTTTTCAATTTTTATTATTATTTAAAAAAATAAATTTAATTTAAATTACTTATTATTTATATTTTATAATAATATATATATATATATATACAATATATATAGTTATAATTAAATTACACACGTATATATATAATATATATGTGTATTTTTATATTAATATAAGTACATATTAATATAAAAATACACTTAGTATGACATTATATATATATAAGATATATAGACATATATTATATAGACATAATATATGTCTATAAATCATATATATATATATATATATATATATATATATATATATATATATATATATATATATATATATATATATATATACACATATATAATTCTTTTTTTTTTATTAACACTAACTTTATTTTTTTTTTTACTGATTTTACACTAGCAGGGAGACTGCCTGTCAGCACAGACAGTCCCCCTGCAGGCAGACACATGGACACCTATTGTGACCATGTGATCACTGTGTTGAGCGATCACATGGTCACAGGAGTCCTAATCCAGTGTGGGGAGACTGTCTGGGCTGCATGCAGTCCCCCCACACTGGGAGCAATGCTGATCGCCGCCGGGGGAACGACGGTGATCAGGTAAGTAACTAGGACCGTTAGGATGGTTCAGGACCGTCAGCGGTCGGCAATGGGAAAATGCCGATGACGGTCCTGAACCGTCCTCGGTCCTTAAGGGGTTAAACAGAATTTCACATAAGTCTTCACTACAGTGTTTTTAAAACGAAACTGCTTAAATCAAAACTTAAACATAGATTATCTTTTGGAAGAAAAATACTTGATAGTTTCTTCAGAACTATTGACCATTAATTTTTCCATTTTTATTGGAGCGTTTAAATTGCACAGTTGCAGAAAACGCTACAGCACTGGGACCGTGAAGCGCTTTTGTCACAGGTGGATTATCGCACAAACTTTTTTCTTTTCAATCTTTATTAGTGGTTTTTTTTATAGACAGAAATATAAAAACTGTGCAAAATTAACAAGACAAAGGAAAAACAAAACAATAGTGTTAAGGCACAATGAAACAGTGTCAATAAGGAGAAGAACTAAACACTTAAGCCATCCCCCTACCTGAGCCACCGCGGTAGTTGCGCAATAGTGTCCACCAGCCATATGCCCTGCCCAAAAGTCCTCAACTGCAGTGCAAACACTCAGAGATACGCTCAAAGAAGCATCGATAAGTAGACTTAATGCTCCTCAGAAAAAAATAAAATGTTAAGGTGGATGAGAAGGGATAGAAAAAAAGTGAGAAAGAATCAAAGGATGAACAGAGAAGGGAAAAACAGAGAAGAAAAAAAAGGGGAAGGAGCAAGAAAGGGGAGGAAGGACGAGATTCACCAAAAAAGCTAATAGTGAACTAAAAACCAAACTGCAAGTACAAAGAGCTAATTTGGAAAAACTTCCATTCAGTCACAGCTCAGCTATTTTGGTCTAAATTTAGCAATTTTGTTTTCATTTCACTAAAATGTTCTGTTCTAGTAGGTTAACCATTCAGAGAGAGAAAAATATATAATGGGTTGCTGGCTGGACCTAGTTTGACACTCCTAACACTACAACCACTGCAGTACATCATTGCGCTAGTACAGCAAAGCCACCACACACTGCGCTGTATAATTAACTCCAAATGTAGTGTGCTAAAGTGGCACTGTTGCAAATTTTGTTATTATAGTGTCTAACAATGGAAAGGTGCCTAAATAAGACCAGGACTCTATTGCGGACTTCAGCCCAGGTCAGCCCCACTCTAGAAACACCCATATCTTCATTCTTTGAATGAAGAAAGATTGCTACTTTGTTTAACCATTGATATGGATACATTTTATCCATTACATAGTTACATAGCTGAAAAGAGACTTGTGTCCATCAAGTTCAGCCTTCCTCGCAAATGATTTTGCTGTTGATCCAAAAGAAGCCAAAAAAAAAAACAGTCTAAAGCGCTTCTAATTTTACAACAAACTAGGAAAAAATGCCTTCTTGACCCCAAAATAGCAGTTAGCTGTCTCATTGGATCAAGCAGCGATTACCACACTAATTTAGAAATTAAATCCCTGTATGTTATGTTTTTGGAACAATTTGTCCAATTGCTGTTTAAACATCTGTATGGACTCTGATAAAAGGGATGACAGTGTGCCATTGCTGTAGTTCAATTATGAGTTTCATAGAAATTGCTAATATTGCTGTGAAAAACTGTCTTCTAATCCTATCACATAATAGAGGTGCTTTTAGATAATAATTAAAGTAGGAAATGTGGCATCACAATGAAAATATGTAATTATTTCATCTTATAACTCATCTCTGATACCGTTTCATTGTGAATTTCCTATTTTAGAAACCATGCATACAATTAGTAATGTGCTGTCTATGTTTGCATCTATTAGCTAAATCAGGTATCACAGAGCATTAAATAGGGGATTGCACATTTTAGGTCAAAGAAAAATAGCCAAATTAGAAAAATTCTCCCACATATCTATTTTTTCAGCCCAGCTGGTATGACATGAATAATCTGCATTTTCTTGTCCATTTTGCGCTATTTCAACTTCCCAGTACAGTTAATATGTGCAGGGCTGGTGCAAGGTAAAGATGCATTTGCCCCCCCCACCCTCCCAAGAAAAATGCATCTTCACCTGTGGGTCGCTTAACCCCCATTTGAATTACCTATCCTAGATCTCAGATAAGACCAGGGACTAATGAAAATATTTAGAAAATTGGGCAGACTAGATGGGCAGAATGGTTATTATCTGCCATCACATTTCATGTTTCTAAGCTACTTACCCCCGTTTGTGTTTTTTATTCCTTTTTTCAAATGTCTTATCTCCTTTAGTGTATCTAATCCCCCTTTTGTGTCTAGAGCCCAACTCTGCACTGAGAATCTGGATGCTGGTGGAAGGCATGTAAAGAGGGTGGACCAGTGACATGATTACATCATGTCAATACACATCAAGCTGTCTGTCCATCACTCAGGCCAGCCCACTGAGGAACATGCAGGGAGAACTGTTTTAGTGCTCCCTGCAGGATCCTACCACCCTAAACAAAGCCCAAGCACATCTTAATAAGCGCTTGTGCTATGACTGTTGGTGTTAGCTCCCTGGTATCCCGAAAAGCGGAACAACAGGTATCTAACTAAATCAGGAATGCCTCCTTTAATGTGTCTTATCCCTCATTTTCCCCATGGTCATTGTTTTTACTGTGATTCAATAAACTTTTTTCTAAGACCGGAGAGCAGCCATTGCCATTTTTGGATTTATATATATAGATATATATACAAATTCATTCTATTTTGATATAAATATATATATATATATATATATATATATATATATATATATATATATTAATTTTAAAATACAGTTAGAATAAAATTTCATATAGATATATAATTTTTTTTTCAATTTTTATTATTATTTAAAAAAATAAATAATTTAAATTACTTATTATTTATATTTTATAATATATATATATACAATATATATAGTTATAATTAAATTACACACGTATATATATAATATATATAAGTGTATTTTTATATTAATATAAGTACATATTAATATAAAAATACACTTAGTATGACATTATATATATATATGATATATAGACATATATTATATAGACATAATATATGTCTATATGTCATATATATATATATACACATATATAATTTTTTTTATTTTTTATTAACACTAACTTTATTTTTTTTTTTACTGATTTTACACTAGCAGGGAGACTCCCTGTCAGCACAGACAGTCCCCCTACAGGCAGACACATGGACACCTACTGTGACCATGTGATCGCTGTGTTGAGTGATCACATGGCCACAGGGGTCCTAATCCAGTGTGGGGAGACTGTCTGGGCTGCAGGCAGTCCCCCCACACTGGGAGCAATGCTGATCGCCGCCGGGGGAACGACGGCGATCAGGTAAGTAACTAGGAACGTTAGGACGGTTCAGGACCGTCAGCGGTCGGCAATGGGAAAATGCCGATGACGGTCCTGAACCGTCCTCGGTCCTTAAGGGGTTAAACAGAATTTCACATAAGTCTTCACTACAGTGTTTTTAAAACGAGACTGCTTAAATCAAAACTTAAACATAGATTATCTTTTGGAAGTAAAATACTTGACAGTTTCTTCAGAACTATTGACCATTAATTTTTCCATTTTTATTGGAGCGTATAAATTGCACAGTTGCAGAAAACGCTACAGCACTGGGAGCGTGAAGCGCTCTTGTCACAGGTGGATTATCGCACAATAAGAAGTTTAGAACTTCTCCAGATGCACCGATTTCACCCCAAACTTTTTTTCTTTTCAATCTTTTAGTGTTTTTTTATAGACAGAAATATAAAAACTGTGCAAAATTAACAAGACAAAGGAAAAACAAAACAATAGTGTTAAGGCACAATGAAACAGTGTCAATAAGGAGAAGAACTAAACACTTAAGCCATCCCCCTACCTGAGCCACCGCGGTAGTTGCACAATAGTGTCCACCAGCCATATGCCCTGCCCAAAAGTCCTCAACTGCAGTGCAAACACTCAGAGATACGTTCAAAGAAGCATCGATAAGTAGACTTAATGCTCCTCAGAAAAAAATAAAATGTAAAGGTGGATGAGAAGGGATAGAAAAAAAGTGAGAAAGAATCAAAGGATGAACAGAGAAGGGAAAAATGGAGAAGAAAAAAAAGGGGAAGGAGCAAGAAAGGGGAGGAAGGACGAGATTCACCAAAAAAGCTAATAGTGAACTAAAAACCAAACTGCAAACTGGACCTAGTTTGACACTCCTAACACTACAACCACTGCAGTACATCATTGCGCTAGTACAGCAAAGCCACCACGCACTGTGCTGTATAATTAACTCCAAATGTAGTGTGCTAAAGTGGCACTGTTGCAAATTTTGTTATTATAGTGTCTAACAATGGAAAGGTGCCTAAATAAGACCAGGACTCTATTGCGGGGCTCAGCCCAGGTCAGCCCCACTCTAGAAACACCCATATCTTCATTCTTTGAATGAAGAAAGATTGCTACTTTGTTTAACCATTGATATAGATACATTTTATCCATTACATAGTTACATAGTTACATAGCTGAAAAGAGACTTGTGTCCATCAAGTTCAGCCTTCCTCGCAAATGATTTTGCTGTTGATCCAAAAGAAGCCAAAAAAACCCAGTCTAAAGCGCTTCTAATTTTACAACAAACTAGGAAAAAATGCATTCTTGACCCCAAAATAGCAGTTAGATGTCTCATTGGATCAAGCAGCGATTACCACACTAATTTAGAAATTAAATCCCTGTATGTTATGTTTTTGGAACAATTTGTCCAATTGCTGTTTAAACATCTGTATGGACTCTGATAAAAGGGATGACAGTGTGCCATTGCTGTAGTTCAATTATGAGTTTCATAGAAATTGCTAATATTGCTGTGAAAAACTGTCTTCTAATCCTATCACATAATAGAGGTGCTTTTAGATAATAATTAAAGTAGGAAATGTGGCATCACAATGAAAATATGTAATTATTTCATCTTATAACTCATCTCTGATACCGTTTCATTGTGAATTTCCTATTTTAGAAACCATGCATACAATTAGTAATGTGCTGTCTATGTTTGCATCTATTAGCTAAATCAGGTATCACAGAGCATTAAATAGGGGATTGCACATTTTAGGTCAAAGAAAAATAGCCAAATTAGAAAAATTCTCCCACATATCTATTTTTTCAGCCCAGCTGGTATGACATGAATAATCTGCATTTTCTTGTCCATTTTGCGCTATTTCAACTTCCCAGTACAGTTAATATGTGCAGGGCTGGTGCAAGGTAAAGATGCATTTGCCCCCCCCACCCTCCCAAGAAAAATGCATCTTCACCTGTGGGTCGCTTAACCCCCATTTGAATTACCTATCCTAGATCTCAGATAAGACCAGGGACTAATGAAAATATTTAGAAAATTGGGCAGACTAGATGGGCAGAATGGTTTTTATCTGCCATCACATTTCATGTTTCTAAGCTACTTACCCCCGTTTGTGTTTTTTATTCCTTTTTTCAAATGTCTTATCTCCTTTAGTGTATCTAATCCCCCTTTTGTGTCTAGAGCCCAACTCTGCACTGAGAATCTGGATGCTGGTGGAAGGCATGTAAAGAGGGTGGACCAGTGACATGATTACATCATGTCAATACACATCAAGCTGTCTGTCCATCACTCAGGCCAGCCCACTGAGGGACATGCAGGGAGAACTGTTTCAGTGCTTCCTGCAGGATCCTAGCACCCTAAACAAAGCCCAAGCGCATCTTAATAAGCGCTTGTGCTATGACTGTTGGTGTTAGCTCCCTGGTATCCCGAAAAGCGGAACAACAGGTATCTAACTAAATCAGGAATGCCTCCTTTAATGTGTCTTATCTCTCATTTTCCCCTTTGTGTGTCTTATACCCCCTTGTCTCTTACTTCCTCCAGCGCCTTTGTGTGTCTCTTACTCCCCCCCAGCACCTTTGTGTGTCTCTTACATTCCCAGACATTTGTTTTTCTTTTACTCTTAGCACCTTGTCTCTATCTAACCAGACCATTTGTGTGTGTCCCAGCCCCTCTCTGTGTCTCTTCTGAGCCAGCCCTACTATGTGCCTCTTTCTACTCCCATTCCCACTCTGTGTTTCTTTCTCCCCCAAACACTTTGTATTTTCTCTGTCACACCCTCCCCCCAGCCTGTCCCCTCTGCCTCTTCCCCTCTCTCCTCCTGCTTAGCTCCTTGTAGCATGTCTGCACGGACTGCGGTAGAGGATCTTCTCTATCCGGTATCCTAATTGACAGGAAGCTATTTGTTGCTCAGAGATTGTGCCCTGGGCTGGTGCAACCTAAGGTGGCTACCTGTACCACCTTTAAGTTGCAGCCCTGAATATGTGTCACTCTTCATACCATGCACACCATATATAATATACAAAATGCTTAACACCGATGAAGAAAGAACTACATTATGACATGCAAAATGTATGTTAAAATAACCTTACTGATCTAATTTGAGTACTACTTTTCTAACAGTTCACAGTTTAGTGAATATACCCAATGCTGGTTTGTTTGTGTCACATACTAAATTGTTTACACATGTGCAATTGTAAGCATTTGCAACCAAAAACAAAATTAAAAGAAAATGAGTATGGGAATGATTCCATTTAGATGTATTAATTCATGAATTTTAATGCCAGTAATTTGCTCATATGACAGCTGTCACGCAGAGTGACCTGTACGCAGTCACTTATATTCGAAATCACATGCTGGCTAATTACGCAGCTGCACTCTTTAGCAGGTGATAAGCCTGAATGACAAGTCTAGCTGTAACCCCTGTTATCTCAAATAATGCACAAATGTACCAATGTTGGCATAGCATGCCTCCCATCTTTTTATATCAGCCAGACAGCCATCGCATGCAGAATCACTACAAGCCAAATAGATTGTGCTTTGTGCCTAATGTGACAAAATTGAGGCTACATCTGTTGCTTATCATAGTCTAACAGAGCAAAGCACATAGCACATCAAACTGTAATGGAATGAATTGCAATAAAGTGCTTGTTTCACCAAGCATTATATAAAAGCGTATATGCCTAATGTAAATTATGGCCATAGATAGTTTAGCTGAACGAATATTATTTCGACTTGGAAAGGAAGAGAGAGAAGGATAAAGAGTTGCAAGAAGCAAACTGTTGTTTTATTCACTTGTGCACACAGTTTTAATTTATTTTTGTTAGTCGTTAAAACTCGGCAAGTTGTTCTGTTTATTGTAAACTTGGTTTCTATGCATTTCTTCTTTGTAGCAGCTTATGGTAAATCTTCATATCCTAAGTATAGCGTTCGGAATCCCTAGTTGCAAAATACATCACTTAGCAGAATTAGCGGATCCTGGATCCTGATAGAACACAAAAAATATATTCACCAATAAATGTCTATTTCATACATTTGTTTAATGCATTAGTTATATTATAAAAAAAATAATAATATGTTAAATCCGCCCTGGAGGGTCCCTTCAAGGAGTTTCACATTTGCAGTTATCTGGGATACATATATGGCCTTATTTTTCTTTAAACTTGAAAAGAGCCATTTATTTACATCATGCAAAAACAAATAAATAAATGTGTTATTATGTTCTATCAGATGAATTTTGTGCCATAGATGCGTTAATGACACATTAAAATGGATCATTATTTGTATTATGATTGTGAGGGATTTCTTGTAATCATATTTTATTAGAATGTAAGCTCATTGAGCAGGGCCCTCCACCTCCCTGTTCCTATACGTCAAGTTGTCTGGTTACAATTACATGTCTGTTAGTCCACCCATTGTACAGCGCTACGGAATCTAATGGTGCTATATAAATAATAAAATAATAAAAATAATAATGATATTATATATTATATTATATATATATTATAATTATATCTTGGATATGGACTAAATCTGAACGATTAACTGTGATTGAGAAAATAAGAAAACACACAAATAAACCAACCAAAGTAACTGATACATTTGGGACGATTTATCAAAACCAACACATTTACATCCAATGTTTGGTGAATTTATTTTTGGCACAATTTGTCAAATCTGTCAGGCTTTTACTGAGCCCTAACCATCATTTTTGAATTCTCCCAATTTTTTCAATGACACAACGGATTTTATTATTCTTTCCGCCAGAAAAGTGTTCTGTTCCACTTTCTTTTTTTTACATCACTCTAAATTTGTTCTGAAATGGAAATGCCTGTTAATATTGGCAGAATTTACTATAAAAAAAAATGCCACTTTTTAGATCACATTTAGGATACTTTAATAAATACAATCAAAATAATGAGTGGATAACAATTACATTTTAATACTTTGATAAATATTCCCTGTTATTTTTTATTTCAAATGAAAAAAATATATTTCCCAGAAATTGTCCCTATATATTTATTTGTATCTGTTTTGTTTATGGTTATACCAGTAATATGCATTAATATGCATTTGTTTTCATAAATCCACTAACCTCTCCTGCCAATTCAAATAAAAAACTACCCGTTCCAAATTTTACTGAATACTTTTTTTTTTTTTTTTTTTTACCATGCTGGGGATAAAAATATCTTTAAATGTACACTTCATTTCATTCCTGTCCTATATACCTTGATTTTTGTTGCCTAAAGTAAAAAGGTTAGTGGTCCTTTTAACCCCTTAATGACCAAGCTTCTGGAATAAAAGGGAATCATGACATGTCACACATGTCATGTGTCCTTAAGGGGTTAAAAAGCCCATGTTTAGACATATTAATCCAGGGATTCAGTTTGAAACTAGCAAGTGGAAAATTACACTAGAGGGCGCTATCAGTACACCTGCTTTTAACTTAACTGAGTTCATTTTTTAACAACTCAGTAGTAAAAGTTATAAAACATTCATATACTCACTCATTTGAAAAATATATTAAACTGGTTAATCATTCTATTTCAGTTCTTAAAGACAGATAACATAGCATACCAAATTTTTATTGATATATAGTAATTTCAAACAATGCTTTATCTAAAAGAACGAGCCTGTATATGATGGTGACAATGTTGGGACTCCATACCATGCCTAAGTGCAGATATGTGGCCAGGCTTAATGGAAACATAGACCTCAAAAGAAGCGGAAAGTAAATTTATAAATCAGGACACGCCAAGTTCATTAGAATTGAGAAGAGACAATAAACAAGTCAAAGAGTCAGTTTAGATCAACAAATGAGGACAAGCCAAGAATAGAGAAATCAGAATTAACAAACAGGAATCACTAGAATTCATAAAGAGCAACAAAGAGGATAAAATCCTTTCTAGTGAGTCCAATGCACGATTATCAAAATTATTCGAGAGCTGTGAAGCATTTCCCTTTAGGAGCAATATCAGGATTGTCCACTGGATGGTGATCATGCACAACCGTGCCTGCAGCTATATCACACCTGCTGCTAGTGCAGTCAGCATCTGATGTCATCACAGCATTTAGACAGGACGCAGGCCTTGAACGAGATGCAGGTGCCAGGACTAAAGGTGAGTTCTCAACAATAATAACGTAGGTGGTCATCTTTTATTTCACTTTTGTAAAACTTTTTTTATATATATTTTAATATGGGAAAACATTTTTTATTCTTTTTAAGAATTTCCTTTTGGAGAAGAATGTGTTTTGTTCACTGATGAATTAATTACTTTGATAAATGCAATTCAACTATTTCTCTGAATCAGACAATAAGTGTTATCATTTTCATTAGTGGGATACGATAGGCACCAAAACAACTTTAGCTTAATGAAGCAGACTTGGTGTATAGATCATGCCCCTGCAGTCTCACTGCTCACTTCTCTGCCATCTTCTGTTTATGCAGTTTTAGACACTTATCCTCTGGTTGTGACTGACACAGCCTACATGGAATTTTTTTTTAATTTTCAGTCAGATGTCAATTTGTTTTAGAAGTTTTCATTTCCTGATCTTTAAATTGAGCTTGAATAACACATAGAATTTTCCTGCAGGATCAAGAAGGCTATTATGAGATCAAGGGTAAGAAATTAAAAAGATCACGGGCATGATCTGTACACCAAAATGCTCTATTAAGTTTTGTTGCTATAGCATACCTCCTAACTCCGACAATCGGGCCACCATTGGGAGGAAGGTAAAGGGGAAGGCTAATGATGCAATTTCATCATGAGCTCCAACATCAAAGGGGTTTCCCCTTCCAGAAAGGGGGAATCCTGTCTGAGTTAATGGCAGATAGTGTATAAACAAAATGAGAGGAATGCCGCACACTTATTATATTATGGCTACCCCTCCTGTAAAAGTGGAACAAAAATTGTAGTCCAGGCACTCAAGGATCAATTCAGCAGGTTTATTAAAACAGAACCCAAACATTGGGACTGTTACACTGAAACCGGAACAGTTGAGAGGCATGGTATAATATCCCTTTAAAGTAAACGTCTTCATTTAAAAAGTATAAAATAAAGTGTGAGCGCTCCTTATATAAAATATATATTTTAATAATAATAGAACAACAGATAAAAAAACACACAAGTTGCTACAAAGTAATAAAAAACACACTATACAAAACTGATACACATCATAACACACAAACGGAACTTGTTGGCGCTTTATAATAATAATACTAATAATAATAACATCCAAAGTAGTAATGCCGTCTAAACAACTGCAACCCAGAATGTAGCAATGTGGAAAAAAAGGTATCACATAGTATAAATATATACACAACTAATAGTTACAAAGTGTGTGCCCCAGGCACAAGTCAATATCCTGACCAAGATCGGAAAACAAGGGGGGATATCAACAACAATCAACAACAATAGGATGTCACATTACATTTGATAGTTAACAGTGTTGTTGATATTCCCCCTTGTTTTCCGATCTTGTTAAGGATTTTATTTTGTCTTAGTTGAACCCCTATACATTTGTATTTTCTACTTTGTGATTAAAAGGTCTTCATTTACCTATGAATACAACATATGTGAGTTTTTAGTTTCTAGATAAATTGTACTAGAGAGCAGAATCCCCTTTAAAGTCAAGGTGACCCTAATGCTAGAAATACTGATTGGGAATCTCAGAAAAGGCAGTTTGCATTGTTAAGGCTACAGTTGCAATTTCTTTGCCCTATAACCACTACATTAATGGGACACTACAGACATCAAAATAACTTCAGCTTAATGAAGCTGTCTTTGTGTAAAGATCATGCCCCTGCTGTCTCTCTGCTCAACTCTCTGCCATCCATTGAAAAGTTAAATACATTTTGTTTCTGTTTATTAAGCCCTAGTCACACCTCCCATGGCTGTGAGTGACACTGCTTGCATGAAAACAAAATGGTTTCATATTCAATAAGATGTTAACTTGCTTTAGAAGTTTTTATCTCCTGCTCTGTGAATTGAACTTTAATCACACACACGATTCTCCTGCAGGGTCTGTAAGTCTATTAACATATTCAGGGGTAAGAAATTCTAAGGTAAACAGAATGGGCAATAAAGGAAGTTTACACATTAGCTCTCTCTTTACAGGAAGCATTTAGAAAGGCTGTGTAAGTCACATGCAGGAAGGTGTGACTAGGTTGCATAAACAAAGTGACTTAACTTCCAAATGGCAGAGAATTGAGCAGTGGGGCTGCATGGGACATGATCTATGCACCAAAAATCCCTTTATTAAGCTAAAGTTGTTTTAGTGTTCCTTTAAGCTATAGTGATTCTGGGGCTTGTCCCTTTAACTTTTAAATGACCCTTTTTCCTTTTTTTTTATACACAAGAAATTCTGTTTTCCTTTTTTATAATTCCAAAATTATAGCACTGCTTAGAATACATAAATGAATAAAACATTAGAATCATGTGTGTATATTCTAATTATTAATTCTAATTATTACAATTATATTTGCTCTTTTTGTAACATGCAAAGCGCTTGTATTCAGCTTCACTGTGAGATGGTACATGTCATAACTTAATAGCATTTTTTACCATTCTCAATGTAGGTTGAGATATTTTAATAAAAATGAATTCTCTTTTGTAATAGTCCGTGGCTTTGGATGACAGACTTACAACTTTATAGGTTCAGAAGGTCTCTTTTTAACAACCATGTGTTCTTATAATATTCGCTACTAAAGATGTAACCTTTTTATAATCATTCCAGTTTGCCTACACATGATTAATAATGTAGTTCAGAAATTACGTTTTTATTTTTAATAACTACATAAATTATAAAAAAAAAAGAAACGTGATATGCTCGCATTTCTTATTTTTTATATCATTACACGGACTGAAGTTTGAACAATACATCGTGTATTCAATCCTGAAGATATATCCTATTGTAACATAAAAAATGACAGAGTGTAAAACAATAAAACATACTAGATAAGTGCTGTCAAGCTTTTTCGCAGGTTGGACAATATATCTTTTAAAATTCATCTGTGCGTGGACAGCAGTCTATTAAACCAATGATACAGCAAAGCCTAGAGCAATGATAGCTAACCCTTCACCATTTTTGTGTTAGCTCCACGTATGCCTGTTTATGTGTTGAACAGCAGGATTTTACTAAATACAATTTATTTAGTTTAGATTTCTCATTGGTTTTTCCACATTTTTATAGGATCTGATATAAACATCATTTTAATGTTTCGCAGAATATTTTACACAGTAGAAAGATATACCGATATGTGCCTGAAAGAGAAGAGGAAAATAAAAAAAAATAAAATAACGTGTGTATATATTTATATGTGGCAATGGCCTTGGAGGTTTCCTTTCATCAATACTCATTTAACTTTTTTGTTCTGAATAATACATATTTTCATTACCTAAAGATGAGGGCTCTCAGTCTGATTTCCAAAATCCAGACATTGTTAAACAGTGTGAACGGTTTACGGATTTTGCCGTCCGAATTCGGAATTTAGTGTATAACTCAGTAATTGTTCATTTAGGCCATAAAACTATACCATCTCTATCCATATTTACTGTCCTTAAATTTACTGTCCAGGGGTCCAGAGCGGGGTAGGAGTTGGGTCTTCACAAGGTATTAGATTCCCTCCACTGTTTTTTTTTTTGCACATGATTTCGGGGACATTTACTGGTGTTTTTTTTAAAATAATTCTCCCAAGCCATGCTTATTTGTTTAGCGAAACACATGCCCAGCATGTACACCAATGTACTCTCATAAATCAACCTATAAATAAATAAAGTCTGTTCATGAAAACGTTATTTTGAGGTTAGTTGACAACTGACTTACTAAATTTTGAGTAAACTTTCTGAGCTTGAAATAAAAGTCTTCGTGGTAGCCAAATTGTGTTTTGTTTTTTTCCCAACTTGGCTATTTATCTCCAGATTTTGCAAGCCACCTATCAACTCGCCATAAGTCTCCATATAGACTCCTAAAGTAATGTGTAGTAAAGTATATAATGTTTCGGTGCCTGGGGCCTGCAAACAAGGCAATAGTAAAAAAAATCTTGTCTGAAAAAAAAGCTTTTAACTACGCGGCACTGAGAGCCTTTACCCTGTGTTGTAAAGGCCAATGCATTACGCATGGTATTCAGTCTTCTCAAAGATCTGGCAAACGTCAAACTGGCAAGCTAATCATTTGTTCATTCAACAGCTGTGACAGTACTGGCCGCTGTTGTTTCTGAGCTACATGTATAGGACAAATGAACAGAGTAGAACAACGTGTTGTGCCCAAAACTATATGCAATTTCCAGTGCCCTCAGCCCGTTTTATTTTAGAAAGTGGCCAACTGCTGTGCATCAAGTAGGTGTAAGGACATACATTTGCTGCGTAGGCTTCTATTGTGTTTAAAGATAGACAGGTAACATTCCAAAATCAATTATAAGATACACCCATGGAATCTATGTGTCTCATTTATTAATGCAAGCTGTAAACAGTTATGCCTTAAATGAATACATTTGAGAATCAACATAAAAATTCCATTAATTGCCATAGTGACTGCTCCGCATTTTCAACAGTTAATGTGTCTCAGAGGTTTTTTTTTAGAATGCTTAAGTGAAGAATTACCACTGAAAACAGGGATTTAAAAGTAATTATCACATGAGTGGCTGACCATTCTTGTCCATTAAGTTGTCCCTTCCCTTTTATGAAAGTTGATTGGTTCTGGCAGCGGTGAGTTAAAGTGAGATGAATTATGGGGAAGAAGGTGATTTGTTATGCAGTTCTGCACCACATGGCATTGAAGTGAAATAGTTCCTGATTATTAGAACAGCAAATCTTCAGCTTTCTCAATAGAATTAAATCGGAAAAAATAACGGGTACATTTTATAACTCTATCTATCTAGTCTCTCCAACTGTATGTCTGAATATCTATTTTTTTATAATTGTAATTTTTATACATCATTTTTTTTTTTAAATCAGGGATACAGACCAATGTATATTGTTTAGTGACCATATATAGCCAAAATAAAATATAATGACTATCCAGAGCACACTACAAGGTCCGTGGGGGGGGGGGGGCATGAAATAGAAGCGATGACTAACAAAGACACAGACTAACTGTATTGCTCAATAACCCCATGAGCACATGGGGGATTGAGAAGGAGGGCATGAAAAACAAATTACGTTGCTAAAGAGAATCAAAAAGAAAAATATAACATACACTGAAACCAGTAGCAGAAAAAAAAATGCCTCAGTCCACCTCCTCCGGTTGTCTGTTGATGTATGTCTGTTCTTCAGTTTTGTTTGACACATTATATTTATTTATTTATTTAGTTAGTTTACCAGGAGGGATATAGTGTCATTTTAAGTTGCATTTAAGTAACACTTCTTTATCTATATGTTTACTCTTTCATACTCTTGCTGTGCACTTTTTATTAATTGTGGGCCCTCCAGAATTTACATCAATTGTTTTTTGTACATTGTCTTTCAAAAGAAAACTCTAACTATTTTCTGGCACAGAAGTTTATTTAAGAGCCAACTCTTAACATTACTCAACTTTTATTTAACTTTTGCCAATTTTTTTTTTTTTAATCATGTTTGCAGGAAAATAAACATTTCCGAAAACTCTTTTGTGGCAGTTGCCAGATTATTTATTTCCAGAAGCACATGAGAATGTTATATTGCATTAAAATTACTCCAAACATTTCCCCCAGTTTTCAAATATTCCATCTTCCGCCTGTGCTCAAATCACAAATATTTTGCATTTATATTGCACCTTAAATCTAAAGTGTGACAATGTGATTGATTATCCTTTTTCCTTAGGAAATTCAAACGCAGCTAACTCAACAATGAAATATTTTTGACATTACATAAGTACATTAGTATAGAACGCTCCCATTTAATGGTATGTTGATTAACTGTCTGCCTTTAGGAATTCAATGAAGCGTTGCACACACAAGACTATTTGTGAAGCCAACTGTATTAACACTATATATCATGCAGGTGATTAATTATTCCATTATCTAGAAAGAACTTCTAATTTAGGGAAACTTTTTATCAATTCCCATTCAATACAAATCACACGGCAACATTAATATTTACATATGTCAAGGCAAGAGAAGTATTGCATATCAAATGGGTGCTGTGCCGATAGATGCTAATGTACATGTATTAATCTAGAACCATGGAAATTAGAACATTCTTTTTCCTGCTTTGTTTTACATGATGTAATGAAAGTAATATCTTACTGACTGCTGTAAATGCCAAAAATATTTCTCCTTATCGAAGGAATAAAGGTTTAGATCAGCTAAACGACAGGAAGCAGTAACCAACTTTTTTTTTGCATTAAAAAAAAATCTAAGATGAACCATTACGTGAACAAGTGTCGGATGGATATTCCAGACAAAATTGTAGATAATGCCAGCCATAGTGTAATATAATCTTAATTTTAACAATGACAAGAGGCAAATATTTTGCAGTTCTCTCTATACTTGACTCGAATACTAGCACAAATCATAACACAAACTTTTAACCAATCAAAAGGAGGTTAAATAAGCCCTGCATGGTACAAGCACCTCCTCTTTCTTTGATGTGAATGATAACAATAAACAAACATATAGAAAGATCAATCGTAGTCAAACAATCCAATGCAAGGAAAAAATAGTGGAAGACTCCATTCTAAGTAGAATGTCCAGAAGCTCCGTAAGTATGTGCTTCAAAGGAAGTTATTCTAAAACAAAAAAGAGAAAATACGTGAAAGGAATCTAATAAAATGGTGAGGCATAATAGTGGCATGCGTCGTACTTAAAAATGAAAAAAAAACTTAAAAATGAAAGCATCAGACTTCAGTGGACTATAATAAACTACTAATTCTATATCTTAATGATAATAAATGTGACCATATAATACAACCCCATTGTTAGCGTAATAATAAAAAAAAAAACACCAGGTTCAGTGAAGAGTTTTATTGATCAAACAACTGTGATCACAGTGAAACCTTAGCAAAAAAAGTCTAACAAGGATTTTTATACCCTGCAAAATGGGGAAACAGAACATGAGCCATCTCCTGATATGGTCATTGTTCTTGCAATTCAAGTTAAGTTAGATTTTAAATGATCCTGTCCAACCGAAACACTCTGGGATGTAACGTGAGCCACTGAGATGGCCAATCGTATGGCATTACTGGATCTTTAGGATCAGCCCAAGGTAAATGCATGAGACAGGATGTTTAGGATTACTAGAACAGATGCTGTAAAGGGATTGTAATCCCTCTCCAGACACCAGACACCAGCAACGATGTTGTCCAAGTGAGATACAACAGTCTGTGAGATTTCTGGCCATGCTGCAGTTCGCAAAAGATCCCACAGTCAACACAAGGCAATTGATATGAAGTCTGACTTCTCTGTCCAATCAGGTTTTGCTATGTTAGAATCCATAGAGTGAGTCCCAGAGACTGGCATCAGATTCCATCCCCTGCACTCATGTGCTAAAAATAAAATATACAGGAGTCCAGATGTGAGATTTGACATGGTCTATTATTTGATATGGTCTATCATGGTCTATTACTGGCAGTCCAGCTAAACCTTTACCCTGGAAGGAAACCCGGAGAGCAGTGACAGGCATCGTAGCCCCAACATCTGGGATAAATCAATGCAAAACTATTGAACCCCTAAAGGCACAAGCATTTCTGTAGTTCTTATGGAGATAGAAATGTTCCTTTAATAGGCATTACGACAAACATCATATTCCTCACCCTGTTCTTGAATGACTGGCATTTGACGTAAAATAACCAGAATACAAATATTTACAGTCCATCACGAATCCTCAGTGCTATAAGTACTTTATAACATGATGTATGCAGAATGGCAATAAGGCAGTAGTTTGTTTCTGTCAATCATTTAATACGAGCTGACCATACAGGTTTAAAGTCAATACGACAGCAGTAATAGGGAAAATCTGAATTATTCATTAGTAAGTATGTTGGAAAGAGCAGCGCATCACATAGCTTGTGTAGCTGTGTTAATCCATTTATATAAAAGCATGCAGTGTATAATAATATCTTTATAATTCGAAACCCCCTAAAGATTGTGCATAAGTGATGATATTAAGAATAATTACATTTATTTTCAGCTGCTACAAAACCGATTGTTACCAAACATAACCACAAACACAATGTGAGTTGTGCTATTTTCACATTGATAATCAGCATTGCTGAGGACTTGAAAACAGGAAATCTTTCAGAATGTTGTCTTTAAGACTTAATATAGACTAAATATTTTAGGTAACGCTTTTAAATATATGTAAAGGAAATAAAAATTAAATAATAGTAAAAAAAAAACTTGACATTTGGAGTTTCTACATTTGCTGTAATTCCTTGGATTTGCAGCGTATGCTGTGAGCTCTACATAGGAAGCTAGTTAATCATGATGCTCTTATGACCTTGTACGGTAGCATTTAACATATCTCATGAATCCCTGCACTACAGAACCTTACTGCCATAGCACTAGATTTGTAATTTGGATGTCAGTATTCTACTGTTAGGATAGAACAAGCAGTTACATGGGCCAAGTAAGCTCCCACTGTGACATATCTAAGTGAGGGATAGGTACATAGAAGCAGATGTTGTTTGTACGAATTGAATTAGTTATAGTCAGTATGTGCAAGTAGACAGGGATAGAAAACATCCTTGCACTTTAACTCATGCAACAAACATATATAGTGTTTAAAGGAATAATACAAAGACATACTAATACATGTTATTGTAGTAGTTATAGTGTAAGGAGTCTTTGGATGATATCCCCCTATTTTTTGTGAGATCGATTGAGGAGACTAACAAAGAAAACTCTGCTGTCCTGGCACCCAAAGTTTGCCCCACTGCATATTATGCAGTTTTAGTTAGGGTATCCTGCTAATGCAATGGCAAAGAAGTATTAGAAAGGAAAGATGTATGGAACAAGTCAAAAAGTATTATTTCATTATCCAACAAATTATAGAGATTTTTTCACTATCTGGTTAGTTTTCGTGCTCCGTAACTGGAAATCGGGTTGATAGGGGGGGACAAAGCAATTGTAAAAATAAGTATCATTTTTCCTTTAACTGTTGTATGTTGCCATTTTGATACACCTTGATAATGCTGGATACTAAGGCCTCATGTTGACAGCCATCTTGTCAAAAATAAGTTTTAAAAAAAAGCTGAATAGTGAAAAATATGTTTTTTTGCTTATATTTGCTTCTAGATTTGTAGTTTATTATCTCTCTAGTGCAATAATAAAAAAAGGGGTAACAAACTTGCAAAATCTAGGCCAACATCCAAGTTGGAAAATCTTTCTAAACAGTAAAGTTTTCAAAACTGCTTTTTTGCCGAAATTCATACAAAAAAAGTAGGTCGAATGAATTTTAACCCATAGTACTGCCCCTAAAGAGCTATTGTAAAAAAAACAAGGCACCGAAAACACTCACCAGACTCATTTTCCCACGCGAATGTTGAGTGTCTGTATATGGGCATAATGTCCACATACTGTAGGACTTTGAATGCTGCTCTTGTGGCCTCAATGTGTGATCTAAATGGTTTTAGAATCGATACTAACTCCTCTTCTCTTCCTGACTTTTACAAAGCAGTATTACAATTTCTCCATCAAAACATCTTTACAGTTTGGGAGGAGAAAAGAGGGTGCTGCCAATTTAATTTCTTCTGCAGAGATGCAGATAGAAGCCCTGGTGGAACAGTTTCTTTAAAGGTAACCTGGGCTTTATAGGCTCACTAAATTGTATATACATTATCAGGAGGAAAGTGAATAACCATTTGTGCAGTGGGAGTTGATGCATTGCATACATTAGATCAGAGACTGGAACATTTCCTTAATGTAGTGAAAGAACTCTTAATTCTCCATTTTATTGCATAATAAATAAGCTTTTATTTTTCTTAAAATATTCTTCATTAGATATGCAAGCATAATTAAAAACAATGTTGATTAAAAAAAAACATATTGTAAGTAAAAAAAAAGAAGGTAGAACTAAAAAATAAAAAGCCTACTTTGCAGTTTAAAGGCAGTTAATTGTTTAAATCCAATCGTACGCAAACGCAAGTAATACCTCCACAAAGTTTAATTAAAACTGGCTGGGGAATGTACTGAGAAAACTCATTAACTACTGTACTCTGCTAAAGCGTAATTATTAACTTGTGTTTCTAAGCTACAGTTTGTATTCTATAGCTCTTAAAGGAACAACATGCACAAACATCTCATCAACCCAGTGTCTAAACCACTCAAAGCCAAAGACATTGTATCAGTGACTCCATAATTTAACTACTTAATTAATGATTAATGCCATTATCAAAAGCTATACAGGCCTAAAACCTTTAAATCTTTAAATAGTTGACATATTGCATTTGGATCTTTAAAGATGGATCTGTTAAAAATGGATCCATCTCCCCCTTATCTCCCCTCCTGTACTACAAGGGTTAAAAAACTATTCTAACACTCACCCGATCCCAGCGGCGAACTCCCTCATTGCTGTGTTAATACTCCACCTCTTTCGACGTCACCCGACAGGGGGAACACTAATGTGCATGTGCGGCAAACGCTGTGAGCACATTAGGCATTCCCCATAGGAATGCATTGCTTTAAGGCTTTCCTATGGGGAATTCAACTGACGCTGATTGATCCTCATGCAGAGTGTGATCAAAAGTCGCCCAGCAATCAGGAAGTGCCTCTAATGGCTGTCTGGTTGACAACCACTAGAGGCTGTCTTAGTCCTGCAATGTAGGGACACTGAACCTAGACCACTTTAATGAGCTTAAGTAGTCTGGGTGCCTATTGTCCCTCTAAATGTCTTAAATGTGTTTGTTGTGCTATATATCACTATATGTATCACAATCCATTTTATGGTGAATGTTCCATAAATTTGAAATCATACTGTATACTTTAGAAGTATGTACTGCACATTGTAAACACCAGCTGTACACTTGTATCCGTTTTCTCAACTTTCCATACACAGGACACAGGATTGCTGGGTTTGCCAATTCATGTCAAACCAGCAAACGTCTGATAGAAACCTCAAAGTTGTTTTTTTTACTTTTATTCTGTTCCACTTGTGAAGCGAACTACAAGAAGTGAGCCACCAAGGAGAGCTAGCTATCTATTTATCTGTCTCTTTGACTGTTCATCGAGCAATTCATCCATATTTTAGGCGATAGGCGATTGGTATGAATTCCACAACTCTGAAACACCCTATATACATGTCACAAAACAAACAAAATGGGTAATGAATGAGACATTTCGTTGTCTCATGATTCAAAATTCCATTCGTGGTACCTGAAGAAGGGAGAGAAAATTTAGAAGAAGCTCTTTCTTGGTGGAACAAATAAGCAACTTAGGCTTCTGCAATGGGTGGTTGGTCCTTGGCTTGAGATCCAGACCTAAACACGCTGTGACCTTCTCCATCTGAAGAACCTTCAGGAGCTGAAACCATCAACAGCAATACCCAAATAGTAGTATTATGAATCTCTGTGCAGCTACTCAAGAGGTTTCTTTCAGCAACCCACAGCCATCGGGCAAATATGTGATGGGGTGGGGAGGAATACTTATTTACTGGGAAAACTCAGGGTATTTATACACATTTGTTAAAACAGTAAACTCACAACAACCAATCATATATATCTCTCGGTTGTCCTTTATTTTCCTTTATTGTTTTCAGATTTCCGTGTTTGATAGTTCATTGTGTGAATACCATGCATTCTGATTTGAATGGCATACATTTTAGTTTTTACTGGGTTGCTGCAATATCGCTAGCCGCAAAAAGGGGAAGCTAGTGTGGCTACATTAACACATTTGGGCAGGATGGGAGTTTTTGTAGGGAAAGTAGAGGATAACCTCTGGAAATGAACACCATCAGTCTTAGAGCAATACAACAGTCTGAAAATAAGTTTGTCTTGGAGGAAACCTGTTAAACAGAAAAGGGTTACTAGGGTGTCGTCCACCAACAACATGGGACTGCTGTCACCGGCTTGATTTAATATTTTTTGTTAAAGGATCACTATAGTGCCAGGAAAACATACTCGTTTTCCTGGCACTATAGTGCCCTGAGGGTGCCCCCACCCTCAGGGTCCCCCTCCTGCCGGGCTCTGGGGAGAGGAAGGGGTTAAACTTACCTCTTTTTCCAGCGCTGGGCCGGGAGCTCTCCTCCTCCTCTCCGCCTCCTCTCCTCCTCTTCAGCTAAATGCGCATGCTTTTCACAGTGAGAAGCACGCAAACGCCTCTAGCGGCTGTCAATGAGACAGCCACTAGAGGCTTTAGAGGCTGGATTAACCTATTCATAAACATAGCAGTTTCTCTGAAACTGCCATGTTTTATAAAAAAAAGGGTTAACCCTAGCTGGACCTGGCACCCAGATCACTTCATTAAGCTGCCTATAGTGGTCCTTTAAGCATTTAAAATTATTTAAAATTGTGAAAAATATTTTAATAGTTAGATAATGTTATATGTGTATATATATATATATATATATATATAGATGAATTATAGAAAAAAATAATGATTGATGGTTGGGGGACAGCCACTAAATGTTGATTTTAGTCGCAGATCAAGTTAGAAGTGATCAATAGAGGGGAAAAAATCTTGGAAGAGTAAAAAATATATATATTTTCAAGCAGGATTCTTCCAGACATTTTGACTTCATCTGTCTATCTGTCTATTTATGTATCTATCTATCTATCTATTTATCTATCTATCATTCTTATTATTATTTTCAGTATTCCCAGTTAGTTAAACATGGTTAAAAAAACATCAAATCTACGTTCTTGATACATTGATCCAAGCAAGGACTATTTTTTGTCGAATTTGGAGTAGTATAGTTCTCTTTAATGCTTTATGTAAATAATATTCAAGTTATATATTTACTACATAGCTATAGTGATCTATATCCTGCAGACATCTGATCTTACTATATAATATCAAGATTAATGTCAAAAACATAGAAAACACAGAATGTGCAGCTTAGTAGATAAGGGTCACTAGTTAACCCCCAAATCACATATGTTCCTTGAGTCCTGTCCCTTCCTCAATGTACAATGCCCTTACAACACTAATGTCGGAATTAAACTCAACCTTTGGTTTACTAGAATATGAGCAGATTCAGGAGCAATAACCTGTCCACAACATGAAGCATATGACAGGTATTACGCACCAAACCAGAAGTGAAGCCAATATTTTATCATCTTTTCTCTTTGATGTGTATACTACACATGTTCATCTCAAATCATAAAGGACACATCTAGCTATTTTTTTTTTATTCAATCAATATTTGTGGACACAATCCTCTCTGGTGGTCCTGTTAATATGTTGACCATGATTCCTCACCAGCACTGTAATTATCTCCTGCTGTTTGTGCCTACCGCAGTCTGCAAGTGTGACTGTGATACTGTATTTCATCCCTCTGCAAAATGCACACTTCACTTGCTGCACAACAAACACTTTATTGCCATTCCGAGAAGAAAATGGCAATCAAATCTGTTTGTTTTTATTTGTTACTTTGTGCTTTGCTTTTATGTCTTTAAACGGTTACCTGAGTTGTATATCATTTTATAGTTATTTAAATATGTGTATGCTTTTTCTCTGAATCATTTTATACACATCTAATGAGATAAAATCAGGACACTGTTCATTTAAGCAAGCTTAGAAAAAACTACTGAAACATACTTGTGCTAACAAAATGTATGTGACATATGTATCTAACACATCGTTCCCCAAACCAGTCCTCATGGACCATCAACAGTCCAGGTTTTGTCAGTATCTCCATTGGAATAAAACAGGGACATATATAAATCCTGGACTGTTAGTGGTCCATGAGGACTGGGTTGGGGAACACTTATCTAACCAAAGTTAAGTTCCCTTAAACCAGGTTTAGAAT
Organism: Pelobates cultripes; assembly: GCA_933207985.1. Taxonomy (NCBI): domain Eukaryota; kingdom Metazoa; phylum Chordata; class Amphibia; order Anura; family Pelobatidae; genus Pelobates; species Pelobates cultripes. Next base: position 33,440,093 of record OW240918.1, on the reverse strand, counting down.
TGTTGTAGAATTAAAGCTCCCATAATGTTCTTCGCTGGATCATATATATTATGGGGCATCTTTGCAATGCATCATGGGAATTGTAGTTGAAATGGAGAGATACTAGTTTAATGTGTACTGATCACCAATGTGTTCTGCGCATGCCCTCAAGATGTTTTAGAGCAGTCTGATGCTGTTTTGTTTTGCACAAGTAGGCTGAGCAGAATCCTGGGAAAGAAAGCTTCATGCCAGGTTCTGAAAATGAGCAAGATGGCAACAGAAGGGTACTTGACTTTTTGGATTAGGAATTAGTTTTCTGGGTAATCTTAGTGTGCTTCCCTAGGGTGGTGTTTATGTTTTGTTGCTGACTTTGTTGCATGCCCACAAATCTTCATTTGTATTTGATTTGTTTCGTTGATGTGGTTGTTTAATGCAAGCTGTTTTTGTAGCATTGTTTCTGTGTGATTTAGTGGATTTTATTTTATTTTTTTATTGTTGTCTTGAGTTTGTTATGCTGATTTAGTGTGAAGCGATTATTCCTATTAGACGCTACATCACTTGACAAGACGTGGTTTCTACAACTCGACATTGCAGCTTAGTGATGTTTGTGTTTGCTTAAACCACTAATTAAATTTCTTGAACTTCTATAATTGTAGGTCAGGAGAGTACCTGGCTCAAGTGGTCACCTGCATAAAACAGAAGATGGAGATTGGGAATGGAGTGATGATGAACTAGATGAAAAGAGTGGAGACTTTAAAGATTCATTTTCCAAGGTGAGAAAGAGCACCTAACCCAGGAATTATCTGGAATAAAGTTCAGAACTGCCCCCATAAAAATACTTCACTCAACACCTCTACCTCAAGGTGAACACACTTTTAACCCGCTGCCTAGAGAGCTGCTCCACTCAGATGAACATTGTTGGAGGAAGTCTCACACCGTATCAGCATTCCACTACAAACCCATGTTACACTCTTACAGCAAAGGCCTATTCCCTGAAAAAAAATTGCATCTTCCTCCCTCATTAGCACCTATTCTCACAATTGCAATTTTTTTTTTCATACCTTCAACATCTTCCCACTGACTTAATCTTTCCTTATACTAACGTCAAAGCTATCAATTTTGCAAGCTATTTTATTAAAATAATTGATTAATCAGGCAAAGCATATTCTCTCCATTTAATTACTCCCCCTCTCAACCAGACTTATCCTATGCATCTCCTACACTTTTATTTTCACCTCAGTTATTGAACAGGTTTCTTTACTTCTCTCACCCCTACCTGTTCCTTGATCCCATTCCCTTGGCCCTTGTCATATCTTTTTCCCCTTGGCTTGTGCCATCATTTACACACATTTTCAACAGTTCTATTTATTTTAGTGTGGTCTTCGCTTGAACCTACTATTGTATTTTCCATCCTAAAAAGCCCCCTCAACCCAACTACTCAGTCTTTTTTCTTAAATACCTACTCCATGCCACCTCAAAGCTTCTTAAACAACTTATCTTTCCCATCTGACCCAATTTCTCACATCTTACTATTTCCTCAGCCATCTTTAATTCTGCTGTCTCCCCTGCATTCTTCAGAAAATGTAGTCAGTAAAGTGATTGATCTAATCACAGCGGAATCCAAAGCCACTACAGCTTTTGGCACTGTTGATCATACTCTTCTTCTCCAAACTCTTCACACCCTTGTTCTTCGGGACATTGGCCTTTTTGGTTCGAATGCTTTCTGTCCCTAGGCTTCCTCAGTATATAATTTTCTGGTAACACCTACTCACTTATTATTATTATTTTTGGTATTTATATAGCACCAACTAATTCTGCAGTGCTTTACAATATTATGAAAGGGGTATATTTACAATAAATGAGACAATTACACAGTTACACAGGAACAATAGGTAGATGAAGGCCCTGCTCAAACGAGCTTACAGTCTAGAGGAGGTGGGGTACAAATACACAACAGGGCAGCAAGAGTGTCAGCCACCAAGGAAGGTGGAAATGTAGCAGAGCTGGAGGTGAGGGTGGATTATGGCTCTTTTAGGAGAGCGAGAGACAGATTTGGATACGTATAGATCCATAAGCGAGAGACAGATTTGGATACTTATAGATCCAAAAGCATTTATGGGAGTCCATAAGCATTTTTGAACATCTGTGTTTTGAGGGAATTCTTAAATAATTGAAGACTTGCTGAGAGTCTGAAAGGGGTAGGCAGGCTGTTCCAAAAGAAGGGAGCCACCTGCGAGAACTCCTGCAAGCGAGAACCTGCAAGCGAGAATTAGCAGTAAGGGTGCGAGCAGCGGACAGGAGAAGGTCACCAGCAGAGCGGAGAGACCAAGAAGGGGCATATCTATGAATAAGGGAAGAAATGTAAGAGGGGCTAGAGTTGGTTAGAGCTTTATTGGTAAGGGTTAGTATTTTGAATTGCCACCTATAGGATACAGGAAGCCAGTGTAAGGATTGACAGAGATGTGAGGTATGGGAGGAGCGACGGGTGAGAAAGATCAGCCTGGTGGCAGCATTCATTACCGATTGTAGTGGGGCAGTTTAGCTTTTGGGGAGATCAACTAGGAGAGAATTACAGTAGTCCATGCAAGAGATTACCAGAGCATGAACAAGTTCCTTGGCAGCATCTTGCGTGAGAAAGGGGCAGATGCAGGGGATATTTTTAAGGTAGAATCAACAGGTTTTAGCAACATACTGGATATGTTGCGCAAAGGTGAGACCAGGATCAAAGATAACACCAAGAAAACGAGCTTGCAAGAATTAACTGATGCAAGTACCATCAACTTGCAGGGAAAGCGAGGAGGAGGATCAGCATTATGGGGGGAAAAATAAGAAGTTCAGTTTTAGAGAGATTGAGTTTCAGAAAGCAGTAGTACACCCAATCAGAGATGCAAGAAAGCAAGCAGTGACACGTTGCAGGACCACGGGGGGGAAAGATCAGGGGAGGAGAGATATATCTGGGTGTTGTCAGCATACAGATGGTAGTGAAATCCAAAGGAGTTAATGAGTTTCCCAAGAGAGGCTGTATAAAGAGAGAACAGAAGGGGACCAAGAACAGATCCTTTGGGGACTCCAACCAAGACAGGGCAAGAGGAGGTGTCATTGCAAAAGGAGAAACTGAAGGAATGTTGGGAGAGATAGGAGGAGAACCACGAGAGGACAGTGAGACTGAGGGATTGAAGAGTTTGGAGTAGGAGGACTTGATCTAACTGTGTCAAGAAGAGGTCTGTTGTAGTTAATCGAGGCCCCATTGCCCCTTTCGATTTCCACTATATACTGTTTCTCTTGAAAGTCATATAATTTTTTTATATTCCAGGCGAACGTATGTGCTGATGACAGCCAGATATACCTCTCCTCCCCTGATCTCTCTCCCACCCTTGTTGACCAAGCTTTTTATCAAACCTCATTTTAAAATGAATTCCCCTGTCACTTTCCTTGCAAGCTTACTGCTTTAAAATTAACTTTGCCTCTGATCTCAACTTTACAGCCCATTTCCATTTTGTCACCAAATACTGTCATTTTCACCTTAAAAACATTACCGTTTGTACACACTTCTTAAATAAGCAAGGTGCTACTAAGGAGCTTATTCATACTTTTATAATTTCCCAGATTGATTACTACAACTGTCTCCTAGTTGGTCTCTCTAGGACCTAAAACTTCTACTCTAAGTCCATAATGAATGCTGCTGCCATGCTTATTTTTCTCTCATGTCATTCCTTTTTGACACACTTTGACCTTTGTTAATCATTAAATTGGCATCCAGTACCCATTAGTGTTTTACTCAAGGTACCAAAGCTCACATACAAAATGCTTAAATTAACAATCCCTGCTATTCTAGTTCAACACAATGCCCTTAATTACAGCTCATTGAGAATTATTTCACAGACAGTAAGATGAAGTGCTATATGTGTTTAAATGTTTATTTTCTTGAATAACTCAACCCTCCAATTACATTTCATCATCAAAGAAATACACATAGTTACACTCCACCCTTACAGTGTTCATTGTAAACAACAGGTGTAATATAATCAACTGTCATTATCATTTTATCAATAGCATGTTATCAATTTGTAGAATTTGAAAATATCCAAAATCAAACCCAAAAGTTGTACCAAATTTTATTTCAAATCTTTAGGTGTCAGATAGATTGCTCACTATTCTGTATTTAAAATAATATTGCTGTACAAAGTATCAAACAGTTAACACTATTCCCTTTTTTTTATCATCCAGTCCAGAAGAATCAATGATGACATTGACAATGCAGAGGTAAGAAATATACTCCATTTTGTTATCTGAAATATAATGTAATGGAAGCAAAAAAAAATCCCACAAATAGTTACAGTTTCGGCTATTTATTGTTGTGTCAACATGTTCTATATGTGACTGTAACAGTCTTGTATAATTATCTGATTATAGTAATGATACATAATTAGTAATGTAGCTGAAAAATTCATCAAGATAGGCACATTAGTCCCCAAGTCAATAATAGAGCACAATGTCAAGTAGCAGCTGCAAACGTAAATTGAATATAATGCATAAAATTATTGATGCCTCTACAGCCAGTGTTACATAGACAAAATAAAAAGAAAACTGATTTAGACATCATTTTAAAAACATACAGGTTCGGATACATTTGTAAATAGTACAGAATGGACTGTTATATAAATAATTTAAATGGAATGATTACATTATAAGCAAGTTTTATTTTGGAATAAGGGGCATTAATTGTCTTTTTTAATATCTGTATATACAATCCTCATTATTCCCCACCTTTACAAATAACAAGAGGCCGCTGTTAAGATTAGAATCAGAATTTCTTTTATTTATTGTGAAAAACAAATTCATTCTTTACAGAGGGCAATACAATTTGAATTCCCTACTTGGTAAGGTTGTAGTTGCAAATACTATGAATATGATAAAACTATGGTGGTGGCAGTTAGAGTGTGAGCTGCTTTACCCTTGTGATTTTTTTTACCCATCTGGTATAATAGCATTAGGAACCTATGTTCCTGTACTGCTTTGTTAAATGGTTTTAGATCAGGCACATTTCTTCTTAAGTATACAATACAATGGGAGAAGAGAAGGGAGGTCCCCCTACTTTGCACAGTAGACTATCAAGGAATCATTGCCTTGATGCTATCAGATAGCTGCAATAGAAGGTCCAAAAATATTACCATGCATGATTTCCTTGTGCATCTTACATCTACCTTTCCCTCTAGAAATTATGGATACTATTTTGGTGACAGAGGGCACATACATTTGGTGAATACTTGTGGTTGTTTGACAAAGCAAAGTACAATGTGTTTCCTGGGGGTGTCTTTATTGCAAATCTATTTTATTGGCGTAACATTCGTGCATTTGGTGGGATTGCTCTTTAGCTAAAAAATGCCAGCCTGTCACCCACTCAAGATTTGGCGACCATTCCATTAAGTCTTTAAAATGAAATTTTATTGTAGATGGAAAATTGACACTACCTTTCTAGTGAAATAATTTTCTTTATACATTATTTTTTTTAGTTTTTGTCCTTAATTCTGTGTAAAAAAAAAATACTTAAATTGCTTTAGATACAAGAAAAAATATTATGTATTTAGTTGGGTGGCAAAGGACCTTTTTGACAAAAATATTTATACTGCTCCTCTGCTTAAAGATTTTCAAGGTGCCTTTAGCTAGGGTTCAATTAAAGTGTAACTGAAGCCTGGATCCTATAGAGACTTTTCATCACCTGAAGTAACAGAATTCATTTTTGCAACATCATTCATTAATTCTTTCTCAGCTATAGAACACAGACCATTTTTTTTGGTCTAGCCCCTTGGCCTCTTATTTTTCACGTCTGTTTTGCTGAACCTATTGGGTTTGTGTTTGATTAAATTCATCATGTCATAAATCTGGGATGAAGACCATATATCTCCTTGAAGAATGATTTCCGAAGCATCTCTTATTCCTTTGGAGTTTCTTGTTATTTCTTGAACGGCTTGAGTTTCTCAAATTTGTTCTGGTTAGAAGCTGCTAAATTAGTTTGAAAGATGGTTGGAAAGGTCAAAATAATCACTTGGTAAGGAATAACCTTAAAGAAAAATTGAAGTAAAGTAAATTGAGTAAGAAAATACTAATCTTTATCATTTACTATGGTACATCATATAAAATGACATTTGCTAAAGGAATATAACTATTTAGAAATTAGACTCCAAAATACTGTACATTTGAAACAGAAAAAAATATATAACTAAAGAAATAACCAAAATATTCACCTCCAATTAAATAACTCGCGACTGTTCCACTTTAATACACTATATTTGGAGTACAATATGTGGCTTAGTGTGGGGTATTGAAGTGGGTGCAGTTATTTAATGCTGGGAGTCCAGGCTAAACACACAGCATGGCTAGAGAATAATACAACAGCAAAATGTGTAAATATATCTTGATGTAATAATCCGTGACACCAAATATTTTAATGAATTCAACATGATCTATAGAACACGATGTTGGGCTTAGACCATGGTATTGGTGTGAGTTTAGATGGGGTCTAAGTCAATATTTACAGGAGGGGCAATACATTTCCCCTTTAGGTTGAAGTCCCTGGATTTTTTTGAAACCTAACATTGCACCAGTCCCCAATTTTGAGTTGTATCTTATGAATCAAGAGGTGAGTGAATCAAAAAGTAATTTATGTTCACAGAAATAAATGATATGGATTTACTAAGGAATAGATTTTAAAGATTAAACTTCATGGACTCGAATCTTGTTTAATCCTAAATTATTATTTAACTCTGTGGTTTGTGATGAGAACTATATTAAGGCAGAATGAAAGGTGAAACAGTTGTATTTCCAGTCCTTAAATAACCCCTGAAATAAACATCAAAACATCGAATAAATTGTAAACTGGATGATATGTAGTAGGAACAAACTTAAAATAGCCAAACAGTGTGCCGTCTACACAATCAGATCACACCTAGAGGGAGAATAAACATAGGACAAGTCAAAGGTTTAGTACTAGATATAGACAGTAAAACTACTGTATAAGGGGAAAAAGCCATGGTCAGATGATCTGACACTAAGTAATAATTGTAAACCTGGTTACAAGAGGAAAAATAATTCAGCAAAACTCAATGTTAAAATTCAAGTTTTAAAATATTATTGGTGCCAGAACACAGAGTAGCTCCTCCAGATATTGTTAATGAAGGAAACTACAGAAGAATGCATTCATAAATTGCAGCTTCCTCAAGTCATTATAAATTTATAGTGCTGTAATAAATGGAGCACCAGCCTGAGAGAGTGCTGTCAATCCCGCACATAATGACTGTTTGTGGGTCTTGATGCTTTGATAAGTTGTCCTTCGGGGTATGTTTGCTTATGGCTTCACGGCCACTTTTACAAGAAACATACTTGTATGGACTTTGTATAGTATTTTTTCTATTCCATGCTTAATTGGGAGTTGTTAGTTACTAGATTGATCTCCTGTATACATTTCAAGCTACACAGTATTTCCTTTTCCTAATATCGGCTCCATTGCATCTTTCCCAAACACACCAAGAATGAAAAAAACACATTACCTTATTTATGTGTTATTATTTACACTTATTATTTTATCCCCATTTAAATCCAACCCACTGTGTCTGTGAATATTACCCACACACCCATGTGTGATAAGTTATTCTGCAGATAGTTTTTATTTATATGCTTCATGATAACTACAGCCGGCATCAGTGGACACTCACAACCAATAAATTACCAGAAAACGTACAAAAACGTGACACAGCTGAAGTGTAATCTGAATACAGCTAAAGTGTAATTTGAACGTTTGTTTTGCCTGTGTGGAGAAGACTAGGAGTAGCTAGGATGTCGGGTGAGACCAAGATAAGTGCTAGACTGTAGTGTTTATGGTATCACGATAGAGTGTGCCTTTAATAAGTAAAACCAAGCTTTGCAAGCTTTCTACAAAGCCAACAACAGTGATGTTTGCTACGTTTTTGATGACAGCCATCTATACTCTAATTTGGAAAACACTGTTTATGGATATAACCCATCACTAACTCAGATGAGAACATATTTTGTTGGCAGTAAAGAAACTCACCCTGTTAATTTTACAAAATCATCCTACAGTAAATCATTGCAACATCTAGTCTGCTAATTTTATTTTCAGTTATAATTCTTCTTCAATTCCAGAAATGGAACATCTGGAAAAATATGTAACTTTTTAAATTCAACAGCTGTGTACTAACTGTTGCCAATTAAACTGTTGAACTTAAAAATGACATTTAAACAGTTAATTGAATGCCCTTATAATGTTCAGCAACGCTGTAAAAGTAAAATAACTGGTTGGCAAATCTGCTGCCATAATGTTGTTGTGTAAGCTGGACTTTGGCTGTGTGTTTATGAAGTTTTTATGAACATATTTTAGTTCTTAATTACTCCTTATGTCTCTACAAACCAACAAAGATTTCATTTATCAAATCCTCAATTGATAATGAGTTTGAGCAGTTTGACTGATGTTGTTTTAAACAGGAGATTAAAAAGCTTGTTGTACTGAACATCTCGGCTTTTAGACACAATGAAGCCTAATTTTGTTGATCGTAAATATCCACTGATGTCTGGGCGCTTTTCAATTATTGTGTCTTTTGTTTTTTTTATAAAGTGTTTTTTTTTTTGTTTTGTTTGGGAAACACAAACTAGTCTTGGTGTTAACACTGAAAGTGATACGAAACTTAACTTTTAATTGTGTCATGTATTTCAAGTTAAAAATATAATTTTTGATATGTTATTTTTAATTGTAGCAAATATAATTGTAGAATTTATTTATATAATTGAGAGAAAGAGAGACGTCTCCTTTTAAAGAACAATACTTGGGAAGAATGAAGCTCCCTTTATCTGTTGTAGTTGGGATTTTGGTGCAAGAGAATTTGAATAGCTACTGCTTAATTGCATAGGTTCGTTATTACATCTGTTAACACAAGTTCCAATTGTTGTATATTTCATTGAAGAATAATCTTATCGTTCTACATGGAGCAAGTCAGGAAGTGACTGTACCATTACAACATTTAATTGCTGATCAAACCTTGAAAGCGAATAATTATACATTAAAAGAGGAATGTAATACCAGATAAATTACACAGATACTGGGACTTGCTGGGGCTAAAATTATCATGGATGCAATTATGATCGTTCAAACTTCAGTCAAGCAGAAAAAGATGCCAAAGTACATGTGGATCATGAGCAATCAGACTATAAAATATGACTGTTATGAATGTCTCTTATTAATGCCCAACAGGATTTTTGAAATGGAAATAGTATTTTTTTGTGAAAAAGATAATAAATGCAATTCATTTATTATTGCAGAATTACAAACAGATGTATGGATCAAATGAGACGTAATTTTAAATACATTGCTTTCATTGTGTTATGGCAATATAATTTGTTTTTTGTACACAAATGAACTGCTGTAATATAGATTAAATAGCCCAGTTAAAGCTGGCCCATATTCACACTATTTACTAACTGCTGATAGTGGGAAAAAGTTATTGACTTAAGTCAACTTGGATCATCCAATGAGAATTGATTTGCACAGGCATCAAGGAACACACCATCAAATCAGCATTGTTTTTTTGAACACATGCATTGAGGTGAACACGGAAATTCAATAATCAAATCCCATAGTTATACAGTTAGTCAGTTTCTCCTTTTGGTTCATAAAAAGAAAATCCAGTCCAACATTCTAATTGTGCTACAAAAAGGGATACAAAATGTTCCTGACTACAAAATGGCAGTCAGGTCTGGCATAATATCCAAATGACCTGCTATAGACCTGTACATGATTTAATCCAAAAAGCATCCAGATCTTTATTTTTCTTTAAAACTCCACTGAATCTGGTTATACAATTGCTCTAGAAAGAAATTTCTACATTATATGTGCTATTACTGTAAATAACTTTTTCCTCTGCTGTATGTAAAATTTCCTTTCTTCTTGTCTCAATAGATAAATGATTCACTCATTGCTGCTTTTTCATTGGCTGGTTGTAAACATAGCATAGCTTTTCATTTTAGCATAATGGGAGTCATAGCCCACCTGAGCCAGAAAGTAAAATTTAGTCTTCCCCTGGTCATACTGGCACAAAACTGCAAAGACATAAGTTCGTACAGATATATGTATTTTCTTGCTCCTTAATCTTGGAGAATTTCTAGAGGGAATTTTTGTTTTTGTTTTGTTAATAATGAGAAACCTTGAAGTGACCGGCAATCCTGTTGTTGGAGTTCGTGCCATTATAGAAGCCTTTGGCCTGTTATATCTGTTGTTGCCTGTTTATTCTTATCTGACCACACTGACTGAGAAGGACATCTTTAACTCTCTGCATTGCTGCAGGTGCTGGAATGAATTTAACCCCTTAAGGACACAGCTTCTGGAATAAAAGGGAATCATGACGGAATATTTCCATCATGTGTCCTTAAGGTGTTAAATCGTCCAAATCCTTGGCATTGGGAAGGCAAATTTAAATCAGGGCCCTAGCTGTTCTTGAATACACTGTTATGATGCTCTTCCAACAAAAATTGTATGAAAGCATACGTCATTTGTGCTTGTTTGTATTGTTAGTATTTGTGCTAACTTGCTCACTATCCAAAATGCCTATGTCCATTTAACTCCTTTATGAGACATAGTGACCCACGTATTGTATGTTATATATATATATCGTATATACTATATTGTATATACATTGCCATGGCATTGTCCATGTCATATAACCACATTCCATCCATGGACACAAAAACACTAACACACACAAAGAGGGACACTTTTATTCTTGAGGTGTAAGTGGGCGTATGGCTGTTCTGGAAAATTTTAGGTGACTATTTATTTACTAATAACAATTTGTTAATTTATTATAACTAAACTATACTTTAGAACAAGAACAAAGTATTGTATTTACATGGATTAATTTCCAAACACATGTCATTTGAAGACACATTCCTGTGAATATTATTGGTGCTCTACTATACACTCAGACACATCAAGTAAGTATACTAAGTTCCTACAAAAGAGGGACATCAGGATAGAAAAGGGATGCAAAAATGGGGGCAGTCCCTCCTAAATAGGTAAAATTGGAAGTTATGCCAATATATACAATGATACATGTACATATATAGACACACACTCTGATACACATGCACAATCTAATATACGTGTATCCATGATTCTGGGGTATGGATCCATACTTTGGGAATTGTGTATATACGATTCCTGTAGCGAAGGGGTTAAATAAGAGATTATTAGTACCATTAAATTGTAAGCTCTAAAATCTGTTTGGTTAATTAGCGCTGACCCATCTGGGTGTTTTATATTTGTGTATCACCTGACATTCAATTAGTGCTAAAAACCCTCTGTATCTTTCATGAATAAATGTTTTGTATAACTTTTCAATTTACTGCATTGTGTTTTTGTGTTCCTGAATCCAGTACATTGAGAACACGTCTATACTAATATGTTCAGTTTTAAGTTTATGAGTATGGAGATTTTGCACAAAAATACTAAACTAATGTGCGATTATTGAAACTGTAAAAAATTTGTGTGTGAATCTGTATAGAAATTTAAGAAAAACAGGAGATTATATTTCTTTTTTTAAATCTCTAAAAAAAAAAAAAGTTCCAGCATTAAACCCCATTATTCCAGGTTCAGCCTATCACAATCCTGCTGGTTTTAATTAATAATCAAATACAAGAAACAATACTTTGTACAGGAGGGAGGTAGTGACTCACACAGCTAAAGTTCCCTTTATACAATTATCTGTATCATCTTCTATAAACTCTGGCTGAAATCATCTCAGCTCCTGGGCAGCGTAATGTTTAGCCTGCAGACATATCCAGAGATAATTATTGGATGAGCAAAAATGTGTCTCTAGTTCAGGGACAGTACAGATGGCTATTCTGAGTGAGTGGCTTAATTATGTCTCCTATCCTTTTATTGGCCAACATCACCCCGCGTTGGGATCTTTGATCTGGAACTGCTGCCTAAGCAAAATACACGTAACTACTTATTATAATGTGTAGAATTATGGATTCCCCTGTCCTTGTAATAGTAAATTAAGGGTGACATTTATCCATGAAGTCAGTTTAAAAAACAAAAAAACAAAAACGAATTATATAAAATTATATATTTTTTTATAATATAACTTTAACTGTTGTTACTTTTATGATATATTTAGCATGTTCAGAATCCTTATACCTGTAAAAAGTGGAGGCTGGTCCAAAGGGGCAGGATGGGTTGGAACTCTAAAACTATTTTATCATTTATAAAATACCACAGTTGATGCCTATAGTCAGCCCATGTTCAGATCGACCTTAAAATGCGCCCATTTATGCATCTATTGGATACTTTTTACAACAGGTCAAGAGACAGGTTCTAGTGTCAGTGCTGTTTAGACAGCACTGGAAAAGTTAACTTCAAAAGGCAAATAAATACAGAAACAGAAAAAGGTACTAGCGCTAATATGTAAGTGAAAAGAAACTGTTAAATAACACAAAAATTACAGCTGCTATATCACCAAAATCTTATCTTTAAATACTAGAATTGTGAAGTGAAGGTGAAGCGATGAATATTTATAACCTGTAACAAACATGCTATAGTGCAGACATACAGGGAGTGCAGAATTATTAGGCAAGTTGTATTTTTGAGGATTAATTTTATTATTGAACAACCATGTTCTCAATGAACCCAAAAAACTCATTAATATCAAAGCTGAATATTTTTGGAAGTAGTTTTTAGTTTGTTTTTAGTTATAGCTATGTTAGGGGGATATCTGTGTGTGCAGGTGACTATTACTGTGCATAATTATTAGGCAACTTAACAAAAAACAAATATATACCCATTTCAATTATTTATTATTACCAGTGAAACCAATATAACATCTCAACATTCACAAATATACATTTCTGACATTCAAAAACAAAACAAAAACAAATCAGTGACCAATATAGCCACCTTTCTTTGCAAGGACACTCAAAAGCCTGCCATCCATGGATTCTGTCAGTGTTTTGATCTGTTCACCATCAACATTGCGTGCAGCAGCAACCACAGCCTCCCAGACACTGTTCAGAGAGGTGTACTGTTTTCCCTCCTTGTAAATCTCACATTTGATGATGGACCACAGGTTCTCAATGGGGTTCAGATCAGGTGAACAAGGAGGCCATGTCATTAGATTTTCTTCTTTTATACCCTTTCTTGCCAGCCACGCTGTGGAGTACTTGGACGCGTGTGATGGAGCATTGTCCTGCATGAAAATCATGTTTTTCTTGAAGGATGCAGACTTCTTCCTGTACCACTGCTTGAAGAAGGTGTCTTCCAGGAACTGGCAGTAGGACTGGGAGTTGAGCTTGACTCCATCCTCAACCCGAAAAGGCCCCACAAGCTCATCTTTGATGATACCAGCCCAAACCAGTACTCCACCTCCACCTTGCTGGCGTCTGAGTCGGACTGGAGCTCTCTGCCCTTTACCAATCCAGCCACGGGCCCATCCATCTGGCCCATCAAGACTCACTCTCATTTCATCAGTCCATAAAACCTTAGAAAAATCAGTCTTGAGATATTTCTTGGCCCAGTCTTGACGTTTCAGCTTGTGTGTCTTGTTCAGTGGTGGTCGTCTTTCAGCCTTTCTTACCTTGGCCATGTCTCTGAGTATTGCACACCTTGTGCTTTTGGGCACTCCAGTGATGTTGCAGCTCTGAAATATGGCCGAACTGGTGGCAAGTGGCATCGTGGCAGCTGCACGCTTGACTTTTCTCAGTTCATGGGCAGTTATTTTGCGCCTTGGTTTTTCCACACGCTTCTTGCGACCCTGTTGACTATTTTGAATGAAACGCTTGATTGTTCGATGATCACGCTTCAGAAGCTTTGCAATTTTAAGAGTGCTGCATCCCTCTGCAAGATATCTCACTATTTTTGACTTTTCTGAGCCTGTCAAGTCCTTCTTTTGACCCATTTTGCCAAAGGAAAGGAAGTTGCCTAATAATTATGCACACCTGATATAGGGTGTTGATGTCATTAGACCACACCCCTTCTCATTACAGAGATGCACATCACCTAATATGCTTAATTGGTAGTAGGCTTTCGAGCCTATACAGCTTGGAGTAAGACAACATGCATAAAGAGGATGATGTGGTCAAAATACTCATTTGCCTAATAATTCTGCACTCCCTGTATAAGTAACTATACTTTAATAGATATATTAAATTCCAATAGTGGTATGCAGTACCTTAAAAATATAAACAAACAGAACCAAACATAGTGTTTACTGTGGGACAAAGTGGATATAATTTTAAAATAGGGAAAGATGCCCACTCACACTTTTAGGAGCTAAGTATGTATAGCTCACTAGAATCGCTTGAAGGGTCCGTAAAGGCGACCCTATCCCTTCTTTGAGGTGTGTTCTTTGCTTTCTTGATTTCTAAAGCAAGGAAAAACGCATATAGTGCAATATCGTAGATCTTAACTCCTTCAGGACGGAGTCAATAGTACACGTTCTGATCAAAACAAAATGTAGACAAAAACTGGAATTTGCGCTATATGTCTGTTCAACCGTAATTCACCTCTTTCATATTAAATGCACCCACACTTATTATATATCATTTTGTTCAGTAGAATAAGGGCTTTCATTTCTTATCAAATATTTATATATGAAACATAATTTATTATGAATAAAATTAAAAAAACTGTGAGAAATGTAAAATTTTTAAAAAGATTTGGAGTTCCGCCTCACATTTTAGCTGTAAATATCATAATACTGTTAGGTTTTACTGCAACAAAATGCACATATTTTTAATCAGTGATGTCTCATGAGTACAACAGTACCCCCCATTAACAGGTTTTATGGTGTTTTGGAAAGTTACAGGGTCAAATATAGAACATTCCATTTTCAAATTGAAATTTGCGATATTAGTAATGTTACCTTTGAGACTGTATGGTAGCCCAGGAATGAGAATTACTCCCATAATGGCATACCATTTGAAAAAGTAGACAACCCAAGGTATTGAACGTGGGGTATGTTTAGTCTTTTTTTACTAGCCACTTAGTCACAAACACTGGACAAAGCTAGCGTTCATATTTGTTTTTGTGTAAAAAAAAACAAAAAACTAAGTGTTTGTGACTAAGTGGCTACTAAAAATGACTGGACAAACCCCATTTGCAATACCTTGGGTTGTCTACTTTTGTAAATGGTATGCCATCATGGGGGTAATTCTTATTCCTTGGCTACCATAGGGTCTCAAAGGCAACATAACCAATCTGGCAAATTTCAATGTCAAAAAAATGAAATGCAAGCCTTATATGTGACTCTCTAACTTTCCAAAACACCATGAAACCTGTACATGGGGGGGTACTGTTATTCTCAGGAGACTTCACTAAACACAAATATTAGTGTTTTAAAACAGTAAAACATATTACAACAATAATATAGTCTTAAAATGCTGTTTGTAAAAAATGCAAAAAATGTCACTTTTACTTAAAATATCATCGTTGTAATACAATTTACCAGTTTTAAACACTAATATTTGAGTTCAGTGAAGTCTCCCGAGTAAAACAGTACCCCCTATGTACAGGTTTTTTGGTGTCTTGGAGAGTTACAGGGTCAAATATAGTGCTTGCAAATTAAATTCTCTGCACTTTCTCCCTGTGTTGTCAGGCATGTCAATCAAATTTTAATTATTCAAATAACATAATTATGTTAAAAGATTAAATATACACGTAGAATTTTAATATATATGCATTTATAGGTATTTAAATTCTACGTGTATACTAATGTAATCTTTTATGTAATTATATGTATTTATCTATCTATATATATATATATATATTTGCGGTTATTTGTATTTTATATATAGATAGATATATATAGAATGTCATTCTAAGTGTATTTTGTTACCAATATTTATTAATAACAAAATACAGTTAGAATGAAATTACATATGAAAATATAATTTATATTAAATTTTGTTTCAATATTTTATTTATTTATTTAATTATTTTATTTATTTATTATTGTAATTATACGTATATATATATATATATATATATATATAGATATACACACACATACATACATACATACATATTATATATGTAACGTCATTCTAAGTGAATTTGAATACTAATATATGTACTTATATTATTAAAATACATTACGTATGACGTTACATATATATATATATATATATATATATATACATACATGTATAGCTTGGAGGAAAGACGAGACAGGGGGGATATGATAGAAACATTTAAATATATAAAGGGAATCAACACAGTAAAGGAGGAGACTATATTTAAAAGAAGAAAAACTACCACAACAAGAGGACATAGTCTTAAATTAGAGGGACAAAGGTTTAAAAATAATATCAGGAAGTATTACTTTACTGAGAGGGTAGTGGATGCATGGAATAGCCTTCCAGCTGAAGTGGTAGAGGTTAACACAGTAAAGGAGTTTAAGCATGCGTGGGATAGGCATAAGGCTATCCTAACTATAAGATAAGGCTAGGGACTAATGAAAGTATTTAGAAAATTGGGCAGACTAGATGGGCCAAATGGTTCTTATCTGCCGTCACATTCTATGTTTCTATGTTTCTATGTCTACATATATTATATATATAAAAATACTTTTAATTTAATTTTAAACATGTTTAATTTTTTTTTTTTTACACTACCTGACATTTCAGACAGTCCCCCTGCTGGCAGATCCACAGCCAGCTATAGGGGGCCATGTGATCACTCTTTGTCGGGGGAGGGCTGCCTGGGCTGTCAGGCAGCCCTCCAGAAGAGGATCGCGGCGGAGGTGAGTAGATCTCATCTCCTGGGGCTGCAAGCCGTTACGGCGTTCTATGCCGCCGCAATGGCTTTGAAGCCCTTTAAAGCCGCGACGGCATAGAACACCGTAATGGCGTTAAGGGGATAAGTAGTGATGGAAAAAGTCACATTTGTATTTACAAGCCCAGAGCCATCCACATCGGCTCTGATCAAAGGGTGTATGTGGTTATGGACCACAGTCCTTCTTTAAAGAATAGCAGGAACGATGCCAGTAGGGATATAAAGGTATATATAAATTTATTTAAACATTAAAATATTTGTAAAAAATCTAAAGTAAAATACCACTATCTAGGCATAAAAAGTCCAATACATCAAAGGCTGTTCCGCACAAGGTTCCCAGGACGCGTTTCGCCGTGAAGGCTTCTTCAACTGGATGTGGAAAAAAGTCTTTGTATGTTCTTTGGGACAGGTTCCTGCTATATGTACCCATCCAAGGGTACGGTAATTGATTTCCGGCTTGTAAAATACCGGGCGTTCACCATGGAAACGGTGATGCCCAGCGTTTCAAGCCTCACTTTCAGTTGGTTTCCGGGTACATTCGTCACTTCAACCACAAGGGCATTACATATTCGAAAAGAAGAACATGGATTTTAGTAAGCTATACATACTTAGCTCCTAAAAGTGTGAGTGGGCATATTTCCCTCCTTTTAAAATTATATCCACTTTGTACCACAGTAAACACTATGTTTGTTTTTGTTTGTTTATATTTTTAAGGTACTGCATACCACCATTGGAATTTAATATATCTATTACGGTATAGTTACCTATATGGCTGCACTATAGCACGTTTGTTACGGGTTATAAATATTCAGTGCTTCACCTTCACTTCAAAATACAAAAACATGCTAATGTGTGCAAAGTGATAGGGCATTCATTTCATGAAATATTGTGAAAACCACATATATCACAACTAAAGTCCAGTATTGTCTAAAGGTATACAAGACACAGATAGGTCCCTACAAAATAGAAAAATAAACAAATTTATCGCAAAACTCAAAAAGAAGGGACTGCACAATTAGAAAAAGCTATACCAGCTTAGTGCTAGATAGGGGGGGGGGAGGGGGCATGAAGCAGTGATCAATGATTCATCAATAAAGTGGGTAATTGATTGACTGTGAAAAGTTACCAGCCACCGGTAAAATAGGAAAACAATGCCTAAAACATGTCTTCAAAGGAGCAATTTACCAGAGACCTTAATAGGTTTCCCTGAAGGCTCATAGAGCTACACAGTATCTCTTGTAAATAATTAAGTTATTTTATTACAACTAAAGAGAAAGCTCTTCAGGTGCTATCCAAACAGAAATTATATATAGTAAGAACAAGTATTGCGATACTGCAATAAGCATCTATCAGCAGCGGTTGAATAAAATAAATGTCTAAAGGGGAGCTGTAGATAATAAAACTAAGAAGCTAATAAAATTGACATTTAACACCTGTATGAATAATTCCTAACTAGGGAAAAAGGTAACTAATATCCCAATGCAGAGGCCTATACGCTATGCCCCAACACACTCCTCTTGTCCTCATTTTCTGCAGTAAAGGTAACTAAATCATAATGTGCTCAAAAAGAAAAGTGCCAATAAACAAATGTGGATTAACACTGTGCCCGACGCAAAGGCGGAGTAATAGCACCGATATTGCGCGTTGGCTGCACCCGGCCATGTGGATATAGTTTAAGGGCATTTTATAGAACAATGTTGTAAGTATGTAAATAGATCCTTTGGTGCTTTCAAGCTTTTGTAGCCATCCAATTGGTGGATCCCGTTACATTTTGCCCAAAAAGAACTTAGATTTCCATCTTTAGAGTTCCGTTTGTCTTGGCTGTGTTTTTACATTATGTGGACATGGTCGTACCTTTTAATATGTATTCATTATAGTAATTACATTAGTTCATAATTGAAGAACTACTTTTATTTACTTCTTTACTTCAGTATATCTTAGGGATATTGGGCTTGTTTGTACTATTTGCTGTTTGTGGTAACCCATCTTTCTGGATTAAATCCCAATAACCGTTTGCGTCTAGTTAATTTGTCGTTAAACCTTTTTCTTTGTGTATTTGGGTGGGAGAGGAGGATTAGGCTTCTAACTAAAACTGTCTTTGTCAGAACAAGCTTTGAAAGTCTAACAAAATCCTCTCTATGAAACTACACAGAAATCCAGCGAATGCATATTAAAAATATCATAGCAAACAGGAAATCGCAGAACAATATTAAACAAAACAAAGAGATAATTTCAGTTTATACATGTTCCTCAAAAATTTTGTATTATAACAAAATGTTTATTTTGTATGTGATTGTTGTATAAGTCCATGTTTTTACCGCATTGTGTTCGGTAATACAAATGCAAGACTTAAAAGAATTTTGGTAAAAAGTGTTACCTCACAAAGGTAAATGTGAATATTATTATCTTGCAGTGTCTTGGGTGCATAGACAGACCTAGATATGACAGTTGCAAAGCTTATGTCAGAAAACAATTATGCAGAACTGGCAGTAGATGTTTTATAATTTCCAGTAGATGAGGAGAAACATTAAAATTTGAGGTATTGGGTAAACAAAATACTTGTCAGTGACGTATTTATTGTGTCTTTTATTCTCTCCTCAGAATTCCACAGATAGCAATATGCAAACACGATTGCAAAATATGGCTCTACAGGACACTCAGGTAAGAAAAGTGATATTTTATCCACTCTGGTCTTTCTTTGTAAAAAATGGTCTTAGCCAGACTGTGTGCCTTTATTGCACAGAATTGACAAGGATTGACAAGAAAACAGCACATTTTAGGGCAGAGTATTTTAACTAGAAAAATATGTGTTTTTAAGAACGTGTCCAGTTTTGTTGCATTGGTCTAAATGTAACAATTATTCACAACCAATTTACATAATAATCCACCATGCAAAACAATTCATCATAAAGGTATAGTTATTTCCCAAACCATTATACACTCTTGACCCTCTCAAAAAAAAAAAAAAAAAAATGATTGAAGGGAACATGTCATGAAATAAAAATCAACTTTAGCAACTTTCAAAGAGCTTGAAATTCAGTCTATACATTAGGCTACCAGTTTTGCTAGGTAATAGATTTGGAGAAAAAACTATTTAAAATTAGTTTTTACTCCCATATGTCTCTCAATTCCATGGCAGACACTCAACGCTGAGGAATTGAGAGCCAGAGAGCAGAACAGACCTCCTTGGTTTTCCAAACATAGTGATCACAGAGCATATGCTGTGTCTGCTATGGTAACTCCCTAGCTGGCACTGAGAGTGGAGTGACGTTACAGTTACGTCACTCAGTTAAGGCACCGGTACGCTGTAACGAAGTCACCATGTCAGCAATATGGAGGACGCTTGCAGGGCAAACCAAATAAACCCAGAGGAGAACTGTGGGCGGACTGGAGGTGGGTGTTATGGAAGTGTGGCACCCACCTCTTTCATGAGATCGGCAGAGAGTTAATGCCAGTTAAGCTGTACAAGTACAGATTTCTTTTAAATCAGTAACTATCATTCTTATAGCACATTTAACTTTATAACAGCCTTTTCATCTGAAAATAGTTGCATCACTACCAATCCATTGTATACATATCCTGTCATATTCTTTAAAGTAATTTAATAAAATAAGTAAAATAATGTATAAACCGCTATACTTCTCTTGTATTGCTCATTGTACGTGTATCGCATTCAGAGAGATAATTTTACATTTTCCAATACGAAGGGTTACGTAATGCTTTTACTCAAAGGGTTCAATTATGTCTCTCCCCATCAATACTATATTGACATTTTACAAACCATCAGGTTCAGTTCTTAATGGAAATTCAAGGAGATCAAGAAAGTCTTTTAGCTTTTTACATCACTGTGTATATATTGGTTCTTTATTAATAATATATTTGTCATTTCTAGTGAGACCGTTCTTTGGTTTGTCGCATAGAATCATAAAGAATCAGTGATACCTTGCTATAGTTTTATAAAAAAAAAAAAAAACACATTGCCAATTGTTCTGATATTTTTTTGTACATCTGCAACTTGACTGACAGTCCATTGCTGCTTTTATAAAGCAGTTCATTTTAGAGATGACAGGTAATAAAGGTAGCAGAGAAATTAAAATGAAAAAAAAAAATTCCTGCCTGATATTTCGCACAAATGTGGTTTTCGGGTTGACTTATTCTGTTTTATTGACTGAGCACTGAAATGTCTTTAATTGACTACCAAATTTCAATATTTATCTCAAAATGGCAAGTATTAAAACAGCTGACTTCTTCTGATTCTGGGGACTTTAGCATCATTCGGTCTCTGAACTTATTTTCTAAGTAGTAAAGTTGTTATATTATAACTAATAACTGTAAAGCTTGGTATTTCTGTATCAAACCAGTTTCTCTTTGTTGCAGGCACAATCAAATGAAAGCCATCAAGAAAACAGGTTTTCAACTGCAATTAACCTCGTTCTCAGATTGAGGTAGGAAGCAGTTGTCCCAGCTATTCATTTTATACTTTCAAGTCTTGTTTTAATGTACTCTTGCACAATGACATTACTCTTTACATGGCTTAAACTTTTGCTTTTTATTGTGTGAACCAAATTGCTAGCGTATACATTGAATTTGTTTTTACCATATAATTTTAGTGACAAACCTTATGTAGTTTGGATGCTTTCCACTTTATTATGATGTCCTGAAGAAACACTCTTTGAGTTTCCATTTTTCGCGATGTACAGTATTTGTCTTTTTTTATTTTTTATTCTTTGTTTTATTAAGGAAAAAAGTATAGCAATACAAGCAGTCAACGATTAGGTATAAGATGTACAATTAATGTAAAGCAAGTCACAAACGATTGGCAATACTTAAGTTTTGTATATTAAGAACAAGCATACGCAGGCTTAATTGACATGCCCACAGTAATATCTGGTGTTGATCTTGTGAATGGAGAGAGAAAGTCAGACATGTGGATTACGGCAATACAAGCTTAATAAATATGTAATTTACTGCCTACTAGATACACCATCAGCACTAGCGTGAACAGGCCGACAAGCGGGACCAGCAAGTGATTTAACTTCTGATATCTTTAATAGTGTGCAACTCCTCGTGCTGTATAAGGAAATTAAATTAAATTAGATATAAGGAGTGGCAATAATACTGCAGTCCAGGCAACTTGCTACTCAGTATTGCTTTTAACAATGTTATCATTCAATATTCATTGAGGCAACGTGCTGCATAACAGAGGAGTGAACATATAACATTTCAATGCAGAAATTATAGCAGTAAAGTACAACTTGACATATCTGGGCAGTGTTGATCGTTGAGGGAGGAATCTTGCCAATTTTAGTTTAAGGGAGGTGGGTATCATACTTTGCCTCTATAGAGGAGAACCCTTATTAGGTGGCTCCTATGGAACCCATTAAAGTAGGCGCAGGTAACCACACTACGAGTTATTGAGCAGTAGCCCTGTTATCTGGCAACCTGGGGCAGCCAGGAAGGCTCAGGTGCTGTCAGTGCGCAACATGGCATGCGAGCATGTCAGGGTAGTTAGGAGCTCTTAAATCCCAGAGCTCATGGGGGAGGAGAGGAGGAGGCGCGTCAAGGGATCACAAAAAAGACTAAATATGGAGGGCTCCCACGAGGAAGTCCCTCCAATTGCTGATAAATGATGGATACACCAAAATTACAATATCTCTTGGAGATTACTGAAGTAGTATATAGACAGATAAGCAGTAGAAGATCCAGATCTAAATAGATCTATAAATATCTTGAGGCAAAAACTGATAAGTATAAGGTCAAAAAAGCTTTATTAACGAAATAATGCCCCAAGATGACTAAAAAATCTATATCCAGTGGCTAGGTGGATGCACACAAAAAATCCCCTCCCTTTATCTACTAATCAGAAGGGGTGGGTGTATAACAATCCCAAGTCCTCAATGTAGAAAAGCACACACTTACGCAGAGTGGTAGGAGAAGGGAAACTGGTCGGTTTGCGATCTAGAAGTCCAATAGGCTAAATATGCTCTAATTCAACAGAGCTGCTATAATGGACACCGCTAGACTAGTTCCCTATAAACTCCTTAAAAAACACCTTCATGGGTGTTCTGCGCTAAGGCTATGCTTGATATCGGTGTCTGCATCCGTCTGCCCTATGGTACTGGATACTGCTTAAGCTGTATACAAAATTTAGCTACTCATTGCCAAAAAATAATAATGAAAAGTGAAAAACAAAAAATAATAAATAAGAATCCCCTCGAGTGCATAGTGCTGAGTGAAGTGAAGTGAAGTGAGGGGATGCAACGGCTGGAAACGCCCGACGCGCGTTTCGGAGTACAGAGACTCCTTCGTCAGGGGCTAAGAAGCTCCCGCCCAATATCCCCAATATTTAAATACATTACTAGCCAATCAGACTTCAAGTAATTCTGACGTCACAGATATCGGAATTACCTCCACGTGGAGCTACCGGTTTATCCAATCAGTACACGGACCATACCACGTCATTGCTGACGTTGTCGGAGGCCCCCACGTGGGGTATTAGTTAATGTTGGCATCGATAGAATTGACAGTATGAGTGACCAATCACAATCCTTTTCTTCACTATCAGTCACGGAGGAAGTGGAGAAGATGTTATCAATTAATGATAAACTATGTAGACATTACTATGCAACAAAGGTTAGAAAGTCATAACACTAAAGTCACATAATGTGCCGAATAGACATTGTACTGAAGCAAAATATCGGTGCCTCTATCTATCCTAATTATTTTTATATATATACAAACATATCCTGCAGATGCTTTTAAAGAGGTCATGGAATTTGATCGTCAAAATTTCCAATGTTTATAGTTCTTACAGAGAAATCTATGATAGATAGAGCAATAAAATGGCAAAGATAACTCGTGAATTCTCTAGATGTCGATGTCTTCATGGTATTGTCATCATTAGTCTCATTACCTGAAGACATCCATAAAAAAGAAAAAAGAAAAAAGAAAGCATCTGCTGGAATGACAGGATATATTTGTAATTTCCTATGACTATATAATTCTGAACATATATAATCATGAATTATATAGTGAGAGGTAAAGGATATTTGTCACCATAGTTGTACGTTGTGGATGATTGTACGATACAGATAGGGCTCCGTATAATAAGCGACATATTCAATTTATGTGTTGCTATAGACGTGTGATGGCTGTCTAGTAGTCCATATACATTTACTTGAGAGGTAAACAGAAAGATAGTATTCACTGTCATCTTTATATACTATCTTAAAACAACTGAGTGATGGAGTGATATCGGTAGTATAAAGAGAAACCGTATATTAAAACCACCTAATATGTTCATGGATTGCTGTAATTGTTCGATTGTGAGTACACGGCTCACTTGTCGATAGGGAGAAAATTATTCCTCCTTGTGTGTTTTGTCATATAATGTATAATGTGACAGCTAGGTAATATATTGTAAGAAAAAAAGGGGGAGGGGAGGGGGGGAAGGAGAACAACTAATTTCATTAATATATATTGCTTATCATTAGTGAGAAAGGGTGAAAAATTGGCAAGGAGTTAGAGTCAACTATCAAAAACCAATTAACCAAGATATGAAGGTGTATATGATAGAAGTATTGTAGAGACTGACGTCTCCAGATTCCGTGTTGTCTTTACTGAATTTATGTGTTCCAAGATGCGCCTTTTTAAAGGGCGGAAAGTTTTACCGACATACATAAGTTGACACTGGCATGTTATTAAATAAACTACCCCTTTGGAGTTGCAATTAAAGAACGACATGGATTTAAAATGTTCTGTATGTGAACTGTTACTGAAATTTTTTGAATTGGGACTTATAAAGCTGCAAGCTTTGCACCTTCCACATTTGTAGGTACCTTTAATTTTATCTGAGAGCCAGTGTGTTGGAGGTTTAGAAGGTTGAAAATGACTGTGTACTAGGGAGTCTCTCAGGTTCTTCCCCCTCCTAGCTGTTAGTGATGCGTATGACGGTAAAGCATCCCTCAAATGTACATCTTGTTTCAATAAGGGCCAAAAACGATTCATGATGGTCTTGACCTGATCCCAGCCGGCATCGAAGGTGGTGACACATCTAAGTTGTTTCTGGTCCCCCTCCTTCGGTTGGGAGGTCATAATAGTATTTTCACTTAGTAGGTCTTCCTGTTTCATTAGGAGTGCCCTATGATAGGCTCTTTTTAGGCACTTGTTAGGGTATCCCTTGGACCTAAACATCCGACGTAAGTCTCTTGCTTGTATTTTAAAATCCTCTGTGTCTGAGCAATTTCGTCTCAAGCGTAGATATTGGCCTATGGGGATCCCTTTTTTTTGGGGAATTGGGTGATAGCTTTTCCAATTTAGTAGGCTATTAGTCGCCGTATGTTTTCTAAATAAATTTGTTTTGATAGTACCATGTTGTCCGGGAGAGATCATTAGATCCAAGAAGCTGAGAGATGGAGTTCCAATCTCAGCTGTGAATTTGATATTAAGATCATTTACATTTAGGCCTTGTACGAAATGCGTAAATTGTTCCTCTGACCCGGTCCAGATGATTATAATATCATCAATGTACCTTTTCCAGAGGTAAATGAACCGGGTCAGGGGATTTTTGGGAGAAGATGTAAACACCACTTTTTCTTCCCACCAGCCGAGGTGCAGGTTGGCATATGAGGGTGCACAAGACGTCCCCATGGCCGTTCCCTGCACCTGATGATAGTATACTCCGTCAAATAAAAAGAAATTATGAGTTAATGTAAACCTTAAAAGGTTTATTACTAAATCACTATGTTTGTCAAGATGCATTCCTCTTTTCCTCAGATAATATCTGACATGTTTGATCCCCAAGTCGTGTGGTATGGAACTATAGAGGGATTCAACATCTAGACTGCAAATTATGGAGTTTTCCGGCAGGTTAATTTTGGTGAGGACAGATAAAGTTTGCTTAGTGTCCCTCAGATATGAGGGTAGTTGAGTCACTAGAGGTTTCAGAATATGATCCAAATAGATGCTCACATTTTGAGTCATATTGTCATTACCTGAAACAATGGGTCTCCCTGTTAAGAGATCATACTTTTTGTGAATCTTAGGTAGACTATAGAAAGTAGAAATCCGAGGGCTCCTAATTGACATAAAGTTATATTCATCTTTTGAAATTATTTTGTTGTCATATCCCTGTTGTAGGATACTAGTTAGTTCTTCCATAAATCTTTTTGTGGGGTCTTGCTTTAGGACTTTGTAGGTGGTTTGATCTAGAAGAATTCGTTTATTCATTTCAACATATTTGGAGGTATCCATGATAACAATATTCCCTCCTTTGTCAGAGGGTTTTATCGTTATTACACGGTTAGCTTTTAAATTACTCAGAGATTTACATTCATTGGCCGTTAAATTTTAATTTGGTTTACAACTCATCTCATGGGGTGGTATTTTTTCAATCTCTTCGCATACCAGCTCAACAAAAGTTTCTACATACTTAGAGTCACCTAGTTTGGGACAGTAGTGACTTTTGTTTTTTAAGTTAGTTAGGGGGTAATGGACTCCCTGGATATCGTCACTTTCCTCTAATAGGTCAGCTAGCATCATGGTTAGACGATAATCTCTAAGGTCCATACCCAAATTTTTTGCTTTTTTCTCTTCATTAAGAAGATAATTTTTATGTAGAATGAGCTTTCGTGCAAATAGATGAATGTCTTTCACCCAAGTGAATTTATCAAAGCGTGGTACTGGAATGTAAGAGGGGCCTTTTAATAGCAAATCCAATTCTGATTGAGTCGGGGTGTAAGTGGATAGGTTTATAATTTGTTTGTCCTTTACAGTCGGTTCCTTTTGTTGAACTGTCTTTTGTGTCTTGGTCTCAAGAAGGGACGGTTGTCCCCCTGAGCATGGTCTAAAAAAGTGACGCCCTTTTTGAGGATTCCTCTATTATGTTCATTCGACGTAGAGGGAGTCCCTTGGGTGTCTGTTTCAGATTCACTTGACTCATACTCAGAAGTTGAGACCTGTTCTCTATCTACCCATCTTTTTCTTTGGAACCTTTTGTAAACATTCCCCGTTTTGAAGTCTTTATGGTCCCTTATAAACTTTTGATGTTTTCTTTGTTTTATAATAGTTTGGTATTTTTCTAGATTCGTTTGTAATTTAGTTTCATGGGGGCCAAAGGCTGGGTCCATTTTATGTTCTTGGATCTTTTCTACTTCATTTTCAATCTTTTTTTCTATCTCAATTAGTTTTTTACTCTCAAATTTGCATATAATTTGCATAAAGTGTGCTGAACATTGACTCGCTGCCTCTTCCCATTCTTTGATGAATTCATCCTCATCTATGTGTGTGCTGGGAATTGTTGGTATTCTTAGCCCTCTTGGTATTAGGTTTTTTTTCAAATAATTTTCCAGGGAGGCTATTTCCCAGCTAGTTCTAATTTGTTGTTTATATAATTGTGTGAGGGAGTTGAAACCTGTGGTCAATGAGTAACTCAAATCTTCAGATTGAAAGTTAGATTCTGAAAAGATCAACTCTGCATCTTGGCACCATTTTGTGGCATCTGGTTTATTAGAAAGAAAACCTGTCATGATTAATTATAAAAGTCTCTCTTCTGACCAATGATGTGGGTCTTAAACCCTTTTAGACAATTTAAAGAAAAAGATCAAATAGATTTTCCTACTATCCTGACCAGCCAATACACTGGAAACAGGAGCAGGAAAAAGATGGGTCAGGACGGTGGTATCAGCTCCACCTCAAAGTGGGCTTGTACCCAGAAATAATATATAGATTACAAAAAAGACTAAATATGGAGGGCTCCCACGAGGAAGTCCCTCCAATTGCTGATAAATGATGGATACACCAAAATTACAATATCTCTTGGAGATTACTGAAGTAGTATATAGACAGATAAGCAGTAGAAGATCCAGATCTAAATAGATCTATAAATATCTTGAGGCAAAAACTGATAAGTATAAGGTCAAAAAAGCTTTATTAACGAAATAATGCCCCAAGATGACTAAAAAATCTATATCCAGTGGCTAGGTGGATGCACACAAAAAATCCCCTCCCTTTATCTACTAATCAGAAGGGGTGGGTGTATAACAATCCCAAGTCCTCAATGTAGAAAAGCACACACTTACGCAGAGTGGTAGGAGAAGGGAAACTGGTCGGTTTGCGATCTAGAAGTCCAATAGGCTAAATATGCTCTAATTCAACAGAGCTGCTATAATGGACACCGCTAGACTAGTTCCCTATAAACTCCTTAAAAAACACCTTCATGGGTGTTCTGCGCTAAGGCTATGCTTGATATCGGTGTCTGCATCCGTCTGCCCTATGGTACTGGATACTGCTTAAGCTGTATACAAAATTTAGCTACTCATTGCCAAAAAATAATAATGAAAAGTGAAAAACAAAAAATAATAAATAAGAATCCCCTCGAGTGCATAGTGCTGAGTGAAGTGAAGTGAAGTGAGGGGATGCAACGGCTGGAAACGCCCGACGCGCGTTTCGGAGTACAGAGACTCCTTCGTCAGGGGCTAAGAAGCTCCCGCCCAATATCCCCAATATTTAAATACATTACTAGCCAATCAGACTTCAAGTAATTCTGACGTCACAGATATCGGAATTACCTCCACGTGGAGCTACCGCATTATCCAATCAGTACACGGACCATACCACGTCATTGCTGACGTTGTCGGAGGCCCCCACGTGGGGTATTAGTTAATGTTGGCATCGATAGAATTGACAGTATGAGTGACCAATCACAATCCTTTTCTTCACTATCAGTCACGGAGGAAGTGGAGAAGATGTTATCAATTAATGATAAACTATGTAGACATTACTATGCAACAAAGGTTAGAAAGTCATAACACTAAAGTCACATAATGTGCTGAATAGACAAACCACCTACAAAGTCCTAAAGCAAGACCCCACAAAAAGATTTATGGAAGAACTAACTAGTATCCTACAACAGGGATATGACAACAAAATAATTTCAAAAGATGAATATAACTTTATGTCAATTAGGAGCCCTCGGATTTCTACTTTCTATAGTCTACCTAAGATTCACAAAAAGTATGATCTCTTAACAGGGAGACCCATTGTTTCAGGTAATGACAATATGACTCAAAATGTGAGCATCTATTTGGATCATATTCTGAAACCTCTAGTGACTCAACTACCCTCATATCTGAGGGACACTAAGCAAACTTTATCTGTCCTCACCAAAATTAACCTGCCGGAAAACTCCATAATTTGCAGTCTAGATGTTGAATCCCTCTATAGTTCCATACCACACGACTTGGGGATCAAACATGTCAGATATTATCTGAGGAAAAGAGGAATGCATCTTGACAAACATAGTGATTTAGTAATAAACCTTTTAAGGTTTACATTAACTCATAATTTCTTTTTATTTGACGGAGTATACTATCATCAGGTGCAGGGAACGGCCATGGGGACGTCTTGTGCACCCTCATATGCCAACCTGCACCTCGGCTGGTGGGAAGAAAAAGTGGTGTTTACATCTTCTCCCAAAAATCCCCTGACCCGGTTCATTTACCTCTGGAAAAGGTACATTGATGATATTATAATCATCTGGACCGGGTCAGAGGAACAATTTACGCATTTCGTACAAGGCCTAAATGTAAATGATCTTAATATCAAATTCACAGCTGAGATTGGAACTCCATCTCTCAGCTTCTTGGATCTAATGATCTCTCCCGGACAACATGGTACTATCAAAACAAATTTATTTAGAAAACATACGGCGACTAATAGCCTACTAAATTGGAAAAGCTATCACCCAATTCCCCAAAAAAAAGGGATCCCCATAGGCCAATATCTACGCTTGAGACTGATAGTGAAGAAAAGGATTGTGATTGGTCACTCATACTGTCAATTCTATCGATGCCAACATTAACTAATACCCCACGTGGGGGTCTCCGACAACGTCAGCAATGACGTGGTATGGTCCGTGTACTGATTGGATAATGCGGTAGCTCCACGTGGAGGTAATTCCGATATCTGTGACGTCAGAATTACTTGAAGTCTGATTGGCTAGTAATGTATTTAAATATTGGGGATATTGGGCGGGAGCTTCTTAGCCCCTGACGAAGGAGTCTCTGTACTCCGAAACGCGCGTCGGGCGTTTCCAGCCGTTGCATCCCCTCACTTCACTTCACTTCACTCAGCACTATGCACTCGAGGGGATTCTTATTTATTATTTTTTGTTTTTCACTTTTCATTATTATTTTTTGGCAATGAGTAGCTAAATTTTGTATACAGCTTAAGCAGTATCCAGTACCATAGGGCAGACGGATGCAGACACCGATATCAAGCATAGCCTTAGCGCAGAACACCCATGAAGGTGTTTTTTAAGGAGTTTATAGGGAACTAGTCTAGCGGTGTCCATTATAGCAGCTCTGTTGAATTAGAGCATATTTAGCCTATTGGACTTCTAGATCGCAAACCGACCAGTTTCCCTTCTCCTACCACTCTGCGTAAGTGTGTGCTTTTCTACATTGAGGACTTGGGATTGTTATACACCCACCCCTTCTGATTAGTAGATAAAGGGAGGGGATTTTTTGTGTGCATCCACCTAGCCACTGGATATAGATTTTTTAGTCATCTTGGGGCATTATTTCGTTAATAAAGCTTTTTTGACCTTATACTTATCAGTTTTTGCCTCAAGATATTTATAGATCTATTTAGATCTGGATCTTCTACTGCTTATCTGTCTATATACTACTTCAGTAATCTCCAAGAGATATTGTAATTTTGGTGTATCCATCATTTATCAGCAATTGGAGGGACTTCCTCGTGGGAGCCCTCCATATTTAGTCTTTTTTGTTATCTATATATTATTTCTGGGTACAAGCCCACTTTGAGGTGGAGCTGATACCACCGTCCTGACCCATCTTTTTCCTGCTCCTGTTTCCAGTGTATTGGCTGGTCAGGATAGTAGGAAAATCTATTTGATCTTTTTCTTTAAAGCGTCAAGGGATCAACCTGGAGCGCTGTGCCAATTATTTTTACAGGGGTATGTCTAAGCGAACTTCAGATCAAGGTGAGTTGACCAACGAATAGTAACCGTTAATATAAACAATAATAAACATGCTCATGTGTGTCACGCAAACTAAAGTAAAATAGGACATGGCTAGGCAGCCCAGCCAGGCCCAAGGTGAGGTGCGTATCAGAGGGCAGTCAGCTCGGGGCTGAGGAGCTTGACGGGGTGAAAACAGCCACATTCGCATTGGTGACTAGGTCTGGCAGGGTTATTTGTGACTGCAGTGGCTGAGAGTCCCAGGTTTTTGCTTCCGATTGGGACGACACCCTGAATCTCCGGCCATCCTTTTCAACAATCAGAGCACTGGAGTATCCCTATTTATAAGAGATAGATGCTGCTCTCACGTGGGATGTCACTTCCTTCAGCGTCGCACGCCACTGCAGGGTTGGTTGGCTGAGGTCTTGGAAAAAGGTTAGAGAATGTTCCTCAAAGATGTATGGTGCTTGATCTCTAGTGGCTTTCAGGAAAATTTCTTTGTCACCGCAGGACCGAAATCATAAGATGACATCTCTTGGTGTCTGGGATTTAGAGTGTAACTGTCCAGGCAGGCGAAAAAGTCTCTCTAGTTGAATCCCCTTTGTCTGTTTAGGGGTCAAAGAGGTGGAGAACAGTCTCCGAATTAATTGTGGCAACTCAGCTGTGTGTATAGTGTCAGGGATCCCCCGTACCTTTAAGTTGTGCAGTCGTGGAGGCAGAGGAATCTTGTTGGATTCTGAGGTCGTGGATATCCTCTTCTGTGGCCTTAATTCTGCCTGTCAATGTGCCCAGGTCCTCCCAAAGCACTCCTATTTCAGAGGCAAAGAAGGCCTTTAAGTCCGAGACCATGGTGGCGAGGTCTGACTTCGAGGCCAGTGAGGATTCTGGCTGTCGCTGGCCTTGTCCCTGTTGTTTGTGGGGTGGGGAAGGAGCCTCGAAGAGATTCAGGTCCTCCTTGTCTGAGGCTGTCAGAGAGCCCTGGAACGAGTCTGGTCTGTGATCCTACATCTTGGGAGTAAGCAGGCTTATATCTCTGGTCTGCCCCTCACGGGGTCTCCGGGACTTTTGGGTATGTTTCCCCATAGTTTGTGGGAGCTTCAAGCGGACTGGGATGTTTCTGCCCGGTGTGTATAGCAAAGGCAGAAGTTTTAGCAATAAGCCGCGGGAGCTAGTGTGGCATGCATCTGCTTAGCTCGCTGGTCAGCTCTGCCCCCCCCCCCCAGTATTTGTCTTCTTTTGAGTTGCAGTACGTCATATATAAATGCATATCCACGATACTCAACTGCACCTCTTTCATTAGTTATATTCACAAAAGTGCATGACAGGAACAGAAATCCTGGCTTAACCATGTATGAAAACAAAATGAGTACCACTGAATAAAATGTACAAATCAATTATAATAATAATAATAATAATAATAATGAAGTGCGCAGAAGGGGCTGATAAGGCACTTCCTCATAGTCCTTTTATTATTCTTTAATCTCTTTTATGTTATGTACTGTAAAAGTGGTTGAATTTACCACCACTTTTTTGTCTTCTCTATTTTCAAAGGGCTGAACAAAATATGATTTAAATTGTGGAACAATTCCTAGTTTAGTTAGTGGTTTGGGTTAGACATTAGTATTAGACATCAATGTTAGGCATTAGGATAAGAGGATTGTATGTATTAGGCACTGAGACAGTGTGTAGGTATGGCAATTAAGTTAGAGGTAGGGTTAGTACATGTATGATACTCTAAGCCTCATGACTTGTACAGTTTCTTGGAGAGAGTAATCTTTAGTACAGTTTCCTAATTTTTTAGCATTTTTTTCACCTAAACTCTAACCCTCTGCAGCCACCACAATAATGTGGAATCTTCACTTAACAGTCTGAAAGTATGACTCTTTTTCATGAACCCATTATTTATATTCTCTTATTTGGTCCTCCCACCTCCACATATAGTATATGAATCAAAGATGTCCTATTCTCTCAAAAATGCTAAAGATCCTCATAAACTTCTTATTTCATCTTCTCAATGTGTAAATAATCATTTATATTTATTTGTAGATTAGTTTACTATGAAAGATGCATTGTGCTTTCTCATTTTCAAGTTCAAGGTTCTTTTCAGGTGGTCTAACTCATCAAAAAAAAAATTATGTCTTTAGTATAAATCATAAATCATCCACAATTATACATAAATGCTCTCATCAACAAGCTCCTAGCCCTCTTGTCACACCCACCTGGAGAGTCGTGGAGTGGATGGAACCCAATTTGCAGCGGAACAGCACTCCCTACTAACACGACCCTTAGGAGCACCTGGAAGTGGAGACAAGGTCCCAAAGGATCTGTGGTGGCGCGGAGGCCTTTAATAAAAAATAATAAATTTCCAGAAGGCAGCAGCAGGAAAAGCAAACAAAAATGCAGTCTTGCAGCAGACAGAAGTAAACGATTAATCTGGATCTAGGTCAGGAAGCAGGCTGTAGCAGTTGTCCAAGGAATCAGGAAGCAGGAACCGGGAACAGAAGCTGGAGATTAGGACAAAAGGCAGGTATAAAGCAAAATGCAAAATAAACAAGCACTGATTGGAAGGTGGGCTGGGTTTAAATAGGTAGCTGGGATCACATGACCGGCCAGCGCCCACCAGTAGGTGGGGCACACAGATGTTATATAAAGAGGTCAGGGACTCGGCACCATATTGTTTTATTCCCTGGTCCCTGACCTGTTCCTCCCCAATGGATCTGCAACTCTCCTGCTCCCTGTGTAGAACGCCGGGTCTGCATGGCGGCCGCCATCTTGCCTTGACAGCATGCTCGCCGCGGACCTCGGCGGTGAGAGGGATAGAAGGAACCACCGCAGACCCAGAAAAGGATCTCTCAGGAGCAGTGGGGACTGTGATTCTGCCGCGAGGGCGGTGTGGGCGCCCAGGGGCAGGTGAGTACCTAGCTGTGCCATGACACCTCTGCTCCTCTCTTGTCCTAACACTATCCTTCTCTGTTTTCTTATCCTGTCTCTCACCTACAAGTTTTTTTCTGGGCTGTCCCTTAACTCTGAAACTCATTATAGAAACATAGAATGTGACGGCAGATAAGAACCATTCGGCCCATCTAGTCTGCCCATTTTTAAAAATACTTTCATTAGTCCCTGGCCTTATCTTATAGTTAGGATAGCCTTATGCATATCCCACGCATTCTTAAACTCCTTTACTGTGTTAACCTCTACCACTTCAACTGGTAGGCTATTCCTTGCATCCACTACCCTCTCAGTAAAGTAATACTTCCAGATATTATTTTTAAACCTTTGCCCCTTTAATTTAAGACTATGTCCTCTTGTTGTGGTAGTTTTTCTTCTTTTAAATATATTCTCCTCCTTTCCTGTGTTGATTCCCTTTATGCATTTAAATGTTTCTATCATATTCTCCCTGTCTCGTCTTTCCTAAAAGCTATACATGTTAAGTTCCTTTAACCTTTCCTTGTAAGTTTTATACTGCAATCCATGAACCAGTTTAGTAGCCCTTCTCTGAACTATCTCTAAAGTATCAATAGCCTTCTGGAGATACGGTCTCCAGTACTGCGTACAATACTCCAAGTGATGTCTGGTGACTATAGGGTCCCTTTAAGAATTGTATTTTTGATGTTGAAAAAAACTGGCTCCTAATTTTTTTGGTGGGCTTCTTGAATGAAAGCAAATTTGTCATGCCCTGATTTAGGCTATTTAGTGTTTAGTATTTGTTTGCACAATATTAATAAACGGTGGTGAGGGTGATGATTACAATGAAAAAGGGACACTGTAGGCACGTTAAATGCTTAAGTGCATTGAAATTGCTATAGTGGAATCCACTGGCAACGTCCATTCTTGCAATGTTAAACCATATTTGGTGGATTATAAATACTAAACAAGAATCCCTGTCACTCATGGGCTGCTTAAGCTAATGAGAAAGCATTAGCCTGACTAGCATTTGGTGCAGATTGGCAGTTAGATGTTGGTTGGTGGGTCCCTCATTCATTGTTAAAGTGCATAAAAATGGTTTAAAGCAGAATCGTGGACATCGTCAGGGAACTCCAAGCATTATAAACATTTCAATGAGATAAAATGGTTCTTGTGCTATAGGGTCCCTTTAACCCCTTAAGGACACATGACATGTATGACATGTCATGATTCCCTTTTATTCCAGAAGTTTGGTCCTTAAGGGGTTAAACTCAGTTTAAATACAAGATATCTTTTCTTGAAATGTACAGATAAGCATTGCAGAATGTGATTATAAGCACCTGTGTTGCAAATACATTTGCTAGTGATTTTGTTTGCAACAAATAGCATAGATTACACTTTATTACTAACCTGAAGAGGTCACAGTCTTCCACGTATTTCTAGATGACAGTTTCACTATAATGGGGTCGAATTTGTGAGGTTAAAATCTTAGCCATTTGTAAGACATAGCCCATTATCATGTCTTCTGCATTTATATCATTCTATCCTTACTCGACCTTGCATGCGGGCTGTTCACAATACGCATCTGTCCACTACTTAAATCGCTGATACATCTTTAATAGGACAGTCATACTTTGTGACATTAAACTGGGTGATTATTTTTTTGAATTCTGCTGTGAAATTGAAACATAGCATTTGAAGAAAATTTAACAAGTAACTGTCATTTATGAAAAATGCCGAATGCCCTGTCCTATTTTTGGTTTTCCTCTAATACGACGATACATGTTTCTTTACCCTTATTGAATATTTTAGTGTGACTAGGATTAATATTCTCTGACGACTTATTGTCAAGATTAATTGCTGTCACACATAAAAGTGGCTGTAGGATTACCGAATTCTTCATTATGTTTTTTTTTTTTTCTTTCTTTGTAGGATCACAGTAAGAGATTTTTAATGAGTTTCTTTCACACTCCAGTAGTCCGTCTCTGGCAGAAATAAAGTATAGCTGTTTTACAAGATACATGTTTAGAACATTTTTCTTTCGGAGATTTGATCTGCAACTGTGTTAAAATGACATAAGCCTTTTAAAAGAGCATTGTGACTGTCTAATATGAGCTGCTTTTTAGAGTGATGTCCTCATCAGCATCTCAACAAAGACAGGATGTAGAGACATTCAGCTTTTTATACACCTTGGAAAATACATCATCGCAATTGTTATAGGTACCCGACTACAGCATATATTCTAAGCTTAGTTTTGACTTTACAATGATCTTGAGAATCAGTCTGAGGCTCACGTTTGATTTGGTGCTCTAATCTTTCCTTACATCTTGCAAAATCTTTTACCTGAGAAAAACGATCATCTGCTAATTATATTCCTTTTTTATATATATTTTATTTTTAGAGCGCGTCTGAGCAAACGTTAATGCACTCTGTGATTAATTTTACATTGCAGAAGTTGCATTATAAATTGATTAATATTGAATGTAGGTCAGGCATTACACCAGACTGTTGCTACTGATTAATGTATTAATTACTTTGGTGATATTTATTTATAAAATCTGGCACTGTAAGAGCTTTATGACATCTAATATTAAATATAAACCTCTGTAGAGCCTGTTTTATGAGTGAGCACTTAGTATTGCTATGTTTCTTTCATCTCATGTTTGTTGATTAGATTAAGTGCCCATCAGTGGTAAAATATTTTACTGTTACAAATTTTGGCTCCTTCCCCAATTTCATCCAGTAAATTGAACCATTATTTGCTGAAGTATTATATTTCCATGTTCAAATTGCTCTTGGTGACGGAGTTGCTTAAACTGGCCTCGACTAAGTGACATAATAGGGTTTATAAATAAATAACCCTTGCATATTATCTTACGTATAAATAAGTCTAAATGGGCTTGGAGGAGAACAAAATTTGGCACATTAAAGGACCACTCCACACCTCAAAAGCACTTCAGTTTGTGTATCATGGTTGAGTATCGTAGTTTAACCCTAGTTTATAAAAGTGCTGATTTCTATGGCTGTCAATCAAAGAGCCAGCTTTGTCACTGCTTAGTGAATAGGTACCCACAAATATTTTAACATGAATTTTCCACTTAAGTTATAGAGTTATGACCTTTCCATGAGCGCATAGTATCAACGGACAACCAGGAGAATGTTCACTGAAAAAAATGTAACATTTGATCTATTTAAAAATATCTTCAGAATTGTTGAGTCAAGTGTGAATTGTATAGCATTTACAGCAAATTAATCTATATAGGCCAACCTGGAACTATAACAGACTTTAGGATTTTCTTTTTACAATTTGTCTAATTTGGCCTTAAAATTTGAAGCTCACATTGAATTCCTGACAATTCACACTTTAGTGAATAACTCTGCTTCTTGTATTTGACGCCAGTACCTTATTCACAGTTTAAAAACAATTTGTGTTAACATTTTATTCAATACACGAATGCATTATGTATGAAGTGTCGCCATTTATAATCAGGGCCCATGGCTAGGTTTGAAAACGTATTAAACAAATTTGAGAATGAATGACAGGGAAGGTGTTAAACAAAGCTTGGAAGTGAAAGACCTTTAGCTTTATTGAAATTTTAATATATGCTTCACCTTCAAATATCCTAGCTTAGTCAATCGTAAGTAACATTTCAATACACATTTGCCCTTACAGAGACTTTGCCCATAGCTTTAGAAGGATAAGCACCTGAATGACAGATATAAAGTTATTACTATTTCAAACTTCAGTCTCCAATTAAATATTTATTACGGCAGTGTGACATATCTCTCCGTTTTCAGTGTCAATTACTGAACACAAATGCAGAAGGGCTGTTTTGAAATCACAGCTGCCCTGAAGTAAGCATATTTTATAAGCAGCCCTTGTTAAATGGGCATTACGGACATCGCTAAATAAATCAACACAGAATTTCTCAGACTCATAAAAAGGGTCATGTGAAAGGTTTGGTGATTTACATATTAAGTGTGGCTAAATTAAGCTTAACCACTGCTTAACTAAGGTAGCCCATGATATTCACAAAGTGAAAAATGTTTTATGTAACTTGTGAGTGAGGAAATGTCGCAGAGCATACTGGAAACCCTACACAAGTTATGAATATTTTGGGGTAATTGGAACAAATGTGAGCCTCACATAGTGTCTCCTACATCTCATATCCTACCCCCGCACATCTTCCAATTCTCCTTTATTTTGGCCCGAAATCCTCCTGCTCCTCTTTTCTATCATAATGTCCTTATTTTCTAGGAGCTCCACATTGTTGGTGTGTCTGAGTGTATAACAGAGGTCTACAGCAATACTACTCCCAGTAATATGTCTTTAACCTACAATAAATATGTTTAGAAATCAGATGTGTAAATAAGACACATTGTCTTGTTGTAAATTACATTGTAGTTGCATAAATTGTTTTTAGTAAATTACCTATAATTTCTCAGAGTAGTCCCACCCCTGGCTACACCCCTAAAATTAAAGTGTCCTTCTTTGTCCATTTGAATTGTTTGAAGGTGTGCCCCTAGCCTCTGATTCAGCTTTTTTTCCCATCAGGTTCTACTAACACCGTCACTGATATTATTTATAAAATATTTTACCAGGAAGGATACATTATGATTTCTCTCTGGGTCCCCATGACATTGCATTGATACAATAGGGTACAATAAAATACAAAAACAATATTAATACACAATATATACAAAATTTAACATAGAACAGGTAAGAAATATATAATCAACCATGACAGGTGCATTCTGTTTTGAGGTATGTAGAGATGGATCTCTTAAAGTATTTTAGGCCAAGGGAAGATTTGAAAGTGTGCGGGAGGTCGTTCTGAAATTATGGTTCTCTCTAGGAAATGGAGGATCGAGCCGCCTTCTTTTTGTATTGAGGTAGACTAAATAAAGTGTTGGTACTGGATCGGAGGTTATAGGAGGTGGGAACAGATGGGGAGAGCATTCAGCTCAGGTAGGGTGGGAGCTTCCAAGAAAAGCTCTTATGCACAAGGCTGGAAAGATGAATGGTGCGTCTGGATTCCAGCGACAGCCAGTTTAGTTCTTTTAGCATATCACAATGGTGGGTCCTGTAATTACATTGTAGCACAAATAAGCAGAACGAGTTATACAATGTATTACATTTATTAAAGGAGCACTATAGGCACCCAGACAACTTAAGCTCAATGAAGTGGTCTGGGTGCCAGATCCCCTAGTTTTAACCCTGCAGCTGAAAACATAGCTGTTTCAAAGAAACGGCTATGTTTACACCGCAGGGTTTAATCCAGTCTCTAGTGGTTGTTTCCCTGACAGCCACTAGAGGCCGCTTCCGCGATTTACACGGAATAAATCACACTTATTTGATGTTGGAGTAATGCTTTCCTATGGGCGGGTTTGAATGCGCACATGCCTCTGACCACGCATGCACATTCGGTGCAGGTGCATATACTACATCCCCATAATCAGTGATTGGCATCAGCATTTTCTGAACAATCTTTTCCTTTACTGTAGGGCTTAGGCAGGCTTTGTTTCTGTACAGGGCACCTAATTTTGGATAAAGTTTAGATGCAAGTTTTTCTATGTGGAGGCCAAAAGATAGATTGGGGTCTAATATCATACCCAGGTATTTGAAAGAGTGGACTGCGGTCAGTGTGCTATTTGATTTTGTTTTGATGGACAGATGGGAATTTTGTAATTTGTGTAATTCAGATACTGTTTCAAAGATCATTGTGACAGTTTTGTCAGTGTTTAGGAAGAGTTTTGTTTTTGTGAGCCACTTTTCTACCTCTGTGAACTGGTGTTGGAGCACAGCCTCAAGCTGCAGTAGATCGGATTTGCTTGCATAGATTACTGGGTCGTCTGCGTACGTGTGTACATTTGAGGATTTGCAGACATTAGGCAGATCATTTAAGAATAACGTGAATAGTAGGGGGCTGAGAATGGAATCTTGGGGAACACCACACGTGACTGGGAGAGGTAGGGAGTCGCTGTCAGAAATGGACACACATTGTGATCGATCCGATACATATGATCGAAACCAGGTTAGCGGCCGATCACCAATACCTGAGATTTTTAGTTTGTGCAGTCGAATGTCGTGGTCTACTGTGTCAAAGGCCTTTTCAAAATCAAGGAAAATAGCTCCAGTTAGGTCTCTTTGTTCCATGCCAGTTTGGATGTCATTGCAAACTTTTAAGAGGGCAGTTGTAGTGGAGTGATTCCGGTGAAACCCTTATTGATCAAGGGTCAGATAGTTAGATGGTTGGTAATACTCACATAGTTGCGTATGGACGCATTGTTATAAGATTTTTGACAATACTGGGAGCAATGATATTGGGCGATAGGTAGAAACCAAAGTAGTGTCACCACTTTTATGGATAGGCACTACTCTTGCAGTCTTCCAAAGTTTGGGTATTCAAGCACAAAGGATTCATTAATTAGGGTTATGATTGGTTTAGCAATTGCCGGCGCACTGAGCTTCAACAGCATTGCTTGGATTAGATTATTAAGGTGTTTCATAATGACACTAATTGGTACAGGTCTAAAATTTAAATTGTCTATATTGGGTCTTTGCAAATTTAGTGGGGCCTGATCCACGTTTGTAGTTTCAGGATGTGTGTCATGTATTAGCTTGGCAATCGGGATGGTTGAGCATCCGACAAAATAATTGTTAAGGGCATTTGCTATATCTCAGGGGAGTTGCAGGGTTTGGTTGTCCACTTTGACAGTGGAGGGTTGGGAGTGGATTGGGGGAGTTTGGAAGCTATTTTGAAGTTTCTAGGGTTTGAAAGGTTATTGTTCAGATTTTCACAGAAATATTTAGGCCTTGGTTGTGCTACTGCAGGGCTCATCATCCCTCTCCTCAAGGCACACTTAGCAGTCCAGGATTTAGGGATTACCCGGGTGTGTCTAAGGTGTTTAGAAAAAGAAAAAAAAAACACCTTAGACACACCCGGGCTGAGGAGCACTGATCTACTGCTACCAATATTGATTGACATGAGCTTTCCTTGTTAGTATGCTGATCAGCTAAGTTTATGTCAAAAGTGTTTCTGTTACAGCGATGTGCTTTGCATACTTCTGTATGTTTATTCTTGTATTGTAAAATTCTATAAAAATCGATACATTGAAAAAAATAATAAATGCAAAGTTAAAAAGGTTATTTTATTTTATTTTATTTTTTTGCTTGCTTATGTAACCTGTTGTTCAATTAGAGTTTCTACTGCTGTTGGTTGAATTACATAACTTGAGAAAATGACTCCTGATTAAGAAATTAAATAAACAAATGAGTGTAGTAGTGAGTTTGCAGAGATATTTAATTGCATTGATGTAAAGTAATTAGTGTAGAAAAAATGGCTGCTAACCAGTTTGTTGTATAAATAAAATCTTAATGCTGCAACATTAGAAAATATAAAACTGAGAAAATATCTGCTTTATTAACCCCTTCACTATTAAGCAGTTTGCAGAAGAAAAAATAAAACAAGAATCTGAGTATTCTGGGTGTCCTGGAAAGTAATGTTTAAATGTATTTTTAATTTCAGTATGCCAAGAAAAAAAATGAGCACTGCATACAGACCCTTAAGTCTATTTAATTAATTCCCCATACTAAAAGACCCTTTAGGGGTCTTTGTGCATGTCCCCTGCCAACATTAATTGGCACTGTTCTTTGCCAGCTGTCCAGTGCCAATCACTATGTGATCACTAAGGACATAATGCAGTAGTTACAGTGTGAGAGGGAGATCTCCATGTCATGCTTCAATCACACAGTACCGATGTCAGTTAGGGTTATGTTTAGCATTATGTTTAGGGGAGTGTTACGGTTAATTTAAGGTTAGGGTTAAGTTTAGTGTAGGGCCAGTGTTAGTATATGGTAAGCGTTAGTGCTGGGTTAGGGATTAGTGTTTGGTTAAAGATAGGCATAAGGTTAGTTTAGGTGTACGGTTAGAGTTAGTGTAAGTGTTAGAGGAGGGGTTTGTGTAAGGTCAGGGGTGGTTTTAATTGGTATAGAATTATCTACCAAAAATGTATTTAGATCGAAGTTAACATTTAAGTCTTTTTTGGCACTTGAGTAAAAATTATTATAAGCAAAACTGTGATTTTTGTTTCCAATTGTCTCCTTTTCTAAGAAAAAATTTCCACACTTAATGTTGTGTTAGCTAAACTTATAGGATATTTAAAAAAAAAAAAAAGCCATTTCCGTTCTTTAAGAAACAATATATATAACATATGTGGATACACCAAGAGAACTCTTTAAATTACCATGGAACAATCACATAGCACAACATTTGGTTAACCGCCTCCATCCTTAAGGGGTTAATAGTAAGTGCGCAAGACCTGGCCATTGTATAAATAAATTTGTAAAAACATATGGCGTTGAAAACTTACAGCCAACATTTAGCTTTCAAGTTCCACTTTCAGGCACTAGAAAAACATGTTACTTTATTCAGTTCACAAAGCTCTGACTTTTCCATAATTGTCAATTTACTTTCGACCATAGTGATTTGTGTTTTTATTTGAAACCATAAACAGAATTTCGATTTAGGACTCCATCTAAAGAACGTAAATCAGTGTGAACCCCACAGTAAAAGTAATTGCTTTCATTCTTTTGTTGCATTTTGTTAAAATAATTCACAGTAAGAGGGAAAACAATTCATGTTCCCTATGAAGTAGACACCCAGCAGTCAACCACAGGGACCTAAAAAAATTTGCTGCACCGTATGGCGA
Organism: Pelobates cultripes; assembly: GCA_933207985.1. Lineage (NCBI taxonomy): Eukaryota > Metazoa > Chordata > Amphibia > Anura > Pelobatidae > Pelobates > Pelobates cultripes. Next base: position 33,397,683 of record OW240918.1, on the reverse strand, counting down.
GTTATATGACTACCCTTAAGTAAAGAGAAGAAAACATAATTGCATGAAATAGATTTACAACGAGACATGGAAATAGCATTGCTTGAGTGACATAATTTCACTCTTAGGTAGGTCTCAAATTAAGGCAGACCTCATAAAGTCACCTTCAACACAAGGTTGTCCTGTATTTGTAATACAAATTAAATATTTGTCTCCCGATGTGCAAGTTGCAGACTGATGCATGTTATTTTGTTTCCTATGGTTTTATAACTTCCAGTTTTTCATTTTATATTCATTTTGTTTACTTGGTTATTTCAATGACTCTTTTTGCTCTCCTATTTACAAGAACAGTAAATTTGACACATAGTCAAATGTGTTCCTGTAACATTTTTTTTTATATGTTTAGTATTTTTGAATGTTAATATATCTTTGTACGTGTACATAGGGACTCTAATAAAATACAAATGTATAGCACTGTGAAATATATAAAACAATAACTTTATTGAGATCCATTAAAATGACAGGTGTCACAAGATACAATTTACCATGGCTATATGAACATAAGAAGTGTTAATTTCCAAAGACACATACAAATAGATTGCTTACTATTTACAACATTCCATCATGCATAAAATCAGTGTAACATTAGCCCGTAGAACAGAAAATGAATAATGTTCAACAAGTTCACATAAATATCAAATAACGCTTAAATATAATGATTGTACTAGGAGGTACAACTGTGAAGAACCACATAAAAGTGTAGCAACACTACAAAATTAAACTAACATCAACGGAACACCTAAAGAACTTTAACTTGCTGAATCAAACAACTGGTCCTGTTACTTTCTGGTAGTTATCTCAGTGGATCTTAATTCAATATGCAGGTAATGGTCCATAGCACCTGCCAGTGGCGTACACACAATCCATGGTGCCCCGGTGCGAAACTGATCTATGGGCCCCCCCACCCTCCGTCTCCCCCCCCCCACCCTCCGACACACACACACACACACATACATACAGAGAAACATACATACATACACAGACAGACACACACACACACACAAGACACACATACATACATACAGACAGACACATACATACAGACCAACACACAGACAGACACACACACATACACATACACAATACACACATACATACAAAGACACAAACACAGGCACATATACATACAGACACACACACAGACAGACACAGACATACACTCACACACATACATACAGACACACACAGACATATACATACAGACAGAAACACAGAAAACACACACACATACAAAGACACATACATACAGACAGACACACACAAGACACACATACATACAAAGACACATACATACAAGCACACATACAAACACACACACACACAAACAAAATGTTTAAGTTGCCCACCTGTTTCTAACCTTTTAGATGCAGGAGGGTGACTTTCCATGGGGTCCAATAGTGGCTCAGGTTGGTGGGAGTCAGAAGTCAGAGTTCCCACTATGACTCTCTCCTCTGCTTCCTCCCGCAAGGCTCTCTGATAGCTGGGAGGAGTGACCAGGGCAGTTGCTTCCTCCTACCGTGTAATGTCATCACAGGGGACCCGATCGCGCTGTTAAAGCGCCGCAGCGCTGACCGGGCCCCCTGAAAATCCATACCCATCGGGTGGCCCTAACAGCATGGGCCATGCGATGGGCCCCTTGAACGGCAGCCCCAGTAGTTTGCTGTGCAGGCCGGGGCTGCAAAACATGACGGCGGGCCCCAGGCCCCCCCTGGAGTGATGGGCCCGGTCGCAGCTGCGACCCCTGCAACCCCTATATGTACGCCACTGGCACCTGCCTTGCAGAGACTTCTCATTGAGCTGCTTTAGGAAGTCTGTAATTGGACAGCCACAGTAAGTCTTGGCGGGGTTAGCAGGGGAGGGCTTTCAAAGGCAGCAGGCAAAAGGTCTGCAGCTTTTGCAAGCTGTTAGATATACCCCCAATGTAAAGATGCATAATTAATTACATACATGATTTCATTTGGTGTATATCTACTGTGGCGAAACCAACCTCGCCACTGTACACTGGAGAAGCCTGGTTGCTCACCGCTGAAGCCGCCAACCTCCCTTCTTGTTCGGTGAAAGTGCCCAAACGGCCCGGTGTTATCTGGGGATATGTAGAACGTATATGTTTTATGTACTGAATGTAACTGTAGGTAATTTTATGTCTTTTACTGTTTGTTTTCTGCCATGTGGTTAATGGAGTTTTGCCTCTGTCTTTGGAGATAATTGAATTACTTCCCAAATTATCTCCAGGGCAGAGAGGAGGGATTGTGATGCATTGTGGGATGGTTGAAATGTGTAAGTCTGTGATTGGTCCTTTTACCCTTTGTGTCCCAGTCTCCCATTTGGTCCCCTAGGGGAGTGTCCACCAGGTGGGAGACCTGCATAAAAGCCGGGCAGTTAGCCCCAGTAAATCAGTTCCTGCTTAACCCTCAAAGTGAAGTGTCGTCTCATTATTGGGGGAGGATTTACTGTATGCTGTTAGAGACTGATTGCCAGGAGTGTAAGCCGCTTGGGGGCTTTTCCTGTTCGTCTGCTAGCAGCTATTAGTGTGTATGCAGTTCGGGAGATTGGTGCTTGCAGTAGCTGTCTGTGCAGCTGAAAAAGGGGAATATCGCCTAAACGGTTTTTAACCCCTTTTGGGCAAAACGGTCCGTTACATCTACTAAAAGGTAATTTTTTTTTTGTTATTTGTTTCTCTTTAAGTAGGCCCATTGAAATCCCCAAAATCTAACAATGCAAGATGATCTAGTTAGAAAAATTCTAAAGTTTTATAAAGTTTCTCCTGCATAACATTGTTGAATACACTATGGTGATCATGTTTGAGGTCTGCAATGTTTTAGCGTTACAGAACACTAAGTTTTCTATGAACAAACCTATGGAATTATACTTTGAGTTGCCACAAATAAATAAATATGTAAATACAAATATTGATAATCTGTGTTCTAAGCCATTGGCCTCTAAATATTATTGTAGTAAAAATATCTACTCTTAAATTTTTGCCTTTGTTTCACTTGACACTCTAGATCAGGGATAGGCAACCTTCGGCACTCCAGCTGTTATAGACTGCATCCCCCATAATGCTCTTACACTCATAATGCTGGCAAAGCATCATGGGAGGTGTAGTCCAAAACATCTGGAGTGCTGAAGGTTGCCTATGCCTGCTCTAGATACTAATACAATTCATGAGATGCAAAAGCACATAATGCTGACATATTTTGCTGCCATAATTTCTGCTGCACCTGAAACTTAAAGGAACACTCCTGGTATCATAACAGTTTCATCAAAATGAAGCTGTTATGGTGCCAGGAGGCTTCTAGAAATGGCACCCCAAGCTCCCAGACAAATGCCTTTGTTAAATGCCTTGTTCTGGGGCTGTCCACCTTACTGTGAGTGAGTGAGTGAGTGTAGCTGTCAGTGTGTGTCTGTGAGTGAGAATGGGTGTGCCTGTGAGTGTGTGTCAGTGTGTGTATGTGATTTTATATGTATCTGAGAGTGTGTGCCTGTCAGTGAGTGGGTGTGTCAGTGTGTGTCTGTCAGTGAAAGTATGTGTTGGTTAAACAGTGTGTGCCAATGACTGTGTATCTGTTAGTGAGTGTATATCAGTGCATGTATCAATGAGGGCATGTGTCAGTCAAAAAAATGGCCTTGACATGAATTGGGGGGGCAAATTTAGATTTTGGGGGTGCCTGAATTTAGTCGTGCCTAGGGCAGCACAAATCCAAAATACACCACTGCTGACAGCCCCTTTAACAAAGGGCTGCAAATTGTGAATGCTAGTCTCACAGCCATGCTGAGTGAAGTAAACAGTTAACAAGCATAAAAATGAGTTAGTATATTCTCATAAAAGGTGATACAATCCCCCGCCCCCCCTTTTACAAGGCACATACTGCAACAAAGAAAAGAATGGGGGAAAAGCACAATTTCAGTAAGCAATGATTTGTATGCAACCCAGCAGAATAAATTCTGTAAGCATCCCAGATTAAAAGTGACATCATGCCATCTTGGTCCCATTGAAATGGAGGAGAGATATGAATATGATATAGTAACATATTCATGTGGCAAGCCGTATATCTTTCAAGCATAGGCTAGTGCTGGCATATTAAATTATGTTACACATATTAAATTATGTTACGTTGTAGTGGTACAATAGAACCTTTATTTATTTTTTCCAGCATGCTGTGGTCTGGTAGCAGAGGGAGAAATAATAGGTTTGAAAATGTTTTTTTTTTTTTTGTTTTTTTTATGATTCACACATTCCATTGAAAAAATTTAAATATGTATTGGGCTAAGAAATTGTCCAAACCTAGTTTAAAGGTAATGGAAATATGCTATGAATACTGTGACATTTTGAAGTGTTACAAATGTTAGATCGACGGAATGGCATTGGGCAGACAGATGGTTAGCTGTCTCGAATCATGACTCTTCCACGTACTTGGCAATTCATATGGCCACCTTAACATAGGGGCTAATGGAACTGAAGCTCCAGACCCATGCCCATTGATAATATTTTTTTTTACTTCTCGGTCTTCACGTGTGCTTGCTTTTTAACATACATCCGAACCAACCCAAGGAAACTAAATCAGGACAGTGGGACAGAAGTCCGAAATTAGACTTGTCCTGATAAAATTGGGACTGTTTGGGGGCCTGCTATAATGTTGTATAGAGGCGATTTAGTACAAGAGGATGCAGATAAACAAAACGTATGTGGCCTGGCTTTAAAATACCATAGGTCATAGTTTCAAGGTTGCCAGTCTTTCTCCACACTTTAAAATAATTTTTTTTAATTACTTTTCACATTTCCAAATAAAATATTTAGCATTGCTTAGGTAACATCACATAGGTAATTCATGTAAATCCTACAATCCAGTATTTAAATTGTTAATTCCCAAGTTAAAGGACCACTATAGGCACCCAGACCCCTTCAGCTTAATGAAGTGGTCTGGGTGCCAGGTCCATCTAGGGTTAACCCTGCCTGCTGTAAACATAGCAGTTTCAGAGAAACTGCTATGTTTACAAATGAGTTAATCAAGCCTCTAGTGGCTGTCTCATTGACAGCCGCTAGAGGCGCTTCTGCGCTTCTCACTGTGATTTTCACAGTGAGAAGACGCCAGCGTCCATAGGAAAGCATTGAGACTGCTTTCCTATGAGACTGTCTGAATGCCTGCGCGGCTCTTGCCGTGCATGCGCATTCAGCCGATGACGGCAGAAGGAGGAGATTCCCCAGCACCGAGGGAGCCCGGCGCTGGAAAAAGGTAGGAATTGAACCCCTTCCTCACCCAAGAGTCCGGCGGGAGGGGGACCCAGAGTGTGAGGGGGACCCAAGGACCCTATAGAGCCAGGAAAACGAGTATGTTTTCCTGGCACTATAGTGGTCCTTTAATAAAAAAACATCATGATGCTAGCTTGCAATAATTATAATGTGCTAGTTCCCAATAACTCAGGAAAATATAATTTTAAACAGGAAGAAAACAAGCAGTGAATTTAATAATAAGCAAATAAAAATGTCACCACATTTACTTGAGTGCCAGTAAATTTTAAAGAGACAGTACAAATGGCTGAAACATGACAGCTTATTGTATGATTATGGGAAGCAGTCAGCAAGCTGTAGTGATTGTGATGTTTGGTCCGTCCCTTTAAAGTAGGATGAACCAAAAGATAGATCTCCATATGTTTTTTAAACTACAACTCCCTTACCGCTTTACCGTCATGATGGAGCAAACATTTGTTGGAGTTAGGGGGTCTATCTTTTCTTCTCCTAACATTAAGCATATATAAAATAAAATGTTTTGTTTTAATAGGACACCAATATAGTCACCAGAACAACTACAGCTTATTGTATCTGTTCTGGTGAGTAGATGCTGGTGAGTAGATGCTTTTTGCAGTAAACACTGTCTTTTGAGAAAAAATGCAATGTTTACATTACAGCCTAGGGATACCGCCACTGGCCACTCCTCAGATGTCTGCTAGAGGTGCTTCCTGGGGCAGTGCTGCACACTGTGCAGTACTGCCATTCAATGTCTTCATCCTCTGTGTGGAGACACTGAACATTCCTTACAGAGATGCATTTCAATGGAGGATCAGGGGGGCTAGGTGGTGGTTTTAAAACTATAGGGTTAGGAATACATGTTGTGTTTGATTGCTAGGATGTATGCATATTGCAGATTATTATTATTATTATTATTATTATTTATATAGCACCAGCTTATTCCGCAGTGCTTTACAATATGCATACACATTAGCATACATACACACATACACACTAATTAATGCACACATCTGGACACATGCACAAACTGACACAAAGAGACTGGCATATACACACACAGACACATACACACACATTTAGATACACACACTTTGATGCACACACTGGTGCACACACACACACAGATAAAAGCACTGGCACATTCTCACTCAGAGATACACACTTACACATACTGACACAGATATGTACACACTCAGATACACACAGACACACAGGAACACATACAGTGGTGTATATGTGTCCAGATATAGAGTAGGAATGCTGGGATGTATGCATTGCAACACACACAGATGCACACTGAGATACATACAGGAACACAGATACACATGCAGTGGTGTATTTGTGTGCAGTGTTAGTGTTGGATTGTAGGGGTGTATTTGTGTGCAGTGTTAGCGTTGGAATGTAGTAGTGTATTTGTGTGCAGTGTTGGTACTGGAATGATGAGATGTATGCATTGCCACATGTATAGATATAAACTTGCACACACTGACACACAGGTACACATACACAGACAGACAGGTACACATACAAACTGATACACAAGTACACAGGCAAAGGTATACATACACACAGACACACAAACACTGACACACAGGTACACATAAACACTGACACAAACACATCCAGACACATGCATACAGTCAGATACACACATAGAGTCAGATACACACACTGATACACACAGCCAGAGAAACACACAAAGCCTGATACACTCACTAACACACACACACAGCCAGAGACACACACATAGCCAGATACACACAATGATACACACGCACAGTCAGAGACACAAACATAGTCAGATACACACAGTCAGAGACACACACATAGCCAGATAGACACCCTGACTCAGACCCAGGTACACAAACTTATAAATATCAATTTACATTGTTTAGCCACCCTCCTGTCTCCTTACCTTTACAGAAGGTTGGCTCAATTAGTCTCTAGAGTCTTCCCCGCTTCACTCCCTGCTCAGGGTTATTCATTTAATTGAGAAGTGCGGGGGATTCAAAGGGAATTCAAAGTGAATTTCAAATTTAAGGTCTAAATAGCAGAACTGGATGAATTCTCGCAATCAGGTGTGTATTTTGGCCTTACATTTGGCATTCCCTTTCATTCACTTTGCATTCTCTACAATTCTCATTTTAGTAATAAATCCTGATATACTTTATTAAAACAAGTCTATTTCCTTTCAAAACTTGATAAAAGGATTTTTATATTAAAACATAGTTTTGAGGTGACAGTTGTCCTTTAAGACCTTGATCGCTATCTAAGACTCTGTGCTTTTAGTCTATTTGTCAGTCTTCCAGCATTCCATCATGTGCAGATAGTGTAGGTAGCACTCCAACTATCGTATATGCTATTATTGAAACTAACCCTTAGCACTCTAATTGTTATGAACATTTCCCATGATGCCGAGCCAGCTGAATTGGATGTTGAGCATCTTTGAAATGTAGTCCACAACATCTGTGGAGCCAAAGATTAGCTTCGTCTGGAACATGCTCTCATTCCCAAAACTAATTGTCATAATAAACACCCACATCAGCTTTCTCTAGACTCGTTTTTTATTTTTTATTTTTTTATAAGGATGTTGTTGCTCTCAGTCCTTGTTTAATCACTTTGAGACAGATCTCTAAATGAGAACCGAAGACCTCAAGGAAGGAATACAGCTGCAACAGCTCCAAAAATATAAATAATTCCAAGAAAATCCAATCATCTTCTTGTCATGAACAGCAGCCATTAGGCAGAATTGCTGACAAGTCAGTGTAGTATGCATTGCCTACAAGTGTTAACGGAAAAACTGATAAACTAGATACTGTTCTCCTCTGTATAATATATTGTTTGCTTTTATAGCCTGTCTTTTTTAAGATTATATAAATATTTTGCTTAGGAATCACAATATCTTTTTTTTATTTTTATTTTTATTTAAAGGAACAATATAGTCACCAAAACATCTTTAGTTTAATCAAGCAGTTTTAGTGTATAATTCTTGTCCCTGCAGTCTCACTGCTCAATTATCTGTCATTTAGGAGTTAAATTGCATTGTTTATGCAGCCATAGCCACACTTCCATGCATGTGACTTGCACAGTCTTCCTTAACACTTCCTGTAAAGGGATCTAATGTTTACACTCCCTTTTTTTTCAAATTCTGTATAATTCAGAATTTGTTATCTCCTGCTCTATTAATAGCTTGCTAGATTCCACAGGATCATCCTGTATATAAAATAAGCTCAATTTACAGAGCAGAAGATATTTAAAAAAAAAAGTAAGTTAAGATCTGATTGAAGCATGAACCATTTTGTTTTCATGCAGGTTGTGTCAATCACAGCCAGAGGAGGTGTGGCTAGAGCTGCATAAACATCCATAAAATGGATTTAACTCCTAAATGGTAGACAATTGACCAGTGAAACTTCAGAGGCATAATCTGTACACCAAAGCTGCTTCATTGAGCTAAAGATGTTTTGGTCACCATAGTGTACCTTTAATTTTACACACAGTGACTAAAGTGTATTTGAAAGTGCATTTATTTATTTTAGAGAGAACATTTCAATATATACATCTTCCCGTGTAATTTTGCATTTATTCTGCTTTATATCTGTAGTATACCTTGTGGATCAGGGTGCCCAAAATTTGAGTGTGCATTTTTTAGAGCACAGCATAGTCTTTATTTTAGGGTATTTTTTTTTTTTGTATTATACAATGTCTGTCAGAAGTCTAACCATAACTTTTTCTGCGTACCTTCATTGAATTTCTCATGTAAATGACACAAAAAGCAAGAGCATCCACCACAAACATTTCTCAGTTCCTAAATGCAGACAAAACTAGCATAAACCAAACACGATCTCCTCATTTCTGTATGAAAAGCTGGGGAACTTTTAAATCCACTTCCCATGGTGGACCTAGAATCTGTGTAATGACTTGTACGCCACTTTTATTCTCACGGTCCCCTAAACCCCTAAATGGGTAATCAACCTTCTGCACTGTATTTTAGTAACATGTTGCTATGATTTTTAAACGATGCCACATTTGCTTGGCAGATAGTAGAGTATCTGGTAAAAGAAGCAGTCAAGAGTAGGACTTAATAGTTTAGGGCATCCCAGATGTTGTGGACTACTTCTCCCATGATGCATCTACAGCCATAATGATGGCAAGGCATCAGGGGAGATGCACTCCACAACATCTGGGATGCCCTAAACTGTAAAGTCCTACTCTTGACTGCTTCTTTTACCAGATACTCTATGTGCCAAGTAAATGTGGCATCGTTTAAAAATCATAGCAACATGTTACTAAAATACACAGTGTTCCCACAGACAAAAAGCATGTACTGTGTATCGAAATTGCTCAAAATGAGGCCACCAGCAAACACACCTAGACATAAGAATTGACTGCCCCCGAAATACTGGCTCAGTTAAATAATAATAGTTATATCAGAGATTGGGACAGCATGTGTGCTCTACGTGTGACTCTCATTGTCAAGTCTATTATGTACTCCTGTGTGGAAACATTTGCACTTGTGAAAGGAGTTAGCTGAGTTTGTAGTTAATTACTGGTTCCATATTTGTCTGATGAGAAAAAAAGCAAGTAAAACATATAATAAGGACATTTTTATATGTGTGTTTCACATTTGATCTATTGGACTGCAACCCAAATTCTCTTGCTTTAGGTAAAAAAATTCATTTTCTTTTAGATACAACATTTTGATACAATAAATTACCACATAATAAAATCTCTGTTAGTGTTAGTAAATCATGCTTTGGTCTCTCCTCCATATCCTTTGGGCTAACAGAGCTTCACTGCTGGACCTACGTGTAATCAGTACTTCTCTCCTCAGTCCTGCTTGGTAGAGCTGTGATCACAGATCTTTTTGTTTAAACGTTATCCTTTGATTAGCTGTTTGCTAGATCAGATAAATACTATTTAGCTAAAAATATACAAAATTGAGCATGCGAAAAATGCATAGTTATGTGGGTTGTACAAATATGGAATGCATAAATGTTACAGTGGTGCCAGGAGAGTCCTCTTAAAGGGAACCTATTGTACAAAATATAACAATCATTATTTCTGTGCTTTAGGTTCCTTTATAGCTTTATCATCACTGTCCAACCCCCTTTCCTCGGTAAAATATAAGTTTAATTACTCATCCCGTTTCCAGTGCCGGATTCTCCTCGGAACACCGCACACCTTCAATCAGCAGTTTCACTTGCTTTTGCAGGATATAGCGCCTCTAGTGGCTATCAGGAAGGCAGCCACTACAGGTGGATTTAACCCTAAACCAGGTAGATTTTCTACTAATCGGCAATGTTTTAAATTACAGGGTTAAAAAGACAGGACAACTTCACCTAGACCACTTCATTAAGATGATGTGGTATGGGTGACCGTACTGGTCCTTTTAGAAGTCCCCTATGAAAGTATTTGCAAGCAATAAAAAAGGGAGGGGATGGAGGGGGGGTTGAGAGCAATTCCTCTAAAAATGTCACCCTTTCAACATGTTTTACATTAAAATAAATTAAATTTACTGGGAGATTTGACAGCTGAAATATATCCAATAGGAAATGTATTTTCACATAAACAAATGATCCAATATTAAACATATGAGCTGTTAATAATATCATACTGATAACATGTCTCTTTAGGCACTGCTGCCTCTTTAGCAATATATTCTTCAGCTTCTTCCATGCATGTTTATCGTATTGCGTTTTGTTAGTCATCTGTGAAAATCTGCTAGAAACTGTCTAGGTAGATTTTTAGAATTGTTATTATTATACTTTATCTTATACATATATTGCATTCAAGACACAGAAAAGCGGACCTCCAATTCAACTGGAATGTCATTATTACACAGCTGTGTTTTGCAAATTAGGTGGAAAATTGTCATTTTGACATATTGCCAATATGTCAGATAATATCAAATATCTCTGTTGAACCCAAAACACAACTGAGTAAAAAGTATTATGCCAGAATTACACATGAGACAACAGTCTACATATAGAGTCAAAATACATAACAAAGTGACAAATGTAAAGTACAGTGGGCAATAGTAAGCATTGTTGCTGGGAGGGGGCTTTGAGGGCTAAAACCCTTAATTTGGGGCTCTTTAGTCCTGGATTTCTTCAGTTGGTGGAGGGGTGTGGGGACAGTACTTTTTTTAATTTAAATTTTATATCAGGGAAATGCTTCTCAAAGCCGAAAAAGAAAGATCAGTAGTATACCTCCACAATTTAGGGGGAAGAGGTATTCCCCCCCATAGGAGAAAAACTGTGCTGGACACTCTTCTACTGGCAGGTTGGTGGGATTTTTGTGATTCCTGGCTGATGCTTTCATTGAGATCCTGGAGGGAATCATCAGCACACCGTTAATGAGAATAGAGGAGGGGACATAATAAATCCCCACCTCTCTGTCAGAGTACGGATCAATGTTTTCCATTGGGCTCCAACCCCTAGTGTTTCTAAAAGCTAGCAAGTTTCCTGCTAAGAATTAAGTCACAGAGATATTATAAGTATAGGGCATGGGTCTTTGCACAAGGTGTCTTTGCACGGCACTCAAGGCAGCCAGTGCCACAGCCAAATAGGTTCTGGCCTATCAGGAGTCCTTAGTGCAAACTGAGTGGTGAGGGTCAAGTTTCAATTTATGCATTGAACCACTTAGTGGAAGTAATCTCGGATCACTTCATCCAAGAACTTGTAAATGGGAATCCACACTTGAGTAGAGCAGCCCGCAGAATCTATTACAGCTCCTGCCCTTGATCTATATCTGGCCAGCCCTTTCCCCACTGGACCCCAGGGAAGCCACCCAAATTCCTAGATATACACAGAGCTGGAGAAGAAACTGCACCCTCATACAAATAGCCCAGACACAAACACCACATCACCACAATAACAATGAAAATTCACATACACACACATAACTCCACAAGCAGTCTCTCACATGCAATACCCCAAGCAGTCCCACACATACACACAATGAGACATATCATCCAGAGACACAATTCCACAAGCAGCCCCCATACACAGTCCACATTCATTGGTATCATACACGATACCACAAACTACTCATGAACATATATTGTATGATATAACAGTCCACATACGCAGACATACAACATTACACAGCAACTGCAGCAGCTATAAATAACGTTAACTTTCTAAATAAACATATATATTTAAATTTGGCAGTCCAACATAAGGACAACAATTCAGGGAAATATTGACTAAATAGTTGAAAGATCAAAATTAAGAAAAAATTTTTTCTTAATATTGCTAGTTCAGCTGTTTAGTTCCTCTGGTTGTTATATATTGCTATATTTAAGGATGCTAAATTAGGGAGCTGTTAGCAGATAGCTACCTTATTTGATATTCTAAATCATGGCAAACCCACAGTAGCAAAGTAAAGTAGTGAGTTGACTACTAAACAGTTAAAAGATGAAAATTAAAATAGGGACTAGATCACACAGAAATTTTCATGACACCATGAGTGTTGGTGTATTATTATTATTATTATTATTTTTATTTTTTTTGTAAAGTGCAGTAACATAATTAATGTATTTGGTGTCAGAATTATTATAATATGTGTTTTTTTTTCTTCTTTCCATTATTATTGTGGATATTTTGTTTGTCTACTGAGCTTTGAATTAGTACTAGACTTTTTTTAAATTTAATTTTGAAATATTTTGCTCTGATCGTAGCTGTATAGCCAATATCAATAGTGTAGTGTTATGGCTGGTGGATCGAACCAGATCAAACTATTTCTTTTTCGTTGTCTTTAGGTGTTTGTGAAATAATTATTAAACAAGGAAGCACATGTAATGGATGTATTTGGTTGATATTTATGTTCATCAAAACAACGTTATGGATCACTTTTGCAGTCTGACCATGCTGATGTTTTATCAAGGATTCATGATAGTGTTAAAATTAAGGAGAATCATGACCATTTACCTTTTACTGTGAAATTGGCTTTCTGACACTACATCACAAAGTCTATCGGTAAATCACCAGCAGAAACGACATACACTCATCTCAGTGGCCTTGAAGAAAGGGAACATGTTATAAAGCTACTGGACGTAAAGAATTATTTGAGCACTCCTTCACAGTCATAAAAGGGTGCGGAGTACAGAATTTAAAACTAAAATTATTCCATAAAAAACGCACGTTAAGAGGTCTAATGATAGTAAACAGAGAAGGGTAAACCCCTTTAAAGTTTATACAATCCATTCTACAATCCCAATTATTACACATTTTATATAGCCTTTCTGGTTTCTGTAGAAAAAAAAATGACTTCCATATTCCTTTTACTTTTGACACTGATGAACACTTAGAGGGTCCTAAGACTAGTTGCAAACAAGAAACCTCTCTCTTTGCTGTATGTGAACAATCTGTTAGCAGTAGTTTGGGAATGCCGTAAGTACACACTGGCTCATACAACTTAGTACGACCAACTGTACACAGAACAACATTAACAGAGGCCCTAGGCAGGAGAACCATGGCTTTTCTACACCATCATTATGGAGTGGACAGGATTGATGCGCGGTAAAAGGCGAACTATACAAACTCTAAATTCTAATGTCTCTAAAATGTTTGCCATATTCCCAATCAAACCTTACTGCTACTGCCTAACCTTATCCTCTCTATCCCTTATATGTAACTCCCAAACATAGCCCTACAGCTAATCACCTTAAGTTACTGGATGGCTTAAATAGCGATTCTGCTGCTGAATTAAGTTATGCTCGTAAGTCACTTTAAAGATTCATTGTATTTGCCATCGCGGGCTGACTTCCGAGCAAAACTGAGCACAACCAGAGGATCTCTTTTCCTAGTTTAAGTAGTAGATGCAGTAGCAGTAGGAACTAGCAAGTGTAAGCCTGTAAATTATACAGTACACTTTGTCACTGTAAGCAGTTATAAATAGTAGACTTGTAAAAATGCTGGTTAGTACAAATTAAGTTGTCTGAAAAATCTTGTGGTGATATTATAAAATATATCATATATTTGTACTGCTCCTCCTTTGTGTTCCCTATTGGTAACATCTCACATGAATAACATCAACATCTGGTGGCTGTTCCCTAGCCATCAATCATCTTTTTTCCCCATCAATCATATCTTTTTTTAGCGCCATGGGTGTAACTCCAGATATGCTTGTCCGTCACAGTAGTTGGTTGGTGCTTCAGAGATATGGAATTCATCGAACCACCGACTTCCAAAACTGAATGTATAAGTCTAATATATATTTCAAAATAGTATATTTTCACCCGAGTTTGAGAAACCATTGGTTCAACCCAGAGATAAGGTTTCAGCTGTTGATTATGCACAGCAAAAGAAAAATAAACTAAACAAAACAAAACAACTTTAAAATAAAAATGGAAATAATGCACCTGAGTACATAAATTATTATCTGAGATAACATTTGGATCTTACAAAGATTTTATATGATGCAAAATCCTAATTAATTTAATTATACCTTTTTGAATTCATCCAGATGTTTTCACGGGCCGCTGTACTTTTTATGTCAGTTCTAGCAAATTCCCCGAGGCTGCGTGTTCTTTGCTGCAGTCTGCTGGCTTCAGATTAATTCCAAATATTCATACATACACCCAGGATCCGTTTTTTGTTTTTTTTTACCCTCTTAAAAGTCAAAGTAAAGCCAATGCACAGAGAGACTGAAGTGCAGTAACAAGGCTTGCTATACATTTTGCCAACTCTTTTTAATCAACCTGTGATAGTCGCATAGTTTGTACCATAATATTATTCTATGATTGCAAGCAACACATAGCTTCATTAACTTGGTAGGCAGATGCCACTGAATAAAACGGAAAAAAAATCAGATTGAAGAAAAATAGAAAAGGCATGGTTTTATTAATTCCACAGTGAATTGTGGGGAAGAGATTTTAGTTTGGAGTTACTCAGTAAAGGGAGAATTCTACAAACTTGACCATTGAACTGCAAAGTGTATTTAAAAATGGCTGAATTTAAGACATGTTCACGTCGGCTATTTTTCCAGCTCTGTCTTTTTTCAGGCTAAAATTTGCAATTTCTTTGTCCATTCTTCACAATTGGCCTTTTAGTCAATAAACCATAGTTGATAACCGGGTTACAAAATGTAGGTCAAAATAACCAAAATTGAGAATTTTTCCTGCTCCTCTTTAATCTTGCAAGCCCTTCATCACCTCACATCTTTCTGTGTAGTGAGCAAATTCAAAAGGATGGAGATTAAGCAGGGAATGAAGAAAGGAAAGGGATAGGTATAAATTAAGGGCAGGGTTGAAGACAAATGCGAGAGAAACTGAATGTGTCATGAAGAAGGTTGGAGGCAAAAGTCATCAACGCAGCAGCCCAAAATTGAGATGATGAAAATAGATTTCTAGGTGAAGGATTTAAGGAGCAGTTCATGCACCATAACCACTACAGTGTACTTTAGTAATTGTGGTGCCAGGAGTGCTCCTACAGTAAGTAGTAAAACCATCTGTGCATAGTTTCACAACTTAGCTGTTGTCTCCAGATGTCTCCTCTAGTGCAAGCTGCAGCCCTGAGTTAAGCCTGGTGGTGAAGGGCTTAGCTCATTTGCTCAGAGCACTCAGCTGATAATCTCTTAGACAGCTGGCAAACCCCAGACAAGTTGTCAAACCAATCTTAAACAGTTGCATAACTTATATACAAAATTAAGTCCTGCGCTAAAACTCCAACTACACCTGGGCAGCAGCAAAGACTGTCTGTCTCATTAGAGTTTTTAACCTAAAGCTGAAGGAAGCAATGTGAATTGAAGTGTAGGACTCACTTAAGAGGTTTGCCTTGACGTGGCAGGTAAGGTTACACTTAAATGGCCATTGGAGTGATACTAAAAACCCTCCTGTTATTTAAATGTGCATATTGATATGGGGTACTGCGCAAGTAACTCTTTTCTTTGGTTACATTACTTAACCTTGAAGTGTTCTTTGGTGATTATGGTACTTGGAAGGTGCCTATAAATTCTAAAAATATTTGAAGAAACAGATTTTTTAAATGAATTTAAATGTTGGTTTTTTTCAATTGTAAAGCATTAGTCACTTCTGCTATCTGTCACCTACTTCACTTTTCCACCCAGTATTTTACTGCCCTCTACCAAGTGGGTACATGCATGTGATTTTATGCAGCCACACTCTCCATTATCCAGAAAAGCACTGTAGGAGGCAGCTGGTTAGTTAAAAAACTAAATATCCTACTAATTAATCAGATGCTTACATCTTAAATCTTAATTATACCGAATTATGCCAGAATTTACTTAATAACTGTGGTTGGTATCTCGTTTATATGTGTCTTCTCCCTTCCAAACCTTAGAATAAACAGATACATAGGAAGTGCAGGACTGAAAAATATAGACACTTTTCCAGTCCTTTTCATGATAGTTTTTGAAGGTGTTAAAGAAACAGAAATACATTAAATGCAAAAAGAAATTGACATTTATAAACGAAACACACCCTCATAGACAAAAAACACGAACAAGAGTTAAACCATTGGATATTGCACATGACAACATTTAGAGGATGAGTACCAGCAGCTATAAGGCCTTGGATTATTTCAAAAGGAGATCTTAGTAATGTAAAATTGTTAAACAGAATATGACACATCTAGTTTATGTTAGTTTTCAAGTTTTGTCCTGGGATACAGAACTTTGACCTCGGAAGCATTAATGACTAAGCTTTGCCTACCTGGGGTTAGAACAGGCAGAAGAAATAATGCATTTGTGTATTTACAGGCTAAGCTACTAGCATCAGTGTGATGGACCGCCTGGGTGCCTCCGCCAGTCGCTCTTTCCTAGTAGCCTGGAGTACTAAAGGAAACGCACCGGACACCATAAGTACCGGAGCCCCTTAGCCCCCGCATCTTGGAGCTTGGCAGGAATTTCCTGGAAGTCATAGTTTTGGCCGACCACACGCATGGTCCCATGCCCAAAACAGTCCCATAGAATCATGGCTAAGTGCCGCTGGGAACCGACCGGGAACTGCAAAGTTTTCCTGATGAAAACAGTTCCATAGAATCGCGGCTAAGTGCCGCTGGTGGACCGACCAGGAACCGCAAAGTTGTCATGCCGAAAATAGTTCCAAGGCATTCGCTGCTAAGTCCCCCTGAAGTCTATTTGCGGTTTTGGTCCATGCAAATGGCCGCCAGTAAGCTAGCTTTCAGTTCTATGGCAAGTGCCGAACCAGGGGGAATAAAATATGGGTCTTTACAGTCGCTGACCTGGCCCATAGTCTTTTGGCAGGAGGCTGGCAAGCAGGCCCCTCCAAAAGCCTGTGGCGAGGTTCTGTTCGCCACAATTAGTAATTAGTATGTTTTAGAATTTAAGCGTCCCCAATGAAAATTTTTAAATTAGAATTTGTAGGAACTGAAGAACTGCCTTGAATACACTTTTAAATGTTGATCGATAACCTTTGCCGAGATTTGATTAAATATTTGAATCATTAGCCAGTGCAATGTATGTTACGAAGACAGATTTGAGGCAGACGTACTTACAATTTTAAGTACCTATCATTTGCCATAAATATCTAAGCATCAATATAGCTAACAGGTTATTTCAGTATAATCAAATGATTTTCAGAATGGCATTGGCGGGTAGCAATTTTGCAGCCCAGAATAAATGAGATTTAAGCAAGTATTACACTCATGCTTTCCTTATTGGATGTTCATAACATAAAAAAGTAAATCTGTGCATCATCAAAATGTACAGAAACTGGATGACAAAAGATTGAGAGTAGATTTAAGTAAGAGCATGTTCTTTGCATGAAGGTTTGAAGTATGAGCAAATAGTGATTAAAAGGTCAACTGAGGATATGTTGAATATTTCACTCAAACGACCAGCATTTTTAAGGTTAAATACTGCAAAATGGTTTTAAAGTTTGTTTACCAAACTTGCTTGTACTTATTTTTTATATTGTGCTGAAGAATTAAATAAAATGGAAGCAGACCATAGAGTGGCGCAGGTGGTATTTGAGATACCAAAAGAAATACCACCATCAGATTTCATTATGATCTACAGAAATATTTTTCCTGATGCATTGCCATATGATATAGCTTAAGGCAAACATCATCATATCAAATAACCGATGGCATGAAAGAAAAACGAATGGAATATCTGTAACTGAATATTGCTGGAATATTTTATGTCTAATTTGATGCAGCTTTTTTTGAATCTACATTAGCGGAAGATCTTGCAGATGTTGCCGCAACACCATTCAAATAATTCTGTTTATTATAAATCAAAGGTGTAACATCACAGGAGAACTGCCACTTCCTAGACTTTTTATACATTATTTACTTACCCCTATATTTGACAAATATAGATGTGTGAGGTGTGAAGGTTAAAATTAAATGTAGAAATTCCTACCTCTTTATCCTGCAACTGGGGGTCTCCAACTTAACTTGATTAAAAACCCTGTTATTGTATTGTGTTTGTTTCAGCTACTTTGTATTCTGCTCTGTGTATATAGTTGAGCTTTGGAGAGAGGTGAGCAGCTATTGAGGGATGCCAACTATCTGGTGTCGTATGTGTCTTGTAAACAAAAGACGACTGGGTTGTGTAAATATTCCAAACGTTGTTTGACATTGTAATTTGTTCGTTTTCCCACAGCATTGGCAAGCACAAATGTTAGGACTTTAGCTGCTGAGGGATCTGAAATAAATTCTATGGCAACAAGCTGTGTGACCCAATAGTTCCAATGGAGTTAATTTGTCACAGTTCTCTGTCCATAATATCAAATGACCATTCTTTCATGTCTCCAAATCTATCAGCTGCATAATTGTTCTGTTTTCATGTCAGAGTAAAATGAAGCCAACAGAAGAATGAGGTTTGAAATATGATAAAAGGTAGTGAAATATTCTGTCAATAATCCTCAATACGAGTTAATCTAATATTCTCTCCCTCAGCCAAGAACAGTCAAATACTGAACTCTCCAAAGAGATTAGTTCAGTGGGCTTCTTAGCATTTCAAACTCGTATTATGAGTTAAAAAAGTTATGCTGAGAGAGAACTGTAAATTATAAATATTTTCATGAAATTATACTCAAGATGGCACCAAGATCTTTCTCACTTTAAATATCCTAAGGCAAAGAGCTTGGAAATATTCGGTGCTCATATTTTTATACTGGCAAAAAAAGGGTGGATGCCAGGCCTGTAATGGCTCATAAAATACTTTTATGGGATTCCATAATCATGTGACAATTGGGAAGGAGATACATTATTTTCTCAATGAGCACTCTAAATAATGTCTTCTGGAATTCTTACCTGACACTGTCTGTAAGTAATGACACGTGAGGTCAGCAAAAAAATAAGCACCTCTCTATGCATGGATATTACTGCCAAGTGATGTAACAGCGAAAAAATGATTCAGTACATCATCCTACTGATGGGTATTTTATTGGTCTTTTACAATAAAATGCCCAAACAAGCCACATGATAAAACTTGCAAATTATATATACATATTGCATTTTCATGTATTATGGGATTTTAAAACCGTTGTTAAGCATCAAGCCTATGTGTAGTCTGTCTATTTAGTCCGTAGAGAAGATCTTCATTTAATTTAATTCACCAGAGGGCTTTAAATGAAAATCAAAATTAAACAGGGACACATAAAAGTATCTAGTCTATATACTGTTGATCTGCACATTTCTTGATTTAATCTATTTGTAAATAAAAGAAGTTGATTGCATGATTCCTGTATATGCCAACATATATTTTGAGAAATAATTCCTTCACATTTCAGGAGACAGTAATTCTGTTCATAGTATATTTTAAGAGTGTGGCCATATATACCTTGAAGCATCCCTTTAGAAATGTCACCCATTTGGGGATTTTTACATGTCATAATGTAGTACAAATATGAACTGTTCGATGCAAAATGTGAAGTGGTTTAATGCATTACCTATTTGCTAGTGGATGCCAATTCTCACAACCACCATACCTACATGGCTTATGTGTGATCTCAGTGTACCTATCTACTATCTCAGTGTAGTAGATTTCTCTTATAGATTTATAATACAGGAAGTAAAAGAATGTGCTATCCAGATCCCACATAGCAGAGAATCATGGGACATGTAGGCCATTACCCAAATGCCAAAATGTCATGTATACATATATACATATATACATATATACATATATTAGTTTTTTTTTAGTGAGACATGTTATAAATTGAATTATTATGATTCCTGAGTGATGGAAGAGATGTTCTAAGAATATCCAACTGGGCTGCACTTTGGTGGAGAATAATATGTATGGGTTTCATTTAGAATAACACAGAATTTAAGACAGAGCATTTAGCAGAGATTTCTTTGAGACACTAGACATTTTACTATGTCAAAGAATAAATAATATTCTTGAGCGAGATTTAAGATTTTTTTCTAATAGTTCATTCTAATTTCTGATTATTTTGATGATAATTTTGCTTGCTGCTTTTTAAAAAAAAATTTACCTGTTGTTTAAACATCTTATACAGCACTTTGCAGGCACAAACTAGTTTGCTGCTTTCCAAACAAGATCTATTTTTCTTTTCATTCGGAGAGTGATTTTGGTTTTGAGCAATGGCTAAGTACTCCTGGCTGTTGAATTTAGTTTTCCCACAACAAGACTTCATGCCTTAGTGCCATAAAATATGAGTCTGCTTTGTGTAAGAGAAGAAGAATAATGGACCGCAAAACATACCCTCCTGTTATTCCGTTTTCAAGTAGATTGAGCAATTCACTATAAACAGAAAATGTCATCGCAATTAATTGCATGCTTGTGCTTATCCTTACTGTTCCTCTAAAATATAATGGCATTTAAAACCACAAATAAAGTTTTATTAGCAAAGGAAATTAGAAAATAACTCCTTGATTAAAAAAATGTGAATCATGCTCGCTAGAGTTTTAAGTTCTCAAGGCAGACAGTAATTATCAGACAGAATTTAATATATGTTTTTTACTGCTCATTTGTTTAATCAAAAACAGCCCGTATAATTTAAGATATATGCGTTAACTCTAATAAATGGATATCTAGACAGCTCAATAATGATAAAAAATATAATCTACAAAAGGGCTTTATTTAGTAAAGGTTGCTTGCGTTTATCCCTCCTTAAATTCCATTAGAATGAACGGTTAATAAAGCAAGATGTACGAAAGCTACATTTCGTACGATCATTAAATTACATTCCACTTCACCTGCAGAATCATTGTTCTCTTAGGTAAACATTTTCAATTTTTCCTAAAAATGAACTATTAGAAGTCCTTGAAGTACATTATTTATATTTTATATTTTACAAAAAAGCAATGCAGCATGACTATGACATCATCACAATGCAGTCTCCAAGCAACAACAATGACAACACAAGTTTTAGGTATGTTAAAGCTCAAGATGAGTTACCTTACTCAATTGGAAGAGGTTTTGGGACTTTGCCCAAAATACATGGGGAATGTTTTGCAATTCATAATATTTGTGGTGCAGCATTCCGTCCAATAAGAAATGGACCGAGTATAGAGTACACATGTCCAATTTATCCAGGAATGCTTTCACTGAAGTCAAAGGAAAAATTCATTACTACGCTGCATTTCTATGTTGGGTGTCAACTCACACACTCATGTGACAGGGAGATAGATCTACCCAGAAGATACATTCTGTGCAGTTTACTTCTGTACACTAGGATTTACTTAAAAATGAGGGAACATTTTAATGTATCGTTTCTGTATCCTTAAATTACTTTTATTGTTTATTTTTTTCTACTTAAAGTGATGAGAAACTTTCGTACCTGGACAGGGATGTTTAAGGACCAGGCTTGGCATTCGAATTAACTCTGTAGAATCGCAGAAGCACATTTGCCTATTGTAATTATTGGGTCAGACTCATTTTGTGTCCTTGTCGATTCTCAACTGGATCCCAATATTTTGAACATGCACACTATTTACCAGACCTCAGGCAACTAGCCACAATAAATTGTTTAATGTAGGAGCAATGTATTCCATCTAACACTGGGAAGAGTCTACTGAAGACATTTCTCTGAATTTGTTTTGTTATGTTATCTTACAATCAAAGAATGGGTCATCCAGCTACTTTTCCAATTGATGAATAATTTATCAAATTATTCCCATTAGCACAGTTTGGGTCTCTTTCAAAAATAACCACTGTCTAACATGTAACATTGACATGGATTGTCCTCAACTTTATAGTATTTATGATCTCATATGTAGTCTTTGGATATAGCATTTACTAAAATGAATTCTAAAGGAGTCAGTTTGCCTTTCTCACAGACATATCACAAATTCTGAGGATCTTTTATGATGACTCTGTTAATAATAGCAAAGATGCTGGTGTCTAAATAAGCTTGTAAACAAAAAAAACACATTAGGTTAAGAGGCCCATCTGGCCCTCTGTCATCATATGTGGGTGTTTTGAATGTGTTGATTAGTGCAACGGTATTATATTTGCTTTTGTCTTACTTACTTGTCTGTATAAGCAATTATCTACAAGCATTGCTATCACAATAAATAAAGAGTAAATTTTATAATTTGTATTTAATGGGTCACATTAAGCACTATAACCACCAGTGTGCATCACTCAAGTTATGCTACATATAATTCTAAAGTCAGTGTTTGATAGCACACAGTGTCTTTTAAATGCAGATATCTGTATAAATAGCTGTTGCTATAAGATTGCCCTTGGCTCCCCAATGTCAAAGGTAAGGGAAAAGCCAATCACATCTCTACTCTCTTTTCTCCAATACTGTAAGCATGCATGCTGTGATTGGGACCTTGAACAGGCAGATAGCTTAACATGGGTTTATTGAAAAAGAAAAGTCCCATACACCAGAATTACATGCTTCTGATTAGTAAATTAGGTAAGGGGGGAGAGGAGGAGTGTATCTACTGACGGTACAAGTGCTGACTTTTTATTTTAATATAAGTGTTTTTTTCTGTTCTTCATTTGTTTTAGAAAATAAATGAGGGCGGTATATCAACTCCAGCCACACATTGCACCTTTAAAAAACACTCCAAGGGCCATAACCACTACATCCCACTGTAGTGCTTATGGTAGCATGAGTACTCTGGCACCCTTCCAGAGTAAGTCATTTAAAAAGTTTGAGAGCTTAGACAGGCAGTACAAGTAGGCACTTATTGGTGGAGATAACTCAGCTGACATTCTCAGCCAGTGAGCTGGCCCTGCATATCTGGGCTTAGCTCAGTTGAATACTTGAAAATCCTTGCAGGAGCTTCCAACTCCACAGACTTTGGTGGTGGGCTCCCGGCAGGCCACAGGTAATTTATCAAACCGTTCTCAAAAGGTTTGACTCTTGTGGCAAATCTTGCACCCTAACCAGGCCTCCTTAAGTGGGTAGGATGCTTAATGGTTAGAGAGTGTTCCCTTAAGGTATTTTAGTTGTCTGAAAGAAAAGTCAGACGGAGTCTCCAAGTTTGTAGATTTCAGAGTATTGTATTATATACCATGCAATGTTATTGAATTAATATATAAAAGTATGTTTTATTTTTTCTAATGGCACTTATCAAAAGGACTTGTGAAATAAATTGCAAACAGAATAGTAATTATCAGTATGCACTTATTCACACTTTTTATGCTACTAATAATTCTGATAATATTTAGGCTGCTTTTCTTTACCATTTTGAAATGATCTTGTTTTTCTTAACAACACCATCATTCAATACCTTCACTACATTTCTGTAGGTTGTCATTTTACTGAGGATGGCAAAATGACTGGGGAAAAGACGGGAGCGTGCAAGACAGATTAATGTTTAACTTTGTAGAGAAATATAAATGCTTCATTTTGGAAAGCTGAAAAGTGCACAGCTCATTGGGAATTACATACTCCATGAGAAATGCATGCAGGTGTTCAGAAACAGAGAGATGAATGAGGCACTTATCAACTGAACAATGCGGAAGATACATTATCAGACAGCAGCCATATTTTTTTCAGTTTCTTAGAGACAAATCAACATTTGCGTAGTCAGTTAAGTCAAGCGCTAAAGACGGCATAAAGTGCTATAGGTAGTTTTTTTTTATTGGAAAATAAATATTTGTATTTATTAACAATAAAGAATTCTAATTACATTAACTTTTAAACTGTAATAGTGTTAATATGTACATTTCAAATATGCAACTTAAAGGACTCTGTAGGCACCCAGACCACTTCATCTCATTAAAGTGGTCGGGGCGCAGTGTCCATGTCCCCTTAACTCTGCAAGTGAAAACATTGCAGTTTCAAAGAAACTGCAATGTTTGCATTGTAGAGTTGAGACAACCTCTAGTGGCTGTCTACCAGACAGTAAGTAGAGGGGCTTCCTGTCTTCTCACGGAGCTTAACTCCGTGAAACGATGTTGGACAAATTAGGAAATCCAGCGTATTCAAAATCCCCATAGGAAAGCATTGATTCAATGCTTTACTAATGGAAAGGTCTAACGTGTGCGGCATTGTATTTCTAACACTATAGTGTTCCTTTAAAGGTTTATAGAAATTCTACTGCTATCAGAGACATGCATTGCTAAGGAAAAATTTTAATCTTTAAACAACCAACATTGTGTTAGTTGATGTGATAACCGCTTCATTTGCTGCAAAATTTCTTTTTGTTTCTTTCAAAGTGTATAATGACCAATAGTATTGCATTATCAGGGTTATTTACTAAGGTAAGTACTCAAAGTGAATTTAAAATTAATTTCAAGTTAATATGAAATTTACTTTGAATTCTCACGTTAGTAAATAACCTGATGTTCGTGTCTTTTACTGGGTTTTTAATTGAAGTGAGAATTTAAAGTGAATTCCAAATTTAAGGTCAAAATAGCTTAACTACAAAAATTCTCTAAGTTATCTAGACTTTCAGTTCAGCTTCTTTGGCCTTATATTTGAAATTCACTTTGAATTCTTACTTTCGTAAAGCTTTAGTGTGCATGTTGTCTGTGGATAGATGGATGGACAGAAGTAAAGGCAGAGAGAAAGAATTACATTGTAGTAATTTTCTTTATCAACAGCTACTTGGTCATATGCTATAAAAAGCTGTGATCTGGCACACACACATAAGGAATAACAAAATTGAATAAACTTTCTCAGATCATCACAAGTAAAGTACGCTCGTCTTGAGTTAACCTTTTATTGTGTCCTTGTGAAGTTGCTATGGTAGTTTATTAGAAAATGTGATTTATTTATTTTTTGTCAAATTCGCAAAATAGTGAACTAAAGTGGTGGCTGGTATCAGTGATGGCTGGTATGAGTTGTGTACAGATATTAAAAAATGGAAGTGAACCATGATAACCTGTCAATATGTTGGTGCTGCAAACAATTACCTACACTTAATATAAATTATACTTAGCGCCTGCTCTTTTCCAAAAAGTAGGAAAATTAGACCGTAATCAGTTCACTAAACTGTGAATTGTCTGGAATTCACAAGGGAATTACAAATTATAGGCTAAAACAATTCTCCAATTAGTTATGTTTCCAAGTCAGCTATTTTGACCTTTTAATAATAATATAATAATTATAATTCATAATAATATATTTATAATCATTTTAATAATCTATTACATGGTGAATTCCAGACCTTCTGCTGTTTGGTAATTAACTCTTAAAGTTATCAGTGCATAATTAACATATATCCTAATAGAAGTCCTTCATTTGTCTTCATTTTCTTTTGCTGTTCTGTAATATGTACATACATAGCACCCTTTGTGTTGTGGAACATTATGTATCCACATATATTGTACATACGTATGAGTGCTATTGCTGCGGATTTCTGTGATACACTTATTCAGATTATTGTGAGGTGTTTTTTTTTTGCTGGGAAACTGAGTGCCTAATCATAGACTTAGGCACTTTTTCTCAAAAAATGAGTTTTGGCATGAGACATTAGGAATTTCTATTGAGTATTTTCATGTCAATACATTTTTCTGTTAATGAGAAAAATCTAGGAGAAATAATTAACTTTTAATTATGCTGGCCTACACAGCTGCAGGTCTGATGCTAAAGAATGCAATTTCATTGATTATACAAAAGTTTTCTTTTAAGCTTACGTTCTATTTTTACGCGTCTAAAAATGCATGGTTTACGTTTGAGCAAAAAAAAACTATTTCTTTCTATAGCCAGGCAATACAGTCACCGCCATCTGGACGTAGAAAACATCTAATATGCTCCTGTTGCTTTAAAGTTAAAGCTTATGGCCAATTTATCTGTAAAACGGGTTGACTAGTTTAGCAGACTTTGCTCGGTGTGCAGTAAATACTGCTCTGAGATCAATCTTTAATAATGTTGTATACAAATGTGTGGATTGCAAGCATTTCTTAGCAGTAAAAAAAAATCTTAATTAGAATTGAATACATCGGGTTGTTTCTGAGAGAAGCCGTTAAGCTTGATAGTCCTCAGTGCTTTTCAGTGTGAAATAAAAATGTTACTCGCAAGCAGTCTTTTTGTTAATTAAGAAGATAATAACAGTGCTTCTCCGAGGAAAAAAATAGTTTTTTCTTGTTCTGTAAACCTCTGGTTGTTAATATCCTTGAACCTTCTCATGTTTTATATCCTTTTCGACAAATTAAAGGTGAAAAAAGGCACGCCATAAACAAAGAAAATGCTTACATTTCCAAATGCAAATTCTTTTAACTGCTAAGCATTCTGGGTTTTAATAAACTTTGCCTCATTAGACCTAAATGTGCTTCTGAACTTTTTTTCAGGAACTCAAGAAAAGAACTCAATGACATACGATTTGAGTTTACTTCGGGCAGGGGTAAGTTATGAATTAAAGCTATTTTACTATAAAGGCACATTGATTATTTTTTATCTCACTGTATGTAATATGAACATTATTAGTGTATGGGTTTCTTTATTCAATTAGTAGACATTTACTTAAAGGCACGTTTATGCACTACACCATTTTAATTCTGTATAAAATCACTTTCAGTAAAAATTGGTCAGAGTGCTACTTTTCACAAATGCCAGTGTTAAGTCCCTATTTACCTCATAATCTGCTACTAATATAATCAGTTTGGACATTTGATTCATCTAATTTCCCTGACTTTGCCCATTGACTTCAATTTCAGAAGTTGTGCTCACAAGCTGAGCAGAGTTCAATGAGAATTTGTTGTTGGGTTTCCCAAGCTTTGTCACAGTTTTCTTTTTCAGATGAGAGAAATCATGAGAGGATTTAGTTAATTTGCATAGAATGCCTTTGTTGAGCCTCATCAGCCTCAACAGTGACAAATATGCCTCAAGCTTTTTCCTTAAGGACTTTTAAAAATATATGAAAGTCAACCATCTCAATGCTTCTTAGAATTCTTTTTTACCAGGTCCCTTGTTTAACTCACACTAGTCTTTTTATTTTTGTATGGATATAGAGGCCTTTAAAATAAATGCAGCCCATCTCATTCAGATATTTTTAATTGATGGTCTACCTTATCATAGCAACCTGGTCTGTATCCTACAAAATAAAATGTCCCACGCCTTTACATGGAACTGCTGATGCTAAATATGAAAGTTCCTTGGTGGCATGAGGTCTCCAGAGGCCAAATGTTAATTATGTCAAGGAATGTGCTTTGTACTTAAAGGGTTATTTAAGGTTTGTATGCTGATGTGTAGATGAGTACACTGCAGGTCGTAAACATGGTTTAAACAAGAAAATTACAAATATATTAGTGCTAAAGTGAGGACGTGTTACCAAAATGAACACAATGTAAAGGCAATAATGGCAACAATGGAGGAACCAACTCATACCAAAATGTGTATTTTTTGCTTTTAAAAGGAAATGTATTGCTAAATTTTTTTTTATTAATAACAACCATTAATAAGGTGCAAGCAGTATATTAAAATACATACAGGAAGTGCTAACCACTTAAAGAATGACACTATAATACCTATGAAATTACAAATGGAGGCCCTAATGCAATAGGTGGCGTGGCTACTAAGATTGCTAATTATCATTGGCAAATATAGTTCCCACCTTTTTAGGATACTTACATTGGCGATCTGTGTTGTAGCACTTTAGCTCGGTCAGCCCCATGTCTGACTCTGGATGATCATATATCGAAGGCTTAAGAATAATAAATGTGTCTGATGTTAAGACCAAGCCTTTTAAGTGCATTTTATATTATAAAACCTTGAGTATTTCATAAAATGTTATATCAGATGAATTTTGCTGTCCTTTGTCATTGGTGAAATAAATATACAGAAGTAAATTAAAGACATTGCAGGTAGAGTAACAATAAACAGTATAAATGTCTGATGTTCATATAAATACAAAACTCCTCTTTTGCCTTCAAGGTTGTTTAAGCTGAAGAAAAAAAATCTCTAGACTTGTTTTGATATTAAAACATTTTTACGCCACTATAAATTATGGCACTCCTTCCCCATTGTACACTGATTGGTCTCGGAGTTTAAGAGCCAAAAATGAAACATCAGTCTCACCTATTAATCTTGTGTGTGTGTCCTTCGATATACAGCTTTTATAAAAAAAAAAAAAAAAAAAAAGTTAATAGCTGACATGTTGCTCTGTATCTAAAAATGCAGATTTATTAGTGTACACATTTCAACCAGTCTATCTTCTGATCTTATCATTCAATTTAACCCCTTTGAGTATTGCTTATACTAGAATTAGATAGTTTCTATATAATATATAGATATATTTTTTTCACTACTGAATTACTCATTGCATGGTTCTTATTCCCAATGCACATCATTAGATGTGTTTGCAATGTGATGGCTGGGGCAGTTCTCTGGTGTTCCCATGCATGCAACAAAAAGTAACAAAATCAGGGTGGTGGGACAGCACCCTAAAAAAGGCACTTTCCTGCCACAAGTGGGGCAATTGGGAGGCATTGTTAGTTTATCTTCATTTTCTCCATGAGCAATCCAAGCACCCCAGGACAGCCAGGCTTGTGACAGCGACTATGGTTTGTCACACGCCTGATGGCAGCCCTGTGATGGCCTTTTCAAATCACATAGTTTTGCTTGTAAAGTATTTGTTGATGAAATGCAGCTGTCCAAAGGATGTCACAAAATTAAATGGCATCTGTGCAACAATGTGGCTGTAATAGAAAAAATTGCTGCTATTCACACCAAAACTATAGCTGGCAGGAGAAAGATTTCTCCATTAATAATGCTGATTCTCCATGACATGAGTTGCTCACAAATGTTCTTTGGCCTTTAGAAAGAATGGAGTGTATTGATCAAAATGTTCCTTATCTCTGTTGTAATACATGTGAACACTACTTTTCTGTTATCTTTGTCTCTATTACATGCATCTCCTAGTTTGATCATTTTGAGTTGATAGATAGGTAGATAGATAAACCTTGTGATATTGCCTAAGTCCAAGGATGAAATGCTGAGAGAGTTGGAGAGAGGAGCTGGCGGAAACTGCAGATAGCATGCGCTGGGCCTCCTCTTCAATATACATGATGCATTCAGTGGCCCTGGGACTACGTTCCATAAGGGCACGTCTGTGATAAAAAATTACTGCTTCCTAAGCTGACAGGAGAGGGGCCGGAGCACGGGAGGGTTGGCTACTTGTGGCCTAGGGGCAAAAACTATTTGCCCATAGTGCAATTTTACCAACTCACCCATTAATATCAGCGATAGACACAAATACACAAACAAAATAGATAGGTTGATAGAAATACAAGATAATTGTATAGAAAGGATTAAGGTGCTATGCATTTGGTCATTTACATGTGAAAAATGGTTAGAGTCCCGGGGAGAAATTGCCCTGCCCAGTTGAAACTTGAACATCATTAATCAATAAGGGAGATCTCCCCAACAGGCAAGCATTTAGTAAAATGAGTTCTGAAGGATTTTCCAGCATGGGAATGCTATTAATGCATAAATATCATGCCAATGAGCAGTGCATATATGGGAGATGTAGTGTTTGTGTAGGGACACTGTGTATGTGTTACGACTGAAGTTCCGGAACTTCAGTGCGAAATGTGTCCCCAGCCAACCCCAGCTCAGCCTCCTCTTGATGGCCCCAGCAGATGGACTGATCAGGATAGATGAGGGCTTTCCTCCATGGGCGGCAATATTACGTCCCTGTCAAAGTGACGCCTGGAGCCATTGCCCCACCAAGACCTATGGACTGGCCGGCTCTGTGAGAATTATATAATGGGCGATAGCTCAGAGAAATTCAATAGTTTGCCCTTTGGTTATTCCCTACTTGTGTCATTGCAGAGATAACCAATTTGTATACCAAAGTGATCCTGTCCATAAGGGACGTCCAGATCCAAAATACCAGCAAGTTCTCTCTGCGCTTGAGATACAGCAACACTGGATGGCCATTACAGCCTTATCTGGGCCTTAAACAGAGGAACAAAACACCACATTACCTAAGCCAAACCAAAACAAAATGTGTCTTTAGGGACCTAAAGGGAGCAGTTTAACCAGATTGGCAGTGTCTTTGGGTGAACCTCCATATAAATTCCTCTGAAAATGACTACACATATGTGCATGTTCTTTAGGTCTCTCCTCTAACAATTCACTTGTTGCTTTTAGCTAAAAGGCAAAAACCTCTACTGAGACAGAAAGGGGTATTTTTACAACGCCCTACATACTTATTAACCTTATGAGGCAGCACGTGGGGTGGACAGCAGGCTGTATAATACAAAAGTAAATATTATTACACAAAAATGAGCCCTACGCTCAAACTCAAACTACTCCTGGGGGTAGCAGTGGACATTTATCAACCAAAAGACAAAGAACAAAAGCAAATTTACCCGCGCACTTTCCCAAATCCGTATGCACATAGAAATAAAAGGAGGTTTATATATATATATATATATATATATATATATATATATATATATGTTTGCAATATACATAAGTATTTATCTAATGTGCTTGTGTATGTATGTTACTGTATACATATATAACAGGTTTATATGAGTGTGCAGCATCCTTTGAGATTAAATTTTTCTTTAAAAAGAATTCCTACGGACTATTTGGGCACATAATTTAGAATTGCATCTTGAATGTAGATAAATAATTCACATGATTAGAATGCAGGTGAATGCATGCTGCAATATTTCTTGTGAATTGCAATATTGTCTACAGGGTCAGAATTTACCTTTTACTCCAACCAATACTGTTGTGATTCAACAAGAAATGCATTATCGCCTTGCTGGATGATTCGGTTGCTCTGTATCCTGAAGGTATAATTAATATTGGGCTGTTTTCCTGTTCTCACAGACACAGCAGATGGAGTTTCTCAGGAGCTGTTCTCAGCAGGCCTTGTGGACGGTCATGATGTAGTTATAGGTAAATGACATTATTTTCTTGAATCTGTTGCATGATTGCTTTAGCATTTTAAAGAAATAATTATATTTAAGCTCCTTCATTTCTCAAAGGAATTCCGCTGCAGAAAACCGTTTTAATGGCACATTGGAAATGATCTAAGATGTAAAACGGAATGTATTGCCTAAGATAATGCACTATTTATTTGTAATTATTCTATTTAATCATTTTCCTAGTCCGAATCTGTATGGTGTTTCTTTTATATACTTTTTCTTATAAATGTTGGAATATTTATATTAAAAAAAAAAGCAGTCTTCACAAACAACATAATGAGCGACTCGGTTAATTGTTTTATTCTGTGTTATTTTTGCATCTAAAACAAATTATAGTTTTGGGGACTTCGAGAGATATGGATTGATATTAACCTCTTTTCGTTAACCTTTTAGCTATATTATGCTTCCAAAATAGTCTTGTTTTCAATTACCCTGTTTCTCACCTGCAATAATGGAGCCATCAAGTTAATTGCTTGAGCAGCTTGCTTGTAATGTTGATATTATGATCAAAACAAAGCTGCTCGAGAACTTTATTACAATATTATTAATACAGCCCTTTAGAAAGAATTTTGTAAGCCTTCTGATGCAGGTTATTACAACTTGCATTCTTAAAGTACCAAGTTAATATTTGTAAAAAAAATGTTCAGTTGAAAGTATAAAAGTGTTTCATTTAATAATTTACTAACTAGTAAACATGAAATAATTATTCCAAAATAATTAACATGGTAGGACAGCCTTAAAAATGGCATTCAATCAAATGTTAATAAATCAGTATGTCTTAAACAGTATCTCTCTCCACCCAGCTCTTCTCGCGGTATATCAATAACAGGAGAGGATCTGAATGAAACACAGCAGTTGCAAATAGAATGGTTTAGAACCATTCGAGTTCTTACCTGGGTTCACTGAGTGCCGATTCCCGCCTCCACTATAACTTTCAGGAAGAGGGAAGCCCTTGTTTAGCATCAGCTGATCGCTCTCAGCCAGTGCTGAGTGGGGCTTAGCTCAGATAGAGAAATTCCAGCTCTCCTGTAGCAGTAGTGGAGTTGGGAAGTGGCACCCAGCAAACCCCAGATGCAGAGTTAAAACATCTAAAATGGCTTGGTTACTTACAATGGAGAGGGAGGTTCCAGGGCAGTTTTGGCACCATATCCATTGCAGTGTGCTATAGTGGTTATAGTAAATCAGGTGTTCCATTTAAAAATGCCTTGCCTCAACCTTAGCCCTAATCCAAATTACAAGAAAAAATATCATATAAAACATACACAATGCTCAAATGTGTGTTAGGAGAAAATATGTGTTTTTGAGATTTTGAGGCATTCATGAACTGCATGATCTTTGGACTTGTAATTTATAATGATGTCTCTAGAACCCAATTGATGGAATTATTTTACCATGATACACGCTTCACCATTGTGCATCATAAATATATTATATATACACACTGTGCACCATAGGATCTATCTATCTTAGGCAAGCAACAGATCGTATATGTCACCAATGCCAGCCAATGTCTAAACATGTTTCAATAATTAATTTACTTTGGTTTAACACAGTGGATATTTGACTTTGTCTAAAAAGGGACTCTGCAAGGTGGTTTCACCATCCCTTTAACAAATATTTCTCACAGATCATACCTTAACAATTTCAAAAATGTAAATGTTCAGTTTATAAGATTTTTCCCAGAGTTTTGAGCCGACTACTTTGAAGATATTATTGTTATTATTGATATATATATATAGCGCCAACTTATTCTTTACAATATTATGAAAGAGGGAAATTTAACAGTAAATGAGACAATTACAAAATGATACATTCACAGTAGGTAGACAATTACCCTGCTCAAACGAGCTAACAGTCTTCTTCACTTCAATCAGCCAAACACTCCATAACTTTCTGCTGGTGAAATATTGAATATGTGCGCGTGTATGACATCACAAGTTCACTGTCTCACTAGTTTTCAAAAAGAATCCATCCCATGCTGTTTTTACAGTAAAGCAGTAAAATTTATATTTAAATTAATTTAATAGTATCAAATTGTTCAAAAGGCTAAAAACCATCAGTAAGAACTGACCAATTTAATATACCTTAAAAGGTTACTCCAAGCAACATGCCCACTTCAATGATTTTCAAAGTGGTCATGGTGCCTGGAGTCTCTATATTCAGCGTTTCAGTATGCACATATCTTGTTTAAATCCTTTGCATGATGGAGGTGTAACTCCACCTCCACCAGCATCATTAGTCAGCCTGGAACATGAGTTCTGGGCTGGCAATGACCAATTCTGTGCACATTTTTATGTACAGTGTGCCA
Source organism: Pelobates cultripes (assembly GCA_933207985.1). Taxonomy (NCBI): domain Eukaryota; kingdom Metazoa; phylum Chordata; class Amphibia; order Anura; family Pelobatidae; genus Pelobates; species Pelobates cultripes. The sequence continues at coordinate 33,363,838 of OW240918.1, read as the reverse complement.
TTCGTTGGATGATTGTGGTCAGCTGATTCTCCCAGCCAATAAAAGGCGACTGGCTTGGCTTCCAGCTTCTGCAGAAGCATGCAGTGCATCGCCCAGCAGGATAGAAGTCTTGGAACCTGAAGGGAACTGGGTCAGTGTACTCTAGATGTTCTAACCACTACCGTGGGTTCTAGTTGTTATGATGCTTGGAATAACTCTTTAAGTTATGTGATTATGCTTCTTTCAAAGGCTGTATATATTCTGCTATCTAATGAATCAGTAGAAGGAAAATAAGCCATTGTGTTCTCTTCCGTTATCCTGCATGTGCAGTGTAATCACAGCATTTAAAGGACCACTATAGTGCCAGGAAAACATACTCATTTTCCTGGCACTATAGTGCCCCCACCCTCAGGGTCCCCCTCCCGCCGGGCTCTATTGTGAGGAAGGGGTTAAACTTACCTCTTTCTCCAGCGCCGGGCGGGGAGCTCTCCTCCTCCTCTCCGCCTCCTCTACTCCTCGGCTGAATGCGTGCGCATTCAGCCAGTCTCATAGGAAAGCATTCACAATGCTTTCCTATGGACGCTGCCGTCTTCTCACTGTGAAAATCACAATGAGAAGCACGCAAGCGCCTCTAGCGGCTGTCAATGAGACAGCCACTAGAGGCTGGATAAACCCATTTATAAACATAGCAGTTTCTCTGAAACTGCTATGTTTATAGAAAAAAGGGTTAACCCTAGCTGGACCTGGCACCCAGACCACTTAATTAAGCTGAAGTGGTCTGGGTGCCTATAGTGGTCCTTTAACAAGGGTATGAGATATGACAGCACACAGATCGCTTTGGACAGGGTCCTCAACCAATCAATATGCAGTTTGCTGATGTATAACCTTCAAATAAAGGTTTATAGTGTAGAAGTAAATGAAGCATGCCTAGGAGTGTTTTGCAGTTTAACATTTTATAATTTGTATATAGTGAAGAAACTCATTGCATTACATCACCCTGTCAAATGAATAATTCAGCACATAGCCTTCAGAAGGTCTAAAAAAGCACAGAGATGCTTCGTAGTGCTAACGTGTCTCTTTGTATGTAAATGTATGACCTAATTGCTCCGGTATTCACTGAGTCAGTAGAAACTGTGCAAATGTACTTTTATTTTAGGTTTGGTGACTGATATAGATGTAAAATCTACTGAAATGCACATATTTTATTTGTTTTATACGGGCACATTTGCAGATTTGCGAATTAATGAAAATTTCAATGTCTACTTAAATGTGGAAAAAAACCTGCCTCTGTTAATTGTTGTTTTTGTCTTTAGCTATTGCAAGTAAGAACTTGCCATAGAGATATAGAGATTGATTAGTGTTTATTTTTATTTTGGGCCAATAACTTTTATTCTTAGAGTCCTATGCACTGGACTGATCCTAAAACCTGCTTTACTACATAATAATACGGCATGCAGCCAGGGATTCAGAATAATGAATTGCAAATGAGTATACAATGTGTGCTACGTCCAACTACTGTACTATAAATTGGATTCCTTTAGGCCTATGGATGCATAATAAAACAACTTTTAAAGCAATGCCAAAACTATGGAAGTAAATGGCAGCAAATCTACTTAGGGACAGCTGTTTAAATCTCAGTGGAAAGTTGGCGTTGCATCGAGTAACTGATTAAAGAGTCTTACTGAGATCTCACATACTGAGATTAAGAAATGTGCTTTGAAAGAGATCTAATGCCGTATCAGAAATGTCTCACATTGATACAAGTTTCAGTATGTTAGTACAGTGCAACCTCGGAACTCAAACTTAATCCGTTCTAGAAGGCTTTTTGAAAACCGAATCAAAATTGACTATAAGATTTAATGTAAATTAGATTAATCTGTTCAAGACACCATTTTAACACAAATGTTACAGTTTAATAATTCCTTACATCCATAAAACGATGCAGATCAACAATAAACACAATGTAAATTAAATTAAAATTTAACTTCACTTTACCTGTCACCTCTGTTTGCTGACAGAATGGAGCGATGCGTCATACCAGTGAGGTTCCAAAGAGGTACCAACGAGGTTAATGCCGTGTGATTTTGTTTTAATACCGACTTTTGTTTAGGTACCGAGACCTTTTTTTCTCAAATTTAACGTCTGAATATTGAATTGTTCAAGTACAGAAGAGTTCCAGTTCTGAGGTTCCACTGTAAAGGTTATTGGACTTGTCTGTTCGGACTATCACCACTATCACTTGTTGAGAAAATAGCAATAAACTGATATATGTAATATTATTTAGATGGAGACTGTTAGGGTTATTCATTAAACTGTGAATTAAAAGTGAATTTTGACAGAGACTAAATAAGCATTAGCTAGATGTTGGACATTTCCTGTTACTCCCCCATGGGAGATGATTAGGCTTCAAGATAGAAACCATTGTAAATGGAGATAGGCATTCTGAGACAGGATAACTACCTTAACCTAAGAAGAGAACAATGGTAGAAATGGGCCACAAAATTAGAGAACAATTAAGGACATTTATATTCTCTTGTTACTGGGTCCCCTTTTCTCTTTCTTTGACCTTTTCCCTGTTTCTCTTTACTTTTTCTTTCTCGGCACAGTGTGTGATTGTCTTTGTTAGTCTACGGTATTAGTTTGCTATGTAAGAGATATATAAATATATAAGTAAAGTAAGGCCTGATGAACAGATGAAGTCATACTGGCAGTAAGTTATGGGCAATGTTATATGCTGGCTAAGCTCACCCATAGCAGGTAAGATGGATATATCCAATGATGCTTGCCTTAATAGTCCAATTTCAGGGTTTGCTGATAACAAATTACATTCCCAGAGCTTAATTATATCCTGTACTTTGTGATGACAGCTTGAGGTGGCCAAGTGCACATATCCCTGTAAGTAAAATTCAATAGAATACATGCTTGCAAATGACAAAGCACTTTTTGGAAAGAACCACAAGTTATCAACAGCGCAGTTACCATCTGCACAGACTTATAATTGATTTTCATCTGACAATCATACCCCATTTGTTTTAAACATGGCAGACACCATTTGTTTTAAACATGGCAGTAGATGTGTTTTTCTCTATTACTGGAAGTGGCTTATGCACTTATAAAATTATATATAAATCTGTCCGAAAGCATATTTCGTACACTTTTATAGTATTTCCAGTTAAATAAGCCGCAGCAACTTCAAGATGGCTGCCCCATATAATTGTCAGTGTGGTGGGCAGCCATCTTGAAGTTGCAACATGATTTTTAAAAACTCTCTGAGACAGATATTGATTAAAAAAAAAAAGGAGGCCCAGTAAGATAACATAAAACCAGCAATCCTTAATTAAAGTTCCCATACTTGAACTAATTACTAAATTTCCACTCTGCGGTCAAGAGGAAATTTCTGTAAATTATCTCAAGACACTGTGTGGAATGACTAATGAAGATACATTTTCAGTATACCTGTTTGAATTCCATGTTACTTAGAATGGATGAGCAAAGACTTTTGTTTTAAGTTCTATATGATGACGATAATGCAAAAAAAAAAAAAATAGATAAATAGTATAAATGTAGATAAAAAAATAACATAATCTATAAAAAAAAAATTTTTAATAGTTTGCCTGTCTTCTTGTGGTACTATATGCAAAGTGGGTTTTTTTCCCCTGGGGAAGTAAGTTGCCTTTAGCCGTAAGTATTACGTCGTATTCATTAATTAGGATTTCCTTGTGGCCAGTCATTACCAAACTAGCTATAAACAGTCTCACCACACTCACGTTTTCTTCTTCCCACAAAGTCTTTTAAATCAAGCAATTCATACGAAATAATTAAATTACATTGCCCATTGTTTCGTAGCTTTGTCTACCTCCCAACATCTCAAAAAGATAGTTATTCATTCTTTTAATATTTCAAAATGTGTATAAACTCAAGAAACAGAAAATAAATAGAATGTGGTTGTTTATCAGCTAAGAGACAATAGGAATCGATGCAGTAAATGCAGGGTTAAAAAAACAAAATCTTTAATCAGATTTTTTTCTCCATTTGCAGAGATCACAAAACATCTGATAAGGGAATATTTACTAGCTGCTGAAGATAAATGATAAAGGTTTTTAATTTGGTATGCACCTTCTGTTACCCAGATTAAACAGAATTCCTCACAGATGTGAAATTCACCAATGGTATGGTGTCTACACATTGTCTCAAACAGTGAAGTAGAATATTTGTCACAATAAACCAGACAAGGAGCCCTGTAATTGGTAGGTCATGGTCCGAAGTTTGGACCCAATTCTATGCAGTAGTGCTTGAAATCTGATATGTGAAACACAAATTGAATTTGAGGGTTTTTTTTTTTTTATATGTGTCTGCAGGGATACATTGATTTTTTTTTTTTTTTAACTCTGCATCTCCTTGCTCATTCATTTTTCATTCACCAAGTTTCCTGCATCTAAGAATTCAATATTTTTAAATGCATTGTAATATATTTTAAAATGGATTTAAAATAAAATTAAATAATATCAATAGAAAAATGCATATCTATGATGTTTCTGTATTTGATGCATATATCCTGCTTTCAAAATATCACAAGTCCAGGTAGTCACAAGTCCTCTCAAGATGATGCAGGTGTCCATTGTTCTTGTGCTACAAAAATATCCTTTTAGATCTTTTCTTAATAAAGTGCTCTGACTGTGTATTCTAATATACAATACCTGTAAAGAATACAGAACAAAGTTTCAACAGCTCTAGATCACTTGCCAAATCCAGCGGAAAGGCCCAGCTATTTGCAGTGACTATTTAACCAAACAATGAATTGTGAGACCTTTTCAAGTCATCCTGTGATCTTATCAATGGACACCACAATAGACTCATGACTAATGAACGACAGTCTTTGCTTGGAGGATAAAGCAGAGCACATCTGTTCATGCTTAATTCACAGCATACAGAACATGTAGAATGTATGGGTCAGCTTGTGTTGTCTTTTTCTGTAATTGGAAAAAAATGTGTCCTACATTCAGGTAGGAACACAGGTTAAAGGAATGCTCGTGTTCTAAATAAATACATTTAATTCTAGTGCAGGTATGTTGTTGTACTTTAGGAGTCTTCTATTCCTCTAACTAAAATAGGGTACTTTCCTCTAGGCTAGTGGTAAGAGGAGTTACTTCTTGCAGCTCTGCTCTGAATCCAAGAGATCTTCACTAGTGAGGGTCTCGAGCCAATTCATTATATTTTATAGAGAAGGAAAAAAAAGCTTCTCATTGAGGAGCATTGTCGTATGCTTTGAGAGAGCGCTCAAAGTGAGGAAGGAAGAGCACCCTCCTAGCTATCTGATAGGGTGCAGCATAGGACATTTATTGAAATCAACACTTTTACAGATACAGAGGGGATACTCTGTTAACGCCAAAATCATTTTAGCGAGCTTTAGTACTTTATAGTAATGCCACCATAACTATTCTTTGGTATCTAATGATCATCTATTTAATTTATGAGTGAAGGATTTCTGACCCAGGGTGCATAATTATTTTAGAGATGTACAGCATACTCACTAATATCATTAGATGTTGAGACTTAAAGGAAGATAAATATGGTAAACATGTCCAGGGCAGCCATCAGAAGGGTACAACCAGAACATATGTAAGGGGACCGGGCCCCCGGGTATAGTAAGAACTCTTCCTGCCTTCTATGTGGCAGAATTTCAGGAATCACTTACCTCACATTTCCTTTGCAGAGTGGCTGTCCCTGCTATGTTGTCACAGTTGTCAAAATGATGAGAGAAATATAGAAGGTGAATATAAACCTTATTTATCAGCAGGCTTTAAAGAATACAACTTATTTAAAAACAAAACAAAAAAGCTCACCTTAGTATAGATTCACACAATTTGAAAATAGACAACTTAAATGGATGCTTGAAACTTTAAATGTGACTACTCATTAGGGACTATTGCAAAACAGCAAACTTTCAATATAATATCAAAATATGACTTATGAAGAAAGTTAGAAACTTGCAATGGCTTAAATAAGGTTATTACCTTGATCTAAGTCCAAGAACCTTAATAAGAGAGTTGTCAGGGAGGCCACAGATAATGTTGAGGGTTGCGGGGGAATAGATAGCTGAGAGGAGTATACTTGAGGGGGCTAAGAGGGGCGTTTAGAGGCTGGATTCAGGGGAGACGTGGCTAGGAAAGCAAGCAGAGAATCATTAACCAAACTCATTAATTGAGGGACATTACTAGGAGCGATGAATCTTTAAATAGGGAATACTTAATGCACCTAATAGGGAGTTGGAAATTCGGTTAACAATTTAATGACTAAAGTGAATTCAAAAAGTGTGCAAAGTGAAATTAAAAAAAAGACACTTACACAATGTACACTTGTAAAAATCAGATATATTGGGGATATAAAGTTTTACTCGCTAGTCACTCAGTATAATGTAATAACAAGGGCAAAATGTATATAGTGTATTATTGCCAAACAAAATATATTGCTTTGGGGACAGCCCATAGTGCACTGGTCTTGAGTTGTGTAAGAGGCCCCAAAATGTCTAATGGCAGCCCATACAATGTATTGAACAATTAGCATTTTATAATTAGAATCAGGATAGTCCTTATGGTAATACTTTCATGTATAAGCATTCCTAGCATGTGTGGCAATCTAAAGGTCAAGAAGCTGATTTTTATAGCTGATATAAGTGAGGTTCCCTATCTGTACTGCTCAGTTCCTATCAAAACATAGTGTCTGTAAATGATATTGATTGCTCGTACATTGGCTCTTGATTTTAAAATTGAAGTGCCAGCTTGTCCTCTGGTGTACATGCCACATGCAATAAAAGGATTAGGAGACCGCTGTGTAGCACAGACTTGCTCTATTTAAATGTCTCATGTTGGTTACCTCTGGCATCCACAGTATTACCAGGACAACACTTACACCAGCATTCTCCTTATTGACTGCCCTCTGTAGCAGCCATATGAAACTCCAGACATGCCTATTCAATTTTAAAATCCCATAGACCTTAAATGAGTTTGGCTGTAGCATTTGATTTAGCTGAATGATGTTGCTGCAGTATTTATCTGTTGGATGATTAATATGCAGGTCTGAGTCATGCCTCCAAAGCACAATGGAATGGATTCTAACCTTATTTTGATCCATCGTTTGCCAATATATTTAGAACTGAAGCTGCAGTGAGAAAATGCAGAGATAGGGAGATGAGATAGGTGCTTTATTTCTCCACTTCTCCTTCCTCCTCTCACCTCTTTTTAAGCACTGTCCATTTCTCATGCACATTGCAAAATATTATCATATTGTTTCATTGCCTTTAAGCTGTACTTCTAGGTTGTTTTTTGTTTGTTTGCAAAATCTGCAGTTTTCTTGTCTGCTACCTTTGCAAGCTCTCCCCTTCTAAGCCAGACTTTCTGTGACTGTCCAATCACAGACTTCCCAATACAGCTCAGTGAGAAGTCTTTGCAAGGCAGGTGTGCTGGGCAATTGCTGTCTCTTGAGGTCAGCTGCATTGAGCTAAACAAACCAGGAAGTAACATTACCTGTTGACTGCTTAAAAAGCCAAGGGAGTGTAACTAAGTTGATTAATAAAAGAGTAACGTTCTATTGAAATCTGCACTTTTTGCAATATGAAAAAAAAGAGGACACACTTGCTTTTCAGCAAGCTAAAGTTGCTTAGAGGTCTGGAGTGATGCCTTAATGTTTTAGACATGGTCAAATGGCTTTAGACCTTATCAGCAACTCTGAACTGATACAGGAAGCTTTCATTAATTCTGCAGTGCAATGTTCTAATGGAAAATTTAACCACAACAAGATAGTTGAAGAGACTTCAGTCATAGTAAATAGTCATATAACAATGACATTTGAAAGGAAGACTGTAGTGTCATGAATAGAAACATGTATTCCTGACACTATAGTCTTGGAATGGGACAGTCTATAGACACTAGAACCACTGCATTGAGCTGTAGTTTTTTTCTAGTGACTATAGTGTCCCTTTAAAAGGTTACTCCTATCACAAATTGGTGTTTTAATAATGTTTTAATAACTGTTTTTTGGAGGAGAAGAAACGTTCTTGAGGAGAGGCTGAAGGGAGTTCTTTAGTGGCACAGAGGGTAGATCGTGCCACTATTGGTTGTCCATCACCAGTATGCACTGCTGTTTTTTTGGGGTTTTTTTTAAACATGTTTCTTGAAAATGTAATGGAGTACAAGGCACAGTAAACATAAAAAAATTTAAAAAGCAAAGTATGATAAAAATGCAAGATAAATATTTTTGTGGTGAAATAAAGACCATGAGATTTTCATGAGCGAGGATTTCCATTTATGTTGAGAACCACAACTACATCCACGACTACTTTCCCATGTGTTATTAGTTAGGCTGCCATCCCTGACATCACTCCCCTCTTTTATTTAATAAATTTAAGTTCTGTCACCAAGAACCATGGTGAACTTGTAGGAGAAAAGGAAATAGGTAAATAGAGAAATTAGAGAAATGTATACAAAAGCAACAATGAGTATAAATATATGGAAACTAACTAATATCACATAGATACAAGATACAAGAAAGACTAGAACTAGAAAATAAGAATTAGAACACGGGCTTGTGTGGGCTTGTATCTGTAGAAGTTAAGGAAAGAGCAAGGAAAGGGGGAAGGGAAAAAAGGGGAAGGTGGAGGCTCTGCTAATATTTTTTTAAACTAAAAGGTAAGACCATCACAGATATGGGGTCCTGTCCTATTGTCCTTGGTTTGTTCCGGTTTCACTCATCTGAGGACATTGGAGACTTGTTCAGCATAAAGAACACACAGGATATTGAGCCCATGGGCAAAGCATTTAAAAAGAATTCTGTTTATGCACAGAATTGAGAAACTCAGCGATTAACTGTTATTCTTTCACCCGTTTTTCTTACAAACTGCTTCTAGCCCACCTACTACAGTCTGCTTTCATATGAGACAATTTTATGGGTAGCCTTCATACAGTACAACATTCCTGTTGCCTTGATTCTGTCTTTGAATAATCAGAAGCACTGCACTCAAATTAAGCCCTATGATTAAACCCTGAGGTGCAAACTACATAGGACTGTGGCAGCCAGACTCCATGTGGTGTTATTCAATAATTTTAAGCTTTTGAAATACATAATCTACTTTTAAGCTTTTCACTTTTTCAAATATATTATTATTTACAACTTGTTGCGTTGTAGTACTAGGTTTACCATGTATGTGGCTTAGACATTAGAAATAGGAATTCTTCAACTTCTATTATCCAGGCAAAGTCTTTATTGATGCTGAAGTTCTCAGTAGGACTTACTTTCCAAACACTGAGAAAAAATAATTCTGCCAAATCGTAGAAACTCAGTATGGTTGAAGAAAATCAGAGTAGTTGAATATCTGCTCTTGCGAATGCTAAGCTAAATTCAATACAGGCAAGCAGAGTTTATAAGATTACTGATATGCTTATAAGATTACTGATATGCTTGCAATATCAGTAAATAGAATAACATACCCTCCCGAATATTTCAACCTCTCAGTCATGATAAAATAGAGCAGTGTCTTTGTCTCCAAAATCTCTCCTCTGTGTCCTAATATTAATGAGTACACATATTTATACCTTAGATTTTCAATTAGGTCATTTTAGTCAAAGATACAAGGCCATAACTTGGTCTTTTCACATGGGAACATCTTATCTATGTTTAGACTAAAACGTAAGGGTGCACATGACATGGGATATTCCCTGACTTGGGGAATTACACTAACCTAGGACAAGATGGCGTCCTAAAGTCTGAACACCATATTCACTGAATATGGGTAAGAGGTAATTTATTAAAGAAACATTGTATGAAAAACAATATGTTCCTTTTCTAACAACTTGTCAGTTTGCAAAATCTCTTATAGACAAAGTACACAGTTTAAGAAATACAAGTTTTCATTCTAAAACTTGTAATATTTGCATATGCCCATAACAGGTGCACAAGCACACATATTCCCTTCTGTACAGCTCCTATAAAGAATTTCTTTAGGGCTATATACTAAACTGTAACCGCTGGTGGTTCCCTTATTTACCACTATAATGTCTTAAAGCATAGAACTTAGTAGGGCTAACCATACAGATATCTTAGCCATAATTTTATATAGTGTAAGAGATCCTCTATTTAACATATATAAATAATTGAGAATACAATATAAAATAAGGATTGTCTTGGAAGCAAGATTGTCTTTTGGATATTTATTATATAAAAATATAAAATCCATTATAGCAGAGTTTATAAGATTAAATTACATGCTTGCAAATATCATTAATAGGTTAACATACCCTTCTGAACATGTCATCATGTCAGCCTCTCTGTCATTTTAAGATGGAGCAGCGTCTGTCTCCAAGTCTCTCCTCTGTTTCTTAACATTTAAAAGTACACCTATTTATACCTTAGATGTCTCCATTTTAGGTTACTGTAGTTCAAATATGAAAAAGTAACACTTCTTTTACTTTATTCAATTTAGGACCTCCCTTAATTTGGCAAACATACAAGGCCATAACTAAAGGATGTATACGTCATGGAAATTTTCCTGACTTAGTTCAAGATGGCATCTTAAAGTCTGAATAGGTTATCTGTTGTTTATACTAAGTCGTAAGTGTACAGTCGTGGGAGATTCCCGGATTTGGGGAAGTTCCATTAACTTGGGGTTACCACAGTATATTGTGTACTGCAAGAGTCGTAGTATAGCCTTGAAGCTTGTTTATGCATTATTGTTATTGTAATTCGTCTGGGACAAAATGGCGCAAACATATTATGCACTGAGGTTATTGCTTAAAGAAACAGTTATGAAAAACAATATGTTCCATTTCTTACACCTTGTCAGTTTGCAATATCTCTTAAAGACAAAGTACACAGTTTAAGAAATACAACATTTCATTCTAAAACTTGTAATATTTGCATTTGCCCGTAACAAAACTAGCTTGAGTTTTTTTCTGCTTTTCAAAATAGTTTTAAGGAATCCATCTTCCAAGACCATGATGTTGACTTGCCCCCATGCTGTAAGTTGACAGACCTTTCCTAGTAATACGCTGTTATATTCTGTCGCTGATGTAGTAAGAGAACTTCAAGAAGTAAAATCACGAACATGTGTTTTATCGTTTATTGCCTTAACAGAACCAATTTGTTTGTTAGTAAATAATTTTGAAACCGGGAACACTTTGAAAGTCTGTGTGGTCCCCAGCAGCACGAGAAGGATTAATGATTCTAGCCGCATGAGAAATGTAGTGCATTTTTACCTTAGTTAATGATATCATTAATACCAGCTTAAAGGGAAAGAATACATATACCTCTTCTTTTGGTGAATAAAGCTGTGGTCGGCAGGTTTTACAAGCAATCTAATTTGAGATCAAGAGATACACGTTTCCCTACCCTTGGGTTAGATATACAACACTTGGCAGGGAAGCACTGATGTAAAGCTTATCCTTTGCTGGTTATTGAGAATAAAGGATGTGTTGTATATCTGTGTGTTTTGCAGAGCATACTGTATTATAATAGGACATTTAATTAGCAAGAAGCAAGTTTATATTCTGCTGTTGTATGCATCTGCAGGTGAAACAAAATGATACATCAATAATGAAATTGCTCTGTCAGGTCTTAAAGATACAATCCAGAATAGATATGTCGCGTTTTAATACATTTTTTAACCTGTTAAGGACACGTGACGGAAATATTCCGTCATGATTCCCTTTTATTCCAGAAGTTCTGTCCTTAAGATTGTAATAATAGCTTAAAATGTGTGCAAACCAGTGAAATGGGATCTGACGGCCTTATGTTGATGCAAACTGAGCTGCTACTCAACCTTGCAAGCCAACTGGACATGCACAGAGCACTACAGAGAATCTTTTGCATGGACATATATGTAGGGATACCATATGCACCATGGTTTTTCGTGACACAAATCATTTATACAAATTGATGGGCAACGTAGATCAGGTGATAAATCAATCCAAAATTCTGCATCGCATTAGCCATAATACAGGACAGCATTTTCATGTGCTTCCAATGAACATGGTGACATTATGTGTCCCAAAAATCGGGCCTACCGTATGGCCTGTAATTGCCTTGCACAGCCATTTTGTTTTGGACTGTACCCAGACACAGTTGATATAGAGGGGGAAAAAAGCATAGCATGGAACAACATGCAAATTATTGGATCCTGGACTAGTGTTGATAAATTGCAAATGTGTTTCTTTACTGCAGCAAATAGTAACAGATGAATACCCTAAACTGGGAATTGACAAGAGAATTTCACATTTAAGGTCAAAGTATCTTTGTTTATGAAAACATTTTCTAACTAACTCAGCTATTTTTAAGGTGTGCCTGTTTTGGCCCAACATTTGAAATTCTCTGGTCAATTCTTAGGTTGGAGAATACATCTGCTGGTTTATGTTCTACCTTTTGTGATGTTCTGGTAAATATACAGCCCAACAAATCATCGGTCTTGTGTTCATTCCAACTGAAGAAGCTGTACACAGGGCCGGATTAACATAGGGGCTGAAGGAGCTGCAGTTCCAGGCCTGTGGAATTGGCTCATTAATTAAAAAAATTAATAATAATATAATTTTGTATTACTACTGTGGCAAACCTAGCCACTCGGACTATAACTGGACACTATGCCTTTAAGGGTTGCCTATAGGTCTGGAGAGAGATGCGTTGTAACTGTATGTGCCTGCTTCCTGTATTCCCTGCTTTACCTGTACCTATCTGTTCCGCCGAATGCAAATGGCGGTTTGTATGGGGATTCCCGTTCGTTTCGCGAACGGCACTTTGGAGGGCCGTTCGTGAAACGAATGCGATACCCCCTAATAGCCCACACACTTAGAGGCGTGTGGCGCTAGTTAACCGATTGCAACATTGTTGCAATCGGTTATTAGAGGCTCTCCTGGGTGGCCGTCGTTCGACTACCGACCATGCGGCGGTCGGCCATCTTGGATCCCTGGTTCTTCAGCGGGTCCGTGTCGTCGAACGCATAGCATTACCAAGAGTTATTCGACGGCACGAACACCGCTGAGCCTCCAGGACGTTCGGGAGTTTCAGGACCAGGTTCACTAAAAACAATCGGTTCTTTTCGTGGGTTTGGATAGAAATGTGTTTTCTGTGCGGCGTTCGGTTATTTTAGCTGGGATCTGAGCGGCAATCTCACGAATGATGCACCCAGACCCCAGCTATCTACCGAACGTCCATTCGTGTAAATCCACCGTATATTATACCAGTTGTAGATTTTTATGTGAATTGCCGGTTCTGCTGCACGAGGGGATAATCCCCTTAACGGTGCATTCTGGGAGGATGATCCCTCTCGTGCAGCGGTGCCTGATGGGAGAAATATGTGGTACTGTAAGTCCCCCATGTAGTCCCCTCCTGTACAACCCCTGTGATGTCAGTTTGGAAACCCCTTGCATGGGGAATTGCATAAATACTGTGACCTGTGATTAAAACCTCAGTTGACTCCCAGCCTATGTGTCGTCTAGTTCTTGGGAAGGAAGGGTTACTGCAGTGCTGTTTGGATTACTATATGCTGATTCCCTGGATTATCCTTTGTTGTTCCTGTTACCCAGCGGAGATATCGTGGATCATACTGCCTCTCCGCTACAACTACTTTTCACATGCTCTTCCTTAAGTATGTAAACGTAAGAGGGATGTAAGGGAACAAAACTGGTATGTACTGTCTGACAATGACATTATTTAAGGTAAAGCTGACTTTACGCACTATGCTAATGCTATTGCTGCTCCAGTCTCTCTAACACTGTGGCATGTTCCCTTTCTTCTACACTCACTACATACACTTTTCTCTGTCCCATACTGTATAACAGGAGCTTCTACCTGCTAGTAAGAAGGTTAGGAGAGGAGTGGACCAGCGAGTGCTAGGGGACGGTCCTTAGAAAGCGTAGCGCTAGCTCATCATTAGACGCATTTATGCCAAGCTCAGGATGCTGTCTGCACAGTATGCTTTTTTGTTGGTCTTCCTGCATGATTGGCAGGCAGACTGACCATCTAATTCTTTGTGCAGACACACACCCTTTTTGGGCATGTTTGTCTCTTTGGGTGGTTCTGGTTAAGTGCCACCCTTTTACCCCACCCAACAAAAACCTTCTTCACCAGACACTGCTGTTAGGTGGTATGGATTTACTTGAATGATGAAAGCGAGAGATTAGCATAGTGTATGTGTTTTCTGCTAGCTATATCCTGTGAGTTTTCCTCCAGCACCGCCTCCATCAGATACATGACTGTTGGGAGGTATAACTGTTTTAGTGTTTTCAGTCGATAAGATTCTGTAACTAGGCCCATCATAATTGTCAGCACCAGGCCCAATGGGCTCTTAATCTGGCTCCGGCTGTACACAAATGTCAGGGATATCATGGGTACCTGTATATATGGCATACACCAAATAAGAATCCCAAAGCAGATTTTGTTCATTCCTATAAGGAAATACAAGATATGAACTGTATCAATCATAAATCTGTAGCTCAGTACAGATACTTTTATAAATCAAGCAATATGTCATAGTGGTAGGGAAAAAGTAAAGGTGAAGATAAATTGTCTCCTAGTAGATTTACTAGATCCAAGCCAGACGTGAATGTGTACAGTGAGCAATGCTAATGAAATATATGCGTGGAGTTCCTCCTGAAATAAAGTAAACACATTTTTTTTTGGCAATCATTAAATATCCGTACATTCTTTTCTTTCTTACCTTTCTTTTTTTCTAAACAATAATTGCCTGGGAAAACTTTTGTACATTGCTTTAAAAAGTGTGGGTGCAAACAGATTAAACTGTAATGATATATCTTACAAAAGAGAGGCCTGCTGAATATGTCAGTGCTTTTTATGTTGCTATGAAATCTTTTTTGACGAGACTGTTTTGATGTGGGTAGTTTTCACACACATTTATTGACCTGTGATTGATGTATATTAGTTCATTTATTACCAACACCTACACCAACCACCCATCAAAGAACATATTACCATAACTGAATACATTTCGCAATATTCATGTTTCTGATACACTACTGCTGACACATCATTGTCCATTGTATATCACCATCATTAAATGTCCTACATTTTCAAGCCATATAGTTCTGCACAGCTTATTATGTACCGGGCTACTTGATTTGACATGTACTGCAATGTCCTTTGCTCAATCTCCGATGCCCCTTGGTGCACACACAGTATGTTCTGTAATGAATTATTCCAGACTGTGAGACATTAAGATTGTCATATCTATCAAGATGATTTTAAGAAAGCCACAGGTTGCACCTCTTGCAAAATTAAAGGAAGGAGAATGGTGAATTATGGAAATATTATTTTATTCTTTATTATATTTTGGAGTAGGGATCATATAGAGACTATGCCACAGGCATATCAGATGTAAAACATCAGGGCATTTCTATTATCAAATAAGTACATCAGAGATATATTCAGAACACACAAGTATTTATCATTCTCAATGCAATTTAGTATGGATTGCTGTTCTTTATGGCAGACAAATAGCTTTGTGTAATAAAGAGGAACATATGCAAATATAATGTCAGGAGTTAAATGGATAAAACAACCTTTTAAATATTTTATATCATTTTGAACTGGCTGTTGTACCATCTTACACAAATTAACAGCTTCATTTTTATGGGAACAATTTGCATGTGAGGTCAGTCTCATAATTTTACAATTGAGTCAGAGCAACAAGACTTAAAAAGCCACCATCATTAATAAATGTCATTTATGCAACTTTGAGCACCGCGTTAAAGGGTATGCAATTTCTATAAAAACTTACAGGTATTTTTTAAATTCTCATAAATCCATTCACTAAACAGTTGTGGTGCAATTAAAACCTACTTGGAAAATTAGGGCGATTGCAGCTGAGGTGACAATAAATCTTAATTAAAATAAATTCTTCTTTAATACTATTTTCATTTGAAAGTCAGTTCTCAAATTACCACAATTCACTCTTTAGTAAATATATTTATTTGCTAAGAAACAAACTCTCATTGGCTCTGTCAAGTAAGATTCTTACAGAATCTGTTCTTCTTCATTTCATTTCTGATGTATTTCTCTTTAAAGCAAAAAACAAAGTAGGGGACTACTTTGTCTTATGTATTTTTCGTACACTTGACAATCTTGACAAAGCGTGGATCTAAAGGCAAGTTTCACCCTTGTTAGCTTGATAAAGAAAGTGAAGCTTGCCATAAGCTCCCCCCTTTTGCCACTATTGTCAACCGTAGGAAAAATACATAAAACTTAGTAGTTCCTACTTTGTCTTATGTTTTAAAGAGAAATAAACCAGCTGCCGGCATCAGGAAGGGAGCGCAACGACTCCCGTATTGATGACTCGCTGAGCCCCTTAAAAACCAGGGGGAGGGAAACACGTTTTGGGCTACTGACCTATCCCTGAGACGTAGAAAACCCATTTTGCACCATAATATCTGATTAGAGGGCTCCCGGCGGTAGGTGGACATATACCGACACTATCTATGTACATGTCCAACAGCCAAGTGTCATATGCCACCAAATACTTCTTCTTCTCTGTCTCTTTTTATCTTCCTCTTCTTTTACTGGTATCTAATCAATAAAACTAAAGTTGACAAATTGTAACTCGCAATATCAGACAGCACCAAGGTAACCAACACATCGTTTTAAAGGGGCAATGGTGGAGACTGTTAGACCACCATCTGCCACAGGGGAATGCAATGGCTGGGTTATCATACTCTGTATGCAATGCGTATGCCACGTTTTGTTTGAGGTGCAAATCATGTTCGATATATACATGTTATCTCTGTCAACATAAATAAAGAATTACAAAAAATAAAAAATAAGAACATATTCTGAAAGAAAAGGGGAAACAATAAGAGAAAGACAAGTTTGACGTGACATGGTCATTTTAATGGTGGGTTTTGATAAAGTTAAAATGTTAACGGTGCAATTTCTGAGAAAGGGCACTGATTTTCTTTAACACTGATTTCCACACTTACTATTGGCTCTGAGGCAGACAGTCACTAGAACTATATTACTAAATCTGTTTAATGTATGTTAACCCCAGACACTGGTAGAAAGCAGCATTGAATTGATGAATCTCAACCAGTGCCTGATGGTCTGTATGTCCTCAATGCTTCTTTATGAGAAGATTCACTAGATATTCCTGAGCAGAATCTGGCTGTTAAGAATTTGTCCCATTGCTGGATTACATTTAAGGTTAATGGTCATTTTAATGTTTTGTTTTTTATTTAAATGTGGAGGAACACAGGAGCCTATCTAATAAAACAAAACATAAAAGTTTGTTACAAAAAAAAATCAAAAAATATCTTTGAGTTAAGGGATTTAATTGTTAGGACACTTTAATACTAGGATTTTTGGCAAAAATAATATTCATTTTTTTTTGAATCCTCATCATTCAAGATATTATATAGGTAGTTTTTTTCCTTTGGTATATTGATATTTTGTATTTCATGTAAGAAATATTAGAAACAGAATAGATTAAACCAAATGCCAAACAATGGCATTGAATGAAAGACATAGAATTGAGTCTTTCTACCAATTTAAAATTGACATTTATATTTTACAAAATGCAAAGAAGTTAAAATGTTCACATTATCTCCTTTTGCATTTTTAAAGACATTTTTTTCTACAATTGATTAATTTTCTGTGTAGTAAAAGAGATACACGGCAAATCACAAAGTCCTATTTCTTGTTTAAAGAATGTTCATAGTTCTGTTGGATAAGATAAGATATTAGCTTGTTTTACAAACTCTTAGGAGTATATTCTGGTAATACATTAATTTATCTCCAGACCTAAATGAAGGAGACCGAACACCTTTATGCAAACTGAGGATGCTGTCACATATTTTAATTGCAAAATGATTAAGTTAATGTATATGAAGTATCTATTTATATGAATGTTTTAGGTTTGTGAATATTTATATATAACTTTGTCACCCTTCCTGGGGGTATTTTCCTCATTCTCAGCTCCTCTACCAGAGCTTAAGGGTCCTGCACAGTATCTTCATTGTTCCTAGAACTGCACTCTTCCGCTGAGAGACCTCAAATGTTCCACGTGAAATCTGCTGACACAACTATCTCAGCTTTGAGCTTACAGCCCCTAGTGCTCCTATCACAACAAGGACTACTACTGCCTTCACTTTCCAAATTTTTCCTAGCTCTTCTTTCAATCCGTGGTATTTGTCCATCTTCCCATGTTCTTTCTTCTTGATGTTATGGTCACAAGGTGTTGCCACATCCACCTCTATTGTAGTCTCCGTTTTCTGGCCTAACACCACTACATACACAGTTTGGTTGGGTTGGTTGGTCAGTACTTGCTTGTCTGTCAGGAATCCGAAAGTCCCACAGGACTGTGGCCCTGTCATTCTCAACTACCCTTTGTAGTAGCTCCAATCTGGACTTGGGCAAATCCAGCCCATGTTCTGTGCAAATGTTTTGGTACTCTATCCCAAACACTTGGTTGTGTCTCTCAGTATATGTAGTCACTGCTAGTATCTTGTACTCAGATACTATGTGCTGGCTTGTCTTAGAGGCCTCTTTGCCCAGTCGGCATCTTATGTCCTGTCTGATGTCGCAGACCATACTTCTATTGATCCTGTGCAGAGCCCCTTTTCCTGTGCTGCTAGGATTAGTGCCCCACTGCCGTCTTTCAATCCTGGTTTTATTCCAACCACTAGTGGGATATATAAATATATACACATACATACATATGGTAATAATAATTGATACAGGTAGATATAGTACATATCCTTCCTGAATCCTGCACCAATACGCAAACGGTTTTCAAATTCATAATCTTGTAATAAGTACAAATACAGCAAACAGAAAAAAGATGAGGCAAGGTGCATGCAGGGAAATATGCCAAATATAAGACAGGTAATATGGAAGTGGAAATCTATTATTAAAAGTATCTTAACTGCTGAGCCTTCTGAAAACAATGGAATCCTAACGGGACGTGACCCTGGGGCTCACTGTTATTGAAGGACTCAGTGTTCCTATGCAGATAAATAGAGTTTCTTTGAATTCAGTTATCTCCCAAGTTCATTACAAATAAAGAAATCTTTTCCCATGGTTTAAAAGAATTAATAGCTTTGCTCGTACATGAATGTTTGTTTCGAGTAGTGTGAAGCTGAATTATTCCTGCATATACTTGGACTCATTAGTATTCAGCATCTGCTGTTCATGTTTACCTGTGGGATGCACACTGATGTCATTATCTGCTTTTTTGAAGGGCAGGGGCTGGAGATTTTATGTGAAGAATGAATAACAAAGCATTGAGGAGAATATTTGCATGAAACATTAGCCTCTGCATAGCGTGGATTGTAAAGCACAATCATGAATTCCTGCCCTAGATCTTGAAAACAGTGCAAAGTATGCTCACGTTTCACTCATTAAGATCGATCGATCTATCTATCTATCTATCTATCCATCTATCTATCTGTCTGTCTACCTACCTACCTACCTAGTTAAAATTTATAGATGTTGACTTTTTGATAATGGTGTGAAGTTGACAGAAATTCAGTGATAACACGGCATAGAAGAATTTGAGTATGAGTGTTATAGAAGATTATAGTCACATAGTCACTATTATGAATTTCATTGTGATACACATATACACACATACTAAAGCTTAGCTCATAGAATATGGGGCTACCAAGGTAAAAAAGGAGAATAGATGGAATTGCAACTACAATGTTGCTTATTAGAGTTTACCAAAACAATTACACTATTTCATAACATATTCAAGACATGCCACCCTTTTTGCCATGCATTTTACCAGAAATAAAACAATTAATTATTAGTTGTCTGGGTAAAAAATAAGTTTTATTTACATAAAACATGTAATGTCTTTACTATGAAAGATGCCTGTTAATATGAGCTGTCAAGGAAATTTTGATATACAGGTTTGTTACCAGGCGGAGAAGAGCAGAGCAGAACAAAAATGTTCAAACAAATGTGACATGTTTATTTCTGCTGTGGGTGGTTACCGCTGTGTCGTAGAACAGGGGTCTTATAGCATAATTTGATTTATTGATAATACTGATAACAAATAACTATAACTGGTTTAGAAGTGGTGCATAATGCATAACTTAAAGGGATTCTAAAGGCATCAAAACAACTTTAGCTTATTGCAGCAGTTTTAGCGTATAGGTCATGCCTCTGCGGTTTCACTCAGTGCTTAATTCTCTATCATTTAGAAGTTAAATCAATTTTGTTAATGTTTATGGAGCCCTAACCACACCACTCTTGGTTGTGACTGAATTTTTTTTAGATCAGGTTGCATTAAAAAAAAGTTTTCATTTTCAGTCAGATGTTAACTTCCTTTTGAAGTTTTAACCTCCTGCACTGTAAATTGACCTTCAATCATACACAGGAGGCTCCTGCAGGGTCTAAAAGGCTAATGACATAGCAGGAGATATGAAATTTGAAATGAAACAAAATGTTCATTAAAATAAGTTTAAACATTAGATCTCTTGTTACAGGAAGTGTTTAGGAAGCTGGTATAACTAACATGTACGCAGGTGTGGCTAGGGCTGCATAAACAAATTTATTTAACTCCTAAATGACAGAGAATTGAGCAGTAGGACTGCAGGGCCATAATTTGTACACCAGAACTGCTTCATGAAGCTAAAGTTATTTTGGTGCCTATAGTGTCCCTATAAATTTATATAATATTATTTAAAAAAAATTGTAATAACCTAGAATGATGGCCTTTGTTCATGTCACTTGCGCTCTGGCTGCACAGCTTAAAAGAATATCATAGGGGAAGTAAACTAAGCAGTGACTTTCAGAATGGCGGTAACATAAGTAGTACATTTTATTTTACATCACGTCTTATGCTATTTCTCAAGCGTGAGAATAGTCCACCTCTAGCCTCTTTGATGACATCATCATTAAAAAAATAATCATAAACTTGCTTCACTGCCCATCCTCTAAGTCATGGGTGTCCAACCTGTGGCCCGCATGCAGCCCGGGACCGCTAGCAGTGGGGCCTGGTTGCCATCTGTGCTGCCGGGCAGAGAGGGAGACAGGGAGCCCATTCAGTGGCGTAGGGGGTAGCAGGAGGAGGAATGTGGAGGTGCGCAATAACGTGCTATCCACATGCTCTGCCCTCACACTGTTCTGAGCAGAAGTGATCTGACACCCTGTGCGGGCTGCGCGAGAGTCTGGAGTCTGGATCAGCAGGGACCAGCAAGCAGGTGAGGAGCAGGGTAAGAGCTTGCTAATATTGTTGTGGGGTTTTTTTTTGTGTGTGTTTAAAAGTTTTTTTTGTGTGTGTGTATGCAAGGATCTTAAAAGGTAGCAGGTTTTTTGTGAATGGATTTGTAGGGGGACAGGGGTCTTTGTAGAGGGGGGCAGGGGTCTTTGTAGAGGGGGCAGGAATTTTTGCATATGGTGTGCAGGGGGTTTCTAGGGTATGCGTAAGGTCTTGCAGAGGTGAGCAGGGGTTTTTGTAGAGGGGGTAGGCAGGTTTTATTGTAGAGGGGGGAAGAGGTTTTTGTAGAGGGGGGACTGGGTAGTGGTTTTTGTAGAGGGGGGCCTGGCATGGTAGAGGGGTGTCTGGGCAGGGGATTTTGTAGAGGGGGGACTGGGCAGGGGATTTTGTAGTGGGGCAGGTGTTTTGTAGAAGGGGGGGATAGAAGTTTTTTTTTTATTGCCTACAACTGTTGTAGTAGTCAATAAAAAAGAAAAATTAGAACACATTAAAAAAAATTCTGGGTGTTTTTTTTGCATTTGAATAGGGGGAGGGGAGTGCCCCTTAGGTACGCCCCTGAGCCCATTACATTCTTTGCTCCTCCTGCACAGTTTCCTCACCGCCCGACAATGAGCTGTCCGCCGGGATATGACGTCATCCCTGCATCACTGCTGGGCGCGCGAGAGACCTATGCATTAAGAGCACAGAGGTCCCAGGCTCCAGACTAGCAGCAACTGCTGGCCACCAGGAAGAGGATACACTCCAGCGCTCCCAGCGAAAGTTAGGGAGGCTGGGCAGACCTCTTTAGTATTAAATGTGTTTGTGTATGTTTTGTCAGTTATTGGCTGTGTGTGTGGGGGGCTGGAGAGGGATCTGTGGACATGTTTGTGATTATGTGTGTGTGTCTGTAATTATGTGTTCGTATGTATGTGATTGTGTGTATAGGTGTGTGATTTCATGTGTGTGGATCTGTGATTGTATGTGTGTGTATGTGATTTTGGATGTGTATGTATGTCTGTGATTGTGTGTGGGTATATTTGTGTGTGTGGGAGTTTGTGATTGATTGTTGGTGTATTCCATTGTAAAGCGCTGCGGAATTTGATGGTGCTATATAAATATCATAATAATAATAATAGTATGTATGTGATTGTGTGTGGGGTCTGTGTGTGTGTACATTTGTGATTGTGTGTATGTTTGTGACTGTGTGTATAGGTATATGGTTGTATGTGTGTGTCGGTGATTATGTGTGTATTGATTTGTGATTGTGTGTGTGTATCTTTGGATATGTGTGCATACGTATACACATGTGTATGTGTTTACTAGATAGTTTCCTAATTTGATATCCTTAAAGGGACACCCTAGCCCTAGCACACCTCCCCTGGCTGTGACTCACACAGCTTGCATGAAAAGAAATGGTTTCACTTTCAATCAGATGTAACTTATTTTAAAAGTTTTTATCTCCTGATCTGCGAATTGAACTTTAATTACATACAGGAGGTTCATGCATGGTATAGCAATCTATTAACAGAGCAGGAGATAAGACATTTTAACTTAAAAGGAATTTGCAATAAAGGAAGTGTAAACATTAGATGACTCTTTACAGGAAGTGTTTAGGAAGGCTGTGTAAGTCATGCAGGGAGGTGTGGCTAGGTCTGTATAAACAAAGTGATTTAACTCCTACATGGTAGAGAATTGAGCAGTGAGACTGCATGGGCTTGATCTATACACCAAAACTGCTTCATTAAGCTAAAGTTGTTTTGGTGACTTTAGTGTCCCTTTAAATATGCCAATCCCACACAAGCATAACAAATAAGGGAGTTATCTACTAAACAACTGAAATAGCAAAATTAAGAAAAGGGCTTTTAAAGATATATTACTTATATACATTATTTGGAATCTATATGATATATTTGATGTGTGGCCCAAGACGATTCCTCTGCGCTAGATGCAGCCCAGGGAAGTCAAAGGTTGGACACCTATGCTCTAAGTAGTGCATATCAGGATGGCCAATTCCAAATTGTTACAATGGCCAACTGCTACAAATAGAATTTTGAAGAAATACAAATACACACGTGGGAGCTAGACTAATTATTACCAAAAACCTTGCATAATTTTGTCAAACCATTTTGTATTAATATTTGCTACTACACAGCAAGAGTTAATATTCCATGATAGCTGAAATCAATATCATTTTGAATTCTAAAATAAGGCTATAGGTCACAAAGTTATAGGTCACAAAGTTGTTTGAAATGTCATGGAATAGCCTAAAATTTGTACCTCCGTCCACGTACCTTCAAAGAAAAGGGTTGAACATCCAGTGGGTGTTAAATTTTAGGTCAGGACTTGCTCACTTTCTGTGAGAAATTCATAGAATAGAATAGAATTGGAGGATTTTTAAAGTAGAGGAAACTTTATAGTACTTTCTTTTCAAATCATTAAAATATAATTAATTAAATAGCATGTGAAATGATGGTTCATCTTTGCATCCAATGAAAACCCAGCTGGAGATGATCAACACATCTGTCAGTCACAGCTGTGCTGCCAAGGAAACCGTTAACAAACTACAAGAACGTAATGTGAATACGAGCAAATACAGACAGAGGAGATTAGCACTGGTAGTGACAGAACATAATTACATGTATACTTCATTGTCTTTTGTCTGGAAGCAAAATGTTTTATGCAAAAAAAAAAAAAAAAGACCAGGAAAAGATGCAGAAGAAAAACATTTTACAATGGAAATAAATAAGTAAATCGAAAAAGAAAATGGCTCATTTTAAAGTGCACTTTTAGATGATCAACTTGCCTCTTTTCGAAGCTATTCAATTCATGTATAAAGAAGAGTTTTGAGATGTGTTTACAAACTGTCATTTGCCTTCCCAAGTCATGTGACAGTGAGATGCGTTTGGAGGTGCACAATTTAGTAGTAACCTGTAGTCTCATAGGCCGCTGGCAAAGAGCCACGTTGACTGCGTGTCCCAAGCACAATTTTGGCACTTTGTTCTGAGGCCATAATTCAGTGAAAGGTGAGAATGTAGGAGCCACAAACAAATGTTTTTGTTTTGTCTCTCGATTTTGTTCAAGTCTCAAAGGCATATACCAAACATATACCACTTTGAAAATAGATGTACACACACATATTCTCTCTCTCTTTCTCTCTCTCTCTTGCATGTTCCCATTTATGTTTTAATTTAACAAAAAGTAAAAGGATGAATAAAAAGTTAACTGGGCAATTAAGATGTGCCGAATTAATTTTAAATACACCTACAGTCCCCACAGAAATTAAAGTTTGACACCTAGATAAAATCATTATTTTACTTTTTTAAAGTTGAAAGAAGAGAGGTTATGCATCTTATAATCATTATATATAGAGGTAAAGTCACTTTCCTTCAACATGCATTAGATAACTGATAATATAGCTTTACACACAAAGAAGATCTTTGTCACGAGAATAAATCTGCAGAGAAGAATTTTACTTTGTTCAATTAATCAAAGAGGAACTTTATATTTGGCACTTCCCAAGCTAGACGTGTTGTTTCTCCAAAAGGCAATTTCACGCCATCATTTATTATCTTTTGAAGATATATGAATTTTATAGATATTGGTATGCGCATATGGTAACTAGATTGTATGAACGGCTGTAATATTACATTATGGTGAGTACCTTCTAAGTATAACAAGTAGTGATGTTCGAGTAAAAATAATTCAGTAGATAAGTCCTAATGGAAAGCACTGTCGCTGACTCTGACAGTGTATGGGCACAATCATTATTAGCAATTATATAGCGCCAACATATTCCGTAGCACATTACAATTAAAGAATGGAGATATCTGAAAAAAGTAATTGACGTACAGGAACATATTTATGATAGAGGCAAGACATGGAGAAATGGTAATGCCAGCAAGACTGTGTTTGAAGAATTTTTTTTAGATTAGCCATTTTAGCATCAGTCTTGTAAAATGTCTTTAATTTGCTAACATGTATAGGTTAGTTTAAAATGACCATTTTTAGTGTTGTTAAGTTCCCTAAGATTGGTTAAAGTCCCCTTCTGTTTTATCCCTTTTTATGGATAAAGTAATTATTTTAAAAATATATTGCTATGCGCTTCCCCGTTAGATCACAATATCAAACGTTACTGGATGAGATCATTTAAAAAATAAACAAAGAGCGCAAGTTGTCAAACGAGTAATGGCACTGTCTGCTTATTTTTTGTGTGTATGCTTTATGTGTTAACAGACTCTTGGGAAAAAAGGATAATACAGCTTCTGTTAATCAATTGTTCCATCTGCATAATCTCATACCGGCTTTCATTCCGAGCATGTACTGAAATTTAAGAACTTTTTGAAGTGATCCATCATGTAGCAGAGCAAAGATTAAATGAGCGTACCCTGTCAAAAATGTCAGCATGATAGCAGTGTGGTTCAACAAGGCTGAACCCTGGAGATTACGCTTACCTATACTTTCATATTTTTATGTTTTTTGTTTTTTTTTTTGAAAGAAGCATGTTGTCATTTTTTACAGACACTTGAAAAATGTTTCCCAAATCATAAGGAATGTGGCACATATCATCAGCCCTGTCTTATTCAAGGAGACAGTAACAATTTACTAATCGTTGTTGTCATTTTACGTTATCCAACACCAGACGTTTAATTATTAGGATGTTTAAATGTAACCTTCTATAGGTTTGTGGAAGGTGTGGTAGATGTGAGGAAGGGATGTGCCAGGTGTGCCCAAGTACATCATAATGAAGAGTTGTGTACACAGTTCTCCAATTAAGCCCCTAGCACTTACACTATGCTTGATCTAGCTCATTGTCTCATTGTTGATAATGATTTATTTATTTTTTTGGATATCACTTATTACTGATGAAAACATTTTTTTTTTGTTTTTGAAGTTTTATAAAAAGTGTTTACCTGGTAATTTGAAAATTAGTTTATTTATTTTAGTTTGTCTGATAAATAGAATGTACTATTTTGTTGGTCAAGTTTGTTATACATATTCCCTTTTAGTTATAAAAATAGATCCACATAGGCACACCTTAATGAAATGTGTTGCATATGCCTGTGCTCTGCAATCTGGTTTATGCACAATGAGCCACTTTTATGGTATTTTGCATAAAAGAAAACAGAACAATTTTAGTATATGATTTTGTTAAACCAATAGATTTATTAATAGTAAGTATTGGCTAAGATTACTGATAATGCGACTGAGGGTGCATAAAGGTGGAAAATGTAGGTAACCTTTTTTAGTATACAATAACTAAAAAAAGTAATGGAATGATATATTATAACATGGATATTATATTAAGATATAAAAATGTTCCAGAAACATAATAACGTGTTAGGTTTCTATTGCACACAATTAAATGGATGGAGGAAGCTCAAACAACAACACAAACCAGAGTATCTCTTTCCCAGTCCAGCAAAGATGTCCATGATGGAGGGAAGTAGCACATTAGGAGATTCTCAAATGATGAGAATATATGTAAAAAGAGAAAAAGTGTCAAATATAGTGTAATATCTTAAGTATAAATTGGTCAGAAATAAGAAGTGCAATTACTATCGATAGAGCCAGGAGCAGCTCTACTTGTATTTGCCTGAGTGGTAATCCCTTTTGTGCCTTAGCTTCAATGGCAGACATTCAGAGAAGTTTAGGAATAAACAGAAAAAAAAAGAATGCAAATATAGTGTAGTATATTGGCGTACAGAGGTCAAACCAAATGTAGAAGTGAAAAGTCACTCACAAATTTTGGAGTCTCTAATTGGCTCCTAGAAAGCAGCATCAAGTGGTATTACCCCATACTTAAAGATCTTGTGTGTTGACAGGAAATTCTGTGATATAAATATGCAGTTAAAAACAGAGCATAAAAAATATAGCACTCACTGTTGATCATGAAAACATAAAACAATTATTGGAAAGGTACTCACTGTTGTGGAGCAAAACTTTGGCTTTGCTCAGTGCACAGAGCTCAGGTGGTATGATTTCCACCAAAGGAATACGTGGTCTAGATCTAGGGGGAAAACAGGGTATGCCAAGGGATATTGTATGATAAATTACTTTATTAACTCTTTAAAATAGATATAACAGTAAAAACAATACCATAGATAAATAACTGATTCCTCTTTTGCAACTGTCACTAGTCTAATACTATCCTTACAATTTTGTGTCATTTTACCCCACTCCCTCTAGCATGTAAGCTCATTGAGCAGGGCCATCACCCCCTTTGTTCCTGTGTGTCCAACTTGTCTGGTTACAACTAGTGATGTCGCGAACATGAAATTTTTGGTTCGCGAACGCGAACTTCCGCAAATGTTCGCGAACCCGGCGAACCCGGCGAACCGCCATAGACTTCAATGGGCAGGCGAATTTTAAAACCCACAGGGACTCTTACTGGTTGAAGGGGGGGGAGGAGACCTACTCTCCTCCTCCCCCCGGCCCCCACCCCTGAGCGGCGGGTGGGGGCCCTAATAACAATAAGGGGGGACCTATTGTCCCCCCCCGCGGCCCTAATAACAATAAGGGGGGGACCTATTGTCCCCCCCGACCCCCACCCCTGAGCGGTGGGTGGGGGCCCTAAAATGAACAATAAGGGGGGAACCTATTGTCCCCCCCCGGCCCCCACCCCTGAGTGGTGGGTGGGGGACCAAAAATGAAAAATAAGGGGGGGACCTATTGTCCCCCCGGCCCCCACCCTGAGCGGTGGGTGGGGGCCCTAAAATGAAAAATAAGGGGGGGACCTATTGTCCCCCCGCCCCCACCCCTGTGCGGCGGGTGGGGGCCATATTGATAATGAGGGGGGACCTACTGCCCCCACTCGCCCCCACCCCTGCGCGGCGGGTGGGGGCCATATTGATAATGAGGGGGGGACCTACTGCCCCCCCAGCCCCCACCCCTGCGCGGCGGGTGGGGGCCATATTGATAATGAGGGGGGACCTACTGCCCCCCCGGCCCCCACCCCTGCACGGCGGGTGGGGGCCATATTGATAATGAGGGGGGGACCTACTGTCCACCCCCCCTCCGCCCCCCAACCCTGGGCGGCGGGTGGGGGCCATAAAGATAATGAGGGGGGACCTACTGTCCTCCCCCCCGCCCCACCGCTGGGTGGCGGGTGGGGCCCTAAAGATAATGAGGGGGGGGACCTACTGTCCTCCCCCTGGCCCCCACCCCTGGGCTGCGGGTGGGGGCCCTAAGTAAATTTCCCCCCCCCAAGGTGACTAGGGGTCCCCAAGCCCCTAGTCACCCCCCCCAAAATAAAAAGTCCCTACCTACCCCCCTCACCCTAAAAAATAGTGACGGGGAATAAAATAACTAACCTGGAAAATAAAAGTAAACTTACCATTCGACGTCTTCTTTTTTCTCAAATCTTCATTTTTCAGCCCCAAAAAAGGCCAAATAAAAAACCAACATAACCGTCGAACTAAAATAAAAATAAAAATCCAGAGCGCAAAAAAAAAAAACCCGACGAAAAAGAAAAAACCCGAGAGCAAAAAAATAATCCATCTTCACCCATGGAGGGCTCCGCGCAGACTGAGCTCCGCAGGGCGGGGGAAGGCTTATAAAGCCTTGCCCCGCCCTGCAATTAGGCTACGAACACTCTGATTGGTGGGTTTAAGCCAATCAGAGTGCTGTGTGTCATTTTACACAGTGTGGGAAAGTTCTTTGGAATTTTCCCATGCTGTGTAAAATGACACAGAGCACTGTGATTGGATGGCTTGAAAGCCATCCAATCACAGTGCTCTGTGTCATTTTACACAGCGTAGGAAAATTGAACTTTCCCACGCTGTGTAAAATGACACAGAGCACTGTGATTGGATGGCTTGAAATCCATCCAATCAGAGTGCTGTGTGTCATTTTACACAGCGTGGGAAAGTTCAATTTTCCCACGCTGTGTAAAATGACACA